>CM043318.1:70031149-71231149 GCA_023736055.1 Quercus glauca
GTTTTCAAAAACCACATTCTCTTCAACTAAATCAATTTTTTATCAAGATTCAAAAATTTTCTCCTCAAAAATTTCAACTCAAATCCTAAAAAGAGCATTAAACATTTCAAAAAGCATAATCTTGAATGACCACATTAATTAGCACACAATCACATGTGTTTAACAAAGATTTGCACGTGGTGTGTGCAACTAG
This sequence comes from Quercus glauca, assembly GCA_023736055.1. Lineage (NCBI taxonomy): Eukaryota > Viridiplantae > Streptophyta > Magnoliopsida > Fagales > Fagaceae > Quercus > Quercus glauca. Next base: position 70,031,343 of record CM043318.1, read on the forward strand.
TAAGTGTATAAGATACATAAAAAGTGATTCGTAAATAGTAATTAAACAAATTTTCTACAACTTCAATTACATTAGTTTGAAAGTGACTTTCATCTAAAGAGTTACATCATATAACTCTCACATCTCCAAGAAAACACGTTTGCAATCATGTAAAAACATTTTTTTTTCTTTTTGCTTTTTTTTTTTTCTTTTGATTTTCTTATTCTTTTTGAAATCAACACCTTGTTTAATCTTGCTATGCAAGTGCTACACCTTACCGAGCATGACTTTTATGATTTGTACACATGTTTTCATGATTGGCAAATAATAGTGGTGAGATAGTTATTTATGCATTTTTTTCTAAGATTTTTTAGTCCTTACAATCAAAAGAATGTGACATCAAAATTAATAGCACATGTTTAAAAACCATAAACAACTCACACAATTAAGTATTACATAGCATAAACTAGCAAAGTGCAGGAAAATAGCTCATCAAAACTAAACAAGATACAAGTCATGAAATGTAAATTTCATTGACCAACCTTAATTATACACTTTGTGATGTTTAATACTTTTTTTTTTTTTGTTTTCTATTTTATTTTATTTAAAAAAAAAAAAAAAAACAAACTTAGAATGAAATGCATGAATGTAGTACAAAGGAACTCACAGGTTTTATTAGTTTTGAATTATGGTATTTGTTAGTGTTGTATATGTGATAAATTTAAGTATACTCTAAGCTGTGGAAGTTAAATGGGTTTATTACTTGATAATTGTTCATTTTGAAATTAATAAATGTTGTCCACACCATGCCAAGCTGTGTTAGACATTGAAACTTAAAAATTATGATTCTATCCACGTACTTTAAATAAGTTACAGTATTTTGAAACTTGGTTTTTTTTTTTTTTTTTTTTGTTGAGAAAATGGGTTTATTAAATTGTTCATTTTGAAATTAATAAACGTTGTCCACTGCATGCCAAGCAGTATTAGTCATTGAAACTTAAAATTTATGATTCTATCCGCATACTTTAATTAAGTTACTGTAATTTCAAGTTAAAATTGAAAACCATTAAAAGAGAAATGAAATAAGAGTTCGAATATGTAACAGGCCGAATATATGCAGTTGTTAATGCATGATTCCAAAGAAATTTTTGCTTATTAATTTTTTATTTTTTCATTCTTTTGTTTTCAATTAATGTTTCTTTCAATAATCGTTTTCTCATCTATGAGCCTTGTTGTTAGACAATGTGATTGGGGTTTATAATGATTTTCAATACTTACCCAATATTTATAATGATTTTCATTACCCAATATTTATAGTTTGCCTCTTACTATTAAATATTCTATTGCAGCAATTACAAGATCAACAAGGGATTTACCTCCAGCTCATTTTTCACTTAAGATAGAGTCATACTCTTTACTGTCCCAGGCTGTGCTGGAAAAGTTTGAGTCCTGTGTTTTTGAAGCTTGCCGGCATAAATGGTGGACTCTAATGCTCTATCTTCGTAATTGTTTGTTCCATCAAATTACTAGTATTTGCTTAGTCAGTCATCTCTTTTTTTCTAGGAGGTTGTATCTCTATCCAAGAGGAAAGGCGAAAATCATTGGGACTGGTCACATCTCTCTTTACTTGGCAATTGCTGAGACAGAAAAACTTCCTCTCGGTTGGGAGGTTAATGCTAGCTTCAAGTTTTTCTTGTTTGATCAGATTAGGGACATGTACTTGACCATTCAAGGTTTCTACTCTCCCAACAAACATGCATGCTTAATTAATATTATTATTTTTCATGATTTTGTTTGTTATATATCTTCTTTTGGGTAAGTGTAGATTCTTATGGGACAATTAGAAGATTCAATGACATTAAGACTGAATGGGGCTTTGCCAAAGTTCTTCCCTCTGACACTTTCGATGATCCGTCTCAAGGATACCTTGTCAATGATTGTTGTGTATTTGGCGTAGAGGTTTCTGTTTATGAGCGAAGTAACAAACGACAGTTTGTTTCCATGATTAGAGAACCCCCAAACCGTACTATGACTTGGAAGATTGAAAAATTTTCAACACTAGATAAAAGTTTTTACCATTCTCAAGAATTCACTGTTGAAGGTTTAAAATGGTATTTTTTTTTTTTTTTTTTTTGGGGAAATAACTCTCACACCATATACATTTCAGTTAAAAACATGCATGTGTGTAATAATCATTGTTCTTTATTTTTGTATTTTCATTGTTAGTTGCACTTTTATTGTTATAAAAAGGAAAGCTATTTTATACTGGACTTACAAGCTGTTGTTTCCAACTCTTTTTACTGAATCCAGGAAGTTAAAGGTCTATCCTAAAGGAAGTACTGATCAAATACCCGAAGCGATATCCATCTACGTCACTTTATGCGACTGTATTCTATCTGAGCACAACATTTATGCAGAATATAAGCTACGAATAATGAACCAAGTCCAAAGAAATCACATGGAAAGACTAGGTAATTCAAATGTTTAATCATTTTCATTTTAATGATGGGAGAAGAGGGGGCGTCCTTTCAACATGCTTGATATAAGTATGGTCGAACTTGGGTTTCCTTTCTTCACTAAGTAATTCTTTCCTGTAAGCGTAATTTGTTTAAATTTTTTTCTTTACAGGTAAAAGATGGTTTTCCAACTCAGCTTCCGCCTGGGGGTATCCACAATTTATGTTTCTGATCGACCTCAATGATGCATTTAAGGGGTTCCTTGTGAATGATACTATAATTGTAGAAGCAGAAATTATTGTTATGTCTACTGTTAAGTAGATCCTAATTAGTAACAGTTCATATCTTGTAACTACATTTGGTTTTGATTTGGGAATATCATTGTTGCAATTTGAGACATATTATTATTAATACTAATACAGTTTTAATTCGTTAACATTGCTTTCTAAATATCACATATTTTATATATATATATAGAGAGAGAGAGAGAGAGAGAGAGGACAAGCCAGATAAAAACAGCAAGCCCAAGTATTGCTGGGTCCATTATTTTGTCTTTTTTTACATCCTTGTGCCTAAAGTCCATATGATGCTTAAATTGTACAAGCAGAAATTATAGTATTGTACTCTAACTTTATGTAGTATCCCAAGTAACAGTATATATATACTTATCATGGAACTACGTTTACTGGTACTGTAGGATATTATTGCTGCAATTTAGACGTATTGATTCGTTATCGTAATGTTAGAATCACGTATTATAATATCTGTTCGGAATTATCTCTATAGTTCTACTGTTGTGTAAATTGCACTTGATTTTGAAACGAAAGGGGAACCGGGAGAGATGGAAATTGAGAAATATCTTTTGGAGAAGAAATTGAGAAATATTTAGAATGGGAGAGAGAATAAAATAAAAGAAAAAACTATGGTGTTATCCTACTGATATTTCTAAAATTTTTTGGTTACACCTAATTATATTATATTTCTCAATTTTGTTTTTATTTTTTATTTTTTACTTTTTCTCCATTTGAGACTTTCTCAGTCACGTATATATTCAACATTCTTCTTATTTGTTTTATAAAATTCATTATTGAGGTTCACTCGACAATGTTTTAACATAAAAAGTGTTTAAGATCCGGAACCTATTATTACTAAATCATCTGTATCAAATATAAAACTTTAACCCTCCAATAAGCCTCAAAGATTCACTAATTTACTCTTCATGTTTCAATAGTAACTACTAGGGGTGTGCGCGGGTTAGATTGGGTAGGTAAATGCCAATATTTTTATCCAATCCGCTATTAGTGAGTTGGGAAAATTCCAATCCGCCACCAACCCGTCAAATTCTAAATCTGGTGGATTGGTTATAAATTTTGATGGTTTAACTCAGCGGGTTGGGCGGGTTTTCATTAACAATGTTCTTTTAAAAACAATTATCACAAACTACAATTCATTATTGCGTAAACTCAAAATACAACTAATGCACACAAAAAACTAAAGGTGGATTGCATTAAATAATCTCAATTCCAACACAAAAGTAGGATCAATGAAAAAGAGATATCTCATCTCTAATAGACCATGTCTCCACAAAAAAGAAAAAAAAAAAAAAAAAAAAGTAGCCTGCTTCCTTACAACTGAGGAATATTAAATCAATAATCCCAAGTCTAAACATTTCCAAAGTCACATCAAGGATTCAAAATAATAACACACCAACATAACAAATAAACTTCAAAATGGTATGCATGATCTCAAGATTTATAAGAATATATGAGACCCAAATTAAAATGACAAACAACATACTCAATAAAAATATAGATACAGACATTAAACAAAACAAGACAAAAAAAAAAAAAAAAAAAAAAAGATTAAGGGAGAAAAATTGAAGGGATAAAAAAAAAGAGGCTTCAAAAAGGTTAAGGGAGAAAAAGATAAAACAACATGAAAGAGGGAGGGAAGGGAAGCGGCTAAAGGTGAATGCTAAATACAGAGTATATGTAGTATACGGTTGAAGTGAGTTTAGGGTTTCAATGTTGACTTTTTATATTTTGTTTAAGGACTTGATTAATGATTAATTATAAAAATTGATTAGGTAAATTGATTAACTTTAAATACAGAATACACGGTAGATCAATTTGAACTAATATATATGAGTTGGGTTCAAGTTACACCTGGTGTAACTCTAAGTAATGTTACACCACCCAATAACTTGTTATTGAATTAATATTTTGAAAATCCAACCGTTGAATTACATGTTCTATACGTTCTTAACATAGATGCCAATTTTCATATCAATTGGATGCTATTTACCATTTGATCCATAAACTCATATTTTATGCATTATTTTAAACTACAAAAATTTGAATTTTAACAATTGATTGATGACATGGATATTACTTTTTGATCACCTTGAAATTTTGCAAGTATAAAGAATATACAAAGATAATGTAATCTAACGGTGGATTTGTCAATATTTGCATCCAATTAAAAAATATTGAGTAGTGTAACATTACTTAGAATTACACCAGGTGTAACTTGAACCCAATCCTATATATATATATATATATATATAATTAGGCGGGCGGGTCGGGTTGTAGCGGGTTGGCAATGTTTCAATTCGTTATCTAACCTAATCCACTATTTTGAGGGATCTAACCCGTACAACCCAAATCGCCTATCTTAATGACCCGTACAGGGTAGGCAGATCAGTTGCATATCGGACGGGTTGGTGGGTTTTTTTTTTTTTTTTTTTTTAATGATTTTTTAACCATAGGTGTATATAGAAAAAGGCTTCGATAAAATTTAGTTTAAAATCAATTATAAATGATCTTAGTACTAAGAAAGAATGAATAACTCAACTTTGTTGAGTCAAAGTTAATTTATTAAACAATATTTTAAAAAAAAAAAATTTTACTGTAAGAATTATGTAATATTTAACTTGCCCCCTAAAAAAAAATTTGAGTTTCACAACTATTTTTTTATTTTTATTTTTTGGATAAGTAAGGATAATTTATTCATATGAGATAGAGGGAGACTAGAGGAAACTTGTCCATCAACATCCACATGAGCCCAAAAAGGGATGGAGTTGATGGGCAGAGTTCCCCAAGTCAGACAAAAAGAGATCCAATGGGCTGAGTTTTGGGCTAGATCATTAATAGATCTAGGGCAAAATAAAAAGATACAACTATCAAAAAAAGAGCTTTCAAAAACAATTGTTCTAATATTCCACTAGGAGCATTTCAATTAGGTTGCGCTAGTGTAGAGATAAGAAAGATATACATTGTACAAATTCTTATAAGAAATTTTTAAATTAAGAGTAATGCTATAATCACAAACTATTTTACAAGATTTTATCAAATTGCTGATGGCTTTAGAATTTTCCAAATAATTGTTCGTAAGTAAAAATATGATGCTAATGGCGAGTCCAGATTAGAATTAGTAAGAATTTGCCACATCAATGGTTTGTAAAAATGTCGTAAAATAATTTGTGAATATAGCATTACTCTTAAATCAAGCATAGAATGATTTCAAAATTTTAAGGCTACCATCGCATACCCTTAGTGCGATGGTCACTCCACAAGTATAATTGCTTGTGGAGTATAGGAAGCAAGGATCAAAGTTTAAGTCTCTAGAAATGAGCTTCACACGCATATACATTTTTTTTTTTTTTGAGAGTTTCAACGTGAAAGTTCAAAAAGGGTATATAATACCTTTGAACGTTTGAACCTCAAATACAAAATTACCAATTCAAGCTTTATATCAAACAATTAATGTGCGAAACATGATAACAAACTTATAACAGAATTGATAACAAATCTAAGCCAAATATAAACATATCCACAGCAGTAAATATAAGGTAAAGATAAAGGAAAGGAAGATGTAAACACACGGACAACACACGATGTGTTATCGAAGAGGAAACCGAAGCCCTCGGCGTAAAACCTCTCCTCCGCCCTCCAAGCGGTCAAATAATCCACTAGAAAATGTAGTTGGGATACATGAACAGCGATAGACCCTCCAAGCCTAATCTACTCAGGTACCTAAACCCTCCAAGCTTCTTGCTCCAACGAGGTTGCGCCGAACTTTTTTCTTTTCTAGCTTACCGGATTCCGCTACTAGACCATAGCATCAACCAATGTAAATTGGTTCCTTCTTAACTGCTTCCCAAAAGTACCAAATAGACCTTCTCACAAACGTAGGTGTGGTGAGATAAGGATTTGGCTAAAGGCCTCTCAAGGGTATGACAATGGAGAGGAAGAGAGTAGAGAAATTTGTAGAGTCTCTAAGATTAAGATTGTAGATGAATCAATCTTATATTTCTCTAGGGTTTCTCTCACAAAATTCTCTCTGGAAGCTCTCCCTATATGGTGGGTATAAGGGTGTATATATAGTAGGGTGAGAAGGGAATGCAAATCATCAGTTTTTGCCAAATAGGGCAAATTGGTGACTTGGTCTCGCGGCTTGTCCAAGTCGCGATGTAATGACTTGGCCAGCCTGGGACTTTTGTCCTGTAGCGTAACAGCTGGCGCGACCCTTCAGCTTCCCCGTGTGCATCTCACGTGCCTGTGTTTGGCAACTTGCCAGTCGCGATCCACCCGCGAGCCCTAGCCGTGAAGCTCTGTTTTTCTTGCACACTATTGAACTTTTCTTCACATCTTCTCACACACTACACTTACAATTTTTCCACCTAAATACAGGTTTACTAAGTGCTAAATTACAAGCAAATTGGTCACGGAATAAAGCCAATAAGATGGTTGATTAAATTCAACCTTACAATCTCCCCCTTTGGCTATTTCGTGACAAAACCCTACAATAGACTCTAGACTTAAAACGTGAGTTGGGAACAGTTGAACAAAACTCACTCACACCTAACTCTAGATTCTGTAAAGCTCTTGAACATATGAATAAGTAACTCCTGAAATACAATAACATAGCAATATCATTGTATGCAGAAAACTTAATATACATATGGAGCAAAATAAGCATAATCAAGCAAAAATGAACATAGGCATAAAAGCAATAATTCATGGCAAGATCAACAACAGTAGTCACTTAAGCAAAAGTGATTACTATGTTCATTCACTTAAGGAATGAACATCCGGACATGCAAAGTGATAAGCTCAATTGAAGAGTATCATTTGCAAGTCCAACACTCAACCAATGCATATAAACATATATGCATCTAGGAACAATCCTACAAGGGCACAAGAGTGTTGTACTTAAGATAATGCAAAGCACTAACAAGTACCAAAAGCACAATGCATAAAGGCTGCATAAGCAAAGTATTGCAAATACATGGCACAAATCATAAAAGCCTACAAAACTATGCGTAAGTGCAAGAAGCAACCCTTAAAGCTTACAAAAGCAACAATGGGTACAAACTAGATAAAACACATATGCTGAATAACATCATTATAATATATAACTAAATACCAAAGTTCCACAGCCATCCAAAAGTTGAGAGTTTTAAAAACAAACTTAAACCATAGTGTATTAAACCTATAACATCATAAGTTAACCAAGCATAGTATTAGAATTTTAAGCAAAAACACAAGTAATGTAACTCCCCCTCAAACCAGGCACTCCCCCTCAAGAGCTGCCCCCAAAAATTCTCCCCCTTTTTGACCGGAATGGCTAAAGGGTCAGTGATCCTGGCTGGTATGAATGCTTTCAAACTTGGCAGAGAATACATCAAGCTGGTCCTGCATTGCTATCATCCTTTCAGTCTGTTAATTCTGAACCTCTCTGAGTGTATCAAGTCTCTCCAGGATGATCTGAAAGGCATCAAGAGGTACAGCTGATGAGGTAGAAGCTCTGCTCCTCTTGACTCTCACTCTTGGTGTGGAAGATGGTTCTGCACCCTCTGGTTTAGTCTCCATAGGGTCGCCTTCTTCGTGGACACCCTCTTCTTCTTCACCTGGAAGACGACTCTGTATCCATATGAGAGTAAATTTGTTGATGGCTGATAGAGGAGGCATGGGACTGATATCTTGTGGGATTGCAACACCCTTTTCTTTGAAAATTCTCATAAGAAGACTTGGAAACACCAGCTTAGGCCTCGAGGTGGTTTTAGTTTCATCCATTATAGTATCAAAAATGTGGGAACTGATGTCAATAAAGGTGTTTTCCTTAAGTTCCATAAGAAAGATAGCTCTGGCATTCGTCAATGTAGTCATCTTCCTTATAGGGTACAGGTTGTTCATCATTATTGTTGTTAAACACCTCATGTCTTTAGGAAAGTTAGAAGTGTTGAGACATCTCTTTTCTAAAACCCCACAAATCCTTTTCTGGACAGATTCTAGAGAGAGCATTCTGTCCTTGTAGTTAGTGAATTCATACTCTTCTAACCCCTCCAGCCCTAGAACCTTATCAATATCATGAGCATCTAAGGTAAACTCCTTTCTCCTCACCCAACAACTCAACTCATCCTCCTTTATCACAGCATTTGCATAGAATTCTTTGATTAGTGGCTCACACACTAAAGGTAAGTCACCCAGAAGTTTCTCCCAACCTCTTCCTTCAAAGCATTTTGGAATGAATGTATCCTTCAAGTCATGTAAATCCACAAACCTCTCCTGGATAATTGTTCCCTTTATGAAGGAATCTCTGTATCTCTCAAAATGCTTGACTGACCTAAACAGGTTGTTGTCCATTTTCAATCTTTTATCAGCCTTCTTAGCAGGAGTCTTCTTCTTAGAAGATGTGGAAGCCATCTGTAAACACTCAGAAAAGCCCACAACAAGGGCAAAACACAATATGTGGAAGCATACACAAATCAATAACCATGTAGTTATAAGGAAGAACAAAGTGTTGGGCAAAACACAAACCAAGAATAGTTGATAACAAAAAAATAAGACATCACATAATGACAACACATCAAACAAGTTTAGTCTGTAAAGATGAAACTTTCATACAGACAGAGAAGAGCATATGTCACTGATACTTGACTAAATGAACATGGAATGTGCAAGAGAATCCCCAAAGGCAAAGCCACACACAAGATAAGGCAACACAAACATAGAACAGTGTATACCACATAGACATAAGGGCATACACATTGCAAACCCAAAATTTTCATTTAGGGAAACATCACAGAAAGAACAAATATCGTATATCCAATAGATATAATCAATCAAATATCAAAGTTCAACTCATGAATGAGTAGGTGAAAACATGAAAACCCATAATGGAGCAAACTCAAGAAACTAAGCATAATCAGCACCAAGAGGGAACAAACCAAACCACTAAACCAGCATTTTTAAACATAAACATGTTCGAATACCCAAATAACAATCCAACATTAAAACACATAGATTCAAGAATATTTCACTTAAATCATGAAATTGAAGTGAAATCAAGAAAACTCATACCTTTTTCTTGAAGATTTATGTAGAAATGATGCAGAGATGAAGGATTTTTTTTTTTTTTTTTTTTTTTTTTTTCAGTGAGACACGAATGGTTTGAGTGAGAGAGTGAAGAAGACAATGAACAGTCATTGATATTCGAGGGAAAAATTGAATTTTTTTTTTTTTTTTTTAACTGTCTTTAAAACACAAAACACGCATTTTTCGTGACTTGATGAAGTCGCCAGTAAGTCGCCAAGGTAAGCCGCGAAACACTGTGAAAGTAAGATTATAGAAAGATCTTCTAAGTGTTTTTCGTGACTGGAAGGTCTACCCGCGAAGGAGTCGCAAGCTGAGCTGCGAAAATCTCTGAGTAACCCTCGTGATTGAACCGTCCACCCGCGAATAAGCCGCCAAAATGAGCCGCGAAAAGTGCAAAACTCAAATTTTGAAAAATTTTCTAAGTCTTCTTTGCGACTTGGGTACTGACTCGCCAATGAGCCGCGAAAAATCTCTGAGTAGACTCGCGACTAGGCCAACCCGCGACTTAGTCGCCAAAACAGGGCAACACTGTTTTGAAAATTTTTGACATTTTTGTAAAAACAAAGTACTTTCCAAAAATAACTAAAAACACTCAAAAATCTTTTTGTATTTGATCAAACAAAGATTGAGCATGTGAAAACACATTTAATCAAGTACAATCACACAAATGAACATGACATTCATTGAACATAGACTTGTGTGTTGTGTGTGGATATCAAAAATAAGATAGTCCTTAGTCCAATGTGAAGCTTCAATGATCAATTCAATCAAGGCATACACAATTAGCACTAGATAATGTGACCTATCTCAATTATAGAAACATGCATATATGACCTCCCACAAGAACTTGATTACATACTTTGAAACTTTTCATTTGGCTCAATATTCAACATATCATTTGCACTTTTTGAGTAAAGAAAATCTCATTGTGAGATAGATGCCTGAAATTTTTGATATTTCAATTAGTGAGTTAGCCTTTGGCTTTTTGGGCATCAAACATTTTATTTTGGTCGCTTTCCCTTTTTCCTAGTCAAATACTAGTATGTGCGATAGGTTTTTGCAGCTCTATATCTCTTTTCATTTGGAGATTTACATTTAGAGAGCTCTTTTAAGCAAAAACAAAAATAAAGAGTGGGAAGATATATAGGCATGAGTCTATTCATATCTCAAGATCAACAACAATATTCACTAATCATTTATGACAAGGTTGAAGATCTATTTGCAACAGTCACATAGATTTCAGAATTTCTCCCACAATGATACGAGTGCATAGAGGACAAGCTAAGCTCGTAGATGCACAAAGCCATTAGTACAAAGGTACAAGGCAAAATATGATTTGAGACAAAAGCTCAACAAAGTTGATCAAACTTTTTGGATTTTTTACTTTTTATGTGTTTTTGGATTTTTGATACAAAAGAAAAAAGTTGATCAAAAACATAACCAAAAAATGTAAAGACATTTCAAACCAAAGACAAATACACACGCAAAATAACAGCCTAAATACTAGTAAGAAGCACACAACCAAGCATATTCACAAACATGGGAAGTATTGATGCATGGACATGTTGTAATGCTTATGCATGAGTACCCTTCGTCACCCACACGTCACGTGCGTTTGGGGTGATATCCTTGACGGATTAGATACAAGAATTAGGACTATCAAACCTTCGTGTGAAGCTTTCAAGGCAGTTGGTGAAGGCACTGATCATCTTCATCACGTCCGTCATTCTTGGATCATGGTTTTTACTTCTTGGTTGCTCAACACCCCAAGACCTCTTGTCATTTCTTCTTCCTTGTGACCGAGGTGCGCTTGCATTGTTGTCAGCTCTCAGCTTTTGACAGTTGGGTCTAGTATGTCCTCGCAGTTCGCAATAGTGACACACATAATCTGTTCTAGGACCCCGTTGTAGTCTTGAGAGAGATCTTGCTCTGGTTTCGTGTCTGCCCACAGATTGATTTCGGGGCTTATTCACCATCCGTTACTCACTCACATTCTTCTTCTCAGCCTTAACATTCTCAGGGATGGCCCATTCTACAATCGGCTCTACGGCCTTCACAAATTTCACTTCTTTGGTAGCTTTGGCGGATGAGCTACTTCCTTCGGTAAATCTCAATCCGGACTTGTTTGAGAAATGTTTTTGGGATGAGATAACATCATCCAACTTTCTGGAGGAGACCCTTTCTATCTGGGCTTGCGCTTGCACCACCTCTTGCTCAAGGAATCTTACTTTGGTATAAGCTTTCGATAACTCGCCAATTAGTGTCTCAATCTCACAGCAGTAAATATAAGGCAAAGATAAAGGGAAGGAAGATGCAAACACACGGACAACACACGATGTGTTATCGAAGAGGAAACCGAAGCTCTCGGCGTAAAACCTCTCCTCCGCCCTCCAAGCGGTCAAATAATCCACTAAAAAATACAGGGTTACTAAGTGCTAAATTACAAACAAATTGGTCACTGAATAAAGCCAATAAGATGGTTGATTAAATTCAACCTTACACAACGTATGGCCTCGGCTTTTGATGATAACTCTTTATCATCAGACTAAGACACCAATCATTTTTGGCATAGGCATAGATTGAACTCCAGATATCTTATTCAACTATTAGAAACTTTACCAGTTAAGTTAACTGAAACTCACCACACATATACATTTAGTTTAGGCTAAAGTAGAATTTTTATCTTGTAAAATAAAATTAAAAAAAAAAAAAAAGAGTTTTCTAAAAGTTTTCTTTTATAGGGACAAAAAAGAATCGGGTCAGACTAGAGAAAAACTAATTTAGATGAAATATTTTAACAATGAAAATATTAAATGAGGGTTATTTTAGTATTTAACACTTAACCCTAGTTTGTGCTGGCCGAGTATATATGCATATATGTGTATTTCTTTTCACTTCATTGCTTAGCCGTCACGTTCAAGAGATTGCCCTAAACCCTTCCTTTGTGGGTGCAAGGATTTTGCTTCTCTAGAACTAGTCTATCGTATTGTTGAAGCTCTAATCCTGCCAAACTAGGTACTACAGTAAGTTATCTCAAAGAGGGTGAGACATAAAAAAGTAAGTCAATGCAATTTCATATTAGCGTGTGTGTGTGATACTTTAACCTAATGATAGGAATAGATTATAATACTATGTACATACGTAAAATTTCATGGATTTTGCTTCAATGAAATATAACTTTAACTAAAGTGATAGGATGAATTTAATCATGACTGTAAGGTTGAATTTAATCAACCATTTTGTTGATTTTATTCTGTACCAAATTTGCTTGTATTTTAGCAATTAGTAATCCTGTAGATTCATGTAAGGGTAGTGTGTGAGAGAGTGTAAAGAAATGCTCAAGATTGTGCAAGGATGCAGAGACTCGCGGCTGACTCGCGATTGGCAAGCCGTCAACTGTAGCACACGTGAGAAGCATGCAGGGGAGCTGAAGAGTCACGCCAGCTATCACACTACAGGACAAAAGTCCTAAGCTGGCCAGGCCGTTAACTTGCGATTGGAACTTGTGACTTAGACCAGTCGCGAGGCCAAGCCGCCAGACCACCTTGTTTGGGAAAAAATTGACTATTCACATTCCAAACACATACCACTATATATAAACCCTTATACTTACGAAATGTAGAGAGCTTCCAGAGAGAATTTTGTGAGAGAAACCCTAGAGAATTTTGTGAGAGAAACCCTAGAGAAAAACAAGATTGATTCATCCACAATCTTCACCTAAGAGACTCTTTAAATTCCTCTACTCTCTTCCTCTCCATTGATACATTCTTGAAAGGTTCTTGACCAAATCCTTTTCTCACCATACTCATATCTGTGAGAAGGTTTATTTGGTGCTTTGGAAAGTAGTTAGGAAGGGACCAATTCATATTAGTTGATTCTATGAGCTATAGCGGAATCTGGTAAGTTAGAGAAGAAAAAGGTTCGGCGCAACCTCGTTGGAGCAAGAAACTTGGAGGGTTTAGATACATCGGGTAGATTAGGCTTGGAGGGTTTATTGTTGTTCATGTATCTCAACTATATTTTCTAGTGGATTACTGACCACTTGGAGGGCGGCGGAGAGGTTTTACGCCGAGAGTTTCGGTTTCCTTTTCGATAACACATCGAGTGTTGTCCTTGTGTTTGCATCTCTCTTCCCTTTATCTTTACAATTTAATTACTGCTGTGATTGTGATTATTTATGGTTTAGATTATTTATCAATTCGGTTATTAGCTTATGTTCATGTTCTGCACATTTATTGTTTGACATTAAGCTTGAATTGATATTTTTGTAATTGGGGTCTAAACGTTCAAGGGTGTTTTATACACATTGAACTTTCAATGACTTTGTATACCCATATAAATGTGAGATTAAGTTCAACGGCCAAATCCCAAGAGCCTTGTAGTTTCAACTAACACTATTCTAGTATTTTTAATGGAGATATCTATGGTTCAATTCTCCTTTCTAATATTGGTCCACATCCTCTATGTCGTAGATTATAATTTTAGTTATATTCACAACCTTTATGTCATGGATTATATAAGAATACTGATTCTGATTTCATATTATAGAAGACTTCTCTAGGCTAGCTACCAAGGTTTATAGAATTAGAATGCTTATGACAATTTCTATGAGTGAATGTAAAGTCTAATACAGATTATTGTATACATCCCATAGGTTGCCATAATGACTGGTTTTCTATTATAATCTGCTAAAAGACTGATAGAGATTATATGACATTTTGATAGGGTTTCTTAGCGCTAATCAATAATGAATTTAAGGTCGTTGTTAGGCTAAGACAAGAGGTTTATTGAGAAACTGAGTAATTATTCCTTATTTAGGCTTCGGTTTACGTTGACGGAGATGGAGCCATAACTTGGTTTGGTGTGGTTTGTGTTTGGTTCAGATTCAATCCAATGAGGGTAAAAGATTAATTATGTCAAACTTAAATGGTAGGAAATATGAGTGTAATTTATTTTTAAAATTAAGGGAGATCCATGTAGAACTCGAAACAGGAGAGATGTTTCATAGAAGTATTTTTTTTTTTATACTTCCGAATAAATAAAGACAAAACTTAGTATATATTAGTCTATCTAATTGAATTTATTGACCTAGTTGCATTAACAATAAAATTCCAACATTATTAAATTCAATTAATGTCTTTTATGTGTTTATGTTTTATAAGAGAAGTATTGCATCTACCCATATAAATAATTTCATGGTTAAATTGCATTGCATTTTTGAGAAGTACACATGCTAGCTCTTTGATTGCCCTCTATAAATGATGCCATGAAATGTTTAAAATTTAAATTGCATTCCATCGTTGCGTATGCCCTTTGATTTTCCCATATAAATTAATTTCTCTCTATAAATGCACGGCTTATATATTTGTTATTCACCCACATTAATTCAATCTTGATCTTTTGTTTTCGTTAAAAAAAAAAAAAAAATGATGTGGCTTGCCTCTAGTACTTTTTAATAAGACATGTTCTTTTGTTTTAAATATACAATGATAAGTGGTAGTGGATTTTAATTCTTATATTTTATTTAGTTACTGGATGATGTGACAGTCTCTCATTAAAATAAAAGAAAATTCATTTTTTAAAAGTACCAAAAGTAAGCCAAAAAAAAAAAAAAAAAGTCATGGAAAGCAAGTAAGGAGTTGGCTTAGGAAGCTACAATGATACAAATGAACTCTATAAGCCCTTGTTTGGGAGGAGAGAATAGAATTGAATAGAAAGGAATGAAAAGAGTAATTTTAGAATATTCTTCCATTTCCTTGTTTGAAAGTTTTAATAGAAGGAATGGAAAATCTATTCCCTTATTTGGGATTTTAAGTGTGAGGAAATAGAATGGTATGAAGGGAACACTAATTCATTTCTATTCTTTTAAAATCTCAAATTTTCATTCCTCCTGAAATTGAGAGGAATAAGAGGGAATGTAATTAGATTTAATAATTTTTTTACTAAAACTCCCCAAATATCCCCAAATATCCCTATGTATCCCTATATATTCAACTATCTATTTTAAAATAGGGGATCTAATAGTAATATTATCATAAAATAATTTCATTACATTCTCTCTATGTAGCTCCCAAATAAGATTACTTACATTCCATTCATTTTTATTCATTTACATTCTTTTACTTTAAAACAATTAATCAAGGTTACTTAATTCTATTTCATTCAATCCATTCATTTTCCTTACTTAAATGCATTCCATTCCCTTATGATCATTGCATTCCATTTCATTCCCTTATGAGCTCCCAAACAAAGTCTAAGCGTTTTTTTTGAGCATACTATGGCTAAAAGTAAAGGTAGTTTGCTTCTTTCATTTCTTTCCTTATTTATTTCATCTTTTATGTTAATTAAAATGAATCGAATTTTCAAGCCTACAAGTAATAACGTTGAACTCTTGGATGCCATAAGGTTTGAAGGTAAGAAAAGAACTCATAAAGTCATAAATTCCAAAACCAAAGATACAAAGTTCCAAACCCATCGGAATTATGGATATTCTCTCAGATCTGGTTCTTTTATTTGTTATTTTGAGGTCTATAGGATTTAATTCAATTTGGAACCACAAACCACTTATGACAATGGTTCTGAGATGCTAAGTTGCATTGCATTTATGATTTTCCCTCTACAGCAAGGCTTGGTTGACTTGCTTCAAATTTTTTTTTTTTTCTGTTTTATTTTTTTTTCTTATTTTTAAAATTTTATTTTTATTTTTATTTTAATGTGGGTTTCTTGAATTTGGAGTGAAATTTTGGCCATTGTTTGGCGTCATGGATGGGAACTACCAAATCTGACCCACCGATCAGGTGGGGTTGATTTTGGGAAGAAAATGGCAGGTCGGTAATAGATCGGGATAAAAAGGAAAAAATAATGGCCTAAATAATATTAGTTTAATGAAATAGAGAAATAATAGAGACGTTGTTGGAAATGTGT
Source organism: Quercus glauca (assembly GCA_023736055.1). Lineage (NCBI taxonomy): Eukaryota > Viridiplantae > Streptophyta > Magnoliopsida > Fagales > Fagaceae > Quercus > Quercus glauca. The sequence continues at coordinate 70,048,081 of CM043318.1, forward strand.
TTCGAAAAAATGTTAGTTGAAATAGAGAAAATGGTTTTATTTACCCTCTAAAATTGGGTGAAATTTTAAAGGGATCTCCTTATCATTAGTAAAAATTGATATAATTTTTTTAAAAAAAATAATATTTGACACAAACAATGTTAGCAACCACAATTTTTCAAAACGATTCCTAAAGTTTCTCACTTACCACTCTATAAATGTATTAATTAATGATTAGCATACGATGTACTGAAAAACTTGATATCACCGTAACTTTCAAATTGAGTCAATTATTGACAAAACTGAATGTAAACACAGTAAAGCATAGTAATAAAGTGAGTTTTAATTATTATTTTTTAATTATTAGATAGTTAGAATAATAGAGGGGGAATTGAATCATGATTCTCCTTGTAAAGGAGAGTCGACAATGCCGACATGGTACACAACTCTTGAGATCTAAAGTTGATCACATAATAAACAAAAATCAAATCTCTTTTCAATTCATTTTTATTTCTAGGGTTTATAGCATATTGAGATTATAATAGAAGATAATTACATTGCATATCGTATTGTTGTTCATCGCCTTTTGTGATTTAATTCAATTGTATACACTTCTTTTCGTATGTATTATAGTTAACTAATCGTAACGGTTTATCAGTTATTGTAGAGTATATATTAAATAAAACAATATATTTTGTTAACTATTAATTTAGGTAGTTATAGTGTATAAAAAATGTATATTGTAGAATTCTCCATTAATCTACCTATTTTTCCCTGCTAAATTTGGGTTAAATTTTAAAGAGACTATTGGAGATGCTCCAAATCATTAGTTTGAACTGGTATAATTTTTTAAAAAGCATATTTGTCACATACAGCATTAGCAACCATAATTTTTCAAAAAGATTCCAACCATATTTGTCACATACAGCCGTAGCAACCATATTGACAAACTTTATCTCACAATAATTTCCAAATTGAGTCAATTACTAACTTAAATGATTTTAAACACAATTAAGCATAGTAATAAAGTGAGTTTTAATTTGGGGGGAGGGGGTGGGGGGAATTGAATCATATTTCTCATTTTATAAGAAAGGCCGACAAGGTACACAACTCTTGACACCTTAAAGTTGACCACGAAATAAACGAAAATCAAAACTCTTTTAATTTCAATTCGTTTTTATTTTTAGGGTTATATAGCATATTGAGCTTATAGTAGAAGATAACTACATTGCAAGTCGTATCACCGTTCATCCCTTTTTTGTAATAATGAAGCAATATGCTTACTCTAGTAACATAAAAATAAATAAATAAATAAAAGTAAAAATAAATAAAAAAAAAGAAAAAAAAAAAGAAAAGAAAGAAGAAGAAGAAGAAGTTGAATTAGACTAAGTTATACATAAAGAAAAAAGAATGAGATTTTAAAGAGCCATAACTAAGAAAATGAACTGACTTAATTTAGAATAAGCCGTAAGAAGTGTGCACACTTAATCACTATTTAAAATACCTTCCAATTAAAAGTAAAGTGCGGAATATTATTTTGTGGATCATTCAATTGTATATACTTTTTTTTTTGTATGTATTATACTTAACTAATCTTAACGGTTTATTAACTAATCTTAACGGTTTTTCAGTTATTGTAGAATATATATTAAATTAAACAATATCTTTTGTCACCTATTAATTTGGGTAGTTACAATACATAAAAAAAAAAATTTATATCATAAATTTATAAATTAATTTGCATATATATTTTTAAAACATTTAAGCTTATATGAATTTTATTTCTTCTTCTATTTTGTTACAAAAACATCTTTTTGACGAACTTTTATTTTTTTATTTTTTATTTTTTTTTAATGTCTTCTTGCAAGTGCCAAGGATATATAGTTGATTCTAGCTAGTATTTTGGAACCACTCCCAAAAGATTTCTCCCCATAATATATGATTTAGTGTGTTCGAGACAAAGAGATAGTACATATCCCAGAGAATAATTTGATACTCGAAGATGTCCAAATGCCATCATTTATTTATTTATTTATTTTTTAAAAGGTAAAAGATAAAAGAAAGATATATGGGAGGTTGCATGAAACTTCCCTAATCTGCAAAGCACCAGGTCCTCTTCATGATTTTGGCAATTGTTGAAACCTTGTGAAACAAAACAAAACATTCAGATTTGATATATACAACTCTGTTTCCTTATATTGAAACGTTGCAATGTTTGAATGAAATTTTCAACCTACAAATACATCCCAAAACTACATTCCATCTCTCAATATACACAAACAAACACCCTCTTCTCTGCACAGAGACATAAACACAGTTCATTTCTCTCAAAGACCTCTCCACTGCCACATGGACTCCTCACAATCTGTTGATGCTACAACTCATGTCACTGACAGGGTTCTCTATCGTCGTCTCGTTGAGATTGGAGTAGATGCAGAAGAGTCCATGAGGATCATGGCGTTTTGGATGTGGGTAGAGGCACAAGGGTTTATTGAATTGGTCCCTAAGATATCTGCCAACAATGACCAGCTCTTGGCAATGGTAGCTGATGAAACCAAGGCCATTCTGGCCGCTCTTGACCCCAGTTCCACCACACCAATTACTCAAAATCTCTGCCCTATCACTTCCCTGATTTTGTACCCCGTCTCAGTCGAGGAAATCTTTGGGGGAAAAGACCTCGTCTCCGAAGGTGTCTCTGAGGTTCACAACCAAGTTTGTGGTGTTCTTTTCAAGGATGTGTTTGAAGAAGGAGATAAGAGTGGAAAAACTGAGGGTAGTGTGACCGAAGTTGGGGAAGGTTCAGGCAAAGACGGGAATGAGGGCAGTGGGAAAACTTTGAACCCTTTTGCCAAGGAATGGGATCCTGCCGTAGAGCGTGCACCTGAGGAAGATAGGTGTTTGTTCCTGACTTTCTCTAATGGCTATCCTCTCAGTGACAACCAAATTGTCGAGTTCTTTAACCAGTAAGTTTTTTCTTCTTCTTCCTTTTTCTTCTTTTATTATATAGATTAGTAAATGCTCGGGATACATTTTTCCGTAATATGGTTGTCTTTGTCTGATAATGTGAGCAGGAAGTATGGTCCTTGCGTTGAGAGGGTTTACGTGCACAAGCCAGATCCAAATGCACCTGCTTTGTTCGGGAAAATCGTCTTCAACACTGCCTTGGTTACAACTGTGATCATGAATACACTTCATCAGGCTAAGTTTAATGTCGACGGCAAACCGCTTTGGTGCAAGCGGTTTGATTTATCTAAGAAACATGGCGGCGAGCAGAAGTGAATTTACATCATGCCATCATGTTTAATTTGAGATTGTACTCCCTTGTCTGTCATGGTATTAGACTCTTCAGTGTATTCCATGACTTCGAATAAGTTTATTTTGTTTTTTATTATACATGGTGAAGCCATGTGTTTATCTATTTGTAACCCACAGTGAAAGAAGGTATCTTACCAAGATGATTTTAGAAATTTCAAATCATCAACTATAATAATATTGTTTGTTTTAATCTAAAATTGAGTCTTACATGTAACTCACCATAAGTGTTGCACACATATACGATGTGATTTTATTATGTGATACACTATAGAGTATATTAATGTTATTAATATTTGTGTTAAGTGAAACTATATTAATAAAGTGAGATTTATTTGGGTGGGGGGGGGGGGGGGTTTGGAACTGAATGGTGATTCTCGTTGTAAAGGAGAATCGATGTTGCCGACAAGGTAAACAAACTGCATTAGCAAACATAATTTTTCAAAAAGGTTCAAAATTTGTTTCACATTCCACCCGATTGTTGTGTTAATTAATGATTCACATACGATATACTGAAAAACTTGATCTCGCTATAATTTCCAAATTGATTCAATTACTGTTGACAATGCAGATGAGATACACAACTCTTGAGATTATTAAAGTTGCATGATCATGTAATAAACAAAAATCAAATCTCTTTTCAATTCAATTCAATTTAATTTCTAGGGTTGCATAGCATATTGAGCATATAATAGAATATAATTACATGGCATGTTGTATCGTATCATTATTCATTCCTTTTTGTAGTAATGAAGTAATATGCTTATTTTGGTACCATAAAAATAAGTTGAATTTTACTAAGTTATACATGAAGAAAAAAGAATGGGACTTTAAAGAGTTGTAAACTAAGTATATGTTTGGATCCACGTTTCGCGTTTGCGCGTTTTGTCTTTTTTTTTTTTGGGTAGCCACACTTGTTGAGTTTTTTTTTTTTTTTCATTAAAATGAGTCCCGCGGCACTATTCACACATTTAAAAATTATTTTGCTACAGTATTTTCAGTTTTTAGTTTCAGCAAAATAAGTTGTGTCCAAACAGACCCTAAGAAGAAAAACTTAATTTATAAATTAAACCGTAAGTAGCGTGCACACTTAATCACCATTTAAAATACCTTCCAATTAAAAATAGTGTGGAATATTATTTTTTGGATCATTTAACTATATACTTTTTTTTTATTTTTATGTATTATTCTTAACAAATCTTAACGGTTTATTAACTAATCTTAACGGTCTATCGGTTATTGTAGTATATAATTAAATTAAACAATATCTTCTGCCAACTATTAATTTAGGTATTTGTAGTATCTTCTAAAAAAAAAAATAGTTATACTATAAAGGAGAGCTGATACCGCCGACTATGTAAACAAGGTACACACACCGCATTAGCAACCATAATTTTTCAAAAAGATTCAAAATTTGTCTCACTTACCACCCCTGATGTATTAATTAATGATTTAGATAAGATGTATTGATAAACTTGATCTTGCTGTAATTTCCAAATTGTGTCAATTGCTGTCTAAAATGAATATAAACCCAGTTAAGCAAAGTATTATAGTGAGTTATAAATTTTTCTAAATCATGATTCTCCTTGTAAAGGAGAGTTGACAATACTGATGAGGTACACAACTCTTGAGATTTTTAAAGTTGATCATGTAATAAACAAAAATCAAATCTCTTTTCAATTCATTTTAATTTCTAGGGTTGCATAGCTTATTGAGCATATAATAGAATATAATTACATTGCATGTCATATCGTTGTTCATTCCCTTTTGTAATAACGAAGCAATATGCTTATTTTGGTACCACAAAAATAAGTTGAATTTTATTAAGCTATACATAAAGAAAAAAGAATGGGACTTTAAAGTGTTGTAAACTAAGAAGAAAAATTTATTTAATTTATAAATTAAGCCTTAAGTAGTGTGCACACTTAATCTCCATTTAAAATACCTTCCAATTAAAAATAGTATCGAATATTATTTTATGGATCATTTAACTGTATACACTTTTATTTTTATGTATTATACTTAACAGATCTTAACGGTTTATTAACTAACTAATCTTAACAGTCTATTGGTTATTGTAGTATATAATTAAATTAAACAATATCTTTTGTTAACTATTAATTTAGGTAGTTATAGTATCTTCTTAAAAAAAAAAGTTATACTACAAAGGAGAGTTGATATTGATGATAACGTAGAAAAGGTACACTACAAGAAAAACAGGCTATTGCGACGCTCCAAAAGTGCCACTAAAACCAATAAAAGCACCGCTAAAGGCATTTCTGACCTTTTGCGGCTGCTACTATTGCGGTGCTTTGAAGTGCCATTAGGTGCTGCAGTAGATCTATTACAGTGGTAATAAAAAGTATTGCGGTATAGGTACCTTTTAGCGGCAGATTTGGTTTATTGCGACAGGCTTTCCACCGTCGCCATATAAGGTTAGGAATTAGGTAAATCAACCTTTAGCGGCGGTTTATACGCGCTGCTATAGGCGTCCCCATTTAGTGGTGGGCAATACACGCCGCTATAGGGTTTCATTTAAAACATTCCAAGTACACTTTTAGCAGTGCTTCTGACCGCTGCTATAGGTGTCCAAGCCTTAATGGCTATTTTTGGGGCTTTAATCGGCAAGCAGCGATGGTGAGTGCTAATAGAGAGAGACCCAAGCTAGGTTCTGAGAGTGAGGATGCGTGGTGGTGAGAATGTGTGGCGGTGGTGGGAAGATTGATCATTGGGTTTTAAGAGTGACGAGTGATTTTGAGAGTGTGTTTATTTATTTTTGGAGAGGGAGACAAATAGATGAGAAATGAAAAGGTTGGAAGCTAAAGTGATAGATTTAGGTGAGGGAAAGGGAAAAAAAATAGAGGGAAACTAAAAATATGTTTGGGTAATTAAAAGGTATATTGCGGCGGTCACAAAAACTGCCACTATAATTAAAAGAAATGCCGCTAAAATACATATATTGTGGTGATTTTTTATACCGCCGCTGTAGAGCGCCACAAAAGATTATATTTACTGTGGCAGTCTAATGGTATGCCACAATATATCTCATGTACAGGAGCGGTTCAAAAAAGCGCCACAATATGTGACGTATAGCGATAGTTTTTGAAACTGCCGCAAAAAGCCCGCTACAATAGCCTGTTTTTCTTGTAGTGTACACAGACCGCATTAGCAACCATAATTTTTCAAAAAGATTCAAAATTTGTCTCACTTACCTCCCAAATGATATATTAATTAATGATTCACATACAATGTACTTACAAACTTGATCTCACTGTAATTTCCAAATTGAGTCAGTTATTGACTAAAATGAATGTAAACATAGTTAAGCACAATAATATAGTGAGTTTTAATTTTTAAATTTTTTAATCATGATTCTCCTTGTAAAGGAGAGTTGACAATGCCGATAAGGTACCGAACTCTTGAGATTTTAAATTTGATTATGTAATAAACAAAAGTCAAATCTTTTTTCATTTCATTTTAATTTCTAGAGTTGCATAGCATATTGTGCATATAATAGAAGATAATTACATTGCATGTTGTATCGTTGTTCTTTCTATTTGTAACAATGAAGCAATATGCTTATTTTGGTAACATAAAAAGAAGTTGAATTTGACTAAGTTGTTCATAAAGAAAAAAGAATGGGACTTTAAAGTGTTGTAATATATTGTAATACATAATTAAATTAAACAAATCTTAATTGTCTTAACAGTTTATTAACTAATCTTAATGGTCTATCAGTTATTGTAATGTATAATTAAATTAAACAAAATCCTCTGTCAAGTATTAATTTAGGTAGTTATAGTATCTTCTCAAAAAAACAAAAACAAAAACAAAAAGTAGTTATAATGAAAATATATATATATCATAGAATTCTCCATTATTATGAATATTTTTTCTTTTAGACATTTACACTCCATTTGAATTTTATTTCTTCTTATTTTGTTTCCAAAAAAAAAAATTTTAACCTTTTTTTAGTTTCTTCTTGCAAGTGTCAAGGATATATGGGAGGTATTTGTTACTATCTTGGGCCGTTAGATAGGGAGATTGCGCAGACCCAATAGAATAGTCAGATGCTCAAATAGGTTTTGATATTATTGTTTCTCGTTAAAAAGATATATTAAAAAAAGAGGTAAAAGAAAAAAGAGAAAGATATATGGGAGGTTGCATGTTACTTCCCGAGTCTGCAAAGCACCAGGTCCTCTTCAAAATTTTTGAAATTGTTGAAACTACGTGAAACAATGCAAAACATTCAGATTTCATACATATAGCTTTGTTGGCTTATATTGAAACGTTGTAATGTTTGAATGCAATTTTAGTCCCACAAATCCATCCCAAATTAAATTACATTCCATCTCACAATATAAACAAACAAATACATAGTATCTCTCTCCACAAAGACGTACACAGTTCATTTCTCTGATAGCCTTCTCCACAATTCCACCCACATGGACACCCCATTATTTGTTGATGTTGTAGCTCATCGATAGAGTTCTCTATCGCCGTTTGATAGATATTGTAGCTGATGCAAAAGAATCAATAAAGGTCATGGCATCTTGGATGTAGTTAGAGGCACAAAGCTTCAATCACCAGCTCTTGGCAATGGTGGCTGAAGTAACAGAAACCATTTTGGAAGCTCTTGACCTCTTCCAACACACCAATTTCGCAAAATTTCTATCCTCTCACTGCCCTTATTTTGAGCCATATCTCGGTCCATGACATCTTTGGGGACAAAGGGCTCGTCTCCAAAGATGTCTTGGTTCACAATCAAGTTTGAAGTGTTATTTTCAAGGATGTGTTTGAAGAAGGAGAAGAGTGGAATTACTGATGTTTTGGCAAAGACCTGTGTGGTGGAAGTTGGGACTTAAAGAACAATTTTTGTAACTACTAGTCGCTAACCCGTGTTATGCGCGGAAATTTTTTACATAAATGTGAAACATATATAACATATGCAAATCATCTTGATTTATTTTTCTTCTTCTATTGAATATATTTTTCATTTGTAGTTTAAGATGTTATTTTAAGTCTAAAATTATTCCAATCAAATAACGGTGTCTTGTGCCAACCCAAAATAAAATTAATTTTGCTAAATTCAACATTAGCTTCTATTCGGCAAATCCCAATAGCTAAGCAAAAGAAAATTTCCAAAATCCCATTTCTTAATTCCTTAACCTTCTTGAACTTCCACACTAACCAAGCAAAGAGGAAAAAAAATAAATATGAAATTTAGAAGTATGGACCATCTAACCAAATTAAGTGCAGTTTTAAAAAATAATTGACTTAAACTTTGAATAACATCCCATCAACAAAACAAAGAAAAAAGAGCAAAGTAATAATATTATTATCTAAAAGAGTTGAAAGAAAGGCATGTGAAATTTGAGATCTCTTTTTCTTTTTCTTTTTAATAAAAAAAATGGAATGCATGAGACTCCAAATCTACCAAATTACCAAATCATCATATTATTGTAGCGATATTACTATTTAAATGGGAAAAAAAAAATCAGCCATACAAAAATACATTCACTCCGTTAATTCAAAAACTTTCATCCAACCAAATCAAGACATCTATTCCTCAATTTTCATTCACTGCCAAGTCTACCTTAGGCTTGAACTCAAAATGATTTAATTTGATTGAGTGTTGCATAGAATTAAATTTTTTTGTCTCAATATGCAACATCACTCAATTGATGCAACCTTAATGCAGCATTAGCACTTGAACAATGTAGTCCAGTATGACATACTTGTTACCAAGTAATTTTCCTTCTTGGCCTCCCTTGCTTGGTGTTCTATTCAGCCTCTTCTGCAAGCTTCTTCCCAATGAGCTTTATGTGTGCAAACAACACCAAATCCTACAAAGCAAGCAAACATTTTTATACAAATCCAAGATATCAAAACCTTTTTAAAAAAAAAAACATATGGAGACCTTTTTTTGGATCTTAAATAACAAAATTTTAAAATACAACCCTAGGTCCATTCATTTACGATAAAAGTAGCAAAAGTTACAAAGAACAATATGTCAAGCACAAATTATTCTCATATAGACACAAACCTTAGGCTAACACATCACTCTACACATCCCCATCATATTTTTTGCAAGCCCATACACAACCTCCTTCGCTCTTTAGAGCATAAGGAACCATATAATCAAATTAAATAAACTAATAAGGATGATACTTCTTAAAATGAGGATGTTTAATGAAATCTATTTTAAATTAAATCATTAAAATAAAAAATAAAAAAGATTGAAAAAGATAACGACTTTGTAAAAAAAATTCAAACTCAAACTTTTGTGCTCACCAGAGTCCATCAAATCATTACGTTTTGGCTCAGTGTGTAACACCTTTACTGAGCATTGTCTTTGTGAAAAACTCAAAACATGAGTCCGAGGTTGAGGTCGATCCAATAATAGCCAGAATAAACCACTTTGGGAACCTGAAAACACCAAACAAATGAACAAAAGCAACCATTATCAGAACAATTAAACAAACAAAAAGAGGAATCAATTTCATTCAAATGAATAAACAACCTTTTGAAATTACAGTAGATGAAGAAAAATAAGTCTAAATCAAAACCTTAATTAAAATGAAATCTAACTCAATCACCTAATTCAAAACCAACAGATCAAAATATATACCAAAAACTAAATCTTATTAAACCCCCAAATTTAAAATGAAAATTTACTTTTTAAGCCTTTATATATTTTGATAAAGATTCAATCTTTCAAACATAGAAAACTCAAATCTTGTCTACAATTATCTTATGGGTAACATCTAATATAACAAAATAGTAACTAACTGACATTGACACCCAAAAATATATAATACATTTAGAACCTTATTCAAAACTTTTGAATTAAAATAACACAATTTAAAAAGATTAGTAAACCAACGTGCCAAATTGGACTTAAACATCATAATTTTCATTCCCACTAACAAATAAAGATAACAGCACACATAAATATCTGCATAGTTACCAAAGGGTGGACTCGAACACATAAATATCTGCATAGTTATGTATGTCCAACTAAAATAATCCAGGATATTAACAGAAATAACCTAGTCTTCAAAAAAGGTCAAGTCAAATTATCATAAATATAAGTTATAAAACAAATTTTGCATCAACTATCTAACATATCATGATGGCAGACTCATTTCACATTAGAACCACCTAATTTTTTTGGGTATAGAAGCTTCCTAATCAAAAGCCAAACACATTCAAGATACGAGTGTTTTGTACATACCAAAAATGGGTTCTCGGAGTACCAATTACCATTTTTAAGAATAAATAGATAGACTAAACATGGATCATCGAAACATTTCCCCCAAGAATCAATAACACAATAAAAAGACAAAGGACTTACAACTATTTAATAAATACAACCATTAGTAAGCCAAGAACCTACAAAGGCATTTACCTTTGAAATCTTACTTTATCATCTTTTTCTGCAATAAGAAATGCATCTTAATATATCTCACCCTAATGGAAGTATATTGTGTACTGCAGTTGTGCTTATGTACAACATTGTATAAGGCAAACAAAACTACACAAATAGACATGAAAGGATGTGCCATGTAGATGTTGTCGAACACTGACTTGTTACGCAAAACAAAATCTGTGAGATATATACTCGCAAAAATGATTTGGTAAAAAGTAACGTTATGAAAGAGATATATTCTAAAACTTTCCTCTACATATAAATTTTGAGTTCCCATTTTCAAGAGATACATTAAATGGTTTTCTTATCTCAATTGACCATGAGCCATCATCAAATAGTTTATGCCAGTTCATTTATTATATTATTCCAACCTATGTACATAGTTACTCTTGCAGGCCTTTTGTCGAACACCTAATAGAAATGGCCAAGAAATAGAACTAAGTTTATGTATAGGTGCCGAAATAGTGGAACTTAAAAAAAAAAAAAAATAGAATAATGTAATTTAGAAAATAACTTATTGACAAAAAACTGATATACCACCAATTACAAGCTTCAGCCAGAAAATCCAATTTATATTCGATACATACAACAACAAAAAAAAAAAAAAAAAAAAAAAAAAAAAAAAAAAAGGCATGAGGATAACCTTATTGCAACCTATGAACACCACTGTTAGTCCGTTACCCCGCCCAGCAAATCCGTCTCAAAGGGCACCTTAACAGTCATCGCAATCTTCTTCAACACAAAATTCCACCTTAAATCGCCAGAACCTAAAGCAAAAAATAAATAATATTAATAAAAATAAATAAATAAATAAATAAAACCCCCCTAATTTTGCTTCAAAACTGAGATGGAAAAATAAATTACACAAATTTCCACCTTAAATCACTAGAACCTAAAGCACAAATAAATAAATAAACCAATTTTTAATGCTGGAAAACCAAAGGCTAACCATTCAGCCATTGCAACCCAAAACACCAAAGCAGATCACCCATAACCATAAACAAAATTCCATGAACAATTGAAGTAGAGAGAGAACAGTATATAAGAAGTAATAACTGAGTAGCTAGGTTTTCATTTAAAGAGCAAATCAGAATTCTTACCTCAGGTTTGGACTACCTCTACAGAGGAGGCTGGCTTCAGTTGTTGTTGACGGCCAAAAGAGCATGAGAAGGAAAATCTGAATGGAAGAGAGGAGGTTGGCTTGCAATGGGTAAGGTTAGAGAGAGATAATAGGAGTTGTGTATTAGGACTAGGGGTGTTAATGTTTGACCTAACCCGCAAACACGACACAAACTCGACACGAGTTTCGCAGGTTAAGGTTGAGCTTTAGCGGGTTTGGGTCATAAACAGGTCAATCCAAAAGCAACATGATAAGAAACGGGGCATAAGCTGGTCAACCCGCGTGACTCGCAATAGACACGTTTGACATGCTAATTTACCCATTTACCATAACCCGTTTAACTCATATAACAAACAAACATTCATTTTATTTTAGATTTGTCAAATACCTTTTATATCTAATCTATATTTTAAACTTAAAAAGAAAAGTAAGTGATTACAAAAACTTACAACGTATATAATTAGAAATTGAAAATTTACAAACCCTAGATCTCTAAACACTACAAACCTTAAATCTCTAAACCTTCTTATATGTTTGTAAAGAACTTATTTCTAGATGGATGTTATATGTTTGTTGAATTATATTATTTTAAATGTGGGTTGAAGACTTGAAGTGTATACACTACTTTTGGGGTGTAAAATATATATATATATATATATATATATATATATATATTTCTAGATAGTTGTTATATTTCATATTAAGCAAGTTGAAATAGGTTGTGTCACATTCATGTCAACCTAACATGACCCGTTTATTAAGTGTGTTAAGTGGGTTGGATTAGGTTAACCCGTCTTATTAACATGTTGGGTTAGGGTTGAAGGATCATAACATGATTATTAAATGGGTTTGGTTCAAATTGAATCATTTAATCGAATACCCCTACCTTGACACGACACGAACCCAACACACTAACCCGAATTGACACCCTTAAGTAGGACATGTGTTAGGACGCATGTGGAACTTGTTATGAACATATGTCATTTAGAATTGGCTAATCTTTTGACAAAAAACACTTTACTTGTAATTGGGTAGATCTTGAATGTGTTTAATACTTCAAGGAACAAGAGTTCAAGTCCAAGTATTGAAGCCATGCAAATCTGTCCAAGAATCAAGTGAAGAAGTACTGTTTATTAAAACTTGACAGATAGCTCAATAGATAGCTCGACACCTATATCTATCGAGAATTACGAAATTCAGACTTTTAGATTTGATTTCACGCATATCCATGTGTATTTATGTAGGGTTTCTTTTCTCATAATCCTAAACATATATAAGGATTATTTTAAGAGTCGTCAAAGGTGATGCAACTTGATGCAAAGTGATTATTCACTCAAATTGTGACCAAAGATAATTTTCCCTAATTCAGTTTTCTCTTGAAGAAGCTGCTGCACTTATATGCCAAGGGTTTTGTAACCAATGAGCTTCTTGATCTTCATCGTGTGGATAAATTGAAGAACTTTGCAGCCAACATCTTTCTCAAGTTGGTGTGTTAGTCATGTACTGGGATTCGTGCATCGATTTGTTTGTCACATACTTGGAGTTGTGCATTGAAAGAAGAGATTGTCCCTACATTACAAGTCCAATTATGTATTGAGGTAAGAGTTCAGCTGTAGGTTAGTATAAGATACTAGGATTCCTTTACTTGTAACCGCTTGTTTTGATAATAGTGGATTCTCAAGAGTGGTGACCTTAAATTCACTCAGTGGGGTTTTCTTAGGTGATTTTCCTCATTCGTAAACAAATCACCTATGTCAAATTTATTTTTCACTTTAACTTATTTGTTTGTGCTACCACACTTATTGCATGTTAAATTGACTTTACTAATTCACTTGGCTAATTAGTTGGTTAATTTACCAAAGGGGTCAATACATTCTTGGCCTATTAAGTGGTATCAGAGCGGGCATACTTCGATTAGGATTAATCTTTGCAGTATGATCTATTAACCCCTGTTTATCATGGATAGATGACAGTCTCTTATTATACCTCACTTATTTGATGGCATTAACTATGTATGCTGGAAAGTACGCATGAGAGCTTTTTTGCAGTCTATAGATGAGAAAGTGTGGCAAGCTGTAGAGATAGGCTGGACCAAGTCAAAGGAAGTGCCGGCTGATTGGGATGATGCTAAGATCAAAGCGGAAAACTTCAATAGCAGGGTATTGAATGCTTTATTCATTGTAGTCACCAATGAGGGGTTGAAAAAGATATCCTCTACTGAAACTGCAAAGGAAGCATGGACTATCCTCCAAACAACCTATAAAAGGACTAAGGCTGTCAAGGATTTGAAGCTTCAAAGGCTTACCACAAGCTTTAAGGAGATTAAGATGGAGGAGGATGAGTCGTTTGATGAGTTCTATGCAAAGCTAAAGGACATAGTGAACTCTGCCTTTAATCTTAGGGAAACCATTCCCAAACCTAAAGTTGTAAGGAAGGAGCTCAAATCTCTGCCTAAGAGATTTCATGCCAAGATCACTGTTATTGAAGAATCGAAGGATATTGACAAAATTATTTTGACGGAGCTGGTTGGGAACTTGCAAACCTATGAATTGAGTTTGTCTAGGATCTGGAAATCAAGAAAAAGTAAGAGCATGGCACTGAAGGCCAAAAGCAGTGATTCTGATGAGTCTTTGGATGATGAAGATTCGAAAATGAAATCCTACATCACTAGGCAATTCAAAAAGTTCATGAAGAATGCCACTGCAAAAGGATTTGACAAGGACCAAAAGCAATCAAATTCTTCACAGTTTAAGTGTCAAGATAAAGGGAAGAAGGATGCTAGGGATGGCGGTTAGTACACTGTTCCCTCCAGACCAAAATGCTTCGGATGTCAAGGCTTATCTCAAGATCATTGGGAAAAGCAAAGCCCTATCTACTACCTTGAGTGACACCAAGCCTGAGGATGATTCAGATAATGATGACGAGGGAATCTTGAATGCCTTCACTGCCACGGTAAATCCTACTGGTGGGATTGTTGAAGAGGTAGATGAAGAAGGGGACTTGGTGGAGTCTAAATTTGAGAATATGGATCAACAGGAAGACATCCATACTGCCTATGCAAAGTTTAACAAGGTCTCTAAAAAGCATGAGAAATTGTATAGATTGGCCACAAAGAAGCTAAGTGATGTGGAACTTGACCGAGAAGAGCTCTCCACAAAGGTTGATAAAGCTATTTAGACCATTGGAGCTTTGCGGTTTGAAAACAATTTCTTGGCTAAGAAGACTTGATGAGATGCTTAGCTTTCAAAAATCTGCTTCTGATCGAACCGGTTTCGGGTATGATTTCTCTTCTCCCAATATTGCTTATTTTAGTACTACTGTGTTTGTTTCACCTACTAATAATGTTGAATCTAAAAATAATGATGTGAAAACTGTTTTAGCTAGTGAGAACATAGACAAGGGTAAATTTATTTTAAGAGCACCCTTTAAGCATGATAAGAAAGAGACTAAAACCCTTAGGACTAAAAAGAGTAACAATCAAAAGTCTAAACAAAAGAAGCAGCATCTCTGTCATTACTCTGGAGCTTCAGGACATACTTGACCTAATTGCTACAAGTGGTTAGCCATTCAACAGAGTCACAGTAAGATCTCATCTGGAAACCAGAATCAGTTTACATCCTCTTTTGCTCCTTTTGGAGATCTTCTTAAGGCCCTCATGTTTCGTTCAAACTTGAACTATTTCAATTCTTCCCCCTCATCACTGGATCAAAGGTTCGCTAAATGGAAAGGTTCTTCCAAGGTATGAAAAGAAAAAGGCTCAAAGTGATTTAGTCACTTTTTCTCTTTCTCCCCCTCTTTTTGTTTATGCATTACTTTTGTGTTTTGCTTTCTTGTTTTTGAATCAGTCTAGTTTTATGCTATGCTTTGTTTAACATGTTTTTGTTTGTTTGTTTTCAGTTTTGCTTTATTTTGTTTTTCATAAAAAAATTTTTGAAAAATCAGAAAAATACAAAAACAGTGTATATTTTGTGTACATTGGTACTTTTGTACCTTGAATGGCCATTGAAAAAAAAAAATTCTAAACTTTGTATCTTTTGTAGCATAGATGAGCATCTCTATGCACAACTAAGCAAGTGAGCTTCGTGGCTCATGTTTGTGATGAGTAAGATTAAATGATCTCTTGTACTTAACACTCATATCACTCTTTTTGATGGAAATGACTAAAAAATCCTAAGAGAAAGACATAAATAACCATCTCACCACTAAAGCCCACCAATCATGTATAACATCTGTATGCTTCAGCATAGCAAAACTATGATATTTTTGGCTTAACATAATTGGATATTTCTTCTCTCTCTTAAATGCCCATGCATGATATACTAAAAAAAAATATATGCAAAGAAAATCAAAAGCAAAAATAATCAAAATGCTTTTAAATATGGTTGCAACCGTGTTTCTAGGAGATGTGGGAGTTATAGAATGTACCTCGAAGGTGATAGTCTCCATCAAGCAATTATGATTGTGTATGAGTTAAATTGATTTTCTCATATATCAAATCATCATAACATGTTGACACTTATGCAATCTTGCGATGTTTTCACACACAACATGTAAAATTCTTTGCTACTTTTGATACATGTGCAGGTACAATGTGATTTGGCCTTCACAAGGAATACACATGTTAATGTATGTTCACTAATTTGTCTTGACTTGTTTTTGAAATATAAAATTAGTTAGACTTGTTTTGTGTGTGTGTGTGTGTTTGGATCCTAAATGCTTTGCATTTTTCTTATTGAAAGATGTTTTTAAAAGCTTAAAATGTTAATTGGATCTTTGGTTGAGTAGCTTACTTGATTGCATTCATTTCTGTGTTTTTCTCCTCTTTGAAAAACTGTTTTTATCAAGCTCGATAGCTTCTCGACAGATCTCGACAAATAGCTACTATCGAGACACTTGAACTTCTTTTCTCAACAGATCTTATCGCATCTTCGATCCATCAAAGCTTTCTGGAATTTGTCTCGATAGCTTCTTGACAAATTCTTGATCCATCAAGAACTTAGTATGATCTCTCTTTCTCTCATTTTTCATGCATTTCATGTTTTTAGACCTAGGTTTTGGGTTTTTTAAAATTTTTTGGGGTTTTTGAAAATTGATAAGTATTTTGTGATTTTTTGGGTTGGGATTTGCTTAATGATGTTATATGCTCATGCATTACATTTCATTTACATTCTTAACCATGTTTCATGCATTTAGATGTGTGTTATTATGTTGGGAACTTGTGTGCTGGTAGGATTGGATTGGGCTGAGCTCATGATGAATTTTTTTTTTGCATGTCACATGCTCATGCATTGTTCATGCATACGTACCTTTTCTTTTCTTATTATTGGTACTCCTTGTGATTGGTACTTTTCTATTTGTTCCTCTCTTTCTCCCTCTTTCTCGAACAGTCTTTGCATGGCACCTAATTGCAAATCCCCTCCATCCTGGAACCATCTTCGTTCCGGGGCATCATCTTCTGATCCTACTTCTCTTTCTGTCCGGTTCCGTGATGAGAAGGCCTGTCGAGACTTCTCGGAGAACTCTCGACGAGGCATTAATTTGAAATGCCGCGTGATTCTATTAGATTTTTTCGATACTGCTTTACCCACTGTTATTCATAGTCAGGGATAGGAATCTCTATGTGAGATACCCGTGAGCTATCCCACCGTAATCATACAGGAGTTCTACTCCAATATGCACGGTTTCGATACCTCTATACCTCGGTTTGTTACATAGGTTCGAGGTATACTTATCGTAGTCACTCTAGCACTTATCTCCGATATACTACACATTCTAAGGGTGGAGTTTCCTAAGTACCCCGGTTGTCCTCATTTGCGGACTGTGTCTAAAGATGAACTCTCGTCTCTCTTTTGTGAGACACATTCTTTATGGGGTGCTCGTCAAAACACTCCATGCAAAAGGTCCGAGGTTTCTTAACATGGTGATGACATTCGTTCTTCATCCTTTGTCTCACTATAACTCTATTACTGAGCCTCATGTTGACTTTTTGCTTTCCCTCATTGAGGATCTTACCATAGACTTCCATTCTCACTTCATTCTCTCTCTTTCATCGATGTCTATTGAGACACGAAGACCTGTGATAAGCTTATCTTTCCTTTTGCTATCACGAGGATCATTCGCCACTCTTCTTCCTTATCTTGAGTCTACTCATTTCACCATCATGGGTGCCATTAGCGCAGTGTTTGTTTGATGGAGTGAGGCCCAGCTTTGACCGAAGCGGCCACAGACTGAGACGGCGACTCCTTTAGCCCATTTCGCTTCATCCACGTTCTCTCCTTCTTCTTCTTCTTCTGCAGGTGGTGTGATGCTAGAAGCTGTCATGGCACAGCTTAAAAGCATGGATGCTCGCCTCGATACACTCTCTACTGAGTTGTATCAGATGAACACTCGTGTTAGTCGGATTGCACGATGACAGGCTAACATGGGTGGCTTCACCGCGTCTCCATCTCCACAGGCTTCAGAGGACGAGGACGATGATGATGGCTCCAATGATGATGATGATGATGAGAATACTAGCTCTTCTGTTGATGAGGAGATGACTGCTTCTCAGTGACTTATCTTTTCTCACTCGTGACAAAAAGGAGGAGTAGTTTTGAGTATGAGAGTAGTCATGTACTTAAGGAGAGAGTTAGTATAGAACATTTTTGATAGGGGGAGTGCTTATGTATGAGGGATGTAGTGAGGATTTATGTATCTTTTATTTTCTTTCTCTTTTAGATACATTATCTCTTGTACTTTGGTCTTGTGACCATTTAGTGATAGCAAACATTGTATTTATCTTTGATTTATATATGATAATGTTGTTATCATTTCACCTATCTCTCCATATGTTGTTTATTTTCTCTCTTTATATACATGTTTCTTATTTATTGTATGCAATCTTATCTTTTTGTTTTACACTAAGATGCCTTGATGAGTTTTGTTTAAAGTGTTTCAAAAATACAGGTTGTCAAAATCTTCCATGCCATAAACTCTCTTCTTGCAAAATTTTTCAAGAGTTTGTATTAGGATTAGATTTTATTGTATTCAACAAGTGAATATGAGTTGAGTGATTTATGACTTTTCTCATATTTCATTTGTTTGTTGTGGTTTTATCACAGATTGCCAAATAGGGAGATTGTTAGGGCATATGTGGAATTTGTTATGAACATATGTCATTTAGAATTAGCTAATACTTTGGCAAAAAGCACTTTACTCGTAATTAGGTAGATCTACGATGTGTTTAATACTTCAAGGAACAAGAGTTCAAGTCCAAGTATTGAAGTCATGCAATGTCCAAGAATCAAGTGAGGAAGTGTTGTTTAATAAAGCTCGACAGATGTATCTATCGAGATTTAATATTTGAAACTCGATAGATAGCTCGACAGCTGTATCTATCGAGAATTACGAAATTCAGATTTTCATATTTGATTTCACGCATATCCATGTGTATTTGTGTAGGGTTTTGAATGTTCGAAAATGTGTTGAAAACACAAGAGCTGTTTAGACCTCCAAATTAAAGTTACGGCACGATTGATTTTACACTAACTTAATACTAAGTGCGGAATAGTGTAAAAACGAGTAGATAAACAAACAAGCTACTCTAATCCATAAACAAAGCAACACAACAGTAAAATGGATTGTAAAAGAGTAGGGAAGAAAGATGCAAACACAAGATAATACACCGATGTGTTATCGAAGAGGAAACCGAAGAACTCGGCGAAAACCCTTTCCGCCGCCGTCTAAGCGAAAATCGATCTACTAGACAATCAGTTGGGATACATAGGTTAGCAAGAGACCCTCCATGCCTAATCTACTCGATGTACCTAAGTCTTTCAAGCTCTTACTCCAACAAGGCTTCTCGGAGCCATGTCTTGTCTAGTTCTTTGGATCCCGCAACAAGCTCCATGTTGCATCTGCCATCCTTAGCTTCTTCCAATGCTTCCCACTAGCACCAAAACTTCACTTGACAATCTAAAAGGATATGGTAAGTATTTGGGCTATCAACCTCTCAATGGTATGGAAATGGAGAGGTAGGAGTTGAGGAAATTTCACAAGCAAATGTGTAAAGAATTATGGGTATAACAATCTCTAACTCTTAAAGTGTTTGGCTAGGGTTTTCTATCAGAAACACTCCTCAACATTTGTCGGTAATGTGGGTATATATAATGTGGGTACAGAAAGTATGGATCAGAATGGATAGTCTGGCAGAACAGAATGTCTCACAGGTGTCTCACGGGAAGGCCTTACCCGTGAGATACTCACGAAACACAATTGTCTCCATCCTGGCTTGACTTTTCACATTTTAGTATGTGCAAGGCACATGAGTCACTTTGCGGGATGCTTAGTCGCGAGCTACCTGCGTAAACTCTTCAGTCTTCAATTGCTTGAGTCTTCATACTCTCTCTCTCTAACACACAACCTTTACAATCAAATCCCACAATAAATATAGGGTACAAACGTTTGAATAAAATTACAATCAAATTTGGCACGGAATATAAGCCAACAAAACACATGGTTGTAAATAACAACTTTACAGGTTTCTTTTCTCACAACCCTAGACATATATAAGGATTATTTCAAAGGCCGTTAAAGGTGATGCAACTTGATGCAAAGTGATTATTCACTCAAATTGTGATTGGAGACAATTTGCCCTAGTTCATCTTTCTCTTGAAGAAACTGCTGCGTCTGTGCACTAAGGGTTTTGTAACCAAGGAATTTCTTGATCTTCATCGTGTGGATGAACTGAAGAACTTTGCAGCCAACATCTTTCTTAAATTGGTGTGTTAGTCATGTACTGGGATCCGTGCATCAATTGGTTAGTCATGTACTTGGAGCCGTGTATTGAAAGGAAATATTGTCACTACATTACAAGTCTAATTGTGTATTGGGGTAAGGGTTTAACTGTAGGTTAGTATAAGGTATTGAGATTCCTTTACTTGTAACTGCTTGTTTTGATAATAGTGAATTATTAGGAGTGGTGACCTTAAATTCACCCAGTGGGATTTTGTCTCGGTGGTTTTCTCCATTCGTAAACAAATCACCCATGTCAAATTTATTTTTCGCTGCATTTAACTTAATTGGTGATTTGTTTGTGCTACCACACTTATTGCATGTTAAATTGTCTTTATTAATTCACTTGGCTAATTAATGGATTAATTTACCAAAGAGGTCAATACATTTTTGGCCTATTAACTTGTAAAAAATCAAAATAAATAAATCTGATTTAAAAAATAAAAATAAAAATGTTGATGTGGAAAATTGTGGAGCAAGCAAAACTGAGGTAGCAACATATGATGAAGTAAACTAAAAGTTAAAGGTTTCAGTTTTATAGTATTTATAGATTATTATTATTATTATTATGTGTCAACACGATATGATATTTTATTATCAGTATTTACACTATATGACTCTTTGTGTCCGCTTGTAAAAAGTTTTAAAAAATCCTCATATATTAATTACAATAAATCAAAATATTAAAATTAAAGAATCATATAATTAAAAGAATAAATTTTAAACACTTAAACCTTTAAAATTTTATGTTATATAATATCGAAAAAAATTTATATCTCTGCTGAATTTATTTTTATTTCTAGGGTTGTATACCAAACTTATAATAGAAGATAGTTACATTGCATGTGACATCGTCGCCCATCCCCTCTTGTAATAACAAATATGCATTTTGGGTGCGTTTGATATAGCTTTTTTTGGTAACATAAAAATAAATAGAATTTGACTAAGAGAAAAAAATAAATGGAACTTTGAAGAGCTATAACTAAGAAAATAAACTAATTTAATTTATAATTTTCACCGTAAAAAGTGTTCACACTTTTTTTTTTTCTTTTTTTGGCTGAATAAGTGTGCACACTTAATCATCCAAAAAAACTACCTTCCATTTGATTTATGGATCATGATACTATACAAAGTTTTTTCTTTTTTTGGTATTTATCATACTTAACTAATCTTAAAGGTTTATCTCTTTTATAAAATATATGTTAAAAATATATATATATATATATATATATATATATATATATATATATCTTGTGTTACTACTAATTTAGGTACTTATAGAGTAGTTTTTTTTTTTTTTTTGAGAAACAAGACCATGCCCAATAATCTCATTAACCACCGCACATCCTTAGTGTGATGGTCACTCCACAAGTATAAATGTTTGTGGAGTGTGGGGGTAAGGGCCGGAGTTTAAGTCTCTAAGAATGAGCTTCATATATATATATATATATATATATATATATATATATACACTTAAATTAAGTTAGATAGAATTTCTATCTTATA
The DNA here is from genome assembly GCA_023736055.1 of Quercus glauca. Lineage (NCBI taxonomy): Eukaryota > Viridiplantae > Streptophyta > Magnoliopsida > Fagales > Fagaceae > Quercus > Quercus glauca. The sequence goes on from CM043318.1 coordinate 70,070,202, forward strand.
TAAAAATAAATAAATAAATAAAATCTCATTAAGAAGCTGAAAAATCTTCCGAAACAAATTTATATACATCATGTGAAACATCTTCCATCCAAACTAATAAAGGAAATGAAAGTCTTACTCTTTAAATTAAGGCATGTGCAACAGTATTACCTTACCTAGCAATGTGATAGAAAGAAAAACTCCGGAGGGAGTTAACATGAGTTAAAATGTCTTTGACATCGCCAAAGGGCAAAAAAAAAAAAAAAAAAAAAAACATATTGCCAGTTTTAAAGAGCTTTAATACTAATTTCTGAATCTCCTTTAAAATGGCACTGTTGAAGGCCGATTTTGGAAGCAAAAGTCACTGCCCTTCTAGCTGCAAACATCTCCAAGCACTCCACACTATGAGGTTGTCTGATTTTTTCAGCCATTGCTGCAATAATCTGACCCATGGAGTCCCTGATCACAACCCCAACCCCGGCTTCGTCACTCTCGTTGAACATCGCACCATCAAAATTTGCTTTAAACTCCCCCGGTTCTAGTGGCAACCATTTGCGTCGGCGAGGCAACTTCCCACAGCAATGCTCCTCCCAACTTGACCGAAATTGCAGCAGCCAACTCTTCGTAGCTTCACTAATACTTCCCAGCGGTGTCGTTTTTTCCAGCAATCGGCTTTCGTTCCGATGAGTCCCAATGTGCCATGCCGTGGTTGCAAATACATCCGCAATTCCTGGTTTTGTAATGAGCCGCTCCATTAAATCTAGGAAGGTTCCATTTGCTGCCTTGAAACGATTAACCCAACTAAAGTCCTTACACCACACAATTTTCACAGCTTCACAGTCCCACAAAGCGTGTTTTACATCCTCAGGAAAGCTGCCACAAAGATGACATGATTGATTTGCTATGATTTTTTCTTTTCAACAGGTTTGCTTTAGTTGGTAAACTATAGGTGCATGCCTTCCACAAAAAAATGTTTAATCTTACCCAGTACCTTAAGTTTCTAAATACCAGATCACAAACCCGAGCCTCCATTACTGTTTGAACCCGAAGCTTCTTCACTCCTTGCCTCATCACATAAAATCTTATAGCCCGATTTTACCGAGTAGATGCCATATTTTTCCGAAGAACAGTAGAAAAAATCTGACTGTTGTGATGCACATAAGGGAATAGCTAGTATCTGTTGTGCTTCAAAAAAATAAAAAATAAAAATTCAATGAGGTTCACATGCCAGCTACCCGTGGCCTAATTTATCAGTTCAGCCACACCAATATCTCTGCCCAAACCCGAGAAGGAAGACACCACTCTGCCACTTGGAAGTCCTGGTATCCAGCTATCATTGTATACACTAATAGACTTTCCATCCCCCACTCTCCATTTAGCACCCATCATAATTACTCTTCTTGTCTTTAAGATACTTTTCCAAGCAAAGGAACCCCAAGTTTGTTTGCATCAAAAATAGTGCGGGAAAGTATTTAGACTAAAATACATGATAAAACAACGAGTTTGTATCATAGATAAGCCTCAATACCTATTTTTCCAACATAGCGTCGTTGAATTTTTCCCGTGTACTATAACTCGATAGGTACTTATAGAGTTATGATACACGGGAAAAAAAGAATTATCTTACAGAATTCTTCATTATTCTACATATTTTTTTGATATATGTGTAACTTCATTTGAATTTTTTTTTCTTCTTGCAAGTATCAAAAACTTTCACAAATATTTATGTTTCTATTATGGACAATGAAACCAAATCCCAAAATCCATATGGCAACTTTAATATTAAAATTTAAATAAATAAATAAATAAAACCTGACTTTGTGAAGTGGCAAAATGAAAGATGAATTTAAGTATGTGTGGGAGGCTTCATACATCTCTGTTTCCTTATATTGAAACATTGTAAATTTGTAATGTTTGAACAAAATTTCCTATATTCCTTCGAAAGAGATAAATTTTGCAAAAGGAAATCCACTCTTGATCATATCAGATGTCTGTGTGCCACAATCCAGGTCAAAACCATACCCATCTACAACCTTCAAAGAAGTGTTAGTCTTGCATTCAACGGGAATATCAGCAAAGTCTATCTCACATTGTGTTATATTTTATACTCCGTTAATCACAACTTACTACATATTGTTTTTACTAATCTCCTTATAAAAGACCTAAATTTTAAAATGAAAAAAATAATAATAATATTAACAAATTGTGATTGATGCATAAAGTAGAACAAAAAATGAGACAAAAGATTTATATTCATTGATGAGCATTAAGCTCCAAAACAAGAGTGGGCTCATCAAATTGGATCCAGATGTCCTTAATTTGTGAGATCTAGGGATTTTAAATCCCTAATGCACTTATTTTGAGTGAGTTTTATCCTTCTATCCTTAATTGATCCCACTTGGCATACCCTGTGATATCAAAATAATCTTTTAACAACACCATTAGTCTCATTGTATTTTTCCATTTTCTACTTAATGATAGAGATTATTTTGAAACACTAAAAAATGTTGGGAATTAAACTAACACAGTTAAAACGTTATGGATCATTTTGAAACATGAGGTAAAGTTTAGAGACCAAAATGGTTATTAATTCTAATTTTAACCACATATGCCTGATGTTTTGTATTAAAGAAACTTTTTATATCTACTGTATGGGGTAAAAAAACCGAGGCCCAATTGAGAATTGGGCTTGGATCAAGGCCCACTACAATTAATTTGTAGAGATGAGTTTGTGGACTAACACTTAGGCTTTCTAAATTATATCAAAAAAGAAATTAAAGGCCAAAAGATTGATAAAGGAAAAAAAATATGTGGATTTATCTTTTGTCAGAATGGCCGAGGAGATTTTTTACACTTATGAGATTACAAGGATTGATATTTTGTCTTTCTGATCTTGAGAGTCCTCTCTCTGTTCATTTGGAGCCTTCCCTATTTTATAGTGCTCTTGCTCTGATCCAAACCCTCCACATGTAGGATCGGTGATCCTCCTTCTAGATACTTATCCCTTCCCTCCTTTTGAGGCCATGCTGAGCAGATTACAGGTTATGCTGGCACTGCTCAGGTGTCATTCAACCATTAATGTGGCTGGCATGGTTGGTGTATGGCATTCAATGTGGAGATAATGGATGTTTCTTTGGGAAGCTTCCATTACCTCTTATCCATATTTGTCACTGTTGCCTCCCTCAACGCACACAATCCAGCCTTATGTGGTCTTCATTCCACCCTCCTCACACGGTCCTCATCCACGGGTCTCCCTCGGGCCATCCAGCCCTTTGGCAGCAAAAACTCTTCTTTTAGGTCATTTTTAGCCCACCTAAATCAAGCTGATCATTAGTTGGGTCTTCAGCTTCCTTTGGCCTGGTCCAACAATACTAATGCTCCTAACCCCCACAAAAAAAAAAAATATATATATATATATATATATATATATAGAGAGAGAGAGAGAGAGAGAGAGAGAGAGAGGACCCAATTCAGCTTTCAAATAGTTGAAATTAGGAAAATATTTAAACTTAAACATGTAAACATTTAATCTAAAAATTTTCCGAGCACCACATAAGTCTAAGACTAGTTTCTTATATAGCTAGGTATCTATTTACCCCAAAGTGACGTCACCAAACTCTTTTTTTTTTTTTTTTTTTTTTGTGAACTACGTCACCAAACTCATAAAGAATAAACTAGGAGACAAATTTATTTACATTACAGGTCTAAGAGATAATACAGAGAAATGGTCCACGTGGCTTGTATAGTAGGGGCTTCTTTTTTCTTTTCTTTAAATTTTTACTTTTTTATTGAATCAGTGTTACAGGTGATGGCAAAGGCCTTGTAACTTTTTTTTTTTTTTTTTTTTTTTTTTTTGAGAAAGCAAAGGCCTTGTAACTTAGTGGCACAGAGTTGGAATTTGTTGCTTGGGGGGTTCTAATATAAAAATACATAATTGTATAGATATGTTTCAGCTTAAATGTTAGTAAGAAATACCGTGCTTTCAAATAAAAGAATAAGCCACACACACTTATTCTTATTCTTTGCGGGTTCCAATTAGCTCAACTGATAAAATCTCTGATGGTTGTATAAGAGATCTGGGGTTCAATCCCTGCCTACACCAAAAACTGATTGGTGTCTTGGTCTGATGATAAAAAGCTATCATTAGGAGCGGACGCCATAGGTTGAAACTCTCTAAAAAATAAAATAAAATAAAATAAAAGAAAAGAATAAGCCAACACCGTATGAAGATATTTAATTCAATTCATGCATCCTTTTGAACTTATTAATTTGATATTTTTATAAATAATTTTGTAGCATCTTGAGGTTTAAAGCTCGAAATTTTAAAAAATTAATTCTTACAATTTTGTTTATAAAATTAAAAAAATTTAAAAAAAAAGCAATAAATTACAATGATATTTTCTCTATGATATACTTATAGTTTTATTTTCATTTGTCATCTCACAATTGTTGGGATATTTGGGGTTATCAATGGAAAGAGCAAAGAAATAATTTGTGAATACTAAAAAAATTGTGCAAATAAGTTTAATTAAATGGTTGAGAATACTAAAAGTTCACGCATTGGAGAAAACACTAGAAATATATATTTGGGAGAAAACACTATAAATGTTCGTGGAAAGGGATAGAAGAGTAGTGAGGGATAGAAGGATTCGAAAAAAAAAAAAAAAAAAAACATATACTCTGCTTGATGCGCATTATTATTTTTATGCTAGGATTAAAATTTAGGAGTAGGCTTAAAGTAGTGTTATCCTTCAAAGTTCAAGAAACATATCTAATATATATCATTAGTATCACTAAGGCTTAAGGGAAGGATTAATTATGAGTATTTAAGTGTGGAAACTTTAGGCCAAGAGTTTTGTAGTTCAACTAGTTAGCATTTTTTGATATTTTCATTGGAATCATTTACAATTCAAATCTCGCTAACCCCAACTAGTAACTACCTTTTTTTTTTTTCTTTTTTATCTTTTTTTTTTTAAAGTATGGAAATTTAACTATTTAAGTGTTCCGTTGTATTGGTTGAACAAGTTTTAATGCAAGGATGTGTTAGGTTCTAAATATTTAGATTCTGAATTTTTAGGCTCTAAATGTTTAGTTTGTTGGCAAACCATGTACATAAACTTGCCTAAGTCTAGATCATAGTGTCTGTGAGTCATATTAGACATTAGAATCACTAAGGCTTAAGGTAAGGATTAATTATGAGTATTTAAGTGTGGAAACTTTAGGCCAAGACCCTTGTAGTTCAACTGGTTAGCATTTCTTGATAATTTCGTTGAAATCATTTACAATTCAAATCTTGCTAACCCTAACTGCTAGTAACTACCCCCCTTTTTTTTTTTTTTAAATATGGAAATTTAACTATTTAAGGGTTTCATTGTATTGGTTGAACAAGTTTTAATGCAAGAATGTGTTAGGTTCCAAATATTTAGGTTCTAAATGTTTAGGCTCTAAATGTTTAGTTTGTTGGCAAACCATGTACATAAACTTGTCTAAGTCTAGATCATAGGATCTATGAGTCATATTAGACATTGTTCAAAGTGCTGTAAGTTAGAATTCAAGAACATACAAGCTCGATCAATCGAGAGAGAGTTTTGAATGATCGAGATACGATTCTGCATAATTTAAATAAAGCCTATTAGCCCATCAAACATTTTTTATTTCAGTTTCAGATTTACTAGGTGTATATATATATATATATATATATATATAACCTTAAAGCACATTTTTAAAGTCTTGAAGAGCTACTATTTTGATATCTAAAAGGTTTTGTGCCTTCTACTCTTTCAAGCATCTACTAAAGATTATTCTTATACTATAAGTACAGTGGAATAAAGTTTTTGTCCAAGCTCAAATATCAAGCGTATTGAAGAGCAAAGCATGAACTGGAGGTTCATGTTAGAGCAGATCCATATCAAAGACGTCTGAGGGTTTCATAACTAGGTTTGACAATCATAGTTAAGTTTACTACAAATGAAATATTCTTGATTGTAAACTTCTATTTGATGGTGAATTGTTCTTCTTGGGATTGGTCTCCCAGATTTTTTATCTTGAAACTGGTTTGTTTCATTAGTTTTCCTGAGTCATCATATCTTATGTTATTTAGATTTTTTGTTGCATCATATGTTTGATTTATGTTTAACCTAAGTCTAGCGTAATTGACTTAATTGATAGTAGGTCATCAAATTAGGTTAAACATTGTTTGCTCAAGGGTCTAAAAATTAACAAAATGTTTCACATACTTTCTTTTTTAAGATTTGTACTTTCTTTATTATTTAAATTTGAATTTTCAAATCCTCTTAATTAAGGCAATTCTAAGTTCACCTAAAAGAACTTAAAAAAATGTAACATCACAGGGAATATATTTGCTGCTCCCATTCCCATCCTGGAAAAAAAGGCAACATATTTATGTATAAATAAATATGGTTACACATAAAATTACACACATAAAATTTTGTCACCAAAAATACATTTTGTTGTAGTGTGAGTTCAAATTTTTAGTTTGAAATATGGTTTTTTTTTTTTTTTTTTTATTTTATAAATTCATGTCATACACTCACGATTTTAGTTCAACAAATAAGTATGTAACAGTATCTGTGTAAGAAGGTGTAACACCCTAAGTTAAAAAAAATAATAAAAAAAAAAAAAAAATCAAGTTTAGATTTTTTTGGGGTGTCCCACGTGCCCCACCTACCCAACAATCCCCCACCACTCATTCTCACAAATATCCCTCACTACTCTCTTGGACAGCCATCCCTCCTCTTTTTATATATTTTTTTCTTTCTTTTCTTTTCACTTAAATACACACACTCCTCTCCCTCACTCTTCCACTGGTACCACTCCTCACCGCTATCTCCACCACTATTTTTTCCAGCAAGATCACTGAAAAATCTCTAGGAATCTCTAAGCATCTTCATCCTTTTATTTAAGGTAATTTCTAATCTTTTTGGTGAGTTTTATATTTTTTCTTGAGGTTCTTTTAATCTAAGTTTTGATAATGATATTCATGTGATTTATGAGTTTTGGAAGTGATATTCCTATATTTATATGTATGGGTTTTGTCTTGGTGGATTTATTTGATGAGTGGGTTTATGGTTTGTACTAGTTGTGACTATCTAAGGTTTATTTATGATAGAAATTTAGGGGTTTTGAGTTATATCATGTGCTAGATGATAAATATAATTTTTAATGGTTATTTGGAGCTAGTTAAAGATTCAAATTGTTTGTCTTAGGGGATATTATGGTTTTGGTGTCATGGGTCTCTTGATAATGTTGTGTGAATATTATGGATGCTACTCATGAATTGTTAAGATTTTAGTATTAGAGAGATGATATTGAATGGGTTAATTTTTAGTCTATGCCTTGTGAATTAATTGTTGACAAACTTTGGAAGTTGAATACATTATTTGTGAGGTTATATACTAGACTTGCTTAATTAAGTGCTTAATTGGCAATTCCTAATTTGTAGCTAGATACAATTTTAAGGTTTATACTTATTGTGATAGGTTTGCCTGATATTGTTTAGGTTTTAGCTAACTTCCTTTGGAGCTTGGAGAATTAGGATTTTTGCGAGTTAAAAGGTAAGTACCTTTTAATGGGATTTTTGGAAAATAACCAGGTAGCATAAACGTTATTTTTTGGGTCAAACGCATTTTGGAAAACCATTTGGGGAACTATGTTTTTTTGAAAGCGTTGTATTGTGACCCTATTATATATGAAAAGTGTATCATATTTGGTATTGCATTTGGGGAAATGTATGAATTGTTAACATGAAAAATATTAGCATCTTTGATTTAATTTTTGATAAGGAATTCATGAATCTTATGGTATATTGGAAAATTTAAAGGTGCCTATTTTGTCTTGTATTATTTGAGAAATTAGTAGAAAATCTTGTTGACAAAGAATGAATTTGGAAACCATACAAACTTTGTGGAAGTTTTGGTTATTTAAGGTTTTCTAAAACTACTTGGATATAAACTATGTGTTTCAAGTACATATAACCTGTGAGTTTTATGTGATTTTAACCCTATGCCATGTTGATTTCTCGGTGATCATCTGATTTAATTTCCGTAGTCTTTTTGACAACAATGTTAGATCTAGGTCAGTGTCATTTCACTTTGGATGACACGTTCTTTCCTGCTACTCATAAGAGGAAGAGGTTTCTTGATTGTCTGTGGGTGAGACTGCTGCATATGGGACCAAAAGGCCACATGCAAAAGAGGTCCTATTTGACGCATTCTTCCTGTTGCCCATTCGGGGAGAGACAAAACCTTGAGGGTATGGGTGAGGCTACTACCCATGGAGCCAAGAGACTACATACCAGAGAGGACAATATCATATTTTGTAAACTGTTCATCGTCATGAAACTTGCATTTTCTCTGCCCCCACTAATTATGTTACTTACTGGGTTTTGTTTCGTCCCATTCTTTTACAAACTTTTTCAGAGTAGGCAACGATCATTTTGAGATAGGTTTTTGTGACTAATAATAGTTAGACTAACTATTGATGGAGGTTGGACTTTTGTAATGGTAATATTTAAATAATGTACATCTTAGAGTGGGCTTAACTCGTTCTTTTATATCTAATAGTGGTTATGACTTTTATTTTCATTGATGTGACAACTTAATGGTGTGTAATTATATTTATTTAAATCTTCATTCTTTTGTGGCCAATAATCCTTGTAATTATTACATTGAGCTCTGACTTACTTTAGGAGTATCTTTAAAGAAATTATTATGAAAAATTCTTGATGTTGGTATTTAGTATGAATTGTTTGGGTTAAATTGTCAAAAAGGAAAAATTTTCAGGTACCTTTAAGATGTATTTCTCATATTTTGGACTCTTTTAAGTTTGGGGCAAGGTGTGTGTAATAAATAGTTAAACACTACCCTTTATAACAAGGTGTGTGCAATAAATAGTTCATACCATAACCGTTTATACCAAACAAACAAGGGCAAACGTAATCTCCAGCAAAAACCAAGAAAAGCATGCTTATTAACAATACAAATACTTAAAAGATACATGCATGCATTTTAATTTTCAGCTTAGAGCTTGGTGCAATCCGTTGGCTTGAAAGATATTGTTTTCTCCACAAGACCATAGCCTACCAACAAGTTGGACTGGGCCCTGTTACCGAAGAAGGATGGTTCACCAGCAGCGAAACCTAAGCACAAAATTTCATCAGTAATTTGATAGAAGGTGGTGGTTGGATTCAGCTTCACATCTGAACCTCTAAAATGTGCTGTGATACTTGGAACATGTATATCATCTGAATTATTGTAGCAAAGACTAAGAAGGTGACTTGGGTCATCAATGCGCTCAAAATTAATTTCTTCTGCTACTGCTGATTCGAACTTGGAGTAGAACTCTGTTGGGAACAATGTCAATGTGGTACCTGAATCAATGATAATATTGCCCTTTGAACCTCCAGAGCCAGAAGAACCGCTCAACTCCAATCTTTTGCTGCCAACACTCATTGCTTCGAGTGTTAGGTTGTAGAAGGTGTCTGAGCGTTTGTATCTAAGGGAGTCGACACGGTTCCAAAACCTGAAACCACCGCATGACTACCGAAACTCAATTTGCTTGAGGTTGTCTTGGGGATAAATAGATGGCACCAAGCAGTATGAGAACTTCCCACCAATTGAAGAATGCAATTGGGACACAAGGGAAGCCTTGCCGCCTCCAAGGCCAACAATGCCAGTAGATGCTTTGCTTTCACTGGTGTCATTATTATTGTGTCCACACCCTATGATAGTTTTAGGAAGAGGAACAGAGTGGCCTGTATTCGATCCCAGAGTGATGGTCTCTACAGCAATGTCTTTCTTTGAGAATGATTCATCCACATACTCCACTGAATATTGGCAACGTGTTCCGTCGATCGAGCAGGAATTATATAGAGACTTACATAGTGATGAAGTGCAGGAAACGGTTTTGTAGGTTGTGGACTTTTCAGGATCAAAAAGTGGAGCTGTTTGATTGTAGCACTCAATGCAAGGCTTGCACTGTAGCCAAATCAAATCACTACCAGTATCCGCAACGGCTAGGTTTGGGACTGGTGGTGTACCAACGGAGTATTTCAAGAGGTATTCGCCGGAATCTGAGATAATATCTGTTTGGAGAGAATTGGGAGAGACTGAAGAAGTTGGCTTAAAACGATTGACACGGTTAATGGAACGGCGCAAGGCCTTGGCTATGCTCTGCGAATGAGTTTCTGAAGCGTTGTAGAAGGGAGAGTTGGGGGAGTCGCGGTAGATGAGATCCACGCTAAAGCCGCCACTGAGAGCCTCAATGGGAGAGAAGCTACAAAGCAAGATAATGCAGACCGTAGTTGCCAATGCAGCAAAAGAAAGAAGTGAGTGATGATTAGATGCCATGATTGATTGATTGTTGGAGAGGTGATGTCACACCCCAAACCCAAAAGGGTCCAAGGCATGAAAAAAACATCTCAAAGAACCTGTAAATTTTCCTTTTTTGACAATCCAATCCACATAAATCATATCAAGAACCAACATTGAGAATTATCATAATAATTTCATTGAATAAACTCTCAAAGTAAGTCAGAGCTCTAAGCAATAATTACAAGGACCATTGGCCACAAAAGAATAGAGGTCTGAATAATTAATTACATATCACGGCTTGTCCTATCAGTGGAAATAACATCACAACCACTTTAATATACAAAAGAATAAGTCAAGCCTATTCTAAGATTTATACCATCTAATATACCCATTACAAAAGTTCAGCCTCCATCAGTAGTTAGTCTAACTACTATTAGCCACCCAAAAAGCTGTCTCAAAATACTGTTGCCTACTCTGAAAAGATTATAAAGTAATGGAATGAGACAGAGCCCAGTAAGTAGCATATTTAATGGGGGTGGGGGAAATGCAAGTTTCATCTTCAATAATAATAGTATGACAAGAATTATTTAATAATGAAACACAAAGTTTCTCAAAGTAAAATATCTTGAAACTATACATTATAATCTGTGAGCATCAACAATGTAATTTCCAAAGTCATAATACCTAACATAAGATAAATTATCTCAAATCTACCATACTACCATACTACCATACTACCACATAAACTGGTCAGGGGATCCACCCATTCACAACTGGCATGATATTGTCCTCTCTGGTATGCAGACTCTTGGCCCCATGGACAGCAGCCTCACCCATACCCTCAAGGTTTTTCTCTCCCCCCATGGGCAGCAGGGAGAGCGCGTCAAATAGGACCTCTCTTACATGTGGTCTCTTGGCCCCATGGACAGCAGCCTCACCCACACACAATCAAGGAACCTCTTCCCCCCATGGACAGCAGGGAAGAACGCGTCATCCAAAGTAAAAGGGCACTGACCTTAATTTGATTTCGTTGTCACAAAGACTACGGAAACCAAATCGGGTGATCACCGGGAAATCACACATGGCATGGTGTTAAAACAACATAAACTCACAGGTTACATTATTTTGAAACACATAGTTCATATCCAAATAGTTTCAGAAAACCTTAAATAATCTAACTTCTACAAAGTTTGTAAGGTTTTCAACTTCATTCTTATCAATAAGATTTTCTATCAATCTTCCAAGTACTAAGACAAGATAAGCATCTTAAATATTCCAATACACCATAAAATCCAAGATTTTCTTATCAAGATTAAATAAAAGATGCTTATTTATCCATAACACAAAATCATGCATTTCCCCAAATGCAATACCAAATATGATGCTCTTTTCATATATAATAATACATAATAGGGTCACAACACAATGCTTTTATGAAAATATATATCCATATATAATTTTCCAAAATGTATTTGACCCAAAAATAACATTTACCAAACATGGTTATTTTCCAAAATCCCATTAAAAGCTACTTACCTCGCAACCGCAAAATCCTAATTCTCCAAGCTCCAAGGAGATTAGCTAGAACCTAACAATATCAAGTAAACCTATCACAATAAGTACAAAACTTGAAATTGCATCTAACCACAATTTAGGAATTTGCCAAATACTCACTTAATTAGGCAAGCCTAGTATTTAACCCCATCAATAATAATATATTTCACTTCCCTAGTTTCTCAACAAATTGATTCACAAGGTATAAACTCCAATTTATAGAGTTAACCCATTTAATACAATCTCCAATATTATGGCTAGCTTCCATAAATTTTGCATTACATTACCAAGAGACCCATGAAAGCAAAAATCAACATATCCTCCAAGACAAGAATTTAGAACTTCAACTAACTCCAAATAAACCCAATGGCAATGGAAAAATTAAATTCACAAGCCATCACATGTTATAGCTTAAAACCCTCAAATTTTCCCACCATACATAAACCTTAATTAGCCATCAATAGCACAAAATATATATATCCACTCATCAAATAATTCCACTAATACCAAATCCATACATAGAAACACATAAATATCACTTCTATTACTCATAAATCATATGGGTATCATCATAATGCTTAGATAAAAAAAAAATAACCTCAAGAAAAATGCAAAACCCACAAAAAAAGATGAGAAATTTTTACCTCAAATAAAATGATGAAGATGCTTTGAGGTTCCTAAGTATTTTTCCGGTGATCTTGCCGGAAAAATGATGGTGAAATAGTGTGGTTTGGAGTGGAGGCCGGCAGGTGAGGTGGAGTTGTGTGTGCGTTTCAGTGAGGAGAAAAGAGAGAAATGAGAGAAGGAAAAGAAGGAGTGAGCCGGCCAAATGAGATAAGAGGGAGTGGGTAGTGGGGTTAGGTGGGGCTTGGCACGTGGGAACCCAAAAATCTGCTTTTGACCCCCTTTTTTTTTTTTTTTTTTTTTTTTTTTTATAAAGCTGATGGGATGTTACAGGTGATGATGAAAATGTGTAGGGATTAAGTGTATATATATATATATATATATATATATTGTGAGCCTTAGACCATTTCCTAATTGGCCAAATGTTTTAGCGGTTGCTTCTCTCAAGTCTCAACATGTGTGGCCCCAAATCATACAAGAATTTGACTACTCATTTGATAATGGATTTTTATTAACGCAAAAAAGGTTGTGGTTGTCAGTACAAATGCCCCTACTTTTATGAGTGAGAACAAGAGGTTGGACCCAGTAATAATAGTCTAATAGATAAGCATGCTTAAATAATTCATCGCTAGCGTCTCAAATAATGGACGTGCGGCTTGTCCCTATGCACAGGTTTACGTTTTCATTTTTTTGGAGGAAACTTGATATGAACTCTGATATCTCTTTGCCCCCATTAAAATACATCATCCAATTTGGGCCAATTATTCACAATTATCTCTTTGCCCCTGCCCATTAAAATACATCATCCAATTTGGACCAATTATTCACAATTATCTTTTTGCCCCGGCCCATTAAAATACATCATCCAATTTGGACCATTTATTTACAATTATTCACAATTATCTCAGACATCTCTTTGCCCCATTTAAAGTACAGCATCCAATATGGGCCATTTATTCACAACTATCTCAGACATCTCTTTGCCCCATTAAAATACATCATCCAATTTGGACCATTTATTCACAATTAATCACAACTAATCGCAAACTCACACGATGTGTAGAAATTGATAATTATTTGGTAATTTGATATAATATATAATTTATTTTCCTAAATTTGTTGAAGATAATTTACTTTTCCAAAAAATTAAACAAATTCTAAAATTATTTTTCATCTATCTATCTCTACAAATATATCATTCTATTATTTTTGGTGTATTTGATTGATATTATTCATTTTTAAGTGCTCCATATTATTCAATGTGTCATGTTTCCTTCTTCTTCTTCTTTTTTTCTTTTTTTTTCTTTACAACTAACTTTTTAAGTTTCAAATACATTATTCAAATTTCTCATTCTCTTAAAGAAGATTATTATGATAATTAAACTCATCACAAAAATACACTTGATATTACTCAAATAATTAATAGGCATATTCAAATACATAGTCAAGATTGTGTTTTGATATATATTCAAATGCTCACTTCCAAAATGACTAAGTATAAACTCAAACAATAATTAAACTAAAGTTATAAGTGAGAGAGAGAGTACTTGTGATAAAGAACTCAAAAAACCAAAAAGTATTAAACCAAAATAGGGTTATAAGAAATACAATGATTTGTCAACCTACAGTAAAGTTTCCAGAAAGAATGAAAAACAAAACAATCTTAATCAAGAACTTAAAAGGTGAAGCAGAAAAATATTATTTTGCCATATAATATTTATTGACATAATTTTGTACATAAGCTATGTTAGAAAGTTGAAAACTTCACTTAATATCCAAAATTTCTCTCTAATATCAAAAGTATAGAAAACGTATATAAAAAATGAACAAGCCAAAGAAAAAACGAAACAACTACTTTCATGACCTAAAATACAATAAATCCATTTTTTTGGAGGGAAAAAAAAAAAAAAAAAAGGTTACCTTTAATACCTAAAATATAGAAAACGTATCTCAAAATTTTATAATTAAAAAAAAAATGTGAAATTTTTTCCTACTCTAGGATTCAAAACCTAAAAGGGATATATATATATATATATATATCCAAATTTTCACTCCCTCATATCAAACAGAAAAATTGTATACAAACACTTTTAGGACCCAAACCCAAAGCCTAACAAAACCATGATTCAAAAGTTTAAAAATAAATAAAATCTCATAAAAATCCAAATTTACTCTTCTTAATATCCAAAACACAAACATCACATCTCAAAATTTTATAAATCAAAGAGAAAAAAAATTAAAGAAATAATTTATCTACAAATTTAGTGAACTTCAACTTGTCAATCACTTGCTACCTTGGATAGGCCATAGGTAACTGGAAACAAGAAAAAGACAAAAAGAAAAAAGGTATAGGTTAGGTACCAAATAAACTAAAGGGTAAATTCCACAAACATACCCTGAGATTTGTGATAATACCAGATAGGTCCAAAACATTTTAAAATCCACCAATTTGATCCAATTTGGTCTTTTAACTTTGCCCCTAAACATACAAACTCTCTATTCTCTCTCACTCTCAAACCTATCTCTGACCGAAAACATCCAACCCAAATCTCTGAATCCATAAGAATAGTACCAAAATCCCATTGAAGGTCCCCTGAAAATGCTACAAAAAAGCACATAAAAATCACTCTTTCAAAACCCATTAATCCACTTGTAAACCCCCATTGAAATCTCTAGAAAAACCCAAAAAAAAATCCCCAAAAACCAGAAAAAATCCCAACCAAACACAACACAGCAAATCAATACAAAACCACCCAAGACCCCACTGTAAACATCAGAATAGAAACCAAAAAAAAAAAAAAAACACCACGAGATTGGGGTCATCATCCCCTGAAGAACACTACCCAAATTTGAAATCTAAAGCCCATGCCGAGATCCACGCCATTGCTGCAAAGACAATGGAGAGATCTAGATCGAAGCACCATCACCACCACCGCGTGGGTTCTAATAAGAGAGAGAGGGGTGAGAGTCCATTGATGGCATCAAACTTGGTGGGAATAAACCCTTGCATGGTGGTGTTGCTGACACCGATGACTAAGCTTATGGGTTTTGCCGGTGACCAAATCGAAGCACCATCACCCCCATGTAGATTCCAATCTGAAAGGGACGAGAGTCCGTTAAATAGCATTGATGGCGTCAAATGACTCAAACCTGTGGTGGGAATTGCGAAGTCCTTTACTGGGTGGTGTTTTCGTTGACCAAAACTCATGGGTTTCACCGGTTAGAGAGAGAGTTCTAAGAAAGAGAACTTAGTGGAGAGAGAGGGAGAGTAATGAGACAGGAGAGAGAAAGAAGAGATAATAAAAATTATGGACAAAATTGTCTCTTGAGGATGAAATTGGTAGGTTTTAAATTGTTTTGGACCTAGTTGGGTATTATCACAAACCTCAAGGTAGGTTTGTGGAATTTACCCTAAACTAAAATATCACAAATCTTGAAATGAGAGGTGATTCCCGACTTCTATTCCATGAGAAACCAATTTTTTCAGTAGTTCCTATAGTGCAACAATTCCTAAAGCATCAGTGCTCATCAGCATCAGTGCTCATCATGTTTGTCATAAAAGGAATTCAATTTGATCGATAGCGATAAAATTAAAAGAGAAATCAACATTGGTATTGGATATCCAAGTATATAACACTTATTGGACATGTCATGGATTACCAATTGAACAGTTTTGCCTACTCTTAAATTTATTTTCTTCTTCTATCACCCACCTTATTATCCTGTGATAAGTAGCATACATGGATTCAGTACAAAGCTCCTCCTATCAACAATATCTATATTCACCATTAAAAGGATCTTGTTTGAATTTCCAAGTAATGTAATACAATGCAATGCCATTTAACTGCAAAAAAGTTTTTTAAGTACTAAGCAAAATCTCTCACCACAAAAGAATAAGTGATGATCAATCTAAAAAGCCTTTATATGAGGTTGTGTGTGTGGGAAAGTAAAGATGCCTGTTATAACTTTTGCTTGCACAATCACAGATAATTGTTCTTAGCCATGAAACTCAATTATTTGCCGCAAGCTTATGAAGGAAGCTGAAAAGAAAAGATAGTCAACTATTGTATCAAATTTCTTACCCTCTTGTATTAAATTATTCTTTTTATTTATTTCCATTAAAATTATTCTTTTTACTCATTTCCATTCCATTCACTCCTCCCAAGTGGAGCCTAATAAGTGGGTAGGAAGGAACACTCATTCCTCTCTATTCCCTTAAAATCTCAAATTTTCATTCCCCCCAAGATTGGGAGGAATGAAAGGGAATGAAATTATATTTAATGATTTTTTTACTAAAACTCCTAAAATACGCCTATATATTAAACCTTTTATTTTAAAATATTGGTCTAATAGTAATATTGTCATAAAATAATTCCATTTCATTCCCTCCATGTTGCTCTCAAACAGGATTACTTACATTCCATTCATTTTCATTCATTTCCATTCCTTTATTTTAAAACATCCAATAAAGGTTACTTAATTTCATTCCATTCCATTCTTTTCCATTCATTTCTCTTATTTAAATACATTTCATTCCATTCCATTCCTTTCCATTCCCTTATAATCATCTCATTCCATTCCATTCTATTCTTTTATGAACTCTCAAGCAGAGCCTTAGGGGTTGGAGTTCAAGTGTTTAGTGTGTAATAGAAACGGTAGAGTGGAATGTTAGTGTTGGGAGTAGAAGAATTTAGTATGTAACAAAAAGTGGAGTTTTAGCATTATAAATTTGTGAAGCAGAGTCGTTTACATTTCTTCACAACATCTAATTCCTCAGTGATACTGTTTTTGGTGTAGTTTTATGTCTAATTGTTTTTGACCACTAACCCTTAACTTTTGGGGTTTGGCAAATCATGTTCTCAATAGAACCAACTGGAAGGCTTTTCATTTTGCAACACAGTACTGTTGCCAAGAAAATTAGTAGTCTTGTATTCTTGTTTTCAAAATATAATTTTCCATTGCCAAAAGGTTAATCGGGTTCAATTAAGTCAAGTGTATGTCTCTATTTCCTAGATTCCTAATGAGATCTCAATAGCATTGGAAAAGTACCGACATACTACAAAATAAAGAATATTTCAAAGTACATCCAATCAAACTCATTTAGAAAATGGTCAAGTTCTAGATATGCAACAATCACAATTGAATGTTATACAAATTGCCTAAGCGATATGAAATTATACCAATTGCTCTTCGTTATACCAATTCACAATTCTCAAATCTCAAATCTAGAATATGAAAACTGGAGCTACACAATTCTCTCCATTGCTCTTCATTATACCAATTCACACATGGAGGTCCAAACTTGATATGAAATTAAATAGAACAGATTGCAATTAGTTATAAACACATAATGGGCTAACGTTTGAGTATTTTTTTTTTTTTTTTTTTTTTTTTTTTTTTTTTTTTTTTTTTTTTTTTTGCAGTTTTCAAGTAGTAAAAGAATGAGGGTTTTTCCATAAGAAAAAAGACACTATAGAAAAGGAGTAGTATGTTCTACATCACAGCCTGTGGCAAGATACAATGGTTCGGATGAAAGTTTACAAGCATAAATACTTAAAATTAACAAACCCGAAAGAGGTAGAGCTCCAATTAAAGAACCCAGCAATCAAAAATTCAACATAGAAAGTAAAATCAACATAACAATCACCCACATCACAGTACTAAAGAGGGGGGAGGGGGGGGGAACATCAAGTGAAAGAAACAATACTATTAATCTAATAGAGATATTGGGATTTAGAGATACCTTAACTAAATCATCTAGCTTCTGTTAGTATTTATATATTGTGAGAAGAGGAAGACAGGAAATAAGGAAGATAGAGAGGCTGCCGTTAGAAGGGAGAGAGGCTAGCATGAACTAAATTTGAAACTGTAAGACAAAAGGTGGAGAAGGAGAAGGAACTAAATTTGTAACGGTGGAACAAAAGGTGGGAAAAAAGAATTTTTAAACCGTGAAACAGAAGGTGGGGAGGCAGAAAGTTGAAACCGTGAAAACAAAGGGTTTATCAAAGGGTTTCAGTTGAAAAGCTTTTGGGTTTGGGTTTTATGGTGGAATTAAATTTATAAAAAAGTGGGCTTTATGGTGGAGATTGGGATCAAAAATATTTTCTATTTATCTTAGTATTTTAAAATTGAGATTTTTTTTTTTTTTAAAATTGTAAGACAAATTCATAAAAGATGATGGAAATGACATGGCTGTTGATGTGGTTCAACGTGAGCATAGTAATATTAAATGTTACGCTTCAACTTCTAGATTTATATAGACTATCTCAAATCTCTTTTTGCCCCATTAAAATACATCATCCAATTTGGACCTTTTATTCACAATTATTGGCCTAAACTGATTGGATTTTTTAAGTGTTTTGATAGGGAGAACCAAGCAAACAAGGTGGCCTATATTATAAAAACCTAAGTAGTTAAATATTTTGGTAGTTTAAAATCAAATTTTTTGTAAATGAATAATGTTTTTTTTACATCTCTCGATAATTCTCGATTTATCAAATTTCGCAAATCTAGAAATATCATATTTGTTTTTCGGTTCATGATGACTAGGCTTTTCTCAGGATTTGTTCTCTAACCTAATAGATGATATAAAATATTTATTTTATTTCCATCATCATACATAGAGATGTACATAGAGAATCTGAATGTTTTTTGTGAAGCTACTATGTTCTTATGCTCCTTAAGGTTTTGTAACTAAGTTGCCTTCAATTCTATAAGTGTGTCATGAAGAACTTTGCATCCATCAACAAACTTGAAGTTGCTAAGAGTTAGTCACGGATTAGAGATTTGTGCAATTGAAGAAGTCTCTACCATATTTGTTAAGGTTTTAGACCCTAGTTGAGTCAAATTCAATCAAATCTCTAGTCAATTAATTAAAGTGATAAATTAAACAATTTGATCTGATTTAAATAAATATCACACAATCATAAATCACATGAACACCAAGAATGATAACCTAGGAAAACTTTTGAAACTGTGTTTTCAAAATAAAAAACCCAGGGAGGATTTAACATAAACAATCCTCAAAACAACATTTTATTGGTAGAATGGAAGTTTGTACAATATATTTAACTCTAAATTTACTACTATCTCATGTAGTACTTACTCACGTGACCACATGCAGCTCTGAATTTGCGGACTCTTCTACTATGAAACGATGTAAACAAACACTCCAGTTTGTCAATTTAAGAAATCCACTCATAGGTTTAGATCATCAATTGTGGTTGATTTGGTACAACAACTTTACTCTATAGCCAGATCTGTTGTTTGCACAAGGTCTCCAACTATAGCTTCAAGAGGGTTTGAAAAAATTCCAGATTTGTATACAAAACATTACCCTCTTGAATATGTAAAAAGGTGCTCTAAGGTTTGTATTTACATATCTTTAAGATCCATCAAAACCCTAGATCCAATGGATGAGAAAGAAAGTAAGAATTTAGATCTGCACGATTCTTGATCGGTTGAGATGTGCATCTCAATCGGTTGAGATAAGTGAGACTTTTCTACACTTATCTTTTACTACTTTCTTGAATCTTTAATTGTGCAGAACTTTATTTATCTTGTTTCTGAATATTTCAAGACTAAACACTAGAAAAAAACTATATTCTAAAGGATACAATTTGTCCATGGTTGCCAACCTAAAAATATAGACTTTACAAAATCAAGTCCAAGTGGAGATTAGCGCTAGGGTTCAACTGTAGGTTGGTATTTTGGAATAGACTGGGTAGTGGTAAGATTCATTATACTTGTAACTGCTTGTTCTTGATTAGTGGATTCTTGAAAGTAGTGACCTGAAATTCACTCAATGTGGTTTTTGTTTTGTAAAGGTTTTCTCCATTAATCAACAAATCACTGTGTCAAATTTAGTTTCCCTTCACTCTAGATTAGATTTGTGATTTGTTGATGCCTTTACCATGTTTGCATAAAATCTGAATAATTAATAAACTTGGGTAATTGAATTAGTTAACTGAGATCAATCTATAACTCAATAAGTGGCTTCTATTAGATTCCCACAAGGGGTCTTTGTTTGTACACAGATAATCGCTCCAAGAAATTCAAATTATTAAAGGACTCCGAATTGACATGGACTTGTTAACGTTTTTTTTTTCTTTTTTGGCAAGAATTTACATCTAATTGAATATAACTAAAACATTAAATGGCTTTGGTCTCATTCTCATATACAATCTAAGAGAAAACTACATGACTTTGGTGGTAGTTACATCCTTAAAAGATGAAAAATTACTTATGGATAAAATTTAATAAACAGTTTATCTAAGCTTAGAGATTAAGTTAAAAGGTGTTAAATACCCACTTTACCCGATAAACTAGTCTTCTAAATTATGGTGATCAGTGTCATGTCTTTATATACAAGCAATCAACATGTCATATAGATTAAGAGCATACTCATAAAGAAGTATGAATTGAATGATTGAAGCATTTGAACATTTTAGAGAGCTTATTACTAAAAACATGTAACTGTAACATCATAAAATAATCATAATAATAATAAATAAAAACCTAATTTAACATGGTAATATCCTTGCATTTATTTTTAGAATGAAACGTGTAAGTAAATGTGATTGATGAGAAGTAAAATCTACATGTGAACATGTTAATGAAATCTAAGGGAAACATGTTCTTACTTGTTTTCTTTTATTAGAAGAATCATAGTTCAAAGTAGTCTTACTTTCAAATAAGACTAGTGCCTTGAACAGAACTCCCACAAATAAGGTTACAGACTTTTACAAAACTTTCACAAATAAAACTACTGTTTTGGGCACTCTCTCATATTTTTTTTCTCACATACTAGAAAACATTAGGGTGCCTTGAGAACTCTCTGCATTTTTTATCTCTCACTCTTTTACATTTTATCTCCCACACACAATCACACCGCATTTCTGCTTCCTTTTATAGAGTTCCCAACCAAGTGGAATTACAAGAGTTGACTTTATTCTAATGCCTCTTCAATTCATAAGAGAAAATTCTAGCTAGAATGTAAAACACACAATCGTTATGGAAAAATAAGAGACAAATTGTTCAAAAAAAATCAACAGGCACCATTTTGTTTACTATTTCAAACAACATTACATCAGGATCATATCCAACATTTCTTGCATCCATCTCCATACTAGAACTGAAGGCAGCATATATGTATCAATACCATGCTAAAACCGTGGTCTCCAGCAAAAGCCAAGAACACATATGGCACATGGAACCCACCCAATGCATGCTTATTGAAATGATAGGTAAAATTAAATAAAGATACAGTTTTAATTTCCAGCTTAGAGCTTGGTGCAATCCGTTGGCTTGAAAGATACAGTTTTCTTCACAAGGTCATAGCCTACTAACAAATTTGACTGGGCCAAGTTACCGAAGATGGTAATTTCTTGATTAGCACGGAAAGCCAAGCACAAAAGTTCCTCATTTATTTGAATGAAGGTGGTGTCTGGATTTAACTTCACATCTGCACCGGTGAAATGAGCTGTGATACTTGGAATTTCTATAGAATCTGATGTGGGCTTGTAGCAAAGACTTAGAAACTGACTCGGGTCATCACCGCGCTCTAAATCAATTTCTTCTGCTACCGCTGATTCAAACTCAGAGTAGAATTCTGTTGGCAACGTTGTCACTGTTGTGCCTGAATCAATGATAATATTGCCCTCTAAGTCTCCGGAGCCAGAAGAACCGCTCAACTCTATTCTTTTGCTGCCAACACTCATTGCTTCGAGTGTTAGGAAATAGAAGGTGTCTGGACTGTTGGGGACTAAGGGAGTAGACACGGTTCCAGGACCCGAAACCACGGCGTTACTACCAAAATTCAGTTTGCTTGATTTTTTGTCTCTTGAAGTTAATGGCACCAAGCAATAGGAGAACTTGCCACTAATAGAAGAACTTAATTGGGAAACAAGGGAAACCGTGCCGCCACCAAGGCCAACAATGCCGGAACCTTTGGCATCAAAGTGACCATTATTATCATGTCCACACCCTATGATAGTTTTAGGGAGAGACACAGGATTATCGCTTGTAGTTGATCCCAGAGTGAAAGTGTCTACAGCAAGGTCTCCGTTTGAGAATGACCGATCTCCATAAGAGACGGAATATTGACAACTTGTTCCATCGTTGGAGCATGATGTTTTCCTTAGAGACTCACATTGTGATGAAGTGCAAGAAACGCTTTTGTAGGTAGTGGACATTTTAGGATCAAAAAATGGAGCTGCTTGATTATAGCACTCAGTGCAAGGTTTGCACTGTAGCCATATCAAGTCACTACCAGTATCGGCAACGCCTAGTATTGCGACTGGTGGCGTACCAACTGAGTATTTCATTAGGTATTCGCCGCTATTTGAGATTATTTCTGTTTGGACTAAATTGGGAGAGACTGAAGAACTTGGCTTAAAATGATTGACACGGTTAATGGAACGCCGCAAGGCCTTGGCTACGCGCTGCGAATGAGTTTCAGAAGCGTTGTAGAAGGGAGAGTCCGGAGAGTCGCGATGGATGAGATCCACGCTAAAGCCTCCATTGAGAGCCTCAATGAGAGTGAAGCAACAAAGCAAGATAATGGAGAACGGAGTTGCCGATGCAGCCAAAGAAAGAAGTGAGTGATGATGAGATGCCATGATTGATTGATTGTTGGAGAGGTGTTGATGAAAATGTGTAGGATTAAGTATGTATATATAGCGAGTCAGTGGCTTCTATTAGTTGAGCATTCAGGTGTCACTTTGGAGCATTCACATTAAAAAAAATTAAAAATTTTAGTTTATAGTATCTAAAAACTTTATTTATTTTATCAAGTTATTTTACAAAATATTCAATATTAATAGTTATTTTAGTAACAACATATTAAAATAATATAAATAATATAATAAAATAATATATTTAACACAATACAATAAGAGTTATGCTAACAAGTGTTCTTAAGGCAATAGTTAACAATCTGTTTTAAAAAAATTTTAACACTACTTTTATGGAAAATAAAAAAAACTATCAAAATATTAATTTTTTTCTTTCTTTTTTATAATTTTTTTTTAAATGAATTGTTAATTAAGGCATTTGTTAGCCTTATGTATATGAAGGGAAAAAAAAAAGAAAAAAGATAGATAAAGTACAATAAAAAATTGATAACAACAAGCGTTGGGAGCTATAAAATAGCTGTTCAGCACTTTATCTCCTTCCGTGTGAATGCTCATGCTCTAAAATTAGCTTTTTATCTCCTTCCGTGTGAATGCTCATGCTCGAATATTAGCTTTTTATCTCCTTCAGTGTGAATGCTCTATTATTAGCCAAATGATTGAGCCGCCACTTCCCTCAACACGCAGCCCTCAATCGTACACGCCAATCACTTAAGGAAACACGCAATCAATCGCTAATACCATCCTAATTTCTTTCAGAAAAGCAAAAGCTATTTCCCGACTTCCAGACAAGAATCAAGATAGCCTTTGGCAGTGACCAATTAAAATTTAGATTCCCACAAGGAGTCTTTGACTTTGTTTATGCACGACGAAATTTGCTTCGTAGAATATAAATCGAATAAAGTTTTGAAAGAAAATCTGTAAATTGGAAATTTTAACATTATATGTTTTTATTGTTATTAATATATATATCAATTTTCGTTCAAATTTAATATTATTTACTATTTAATAAATAAATTTATTTTTATGCATAATTTTAGATCTTAAATATTTAAAATTTATACATGTAATAAATGGCATAGTTATTAATTTCTATTTTTGTTGAAATTTTGAAAGTATAAAAAAATAATAGAAATATGCAATTAATTTTCAAAATTTATATTTACTAAATATATATATATATATATATATATATATAAAGTGTATTCGGTTTTCTTTTCAAATAAATTTGTGATGTGATGATTAACATAAATACACTTTTATGGGGAGTAGAGGAAATTGGCGGCAAGTGACTAGACTGTAAAGTCTCTCAGTGTCATAGGTTTACACTTAAACAAGATTGGTGACCGTAGAAGTTATACACCTCAAAAAAGGGTTGGACCAGTAATAGATATTCACGCTTAGGATTTGTTTGGATATTATTTATTGCTAAAATTAAAAACACTGTAATAAAATAATTTTTAAATATGTAAATAGTGCCATAAGATCTAATTTTAACTTAATATTTGCATTTTTCCGTACTTGCAAATTTCATAAACAATACACAAAATTAAAAAAAAATGCCAAACGCCTTCTTTTTTAGTTTTCAGTATAATCCAAACTCAACCTTAACTAGCTCATCACTAGCGTCTTGGTCTCAAATAATGAGTTCTTGTTCCTATGCACAAGTTTACGTCTTGTTTTGATCTCAGATATCTCTTTGGGCCATTCAAATACATCATTCAATTTGAGCTACTCATTGACAATTACTGGCCTAAACTAATTGGATTTTTAAAGTGTCTTGATATGGAGAAGCAAGCAAGCAAGCTCTTCTATATTTATATAAATTTGATATGTGATATTAATTTTTATTTGTTTTTTGTTTTTTTCCTCATGTTGTGATAAATCTTATGAAAAGTTAAATATTATGATAGTTTAAGATCAAATTTTTATGGAAATGAATAATTTGGTTATATTAGAAAATTTTCTGATAAATTTATTTAAATCTAGACTAGAGGATGAAAATCAATTGTAGACTTGCAAAATATAATTTGATACTCAAAGAATGAAAAAGATAATCGTTAATTGGAATCGTGATATTTGCACAGAGTTCAGTCTTTAACATGAAATAATTGGTTTACAAATTGTTGTTGACTTAAAGTAGTAAGTAATTTCGTGATTATAAAGCATGATTCTTCTTTTACATATAATTTAAAATAATTTATTTTGAGATTGTAGACTGGCTTGAATTTTTTTATTAGCCTATAAACTGATTAAATATTTCATTTACTTTGATATACAATAAATTTTGTGTGTATTGTGCATTTTCATGCTTGCTTTGTACTTGCAAGTTACAACTATTCCAATGGTTTTTTCCCTTGCTTGCTTTGTCTAATTTTGTTTATTGTTAACTCTTTTTTTATTTATTTAAAATCTGCAATCTCCATTCATGAAAGAGAAATAGGGAATGGTCTTCCTCACACACTGTGTCTAACTAGGACTCTCGGAAGATTGTCCTTATTGCAACAAAAAAGACTCTAGAATTGAGAAAATGCTTTGCTTATTAAAATTTTGCTTATTTTGATTTCTTGCATTTCTTGATTGGAATTAAAATTCAAATAAAATTAATGCCTTCTAAAAGAAAGTATTACCAAAAAAAAAAAAAAAAAGGATGGAGAAAGGGAGAATTGGAGACTATAGGTCGTAAAACGCAGCCAGAGTCATTACAGGTAGAACTTGGATTATGCTTAAAAACCTTTTTTAGAATAACTAACACTAAAGTATGGTCAAATTATTTGCAGGGACTTCCACTCTATCCAATTTTGGACATGTTTAGCTTGGATAGATTTGATGTTATTCTTCCTCTAGGCTAGGTCAATGATAAATAACAATGGCTAGGCTCTTTTGCTTTTGGCTTCTTTTTTTTTTTTTTTTTTTTTTTTGGTTTTTTTTTTTAATAAAATTTTATCATTATGAATTGATGTGATGAGATTGTTCAGCCCCTTCGCAAGTAATTAGCAATTAGCTCTTGGAGCATTAAAGCCAACTCCAATGACTAATGCAAATGGGTTTTTCCGTATGAAAATTAAAATGTTGGTGAGTTAATCTATCTAATTTCCATTTATTTATAATGTATAAGTTTTGTGCTCCACATTCCCGAGCCTATAAAGTGTTGGGTAGTACTTATGAACTATTATTTAAGGTGTTAACTAATAGTTTAACTGTGTCCACCCTTATAAAATATATGTGAAATCGTGATTTGAACAAGGGATTTTGACAAAATTCTATTTTTGATAATTAATAATTTTGTGGTGAAAAGTTCAAACTCTCTGGATAAGTATTTTGCAATTATGATTGCATGCATGGTCTATATGTTATATTATCTTTGTGATAATTGGGTTTGGATACATTGCAAATTTGATTTTTCACAAAAGAATCAAATTAGCAATCTGGTTTGTGTAATACTTGATTATTAGTATAACAACATGTATGCTTTTTATTAATTGTAAAGGAGATCCAGAGTTTTCCTTTCGCCGGGGGATCACATCCATGGGTCTCTCTCTCAATTTTTGACTTTTACTTTCTTTTGTTAGTGTTTTTTTCTGTCTTTTTGATTTGTTTATAAAACCAAGAATATCAAAGGATTTATCTTCATTGTCAAAATATTGGAATATTTTTCTTATTACATCTTAAGAGCCCGTGGACCTATAGGTCATTGGCCAAATGTAAGAACTCAAGTGTACATATATTTATATCAAAATTTTACAAAATTTATTGATATTAAGAGTATTTCATTTTACATTATAATCTCTTGGATGAATGGTATACTTGATACAAATTTGATGAATAATTGAATACCTTGAAAAAGTGAAGGAAAGATAGGAGACTAAAAAAGATAAGAAATAGATTCTTGAAAAGCATTAGATAAGCTTGAAGATGAAAGGGGCAATTGTATATTTATTTTGTTTACAAATTCTTTCGTAATACTTATTAAACCAAATGTAAGAGCATGTTATGATTTCCCTATAATATATTATTTTATAATATTTATATGTTTCTCATTTCTAAGGATATGTGAAATTTTGGAAATTTATTCATAAAAAATGTTTAAACAGTAGATTTCAACCAGTGAATTTCAGCCCGTTTGGATTAAGCTTATTCACATTTGCGTTTTCAATTTATGGTGTCAGTTTTTGATGATAGTTCTTTATCATCAAACCAAGACACTTATCAGTTTTTTGTGTAGGCGGGGATTAAACCTCATATCTCTTATTCAACCATAAAAAATTTTACCAGTTAAGCTAACTGGAACTTACACATAAATTAGTGACTAGTTTCTTTTATATATATAGGTATTTATTTACCTCTAAAACTTACATCACGTACGTGGCCAAAATAGGTGACAATTTTTTTTTTTTTTTTTTTTTTGGCATTATAGTTAGGTCCAGCAGAGAAACGGTCCACGTTACTTGTATAGTAGGATTCTTTTTTCTTTTTTTATTATTTTTTTTAATCAGTGTTACAGGTGTTTTAATAATGGTGTAGATAAGGCAAAAACATTGTAGCTTGGTGGCGCAGAGCTGCTTTGTCCGGGGGGAGGGGGGGATTTTTTTTTCTACACGCGTTTCAGGGGACAACTGTAACAGTGGAGTACTGTTCAGTGTTGTTTGGCCTTTTTTTTTTTTTTTTTTTGACATTTCAATCACATTTCTGTCAATCAGTGGGTCTCGTGTACTGTTCACGGGATCCACAAATTTTACTTTTTAACAATTTTTTCATTAAAAGTGGGTCTCATGGAATTCACATGTTTAAAAATTGTTTTATTATAGTGTTTTTAGTTTTCAGTTTTCAATTTCAGCAAAATAAGTTCTATTTAAACAGATCCTAAAAAAAAAACTCTTTAAAATTCTTTTTAAATTATACAATGACACTTCCTCCTTGATATACAAATAACTTTATTTTCATTTATGATATCACAATTGTTGGGATATTTGGGGTTATCAGTGGAAATATATAAAAAAAATAATAATAATTTGTGAGTACTAAAGAAAATGGTGCAAAAAATTTTAATTAAATGGTTGAAAATACTAAAAATTCACGTATTGGAGAAAAAACTATAAAAATATTATAGGAAAAACATATGGAAGGGATTCGGAAAACTTATAAGGAAAAAAAAAAGGAAAAGAAAAACATATAATACTTTTTTTTGTTAGGATTAAAAATTAGGATTAGGCTTAAAATAATGTTATCTTTCAGAGTTCAAGAAACATATCTAATATATTTAATTAGTGTAAGTACCACTAAGGCTCAAGGTATGGATTATGGAAAACTTAAGGTCAAGAGTCTTATACTTCAACTAGTTAAAATTTCTTGATGTTCTCAATGGAAATATTTATTGTTCAAACCTCTCTAATCCTAACTACTAATTTATCTTTTTTTAAGTGTGGAAGTTTGACTACTTAAAAGTTCCATTGCATTGATTGAACAAGTTTAATGCAAGAATGTTTCTCATACTTTCTCTTTAAGATTTGTACTTTCTTTATTATTTGAACTTGATTTTTTAAACCCTCTTAACTAAAGCAATTCTAGGCCCTTTTGGACATACATCATTGTAAGTTTCTTTAAAAAACTTTCTTCCATCTTCTCATGTGTGTGTTAAAAGTACTTTAGTATTCTCAAAAAAAATAAAAAATAAAAATAAAGCAATTCTAACTAGCTCACTTGAAAGAACTTCAACCAAAAAAAAAAAAAAAGTTAACACGGCAGGGATTATATATTTGTTGCACCCATCCCTATCCTAGAACAAAAGCCACCACCATATTTATTTATGGATAAAAACTATTACTCACATTATTACACATATTTTTAGAACAAAAGCCACCACCATATTTATTTATGGATAAAAACTATTACTCACATTATTACACATATTTTTTGAATTCATGTCTTCAGCTCACGATTTCAGTTCAAAAAATGAGTATACTACACTTTATGTATCCCGCACCAAACCCATTCATACCAACCAAACATAGGTAAACGTGATCTCCAACAAAAGCCAAGAAATGCATGCTAATTAAAATGACGATATAAATTTATAAAGATACACGCATGCATTTTAATTTTCAGCTTAGAGCTTGGTGCAATCCATTGGCTTGAAAGATACAGTATTCTCCACACGGTCATAGCCTACCAACACATTGGACTGTGCTAAGTTACCGAAGATGGATAGTTGACCAGCACGGAAAGCTAAGCACAAAAGTTCATCGGTTCTTGGCAAGAAGATGGTGGTTGGATTCAGCTTCACATCTGCACCGCTAAAATGTGCTGTGATATTTGGAACATCTATATCATCTGAATTATTGTAGCAAAGACTAAGAAGGTGACTTGGGTCATCAAAGCGCTCCAAATTAATTTCTTCTGCTACTGCTGATTCGAACTTGGAGTAGAACACTGCTGGGAACGATGTCAATGTGGAACCTGAATCAATGATAATATTGCCCTTTGAGCCTCCAGAGGCAGAAGAATTACTTAGCTCCAATCTTTTGTTGCCAACACTCATTGCTTCGAGTGTTAGGGAGTAGTAGGTGTGTGAGCGTTTGTGGAGTACTAAGGGAGTAGACACGGTTCCAAAACCCGAAACCACGGCATGACTACCGAAATTCAATTTGCTTGAGGTATTGTCTTGGGAATAAATAAATGGCACCAAGCAGTAGGAGAACTTACCACCAATAGAAGAATGCAATTGGGAAACAAGGGATGCCGAGCCGCCCCCAAGCCCAACAATGCCGGAACCTGTGACTCCAGAGGTTAAATTATTATTGAGTCCACACCCTATGATAGTTTTTGGGAGAGGCACAGGGCGGCTTGAAGTTGAATTCAGAGTGAGAGTGTCAACAGCAAGGTCTCCCTTTGAGAATGATTTATCCCCATAATTCACTGAATATTGGCAACTTTTTCTATCTTTTGAGCATGAGGTATCTATATAATCTAGAGACTCACATTGCGAGGAAGTGCAGGAAATTCTTTTGTAGGTTGTGGACTTTTCAGGATAAAAAAATGGAGCTGTTTGATTGTAGCACTCAGTGCAAGGCTTGCATTGTAACCAAATCAAGTCACTACCTGTGTCGGCAACGCCTAGTATTGGGACTGGTGGCGTGCCAACAAAGTACTTCATAAGGTATTCGCCCCTATCTGAGAACATGTCTGTTTGGGGTGAATTGGGAGAGACTGAAGAAGTTGGCTTAAAACTGTTAACACGGTTAATGGAACGGCGCAAGGCCTTTGCTACACGCTGCGAATGAGTTTCTGAAGGGTTGTAAAAGGGAGACTTGGGGGAGTCGCGGTGGATGAGATCCACGCTAAAGCCTTCATTGAGAGCCTCAATGAGAGAGAAACTACAAAGCAAGACAGTGGAGAATGTAGTTGCCAATGCAGCAAAAGAAAGAAGTGAGTGATGATTAGATGCCATGATTGATTGATCGTAGGAGAAGCGATGATGAAAATTTGTAAGATTGTGTATGCATTGTGAGCCTGCGGCCTCTATTACATTCTCACAAGGAGTCTTTGTTTGTGCACCATCAATAATTGCTCCTATTAGAAGCCAACGCTAACTTTCTTGTCTCTAGAAATTTTTAGAGTTTCACTCCATTTGCTTCTCTCCGGAATTCTCTAAAAAATTCTCTTGCATTACGGAAATTTCTCCATAATGCTCTTTCTAGATTTCTCTATGAGATATCCCTAGAGACTTCTACGTAGAAGTAAAACTCAGCCACAAATTGTTGTAATAGTCTAGAAGCTGTCATGGGCTAGATATTAAAATAATAATAAAATAAAGCCTAGAACTACTAGAACTCTATTGTGGCAGAAATTAGATGAAGCTAGAAGCTTCAATGTCGGTTACTTAACCGACCTTATGCTTGTATAAATAACCTTTGGTTCCTACTTGTGGTGCATAAGATGTGTGAGAGACTTGTGACATGTGTGAAGTGAGGTAATAGTGGTTGTGTGTAAGGTGAAGTGTGTGACGTGAAGTGAAGTGGGTGAAGAGAAGAAAAGAAAGTCAATAGTAGTTGTGTTAGTAGGTGTCTAAAAGAGTGAAGTGTCAAGTGCACTTAGTGAGGTAGTGTCGTGTGCACTAAAGAAAAGAAAGTCAATAGTGGTTGTGTGTCAGTAGGTGTCT
Organism: Quercus glauca; assembly: GCA_023736055.1. NCBI lineage: Eukaryota > Viridiplantae > Streptophyta > Magnoliopsida > Fagales > Fagaceae > Quercus > Quercus glauca. The sequence continues at coordinate 70,101,479 of CM043318.1, forward strand.
AAAAGAGTGAAGTGTGTGCAAGTGTACTTAGTGAGGCAGTGCCATGTGCAATGAAAGAAAGGTGCTTTGTCTGCCCTAGTATTAGTCAGTCAAAGCAACAGAGCTTGTAAGAGCAATTGCATTAGTTTGTAGAAAAGATTTCGTCTATTTTACCCTTAAAACTTACTTTTTTCTATTTTGCACCATTTCTTTTACAAAATATTCACATCAATTTATCTATTTTACAATATATTTCAATAAAATATTCATTATTCTCAATTTTTTTTATTATTTCTTTCAACTACCCTTTACATATGTGCGCTCTCTCTCTCTCTATACCCATTTTTTTTGATTTGTTGCTCTTTCTCTATACCCATCTCTCTATCCATCTCTATACCCATTTCTGAACACAAATCACCTCTCCCTCTAGGTCTAATCCACACCCTTTCGGTCAAATCTCTATAGACAGCTTCACTGCCATCTCAAACCCCTCACTTTCTCTTGCTCCTTTTCTTCCACGCTCATTGAGAATAAATATCAAACACCTTCACTGCAAAACCAGCAAGACCCATACTCACTCCTCAAACAAGACCCAATCTCCACTCCCTCTCGGTCAAGCACTGATCAAGCAAGACTCACAAGCACCGATCAAACAAGACCCATAAGCACCGATCGTTCCAGTTAAGCACCGATCTATCTCTCTGTTGGTTTGTCTGTGTGGGTTTGTTTGTGTGTGGGTGTGTTTGTGTATCTCTGTGTTGATTTGTTTGTGTGGATGTGTTTATGTGTGGGTGTGTTTGTGTGCATCTAAGGAAAAAGAAGATGAGGAGAGAAGAAGTCACTGAGTTCGTTGTGCACAGAGAAGAGAGAGAAAAAAATGTGCAAACGTGAAATTAATAAAATAATAAATATACATACTACAGTAACCATGCATAGAGGAGAAGTCACTGAGTTCGTTGTGCACAGAGAAGAAAGAGAAAAAAAAGGTGCGAATGTGAAATTAATAAAATAATAAATATACATACTACAGTAACCATGCATATATACACGGTTACTGTAGCAATTGTGTATTTATACACAAGTTTACACCCATTGATGTGGGTGATTTTTTGCTCAAATTGTGTAAAAGTAGTTATTTTTTCCATTTTGCACATTTATGCACAAGCTGATGCAATTGCTCTAAAGTGTTGTAATTTAAAGAGTCAAGTTTTAAATAAAAGCTCTCTTTGTTTAGTCTTTTGTTCAACAATCTAGTGTCAGAACTTCCGCTAACTCAACAATCTGGTATCAGAGCGAGGCGGTTAGGGACCGTGTTTGTGGTATCTAGGACAATATTTTTGGAGGTGTTCATTCTGCTCGTGTATAGTTTGGAACTATAGAGCTCGTGGTCTGGGACCAAGCTTATTTGGTAAAGCGAGAGATTTCACTAAGTTGTGATGGCGGACCTCCAAACTGTTGGTAGCATTAGAAGGCTCAATAACCAAAATTACAACACATGGTCGACTTGTATGGAGTCAAACTTGCAGGGGCAAGATCTGTGGGAGATCGTGGTTGGTGGTGAAACCACACCTCTTGAGAATGCCAAAGCTTTGTGAAAGTGGAAGATTAAAGCTAGGAAGGCTTTGTTTGCAGTCAAGACAAGCATCGAGGAAGGGATGCTGGAGCACATTAGACATGTAAACACACCAAAGGCTGTGTGGGACATATTTTTAACACTATTTTCAAAGAAGAATGATGTAAGGCTACAGTTGCTTGAGAATGAGCTAATGTTAGTGGCATAATGAGATATGACGATCATGCAATACTTCACCAAGGTAAAGTCTCTTTGTCGCAAAATCTCTTAATTAGATCTTGTATCAAATATTTCTGATTCAAGAATGAGAAGGATAATAATTCACGGGTTGAAACCTGAATATAGAAGTTTTGTAGCTGCCATTCAAGGTTGGCCTGTCTAACCATCATTAGTAGAATTGGAAAATTTGCTAGCTGACCAAGAAGCATTGGTCAAGCAAATGGTTGGGGTCTCACTAAAGAGTGACAAGGAGGCACTCTTTAGCGGTCACTATAAAGACCGACCTAAGAAAAGATTTAATGCAGCTTCTAAGAATAAAAATGATGAAGATAGAAAAGATAAGGAGAGCTCTCAAGATGTAGGAGCTCGAGGAAGTCGAGACAATAATGATCGACGATCTACTAGTCCCAAAAGCCGTAATGTCAAGTGTGGAAAAATGGGCCACTTTGCACGAAAGTGTCGATTCAAGTGGAGAACAACTCAAGGAAATACAGCGACGTTCAGCAACCTAGAAGATGATAGCGAAGGAGAATGGGTTGTTCAAGCATCTCTTGCTGTGACAAAGCCTATTGAAGAAAAAGAGAAATTAGCAGCCTCCATTGTGGAAGAAGATGAAGAGAAAGCACTTGCAGTGGCCAATCACAATCAAGCTAATTACAAAAGGCATTGGGTTGTCGACTCAGGATGCGCAAACCATATGACTGACGACAAGGAAAAATTGCAAAACGTGTCCAAGTATAAAAGAGAGAAGGTGGTAGTAACAGCTGATAATACAAGACTACCAATAGCACGCATTGGTGAGATAGTAATCACCCCTCGCAGCAGCAATGATAAGCAAGTACCTTTGAAGAAGGTATATCATGTGCCTAGAGTGAAGAAAAATCTACTTTCAATCACACAACTAGCAGATGAAGGTAATTGGCTTGTGTTTGGTCCTAAAGATGTCAAGGTGTACAAGGAGCTACTAATTATTGGTACACCAACCATGGAAGCCAAACGAATGGACTTTGTGTATGTGATGTCAGCCGAATTGGCCTATGTGGATAAAACTCGGAAGAATGAAACTGCAAATCTTTGGCATGCAAGATTGGGGCATGTTAGCTACCATAAATTGAAGGTGATGATGAGCAAGTCTATGCTTAAGGGTTTACCTCAATTGGAGTGTCAAGCAGACATAGTGTGCTGGGTGCCAACGCGGGAAGGCACATCAACTACCGTATCAAGAGTCAAAGTCTAGAGCAAAGGAGCCGCTAGAGTTGATCCATTCGGATGTCTTTAGACCTGTAAAGCAGGCGTCTATCAGTGGGATGCACTACATGATGACTTTCTTCGATGATTTTTTGAGGTATGTATGGGTTTTCTTTATGAAAGAAAAATTTGAGACTTTGTTAAAATTGAAGGAGTTCCAGATGAAAATTGAAAAAGAAGTTGGAAGAAAGATTAAATGTCTATGCACGGATAATGGGGGAGAATATACTTCAGATGAATTCTGCAAGTATCTACAAGAGTGCAACATACGATGACAATTTACTTGTCAAGGAACTCTACAGCAAAATGGTGTGGCTGAAAGGAAGAATAGACATCTTATAGAGACATACCAAAGCATGTTGCACACGAAAAATGTGCCAGGAAGATTTTGGGCAGTGTATGAAGACAGCGGCTTATGTGATCAACAAACTTCCACAAGCAAGATTTGGGTTTGTCTCACCTTTCCAAAAGTTGTGGAACACCAAACCAACGGTAAGCCATTTTTGAGTCTTTGACTGTGTTTGCTATGTATTTGTGCCTAATCATCTCATAGTAAGTTCGATAAGAAAGCGATTCGTTGCAACTTTGTGGGCTACGATAGCCAAAGGCAAGGTTGGAGGTGTTATAATCCAACGAATGGTCGTTGTTACACCTCAAGGAATGTGATGTTTGATGAAGCATCTTCGTGGTGGTTGGAAGAAACAGCAACATTGCCAAAGGAAATCAAAGATAAAAATCTTGAGAGCGCGGGGGAGCAGTCAAGGAAAGACCAGCTCACAACAAATGATGAAGTAAAACTTTTTGAAGATCGTTAGCCAGAGTCTAGAGAAATAACTCAAAGTCCTTGGCAAATTGGTGTGTACCATAGGACGCTAGAGGAGGATCGACCAAGAATTTAAAAAGTTGAGGAAGAAGACGGAAGTCCACAGCAACAACCTAGAAGGTCATCAAGACAACGAAAATCTAATCCCAAGTATACAAATGCAGCGCTTATAGAAGGTGACTATCAAAGAAAAATTGTGAGAGAGTCAGTGTTGAAGGGGAGTGTTAGAAATCAACACTAACTCTAGTCTCTAGAAATTTCTAGAGTTTTACTCAATTTGCTTCTCTCCGAAATTTTCTAGAAAATTCTCTTGCATTTCAGAAATTTCTCCATGATGCTCTTTCCAGATTTCTCTATGAGATATCTCTAAAGACTTCTATGTAAAAGTAAAACTCAGCCACAAATTGTTGTAATAGTCTAGAGGCTGTCATGGGCTAGATATTAAAATAATAATAAAATAAAGCCTAGAACTACTAGAACTCTATTGTGGCAGAAATTAGACGAAGCTAGAAGCTTCAATGTCGGTTACTTAACCGACCTTATGCTTGTATAAATAACCTTTGGTTCCTAATTGTGGAGCATGAGATGTGCAAGAGACTTGTGACATGTGTGAAGTGAGGTAATAGTGGTTGTGTGTAAGGTGAAGTGTGTGACGTGAAGTGAAGCAAGTGAGGAGAACAAAAGAAAGTCAATAGTGGTTGTGTGTCAGTAGGTGTCTAAAAGAGTGAAGTGTGTGCTAGTGTACTTAGTGAGGGAGTGCCGTGTGTAGTGAAAGAAAGGTGCTTTGTGTGCACTAGTATTAGTGAGTCAAAGCATTAGTGTTTGTAAAGTGTTGTAATTTAAAGAGTCAAGTTTTAAATAAAAACTCTCTTGTTTAGTCTTTTGTTCAACAATCCAGGGTCAGCTTTCGCTAACTCAGCAGCAGCTCCATGATCTATGGAGTTGGAATTCAAATTATTAAAGGACTCAACATGGCTTTTGTACACTTTCTTCTTTTGTCAAGAATATCTGGCTACTGAATCACTGGTTTTGATAAAAGGTTTTTTGCTTGGATATGGTTATGGTGATTTCAGAAACAGGTTGGACCCAGTTCTAATGGATGACTTGTCCCTACACACTAGTTCGCGTGAATAACATGTTGAGAGAGAAACAAAATTTGGACAAGGCTTAGGTCTTGTTTTTCCGGAGGCAAATAGATATGATCTCAGATAAATCTTAACCCAACCCATTTAATATTTGGGTTAAATGGGTAAAGACCCATTTGGTTATTTAATTAGATGGGTCTAAATGGATAAATTCACTAATACCCACTAAACCCATCTAAAATTTAAATAAACAACATAAAATCTAAATTTCTATAAAATGACCAAAATACCCCTGAAACCTAATAAATGACCAAAATACTCCAAAAATCCAAAAAATTACCGAAACACCTCCAAAACCCAAAAAATGACCAAAATACCCCCAAAAACCTAAAAATTACCAAAATACCCCCTGAAACCCAAAAAATGACCAAAATATCCCAAAAACACAACAAATGACCAAAATACCCCAAAAACCCAAAAAATGAACAAAATACCCCGAAACCCAAAAAATGAACAAAATACCCCCAAAACCTAAAAAATGAACAAAATACCCCCAAAACCAAAAAATTACCAAAATACCCCCAAAACCCAAAAAATGACCAAAATATCTCCGAAACCCAAAAAATGACCAAAACACCCCCAAAACCTAAAAATTACCAAAAAAAGACCAAAATACTCATCGAAACCTAAAAATGACCAAAATACCCTCAAAACCCAAAAAATGACCAAAATACCCCCGAAACCCAAAAAATGACCAAAATACTCACTGAAACCTAAAAATGACCAAAATACCCTCAAAATCCAAAAAATGACCAAAATACCCCCGAAACCCAAAAAATGACCAAAATATCCCAAAACCCCACAAAATGACCAAAATACCTCCAAAATCTCTAAAATGAGCAAAATACCCCCCAAAACCTCTAAAATGTCCAAAATGTCCAAAATATCCCTAAAACCCAAAAGTGACCAAAATACCCCCGAAATCTTAAAATGACCAAAATACCCACAAAATCTTAAAATGACCAAAATACTCCCAAAATCCAAAAAATTACCAAAATACCTCCAAAACCCAAAAATTGACCAAAATACCCCCGAAACCTAAAAAATGACTAAAATACCTCAGAAACCTATAAAATGACTAAAATACCCCCGGAACCTGAAAAAATTACCAAATTACTCCGTAACCTAAATAATGACTGAAATACCTCCAAAACCCATAAAATTATCAAAATACCCCCTAAATTTAAAAAATGACCGAAATACCCGGAAACCTAAAAAATGACTAAAATACCCCCCTTGAAACCTAAAAAATACCAAAATACCCCAAAAACATAAAAAATGACCGAAATACACTCAAAACCTAAGAATTACCAAAATACACCCTAAACCTAAAAAATTACCAAAATACCCCCTAAACCTAAAAAATGACTGAAATACCCCTGAAACCTAAAAAATTACCAAAATACCCTGAAACCTAAAAAATGATCAAAATACCCTAAGACCTAAAAAATGACTAAAATAACCCCAAAACCTAAAAAAAATGACCAAAATACCCTAAAAACCTAAAAAAAATTATCGAAATACCCACAAAACCTAACAATTACCAAAATACACCCTAAACCTTAAAAATTACCAAAATACTCCCTAAGCCTAAAAAATGACCAAAATACCTCAAAAACCTAAAAAAATAATTGAAATACCCCCGAAACCTAAAAAAATTACCAAAATACCTTGAAACCTAAAAATTTATCGAAATACCCCCAAAACCTAAAAAATGACCAAAATAATCCCAAAACCTAAAAAAAATGATCAATAAAAACCTTTGAAACCCAAATTATGACCAAAATACCGCTAAACATGTAAGATGACCAAAATACACTACAAATATCTAAAATTACCGAAATAGAGGTTTAGGGTATTTTGGACGTTTCGAGGATATTTTTGACAAATTAAAGAGGTTCTAAGTCTTTCAGTCATTTTATAGGTTTTGAGGGAATTTCAATAATGTTTTAGGTTTTGAGAAATTTTGGTAATTGTTTAGGTTTCGGGATTATTTTGATCATCTTATAGATTCTAAGGGTATTTTAGTCATTTTTTAGGTTACGAGGGTATTTATGTCATCTTTTAGTTTTAGGGTTATTTCAATAATTTTTAGATTTTTGGGTTATTTCGGTAAATTTCTAGGGTTCAGAAGTATTTTGGTAATTTTTTAGGTTTCGGGGGTATTTTGGTCATTTTTAGGTTTTGAGGGTATTTTGGTCATTTCTTGGGTTTCGGGGGTATTTTCGTATTTTTTGAGTTTCGAGGGTATTTTGGTCATTTTTTGGATTTTGGGGGGTATTTTGGTCATTTTTTAGGTTTTGGAAGTATTTTGGTCATTTTTAGGTTTCTGGGGTATTTTGGTCATTTTTTGGGTTTTGGGAGTACTTTGGTCATTTTTGGGTTTTGGAAGTATTTTGGTCATTTTTTGGGTTTTGGAAGTATTTTGGTCATTTTTTGAGTTTCGGGGGTATTCTGGTAATTTTTTGAGTTTTGGGGGTATTTTGGTAATTTTTTAGGTTTTGGGGGTATTTTGGTAATTTTTAGATTTTTGGGTTTTTTGGTCATTTGTTGGGTTTTGGGGGTATTTTGGTCATTTTTTTAGGTTTTGGGGGTATTTTGGTAATTTTTAGGGTATTTTGGTCATTTTTGGGTTTTAGGGGTATTTTGGTCATTTTTTGGGTTTTTGGGGTATTTTGGTCATTTTTGGGTTTTAGGGGTATTTTGGTCATTTTTGGGTTTTAGGGGTATTTTGGTCATTTTTTTGGTTTTAGGGGGTATTTTGGTCATTTTAGAGATTTTGGAGATATTTTGGTCATTTTAGTGGTTTTTAAGCATATATGGTGATTTTAGAGATATCGGGGGTATTTTGGTCATTTTTGAGTTTCATGGGTATTTTGGTCATTTTTGAGATTTTGGGGATAATTTTGGATGTCCAAGGGTATATTGGTAATTTTGGAAGTGTAGGGAGTATTTGTATCATTTTAGGTATTTAAGGGTATTTTGGTAATTTTGGAGGTCAATAGGGTATTCAAGTAGTTTTAGAGGTATTTGAGTCATATTGGGTTAAATGGGTGGGTTACTAATTAAATGGGTTGGGTTGGTAATGGATAATTAATTTATATATAACCGGGTCATAAATGGATAAATAGGTAATTACACACCCAACCCATTTATCCATTTATGACTCGTTTATATATAAATTAATTATCCATTACCAACCCAACCTATTTAATTAGTAACCCACCCATTTATGACCCAACCTGCCCATTTGCCACCCCTAGGGAGAACCAAGCAAGCAAGGTGTTTGGAACCATGATCGCTGGATAGCATGAAAAAATGTATTTTTTTCCTTTGAATCATCTTTTGGGTTGATTTGAATTCACCTGTTCTATATATGTTCTTTTGATATTGCATTCCATATGTTTAATGAAATTCCTTCTAAATTTGGTCTATGATCTTTTCATTCATTATTTTTTTTCCTCCTTATGCCACTACAACAAAGTTGGCTTTTTTTCAAGGGTCAAAATCCTTGAAAATGTATAAAAACAATTGTGAGAAAAATTATTTTAAGAGCCTAACCGACCCTCGATAACCTTCGAAATTTACTCAGTCAAAAATGAAATTTCAACACAATTAGTAGCCCTCAAAACAAGTGCTTTATCTTTTATTGAGGATTGCCGGCCCTTGAAAAAATTATAACAAGAGTTAAAAGATTTAAAAGTACAACCCTTTGTAAATAAGGTTATTTAAGGGTCTTCTGACCCTCAAAATAATTTTTTTTTTTTAATTTTAAAAAAGAAAAAAAGAAAAAACCACAATCATGCACAAGAACCACATATTACAAAATCTTTATACCAAAACACAAATATTATGTAACCGGGTCCAAATCTCATTCAATGTACTACAAGCAAATACATCAAAAGTCCGGATCCTTGCAAACCTCAAGTTCTCAAGGTAGTACCTGCCGTTAAAGAGGGAAACACCTAAAAACCAAGCAATTCTTCACAAATCCAATTCTATATTCTAAGTTTAACAACATAATATGGGTTTGTTTGTGAGCCGTTTATTTTGCTAAAACTGAAACTTTTAGCTGAAAGTACTGTAAATAAAGGTAAAACTTAGCTAAAATAGTACAGTAGAACCCATGAACAGTATCAAAAAGTGTAGTGTGGCCTATGAATAGTGACAAAAATAAGCTGAATAGTAAAATAAACTAGTTTTTTAAGTTGGAAATTTCACTAACATCTATATTAGTTGTCAAGATTCAAACCATCATCATGAATACATTGTGTACCATTAGTTGCTCTAGTGCAAGGAATAAACTAGCAAGAACTAAACTGCAGCTAATCATAAGATAACTAATGAGCTTTATCTTAATAATTAGAAAAAATGATGGGATCTTGGTTCAAGACTAATGAATGCATGTATATCTAGTACCTTACCAATCAAAAAACTACTTTCATTTAAGTAAAACCAATGAACCACAAAGCTGCACAAGATATACAGAAGTATCAGAAATAGGATAATACTCCACTAAGGAGAGCACCATAACTTACAAATCAGAGCAGTTTGACACTCCTGTAACTGCAAATGTGAAGTGTTAATGTTAAATAGATATTAGCAAAACACAATGAGTCATACCAAAGGGAATCAAGTATGGAGGATATCTTTCAATTAGACAATACATTGTTACGCATAAAGAGAAAAAGAAAATGAACTTCAGTGTTCATTATGAACATTATATGACTATGGATTTCTTTTAAGGAAGGACTAAAGAGGGGTGGAACAAGTTATATCTTAAACGATGACATCCTTTTATAACAGACAGTTACAGACTCACCAATCACCACTTAACAAATTATTTTGGAAACAACTGTTATGAGTCTCTAGTTCTCTGTAGAATAAATGATCATGGTTTGCCAATAACTTATCCAAAAAAGAAAATGAAAAAACAAGTTGTACTAAGTTTGGCAGATTCTCATCATATAGGCAGTAAACACAACCAAAAGCAAAGGTGAAGTAGTAATCAGAGAACAAAAGATAAAATAGAAAGAAGTTGAAGAAAAAAAAAAAAAAAAAAAACACTAGAACTGAAACTAGAACAAAAGCATATATCACAAAAGAATATTCAAGAAACATATTTCCATTATCTAAGATAGTAGCATAACTCCACAAATTTTATATTTATTTGAGTTGATCTTCGTACCTTAGTGATCACTACTAGATTGAGCTGATTGTGAGGTGATATAACTCAACATTTGCATCATCTTTGAAAGTTCGGATTTCTGCAAAAACACAAAAGCTTATTCAGACCCCCAAATAAAAATTACGGCTAAATTGCTTTTACTCTAACTTAGACTAAATGCGGAACAAGAGTAAATAAGCGCAATGAACCGATAGCACTACCCTAAGTCATATTCATCAATCATCATCAATAAAATGAAAGCTTAAAGTGTAGGGAAGAAAGATGCAAACACAAGATAACATTGAGACGTGTTAACGAAGAGGAAACTAAAGAACTCGGTGAAAAACCTCTCTATGACCCTCCAAGTTGAAATCGATCCACTAGAGAATAAAATTGGAGTACACGAATAACAAAAGACCCTCCAAGCCTAGTCTACCCTATGTACTTGACCCCTCCAAACTCCTACTACCAACTGACTTCTTAGAGCCTTATCTTCTTTAGCTTTTCGAATCTCGCAATACGCCCGATTGCAGCCGCCAATGAATGGCTCCTTCTAATGCTTCCCAGCAGCACCAAAATATCACTTTACACTCAGTATGGGTGTGCTAAGTGTTTGGGCTAGCAACCTTTCAGAGATGAAGAGGTAGAAGTTGAGAAAAACCACAAGAAAATGTGTAGATGATTGTGGGTATACACTAACTTTCAAGTGAATTTTCTAGAGTTTTCTCTCTAAAAGACACCCCTTACAATTTGTGAATAATGGGGTACATATAGTGTGGGTAAAGACTTGGTAAAGGAAAACACAACTTTTTTCCAAACAAAAAGTTTCGCGGGTCCTTCATGGGTTGGCCTTATCTATGAGATAGTCGCAAAAAATCAGCCTGGCACGATTCTTCATCTTCCAATCATATGCTTTACATGTGGCTCTTTTCGCAGGTTGCTTCTCACGTGACAGTTGCGAGCCAGTCTCTAAATCCACTTGATCAACTTTTAAAGCTTGATTCTTCACTGATCTCTCACACTCATTCATTACAATTTGTAAGGTTGAATTTATTCAATCATGTGTTGGCTTTATTCCGTGCCAAATTTGTTTGTAATTTAGCAATTAGATATCTTGTATTTATGTGGGATTTATGTAAAGGTTGTGTGTGAGAGAGTGTGAAGAAAACTCAAAATGTGTGTAATCAAAGGAGTTTCGCGATTGGATCTCATGACTGGCAAGTCGCCAAAGTGGCACATATGTGAAGCATGCAGGGGAGCTGAAGGGTCACGACAGCTAGAGCACTATAGGACAAAAATTCTAGTCTAGCCAGACAGTTAGCTCACGACTCAGACTCACAACTCGTTCTAGTCGTAAGGTTGAGTCGCTAGAATGCCTTGCTTGGATGAAAACTGACTTTTCACATTCCTCATACACTCCACTATAAATACCCTTATACCCATGAAATGTAGAGAGGTTCTAGAGAGAATTTTGAGAGAGAAACCCTAGAGAAAACAAGATTAACTCATCCACAATTTTTATCATTTGATTCTCCAAATTCCTCTACTCTCACCATCTCCATTGACATATCCTTGAGAGGTACATTTGCCAAATCCTTATCTCACCATACCCATATCAGTGAGAAGGTGTTTTGGTGCTTCGGAAGCAGTTTAGAAGGGACTAATTTACTTGGTTGATGCAATGGGCTAATTGCGGGATCCGGTAAGTAAGAGAAGACAAGGTTCGGCATAACCCTATTAGAGTAAGAAGTTTAGAGGGCTTAGGTACATTGGGTAGATTAGGCTTGGAGCATCTTCTGCTATTCATGTATCCCAACTTCATTCTCTAGTGGATTATTAACCGCTTGGAAGGCAGCAGAGAGGTTTTTCGCCAAATGTTTCAGTTTCCTCTTTGATAACATATCGCCATGTTATTTTTGTGTTTGCATCTCCTTTCACTTACTCTTTACGTTAATTACTACTGTGGTTGTGATTAATTATGGTTTAGAGTGTGTTACCAATTTGGATATAGCTTATATTTCATATTCTGCACATATATTGTTTGATTATAAGTTTGTGTTGGTATTTTTGTATTTGGGGGTCTAAATGTTCAATGGTGTTTTATACGCTATTTAAACTTTCAATTGGAATCAGAGTGGGTGCACTTGTTGTGGTTTCATTACCTAAGTGCGATCTTAGACCCCTTTTGAGATGGATCAATCTTAATCACTTAATGCTCCTCTATACTTTGATGGGAGCAACTATGCATTTTGGAAAGTCCGTATGAGGGCATTTCTATGTGCCATTGATAAAAGTGTTTGGGATGCTGTAGATATAGGATGGACTAGACCAGAGGCCGCCAAATCCGAATGGGATAAGGCAGCTAACGCTAATATCAAGGCTTTAAATGCTATTTTCTGTAGTGTTTCTTCTAATGAGTTTCATAGGATTTTTCATGTTACAATTGCCAAAGAGGTGTGGCAAATCTTGGAGATGACCTATGAAGGCACCAAAAAGATGAAGGACACCAAGTTGCAAATGTTAACCACACGCTTCGAGGAGCTGAAGATGAGTGAAGACGAGTCATTCGATTCATTTTATGGGAAGCTAAATGAAGTGGTGATTGGGAAATTCAGCTTGGGAGAAAAGACAGAGGACTCCAAGATTGTGAGGAAGATCCTACGATCATTATCGGGGAGCTTCCATTCAAAGGTCATTGCCATCGAAGAGAGTAAAGACCTTGATGAGAATAAAATTCAAGAACTCATCAGTTCTCTTCAAACCTATGAGCTATCTCTACCATCACAAAGGAAGAGCAAATCTCTTACTCTAAAGATAATCAATGAGAGAGTGGAAGCTCAAGACTCCTCAAATGAGGATGAGGTTGAAAAGGATGTGGCGTATCTTGTTAAGAACTTCCGAAAGTTCTTAAAGTTTAAAAAGAATGGAAAGTTTGTTGAGAAGGGAAAATTCCCAAATTCTTGGAAGGAGAAAAAGGAATTCAAGAAGAAAGATAGGAAGGACTCTCAATCCACTCAAGGAATCATGTGCTATGAATGCAACAGTCATGGACATCTCAAGAAGGAGTGTCCAAACTATTTGAGAGGAAGGGGTAAAGTGTATGCCACTACCCTTAGTGACACAGAATCCTCTAATTCAGATTATGAAGAAAGCTGCGACAGAGAGGGAAACTACTCTGCATTTATGACCATTGCTCCCGTGCAATCTTCAGATGATTTGAGTGTGTTAGTGGAAGAGTTTAGTGAGCACACTGAAGTGGAGTTGATGGGGATAATAGAGGAATCTGATGATGATGAAGATGAAGCATCAATGGGATTACAAGAATCTTATAATACTCTCCTTAAGAAGACCAGTGAATATGCAAGAGTGGCTAGAGCAGCCATTAAGAAAATGAAGAGAGCAGAGCAAGATTACAAAATTCTTCTAGTGTGGTACAAGGAGACTAAATGTAAAGTTGAGATGCTGAACGGAGAAATAACTAAAGCCTATTCAAAGATCAAGTTTCTTGAGCTTGAGGTGATTCAAGCTAATGCTAAAGTTGAGCGGGTTTCCTCCAAAAAGCTTGACAAAGTGCTTGCACATCAAAATCCCTTTTCTGACAAAAGTGGTTTAGGATGCACCAGAGAGGCTAGTTCAAGCACCATTGTGTCTAAGGAGATGAAGTTTGTTAAAGCAAAGGAACCAGTGGTAACAACTTCAGCTGTTGAGAAAGTGATGTTTGAGAAGAAGTCAAAAGTGATTGCTCAACGGGTTTTAACAAAGCCTCCATACCCAGCAGTGGCCAAACTCAAGGCGAAAGGAAAATCTCTTCCGAAGTCACAAAGAGGACCGCAAACTTAACACTTTTGCCACCATTGTGGAATCTAAGGACACACTAGACCTAATTGCCACAAGCTTCGGGCATTAAAGAATGGCAGCTCTCAAAGGCCAAATGTACAAAGAAATGGCAAAGGGAACCTTAAGCAAATGAAAGGGGGAGAGGTTGAGTCTAATATTGGGGATATAATGAAGATGATAGACACCATCACTTCTTGTTTGGCAAACTTCATCCTAAGGTTTGAGAATCGTAACTCAAGTACCCAATCCTCTAAGGATATCACCCCAAATGCACATGCCGCGAGGGTGAAGAAGGGTACACATGCATAAGCATTAGAACATGTCCATGTATCAATTCTTCTTATATTTTGTGACTTTACTTGGCTGTTTTATTTGTAATCATTCCAGCATGATTTGAAAAATTTTTTGTTTGTTTGTTAGTTACTTTGAATGTTTTTATTTTTGATCAATCGTAACTTGTTTTTTAGTTAAAAATCCAAAAACACATAAAAAGTAGAAAATCCAAAAAGTTTGATCGGCATTATTGTGTTTTGTCACACGTATGTTTTGCCTTGTACCTTTGTACAAATGGCTTTGTACATTTACGAGTGTAGCTTGTTCTTTATGCACTCATATCATTGTTGAAAAAATCTTGACATCTATGTGACTGTTGTAAATAGATCTTCAAACTTATCATGAATCATTAGTCAATGGTTTTGTTGACCTTGAGACTTGCATAGACTTGTGCCTATATATCTTCCCCCTCTTTTATTTTTTTTGCTTAAAGAGCTCAACCAATGTAAATCTCAAAATGAAAAGAGATAATGAGCTGCAAAAACTGTCGCACATACTAGTATTCGACTAGGAAAAAGGGAAAGCGACTTATATGATAATGTATGGTGCCCAAAAAGCCAAAAGCTTGTTCATCAAATTGAAATATCAAAAATTTTAGGCATCGATCTCAAAATGAGATGTATTAATTCAAAATGTTCAAATGTTATGATGTGTATGAAGCCAAATGAAAAGCTTCAAACTTATGTATTCAAGTTTTGTGGGAAGTCATATATGCATACTTCTATAATTGAGATTGGTCACTTTTCCTCGTTTTAATTGTGTATGTCTTGGTTGAATTGATCATTGAAACTTCACATTAGACTAAGGACTATCTCATCTTTGATACCCACACACATCACACATGCCTATGTTCAATGAATGCCTTATACATTTGTGTGATTGTACTTATTTAAATGTGTTGCACTTACTCAATCATATGTTGATCAAACACAAAAATATTTTTTAGTGTTTTAATTGTTTTTGGAAAGTGTTTTTGTTTTGAAATTTTTTTAAAAATGTGCAACTCTGTTTTGGAGACTCTGCCTCGCGGGTTAAGCAAGTCGTGAGGCCCCAGTTGCTAGCTTACTTAGAAGCTCTTATGACTCTCTGGCGAGTCAAGCCCCAAGTTGCGAAAAAGACTTAGAAAAATTTCAAAAATCTGGGTTTTTAGCATTTTCGCGACTCAGTTTGGCGACAGGTTCGTGAGTGGAAGCTCTTGTCGCGAAATTTACTCAGAATGATTCGTGACTCCCTTCGCGACTTACTTGCGAGTGGACCTTCCAGTTGCGAAAAACACTTAGACAAATTTTTCAAAATTTGTCACACGGTTTTTTGGCGACTTGACTTGGTAACTTGTTCGTGACTCATTCCAGTCACGAAAAATGCGTGTTTTGCACAATGAGGGTTATTTTCAGGATAGTTTTCAAAAAATTTTCATTTTTCCCTTGCATATTGTGACTATTTATTGACTCTCCTTCTTCCAAACACACTGTTCTCACTCACAAAACCTCCATTTTCATCATCACTTCTTCACCAATCTTCAAGAAAAGGTATGGGTTCTCTCTTTTTCTCAAAGTATTTCATGTTTCTAGTCCTTGGTTTCTTGGATTTTGTGTTTTTGTTTAGATTTGAAAATATGATGTTGAATATGGTTTATGGATATTTTGTTGAGTTTGATGTTTAGGTTTTATTGGTTTTGGTAGTATGATACCTATAATACGTGCTTTTCATGTTTGCTTCTCATTTTTTAGTATTATACCTTGCTTGTGTTGTGCTGTGCATATCATGCTCATGGTAAAATGTCTCATAGATATTTTCTTGTGTTTCTGAGGACTTCATGGAATACAATGATTGTAGGGATAACCTTGCTTCGCTGTTTGTAAATTTTTCTTTGGTTATGTGTTTTTTACACTTTGCCCTAGGTTGTACATGGTGATATTTGTGCGCACACACACACTTTGATATGTTTGAGTACTTAATGCCAAGACTCTGTTGTGACTTAATGCTATATGTCCTCACATGTCAATTTGTTATTAGGTTATGCCTTAGTTTCATTTCCTTTTAAGGTTTAATTCTAAGTCCATTTCATTGTTACTAACTTGTTTCTAATTACCTTTGTTGCCATATGTTGTGCTCTATTTTTGGTATTTGCTGTTGTGTTTTTACAGATGACTTCAAAGAAGAAGACTACTACACATCGTGTTGACAAAAGGAAGAAAATGGACAACGCTCAGTTCTGCTCTACCCAACATTTTGAAAGATACAATCAACTCTTTGAGAAGGCTCCAATAATCCAAGAGCGATTTGTGGACTTGGTTGATTTGAAAGATTATTTTATCCTAGGCTGTTTTCAAGATAGAGGTTAGGACAAGCTCCTTGGTGATCTCCCTGGGGTGAGTGAACCTTTGATTCGTGAATTCTATGCCAATGCCATTTTACAAAAGGATGAAATCGATTGTTGGATTAGAGGCCATGAGTTCACCATTGACTTGGAGGATATTGATGATGTTCTTGGCTTTGAGGATCTAGAGCATGATTTCACTCACTACAAGGACAAAATGCTCTCCATAGAGAAGGTTCAATCACATATTGGTGGTGTTAGAGAAGGAAGATGCCTCAACACAATTGCTTTTCCATTGGGTTTGAGATGCCTTACCTTAATTATGATGTTCAATCTATACCCGATGAAGAAGATGACCACCATTAGTAATGCTAGAGCCATTTTTCTCATGGAACTTCGGGAGAATACTTACATTGATATTAGTGCTCATGCCTTCTCCATCATTGCTAATGAAACAAGGACAACTTCATGGGCAAAGTTGATTCTCCCTAGTCTTCTTATGAGGCTTTTTTGAGCAAAAGGTGTGAAAATTCCCCAAGACATTAGTCTCATGCCTACTCCTCCAGCTATAAATGCTCTAACAATTGCACGGATCAAATTTTGTCTCCTGGGTGATGAAGAGGAGGGTGATCAAGCATAAGGAGAACCTATGGACACTGAAACAGAAGCAGAAGGACAACCCTCAAGCTCACGAAGCCATGGTAAAAGGAGCCAACCTTCATCATCTTTTGAAGTACCTCCAGATGCATTTCAGATCATCGTTGAGAGGATTAACGGCCTGCGAGACGTCCAAAATGAGCAATCTGACAGGCTGACTGCTATCCAAGAACAGACTAATTTACTTTCAGCCAAGTTTGATAGCTTCACTACACAGCCTTAGCCCTTTGGCCATTCCGGTCAAAAAGGGGGAGATATGGAGTAGGAGTAGCTCTTGAGGGGGAGCATCATTTTGAGGGGGAGAAACTTAAGCACTTTTAGTTTATATTTTTTTATGGTTTATGTTGTTTATGTTTGGATCTTGTTTCAATTATGGGTTTTCATAGCACTTTGTTAAGTACTTTGGTTTGAACTCTACAATTCTAGTACTTAGTTTTTTCATACTTGACTGTGGTGTGTTGTGAATACTTGAATGCTTAGCTATTTAATTTCTACTTACAATGATCATCTTGTATTATTATTTTCAGGAAAAACTTATTCGTATGGTTCAAGAGCTTCACAGTTTCTAGAGTTAGGTGTGAGTGAGTTTTGGTAACTGTTCCCAACTCACATGTTAAGTCTAGAGTCTATTTTAGGGTTTTGTCATGGAATAGCCAAAGGGGGAGATTGTAAGGTTGAATTTATTCAATCATGTATTGGCTTTATTCCATGCCAAAATTTAATTGTAATTTAGCAATTAGATACCTTGTATTTTGGTGGGATTTATGTAAGGGTTGTGTGTGAGAGAGTGTGAAAAAAACTCAAGATGTGAGTAATCAAAGGAGTCTTACGACTAGATCTCACAATTGAATCGCGACTGGCAAGTCGTCAAAGTGGCACACGTGTGAAGTATGCAAGGGAGCTAAAGGGTCATGACAGCTAAAGCACTATAGGACAAAAATTCTAGTCTGGCTAGGTTGTTAGCTCACGACTCAGAATTGCGACTAGTTCCAGTCGCGAGGTTAAGTCGCCAAAATGCCCTGTTTGGATAAAAACTGACTTTTCACATTCCTCATACACTCCACTATAAATACCTTTATACCCATGAAATGTAAAGAGCTTCTAGAGAGAATTTTGAGAGAGAAACCCTAAAGAAAATAAGAATGACTCATCCACAATCTTTATCATTTGATTCTTCAAATTTCTCCACTCTCACCCTCTCCATTAACATATCCTTAAGAGGTATATTTGTCAAATCCTTATCTCACTATACCCAAATCAGTGAGGAGGTGTTTTGGTGCTTGGGAAGCAGTTCAAAAAGAACCAATTTACTTGGTTGATGCAATGGGCTTATTGTGGGATCTGGTAAGCTAGAGAAGACAAGGTTTGACGTAACCCTTTTGGAGCAAGAAGTTTGGAAGGCTTAGGTGCATTGGGTAGATTAGGCTTAGAGGGTCTCCTACTATTCATGTATTCCAACTTCACTCTCTAGTAGATTATTGACCGCTTGGAGGGTGGCGGAGACGTTTTTCGCCAAGTGCTTCAGTTTCCTCTTCGATAACACATCGCAGTGTTATCTTTATATTTGCATCTCCTTTCTCTTACTCTTTACATTTTAATTACTGCTGTGGTCGTGATTAATTATGGTTTAGAGTGTGTTACCAATTTGGATATAGCTTATATTTCATATTCCGTACATATACTGTTTGATTATAAGCTTGTGTTGGTATTTTTGTATTTGGGGGTCTAAACGTTCATTGGTGTTTTTACGCTATTTGAACTTTTACAATTAAACCCACATACATACAGGGAAAATGATTGAAGAAATTACAATCAAATTTGGCACGAAATTAAAGCCAACACAAAATAGTTGGAAATCACAACTTTACAATCTCTCCGTTTGGCTATTTTGTGGCAAAACCCCTAAACAGACTTCAGACTTAAATGTGAGTTTGGGAACCCAGGCAAAACTCACTCACACCTAAATCTGAAGGCTGTGAAGCACTTGAACCATATACACTTTGTTGGGAAATAATCTGGTCTTTGTATCTCATACAAAAACACACGCAGCGGAAGCAACAAAATAAAACGGATCTACTTCAATCATGAATGATAAACATGTAACCATGAATTCTAGAATAAAGAAAAAGATGCGTACCTTGGTGTAGTGAAATTCAAAAACTTTGAAGATCAAACGCTCTTGGGAAGACTTTCAATCTTCACTCCAATTCCACTTGATGCCCAAGATGTGTGGTCTCTCAATTGGTAACCAAAAGGGATGATTAGAGAGTGACAAAAACTCACATATTTTTCATTTCACAATGATGTCACTCTCTCAAAATTCTGAACGTTTTTCCCTTTTGTATCTAACCAATTATCTAATTGGGTGGGCCTTTTGGGCCTTTCCAATTGGGCTTAAATGTGTGGCTTGGAGTGGGACCAAAAGGGACCAATAAGACACTAGCTCCAATGGGCCTTGGGCTTTTCTGTCAACTCTTGACAAGTCCAAAGTTACCATTAACTATATTTAATACCACTATATAAATATAGTTGCACTCTAGGCCTTATCAATAAATTATTTCCCAAGACTTTATTGTACATTCAACTCCTTCATTAAAATATTCGTAGTAATACAAAGTCATAAATATAGACTGCCACTTTGAAGATTACTACATCTTAATCCTTGAGTACCCGGTTTAATCCTTTATGTTATTCATATATTTATGAAATCCAATTCCATAAATATATACTTTAGTAACTCCTTACTAAAGTGGTTGGGCCCAACACTCTGAATAACAAAACCCATTAAACTTATCTCAAGAGAATATTTTATATCTCCGTTAAGAGATTATGAATTCCATCTTGAGAATATATGTTCCATCAACATTAAATGCGGTTGCCCAACATACTGAGGTTTTGACCGTACTAATAGATCTCACTCCTGATATATCAAAGCAACCTACATCTCATGATCAGGTTCATTATTCTCTCAGGATTTAGAGTTGATGTAAATAGAAGTCGTGAGATTTATTATTCAATTGACAGTCATTAGGAGAATAATAAATCTCACAGCGGTCCAGTTCAATATGTCTTAACTCTTAAAACACATCAACATACCAACTAGAAATCTCCATTTCCATGATCAAGACAAATCATCGTAGTTGATATGTTATAGTCTTCGCAGATGAAATGCCCAATTTCATCACCGACTACGAACTAAATTCTGAGTTTACAAAGAACTTGTGATTTATATCTTCTGTGACTAAATCACATAAATCACATACTATGCATCTCATGGACTAAGATAATGTCCAATTAGTTCATAAATAGTCTCATATAATTAAACAACTTAATTATTCATGACATGCCAATAAATTGGATTTTAGGGCACAAACCCTAACAATCTCCCACTTGCCCTAAAAGACAATTTACCATATATCCAACACTTATCTCCCTATAGAGAAATTCAAAATCACTCTAAGGCAAGGTTTGGAAATAAGTTTCAGTCAGATTTATTGCATAAATTATCTTTTCGACTACTACTTCTTAAGTACTCTTATCTCTCTAATGAGATAATACTTAAGCTTAATGTGTATCTTCACCACCTAGGATGAACACATATCTTGAAGTCCAACTTCATGAATCACAATCAAACTACAAGTCAAAATTTGTACATCCAATAAACATCAAAACTTCACTTTGGTGGACAAGCATATAATCCCTCATTCTCCTAAGATATTTGAGTATATACTTTACTCCCACTAAAATAAGTGATCTTTGATGCACTTGATATTTGCTTACTATGCCCACCGCAAAATAGACATTTAGCCTAGTATTTAGCATAGCATAAAGACTTCCTCTCTTTTTGATATAAGGAACCGTCTTATATGCTCTTCCTTTTATATGGCTCAGGACCATAGTCCTTTTATAAAGGAACCTCAAACTTAAAAGGAAAGAATCCTTTCTTGAAGTATTATATGCTATACTTGGCTAGAATCTTATCTATTTAAGCAGTTTGAGATAGACCCAACATCCTAATTTCTGAATTTTAACAAAGTTATAATTCTTAGGATGTGACTAGTCTTTCCCAAGTACTTTATATCAAACTGGACTAGACAACCAAAACTCTATTGATGACAATAACTCTACATCATCCTAAATGATTAGAATGTCATCAATATACATTAAGAAATTTATTATTCTATATAACTTTTACACACTTAAGGCCTTTTAATACTTGATCAAAATCAAATAATTTGATTGCTTGATCAAAGATGATATTTATGACCTAGATGCTTGCATTAGTCCAAAAATGGACTTTAAGCAACTTGCATGCTAATCACCATTGGCTCTTTGCTATGAATAAGTCTAGTTACATCATATAGATGTCTTCCTCAAGATTGCTACTAAAAGAAGCTTTCTTGATATCCATTGTCATATTTCATCCAAATGAAATATAATGGATGAGAGAATCTAGATAGAGTCAAACTTAACTATTGGTGAAAAAATCTTTTCATAGTCGAACCATTTCTTTCTGAATAAATCTTTTCACCACTAGTCTTGACTTTGAAGGTTTACACCTTCAAAACTATCAATCTCATTTACTTGTAGACCTATTTGAAAACAATAGGCTTAATGCAATTAAGCGCCTCTACAAGTTCTAGACTTTAAATAGAATCTAATTCTATTCACATAACCTTGATCCAATAATTCATATTCATATCATCTATGGCCTCTATGTAGGACCAAGGATCAAATTCATATCCTTGTGGAATGACTTCAAAAGTTTATCCCAAAAGTATGAATTTACAATCCTCCCACTACGATATTGTACCCGTGTATTAGCTATATATCTAGAATAATGCCTTGTGGTGTATCTAATACAACCATCTCATTTCTAAATGTATTTTATAGTTGTCCTATAACAAATTTTGACATTTTTCTTCTAGAACAATCTACATTTACTTTGAAAGAGCCATATTCCTCCTTTATGTATGCATTAACTTAAAGAAGTCATTAGAACTTCATTCCTTAACAAAAAAGGAACCCTAGATCTTATTATCCTCTAAATAGAATTCATAGATTGTGAATATAACAAAATAATGGTTCTAAAAGCCCATCATTCACCAATCTTGAATAACACTTAGATTAATAAGATCTAGACATAAGTGCCAAAACACACAAAATCAAAGGATGAAAACTTTCTCTTTAAAAAAGTAAAACATGTAAATTTCCATCTAGAAAATAATCATGGACAATGCTTAGCTTTACCAAAATCAGAAACACTTTCCTTTTGGTCATGCTTTTGAGTCTAATTTCCTTTTGGCAACTACTAGGGCAACTTACTTGTCCAACTGTTTGGTATTTTAATTCCTCTTCTTATCACCCTTACCTTTCGGTTCAAGCTAAGAATTTGAATTAAATCATATTGATCTTAGCCTAAGCTTTTAGGATGTCTTCCATTGCGTAGAACTCACACATCAATTCAGATAATATAAAAAAGAATTTATTTTCAAAACAATCTGAATTGATCAAATGAATCTAACAAGGACTTGTGGATCATATCCAAATGAGATTAACATTTAATCTCTACATCCAAGAATTCCAATTCATTTTAAAAATAAAATATTTTCATAAAATGATATAGAATTGGAACTTCTTAAGCTTTTCTTAGCACTCAATATGATTCATACCAAACATCTCATTTAGACTTGTCTAAGTTTAGTACTAATTCTTGCATCTCATGCTATAGCACAAATGAGATAGAAGCCAATACAACATACTAGCATTTCAATGGAGACTATGATCATATCATAAGCTATCTTCCATTAAATGCATCAATTATAGGAAATTATGACAATGCTGAATCAAAACATGAATATGTACTTCAGCTCCTTTAAGCAGCATGTCCAAAATTATTTCTTAGTTAATGTGATTCAACTAAAAAAGTAGCTAGAGGACAAAATTTATGACAACATTATATTGAGACCATGAACTTAAATACCAGGACATTATCATTTTGCATCCATAACCATATAATATGGAACCCGAAAACCATACTATACTAGGTGCAACGACAACCCAATCCATGTCTATAATTCCTTGGTAGCAAGTTTATTATAAACACATTAATTGATTGAGAATTACTCTCATTATTAGTGCTATCATGATAACTCTTATCATACACTAATAATATGCCGTATTAACTTTAGCCTCTAAGTAATAATGACATAGCTCCTTTGGGAGATTAACATTACACTTAGTCTAGTGTACACCATTATCTTGAATCATGTGTAGCCACATTTCATCTCCCTTTATTGTGTTTAAACTTGTAGTACCATGAAGCAAAACACCCTCCTTTGGGATCGCGAGGCATATACGCCAAGACGAGGTGCTTGTTCACACTACTTTAAACGGGTAAGTTCAATCTTGTAGTACCATGAAATAAACACCCTCCTTTGGGATCGCGAGGCATATACGCCAAGACGAGGTGCTTACCCATACTACTATGAACCGACAATGGAGGCCGTGAGATCCAACCCTTGTATCTCTCTCCCACTAGAAATTTTAAAACAAGTGGATTATCTTGAAATCATTGTGATCTAATCACAATTTTAACCCTACACATTAAATGTGTTTAATTGTTTAAATTCAATGTGATGTTACTAAGTTACGTCACAATAGTGTAACGAACATTTGTGCAATCACAAATAAGTTTAACCTTGTAATCCGTGAAGTGAATACCCTCCGCATGGAATGCAAGACTCGAAGTCAAGACGAGGTATCTACTCACATTACAATAAACTTAACAAAAGGGTTATTTCAAGAACTCCCACTCATTATTTGGGTTTTTCTTAAATAATTGTGATCCCATCACAACTAATAACCTTGCACTTGTTGAAGACTCTAATCTCATTAGAATCACTAACTAAAATGGAAGTCCTAAACTATTTAGGATTCCTTAAACACTAATGAATCAAAAATTAGTTATATAGAACTCTATCCTTAATTTACTAGATAAAGTATTCTAATCCCATTAGAAACTATATAACTTTAATTAGAATTTTAATCTCATTAAAAACCTCTAATTAAAATAAATTAAGGACTTATAATCATAAAATGATTTAGTACCAAGAGTTCTATTTAACTAACATCTTTGATCTCATTAGGTCTTTTAGTTAGAACCATGTGTAATCTAATCACACATTATCTTGCTCTTAAAAAACTTGAAAACACTTAGAAAAAATTCTGATTTTTCTTCTTTTGATCGATCGAATGTGTCCCTCGATCGATCGAAAAAATCAAGAATTTCGAACTTGATCATCTGACTTGTTCGATTGATACTTGATTGCCTCTCGATCGATCGAAAAAATAAATTCGATCGATCGACTATCAATCGAAAATCAATCTACTTAAAAAGTCTAATCACTGTTTCACTCGATCGATCGAAAGTGATTTTCGATCGATCGAAACTCGTGAAACTCGAATTTCCAGAAATTTTCTAAGGCAGTTTTCTACAGTTTTTCTTGAACAAACAACTAACTGTTTTGACATCTTCATTGTTCTTCCATCAAAAACACTTTTTGATTTTATCAACGAAGAT
Organism: Quercus glauca; assembly: GCA_023736055.1. Taxonomy (NCBI): domain Eukaryota; kingdom Viridiplantae; phylum Streptophyta; class Magnoliopsida; order Fagales; family Fagaceae; genus Quercus; species Quercus glauca. The sequence continues at coordinate 70,126,362 of CM043318.1, forward strand.
TTTCAGATCAAACATTAAGGTTTTCAAGATCATTATCAAGAACCCTAATAATGCTAGAAACTTTGAAAACACAATCCTAATCTCATTAGGAATAAAATTCAAAAAACTAGCATTAACATACTGTTTGAACATGAAAACAATATATAATTAAACTTACATATACCATGGCACCAACACTATAAATCATGGCACATTAATTCCAGCATTTGATCACAAACGATTCAATTGGAATTAAAACATGTTTATACGATGGCCAAGGAAACAAATATCAACATAAGGATTCAATCATGATAACACATAAATCATATCAACCTTTTATCTATTATTTACGGATTCAATAGATGTAAGGTACTTCAATCCTTATGACATATGGATTCCACATTATCAATATATATATATACCGATTCAATATGAAATAAAGTATTTGAATCCTTGACACATACAAACTCCATGAACACAGTACCATTTCGAACCAATGTATATCTCTTATACGTTGATAGCACCAGCAACGGTTATCAAAGTAAATTCAGTTACCATTTGAAACTAATGCCATGAATCATGTCAATGGTTTCCGTATCCACAATCAACAATCAATATATCATATATATTAAACATGGCATTTGGTTTTAACAAACTGTGGTTCTGAAACAAAATAATGCAGAAACTTTACTGCAGAAAATTAAATCACCAAGAAAACGTTTTTCCTTTGATTCTAAAATTCAATCACATGTTATACAAGCATGATATTGAAGACCGCTCTGATACCATTGTTGGGAAATAATCTGGTCTTTGTATCTCATACAAAAACACACGCAGCGGAAGCAACAAAATAAAACGGATCTACTTCAATCATGAATGATAAACATGTAACCATGAATTCTAGAATAAAGAAAAAGATGCGTACCTTGGTGTAGTGAAATTCAAAAACTTTGAAGATCAAACGCTCTTGGGAAGACTTTCAATCTTCACTCCAATTCCACTTGATGCCCAAGATGTGTGGTCTCTCAATTGGTAACCAAAAGGGATGATTAGAGAGTGACAAAAACTCACATATTTTTCATTTCACAATGATGTCACTCTCTCAAAATTCTGAACGTTTTTCCCTTTTGTATCTAACCAATTATCTAATTGGGTGGGCCTTTTGGGCCTTTCCAATTGGGCTTAAATGTGTGGCTTGGAGTGGGACCAAAAGGGACCAATAAGACACTAGCTCCAATGGGCCTTGGGCTTTTCTGTCAACTCTTGACAAGTCCAAAGTTACCATTAACTATATTTAATACCACTATATAAATATAGTTGCACTCTAGGCCTTATCAATAAATTATTTCCCAAGACTTTATTGTACATTCAACTCCTTCATTAAAATATTCGTAGTAATACAAAGTCATAAATATAGACTGCCACTTTGAAGATTACTACATCTTAATCCTTGAGTACCCGGTTTAATCCTTTATGTTATTCATATATTTATGAAATCCAATTCCATAAATATATACTTTAGTAACTCCTTACTAAAGTGGTTGGGCCCAACACTCTGAATAACAAAACCCATTAAACTTATCTCAAGAGAATATTTTATATCTCCGTTAAGAGATTATGAATTCCATCTTGAGAATATATGTTCCATCAACATTAAATGCGGTTGCCCAACATACTGAGGTTTTGACCGTACTAATAGATCTCACTCCTGATATATCAAAGCAACCTACATCTCATGATCAGGTTCATTATTCTCTCAGGATTTAGAGTTGATGTAAATAGAAGTCGTGAGATTTATTATTCAATTGACAGTCATTAGGAGAATAATAAATCTCACAGCGGTCCAGTTCAATATGTCTTAACTCTTAAAACACATCAACATACCAACTAGAAATCTCCATTTCCATGATCAAGACAAATCATCGTAGTTGATATGTTATAGTCTTCGCAGATGAAATGCCCAATTTCATCACCGACTACGAACTAAATTCTGAGTTTACAAAGAACTTGTGATTTATATCTTCTGTGACTAAATCACATAAATCACATACTATGCATCTCATGGACTAAGATAATGTCCAATTAGTTCATAAATAGTCTCATATAATTAAACAACTTAATTATTCATGACATGCCAATAAATTGGATTTTAGGGCACAAACCCTAACACACTTGTATCCTGAAACACTTGCACATAACAAATAAACTTCATTAAGTACGAGACAAGTAGAACACAAGGCATGTATAAAGAACAAATAAAATGCGATCAAGATACCAAATGAAATGTATGCTATAAAGCATAACTTGATTAAACATGAACAGTCATTAGAAAATGACCACAATGAACATTTATCAAGTAAATGATCATCCAGACACGCAATGCAATTACGAGCAATGCTAAAATCAATTGCATGTCCAACAAACATATGATGCATAAAAGAGACTAAAGTTATAAGCAATAGAAAACAATAAGCAACAAAACGGCTATAAAAACCAAGATACACAACAGTATTAAAGAAAAACTGAGTTTTAAACTAAAGTACTTGAAAGCTTTAAACAAAAGCACTGTAAACATCCAGAAGCTATAAAAGCATTAAATAAACTAGACTAGCCAAACAACATGGTTAAACTATCCAAAAGTGTGAATGGCGAGTGGCTGTAGGTTAGCTTCCTCCTTTTGAGCCCACTGATCTCCTCCTTTCAATATGCACACCTCCTTTCATGTGATGCTTCCCCCCCCCCCCCCTGCCCCTTACTATATGCTATAGTCAAAGCTATTCACACAACAAGTGCTCTCCCCCTTTTTGGCACGAATAGCTAAAGGCTCTCCTCTAGCTTGTGTTGGATCTCATCCAACTGTGTCTCAATGGTGGTTAGAGGAATCTAAACCTAGTTATTGGTAGAGTATATGACATTAGCAAGCCCAGAAATGCGCTAATGCAATCCCTCAACCAAGGCTGTCGAAATGAGAGCTAGATGGTCCCAACTGAGTGCTAGTAGATTAAAGCTCGGGAATGTGAGGAAATGTGGTCTCGAGTTGCCCGGGGACAGTAGGAGCTGCTGATTGTTATCCAAAAGGAGTGGCATGCCTAGGAGGATTCACTTTTAAGAGTCTTAGAGGGACTATGCTTTGCCCTTTCAGTAGAGGAGTGGCTCTTGCTCATTTGAAGTGAAATCAATGATATTGGTCAAAGCAAGATAGTTCCATCTTTTGGTGGACAAACACCTTTAAGAACCATGATCTTCATGATAAGACTGCAAAAGGGAAGACACATTCTTGCAGCTGATCGACCTTCCTTTTTCCCCATGGTCTGAAATATGTGAGCACAAATGTCAATTTAAGCTCCTTTGATCAGATCACACAAAAACTGTGCTCTTTCGAGATTGATGAAGCCAGTGTTGGATAGAGGGTATAAGTTGAAAAACATGATCATTATGAGAGTTTTCAACTCCGGTCTAAATTTTGCAACCTTAATGGAAGTGCCTTTGGAGGAGACTTCATGTTCAGCTTCTAGAATGTCAAGAATCTCTGTCACTGGAGCTAATCTGTCATCATACGGTGAAATGTCCACATTCTCCGGATGATTAATGTGAAGCAACAAACAAACACAAACATGGAAACAAACTTGATTAGATACAAGTTAGTCCATAAAACCAAACAAAAAGGTCCTAAATTGCATAAAAACTATAAAACAAAGTCACAAGATCATGTTTTAGGTGCTAAAGGTCTAACAATACTTATATAGCATGAATGAAATGCAAAACATGTCAAGTGATCAAGTGTGCGACCTAAGTGTGCATCAAGTATGCTTGTGGTGTGCATGTGAGAGACAGGAACAATGCATGACAAGACACTCATGGGGTAAAGTGTGTGAAACACACAACCAATGTTTAAAACATGTTAAGAATGTAAAAACATGGTAAACCCTAAAGTTTGGTACTCATTGGAGTCCAAAACAACAAGAAATTGCCATTTAGGCACTTTATCAAACACTTAGTACATACACACCACTAACATGTAAAACAATGCACGAACATGTTGAAATCTTACCTAAATACATGTTAAAATGCAACTTTGGGCCAACACAAACACAAACAAAACACAATGGGACACAGCTCAATCAAGAAAATTAAAAATTTTTAAAAGAAAATAAGTTTTTCCCAACCCTTTTCAAAAATAACCCAACCTTAGAAATCCTAGAATCTAAGACTGAATCAAAGGATTCAAGAATTAAAAAAAAAAAAAAAAATTGTTAAAACATACCTTATATGAGTCTTAGGGATGAAAGTTCTTGAGATTTGGGTGAGATTTTGAGTGAAAAGGTGTTTTAGGTTGAGAAAGGCACGGAGGAAGCAAAAAGATAGATTTGAAAAACGGTCACTGTTTACCCTTTAAAAACTGAAAATCCACTCATTTCGTGGGTAAACTACTCGTGAAGTTACTCACGAAATGATCTCTGAAGCAAAGGACAGGTTTCGCGGGAAGCTTCTTCTCGCGAAAGAGTTGTGAGGGAGTCACGAAACTCTCTATGTAAAATTATGGAAAAACTGAAAAAGGCTTCCTCATTTCGCGGGTAGGTTCTTACTTATAACTTACTCGTGAAAATGCCTCTGAAGGAGTTTTTCAACAAAAATAAAATGGACTATTTGGAAAAACTCTTAACACAAAAAAGGTACATAAAAACACTTTCAAAAACATACAAATACTAAAAAATCTTTTTGGGTTTGATCATCAAGCAATTGAGTATACACATATTACATTTGAACACGTACAATCTCACAAATGAAATAGGCATTCATTGAACATTAGACTTGTGTGTTGTATGTGTGAATCAAGTATGAACTAGTTCATAGTCTAGTATGAAACTTCAATGATCAATTCAATCAAGTCATACACAACTGGTACGAAGACAAGTGGCCTATCTTACTTGTAGAAATGAATATATATGACCCCTCACCAAAGTGTTTACATTTGATTGAAAGCTTTTCATTTGGCTTCCATTTTTCATACTTTTGATCAAATACAACTCAAATTTTTGAGAAACGATGCCATGAACTTTCTGATATTTTTGACAAATATGCCTTTGGCTTTGACACCATACATTTTAATACATATTTGCCCCACATTTTCCTAGTAAAACTAGTTTTCAAAGCAAGGCTTTTTAAGCTCTTTTCACCTTTTAGAAATAGACATTTGTAGAGCTCTTTGAAAAAGAAAAAAATGTGAGGAGATATATAGGCACAAGTCTAGGCATGTGTCAAGATCAAGCAAGACTATTGACCAATCATTCATGACAAGCTTGGAAATCTACTTACAATAATCAAATGTAAATTTCTAGATGTTGCTCATACTTATAAAAATGTGCATACATAACAAATTAAGCTCGTAAATGCACTACGCCATTAGTACGGAGGTACTAGGCCAAACTCAACATGTGATAAACACAACACAAGCGATTAAACTTTTGATATTTTTTACTTTTTATGGGTTTTTGAATTTTTCAACACACTAAAAAACAAAACAATAAAGTAAGATCAACAAAAGCAAAAACAATGTAACCAAACAAAGACCTATAAATGAAACATGCTTAAAACGGAAGCAATGACACAAGAAGACTGCATATGTCATGATGCATGAAACTATAACCCTAATACGTTGGAAGTATTAATGCATGGACAAAGTGAGCGATCATGCATGAGTACTCTTCTTCACCCACACTGTATGATTGTTTTGGGTGAAATCCTTGAAAGGAGGGGTACGACTGACATAACTCTCAAACCTTGGGGTAAAGCTAGCAAGGCATGATAAAATGTTTTTCAATATCTCCATAACATCTCCAATGAGCTGTCCCTCATTTTCTCCTTTAGTTTGGTTTCCCTTCGACATTCTTCTTGAGTTATCTTGGCTTCGTAAAGAGTCATCCCTTTTAAGAGCTTAAAGCTTGAAGCAATTTGGTCTTGTGTGCCCTCGCACGCCACAATGATGACAAAAATGCTTCACTTAAGGTCCCTTTTGACTTTTGGGTAATGACTTCCCTTTTTCCTTTGGTTTTGCACCAACAGTTCTCTTTGCAACAACAGGGGTCTCAACCTTGGGCTTCTCTACATTTTTAGCCGACACGAATCTTACTTCCTTCTTGGGTTTGCTGCTTGAGCTTCTTTCACCAGTATAGCCTAGACTGGTCTTGTTATTTGAAGGTTCTTGAGAAGAAAGCTCGTTGTCAAGTTTCTTAGTGGAAATGCGCTCCACTTTGACATTTGCTTGAATGATTTCAAGTTCAAGGAACTTGATTTTTGGGTAGGCATCCAACAATTCTTCCTTCAACCTTCAACTTCACATTTTGCATCCTTGAGTTGCATAAGAGTGGATTTATGGTCTTCCTCAATTTTCTTCATCTTTTTAGCTGCGTTCTTCGCAACTTTGGCATATTTGCCACAATCTTCAAGCAACGTATCATACACTTCTTGAATGTTCTTCTCACCTTCATTGAGGCACACATCCTCATTTTTCAAATCCTCAACTTCACCTTCGAAATGTACACCTAGCTCATTAACCAAGTAGCTCAACTCATCTCTAAAATCAACGGTGGTAATTGCCATGAAGGTCGAATAATTTTCATCACTATCACATTCTCCTTCCACATTGGAGTTTGAGCTTTCCAAGTGGCTAAGAGTAGTGGCAAGTACTTTACCCTTTCCTCTCAAATAGTTTGGACATTCTTTCTTTAGGTGTCCATGACTGTTGTATTCATAGCACACGATTCCTTGGGTTGATGACAAGTCTTTCCCATCCTTCTTCTTGAATTCCTTCTTGTCATTTTTGGAGGATGAAAGCTTTCCTTTACCAAACGACTTCCCATTGTTCTTCATCTTGAGAAATTTCCAAAAGTTCTTTGCTAGAAATGTCACCTCCTTCTCTACATCATCTTCATCAGAGGAATCACCCCTTCTCCCACTAATAGTTTTGAGAGCAAGTGATTTGATGGACTTGTGAGAGGGCAGTCTGAGCTCATAGGTTTGGAGAAATCCAATGAGTTCTTGAATCTTTATCTCATCCAAATCTTTACTCTCCTCTATGGATGTGACCTTAGCCCGGAAGCTTTCGGGTAAGGATCTCAAGATCTTCCTCACCACCTTGGCATCTTCAATCTTCTCCCCAAGATTGAGCTTGGCAATCACTATCTTGTTAAGTCTCCCATAAAAAGAATCAAACGACTCACCGTCGCTCGTATTTACTTCCTCGAATCAAGTAGTTCGCATTTGAAGCTTAGTGTCCTTAACATTCTTAGTACCTTCATAAGTTGTCTCAAGAATGGTCCACGCCTTTTTACCGGTCTTCACATAGGAAATCCTATGAAACTCATCAGTAGAAACACCACAGAAAATAGCATTAATAGCTTTGCTATTGGTGTTTGCCAAACCAAGAGTAGCCTTATCCCATTTGGATTTGGCAATAGTGTGTATTACATATCCATTCTGAACTGAATCCCACACCGTCTCATCAATAGCACAAAGAAAAGCACGCATACATACTTTCCAAAAGGGATAATTACTCCTATCAAAATAGGGAGGTGCATTAAGGGATTGAGATTTATCCATCTCACTTGGGGTCTAGGATCACACTAGGATGATGGAATCCGACAAGTGTACCCACTCTGATATCAATTGAAAGCTTGGATTTGTGCAAAAACACAAGAACTTGTTCAGACCCCCAAATAAAATTATGACTGGATTGCTTTTACTCTAACTTAGACTATGGAACAAGAGTAAATAAGCGCAATGAACCAATAGCACTACCCTAAGCCATATTCATCCATCATCATCAATAAAATGAAAGCTTAAAGAGTAGGGAAGAAAGATGCAAACACAAGATAACACTGAGATGTGTTATCGAAGTGAAAACTGAAGAACGCAGCGAAAAACCTCTCCGCGACCCTCCAAGTCGAAATTGATCCACTAGAGAATAAAGTTGGAGTACACAAATAACAAAAGACCCTTCAAACCTAGTCTACCCCATTTACTTGAGCCCTCCAAGCTCTTGTTACCGATTGACTTCTCGGAATCTTATCTTCTCTAGCTTTCCGAATCCCGCAATACACCCGATTGCATCTGTCAATGAATGGCTTCTTCCAATGTTTCCCAGTAGCACCAAAATCTCACTTTACACTCAATATGGGTGTGTTAAGTGTTTAGGCTAGCAACCTCTCAGAGATCTAGAGATGGAGAGGCAGGAGTTGAGGAAAACCACAAAGAAATGTGTAGATGATTGTAGGTATAACAATCTCTAACTCTTAAGTGAATTTTCTAGGGTTTTCTCTCTAAAAAGCACTCCTTACAATTTTTGGGTAATGAGGGTATATATAGTGTAGATAAAGACTTGGTAAAGCAAAATACAATTTTTTGCCAAACAAAAAGTTTTGCGGGTCCTTCGTAGGTTAGCCTTTCTTGCAAGACATTCACGAAAAATCTAGCCTGGCATGACTCTTCATCTTTCAATCATGTGCTCTACACGTGGCTCTTGTCCCAGGTTACTTCTCATGAGACAGTCGCGAGCCAGTCGCAAAATCCACTGAATCAACTTTTGAAGCTTGATTCTTCACCGATCTCTTACACTCATCCCTTACAATTAAACCTCTATACATATTGGGAAAATGATTGAAGAAATTACAATAAAATTGGCACAGAATTAAAGTCAACACAAAATAGTTGGAAATCACAACTTTACAATCTTATTGTCAAAATGTTTTCTTTGTTCTGCCATTTGACTAGCTTCTTGTTCCTCAAAAATGCCTTCTTTGTTCTGCCATTTGAATAGCTTGTTGTTCCACAAAATGTTTACTTTAATCTGCCATTTAACTAGCTTGTTGTTCCAGCATGCTCTTGAGGTGCTTTACTTCTTCTTTCAACTCTGTATCAGCCTCTAAACATTTATGCTCACATTCTTGGAGTCGCTTCTCAAGATCATGCATTCTAGATAAGGAGGGACCCCATAATTTGGTAGGAGTGACACTAGCCACATAGCCACGAACTCGTCCATGGCACTCAAGTCCAAACACCTTAACAAACATTTGGTCTTAAGATATTTGTAATGCCCCTCATTCACTTGAGTAGTAAGAATACTCAATGCCATCTTAAAATAAAAGTAATTGAATAACTTGCTATAAAACCACATAAAAGTATACTAGTTATATTAATATAAAAGTAATTCTTGGAGTTGCTTCTCAAGGTCATGCATTCTAGATAAGGAGGAAACCTTATAAGTTGGTAAGAGCGACACCAGCCACATAGCCACGACCTTGTCCACGACGCTCAAGTCCAAACACCTCCACAAACATTTGGTCTTGAAATATTTATAATGCCACCTCATTCACTTGAGTAATAAGATTCTTCAATGCCATCTAAAAATAAAAGTAACTGTATATCTTGAAATAAAACCACAAAAATATACTAGCTATATTAATATAATTAGAAGATTTTATACCAATGCATCTTGTGTTGGTTCATTTACTGTCTGCCCATTAGTTTGCACATGGGTAATGTCAAATAGTTCGATTCTATAGAGTTATGACCTTTGCTCTCTTTCTACCATTTGACAAAACAAATAGAAAGCATATATAAACTAAATATTTAACTAGGAGCAGATAGAAAGCACCCTTGTGACACAAATAAATAGAAGTCTTCAAACCCTAAATATTGATCTACAAAGGACTAAATATAAGCAGTAGAAGTAAAAAGAGAAAAGAATGTGTAAAGATACTAGGTATAAATATGATTTAAACCTTTATCTTTTTCTCATTGAGTATGAATTACACAAACTCTATAAGCAGAAAGTGAAGAAAATCTTTATATTGGTACTCTTCCATCATAAACTTAACTCTTATTATTATGCTGATTAATTTATGCATATACTCAAAATTTGTGCTTTTGTTTTCTATGAAATTTCTTTGTTTAAAAATATAATATTTGTCAACTCCTCTCATTTTAGGTATTGTAAACCCAGCATAGATGCAGAGCAGGGCAAGGTGACAGTTTCAGGTACTGTAGACCCAGCAATTTTCATCAAGAAGCTTACAAAATCAGGAAAACATGCAGAACTGACACAATCTTTTGTCTGTTGGTGTACAATTTTGTGTAGACTTTTCTGATATATCATTTTGGTTTGTCTATTGTATCTGCAGAAAAGACTAGTTCTGGTACAAATTGTGGTCTGGTTATCAAAGATGTCCACTGTATAAGCATCTCTCTACCTCTCAAGTTGTAGTGTGCATGAACAATTCGAGTTTCCCACAATTAGAATATTAGAAACTATATACCTCTGTAATGTTAAAAACTTTCTCTCAAATCTCTCTCAACTCTGAAGACTTTCACTCTGGCTCATCCACCCTTCTCTCTCTCACACGACTTCTTCACTCTCGGCCTGTTTCTCACTCTTCTCTCTTACGCCTAGCTTTCTCTCTTAGAGGTAAACTTTGTTTTCTTTTTGTTTCATGGGTTTTTTTTGAATTGGATCAAATGACTATGTTCTTATAATTGTGATTTTATAGGGGTAATAACTTGTTATTTGTGAGCGGGTGCTTGAGTGAGTCTAAATTGTGAACTTGCATAAATTTGTATCTCAATGGTGATTGTAGCTATATATGGATTTGTGTTTCTTGTTTATTTTTCTCTAAACAATTGCAATCCTAGGGCTTTGTGATTGTGTATACTATGTAAGTTTGATTTTACGGTCAGGTCTTTTTTTTTCATAGATATTTTTGATTTTGTAGCTAATTGATGATTGGTTTGTGTTTGTGATTTTTATTGGGTAATTTTATGTTATTTGTAAATGGGTTTCTGACTTGAGGGTTTTTTTTTTTTTTTTTACTAGAATTTTAAAATTTCAAAGAATTGCTTACAGTGTGTTTGATAAATTGCTTGAGTAATTGTGTATAATCAAACTCAGATGAGTTTGTGCAGAGATTGGTTTGTAAAAGTGTGTTTATGCATATTTGGGACAGTGGAACTTTAGGAAGATTGTGGTTGAGAGAGCTCTATAAGAGAAGTGGCTTTTTACTACTACATCTCTAATGCTAGTAAGGTGAAGAGGTTTTTTTTAAAAAAATTATTTTTTATTCTTAGTGTCATTTGCAACAATCTGATGATCATGACAAGCTTGTTTTCTATACTTGATGTGTTCCTCCTAGAGAAATGGCTCCCCGCCTCTCTCTTTAAGCATTATCAATTTTAAAGAAAAAAGAATTTGTATTAAGCCTTCTCTTTAAGCCTCTGTTATCTAATCTGAACAACAATATTTATCTGAAAACGTGCTTGTCTCTGCCATTCTGTGTTAAGGGTAGGGGAGATGAAATGATCAGGCTTTGTTTTCTACCAGGTCCTCGACTGCCTTTGTTTCCTTTTTCTTTTTGGGAAAATATTTATGAGAATATTATGAGATTGTATTGTCATAAGCTGTCATGAGTTCCTCACTTTTTGGGAAAATATTATAAGAATATTAGGAAATTGTATTGTCATAACTTATTTATGATTTTGTAGCTGAACGGGTTTCTGACTTGAGGGTTTTTTTTTTCTAGAATTTTAAAGTTTCAAAGAGTTGCTCACAATGGTTTGTCTTGTTATTGGGTTGTTACTCTTGGCCTTCAGCTTCTGAGAGACCATTTTCATATAAAGGTTTCAATAATTTTAAATTGCTTAACATAAATTGAAAGTTCAATTTGGGTATGAAACACCCTTGAACGTTTAGACCCCAATTACAAAATTATCAATTCAGGCTTAATATCAAACGATTAACGTGTAGAACATGAAAATAAGCCAAACACAGAATTGATAAACAATCTAAGCCAAATATAAACACATCCACAGCAGTAAATATAAGGCAAAGATAAAGGAAAGGAAGATGCAAACACACAGACAACACGCGATGTGTTATCGAAGAGGAAACCAAAGCCCTCGGCGTAAAACCTCACTGCCGCCCTCCAAGCAATCAAATAATCCACTAAAGAATGCAGTTGGGATACATGAACAGCAAAAGACCCTCCAAGCCTAATTTACCCAAGTACCTAAACCCTTCAAGCTTCTTGCTTTAACGAGGTTACGCCGAACCTATTTCTTCTTTAGTTTCCCAGATTCCGTTACTAGACCATAGCATCAACCAATGTAGATTAGTTCCTTCCTAACAGCACCAAATAAACCTTCTCACAGACGTGGGTGTGGTGAAATAAGGATTTGGTAAAAAGTCCTCTCAAAAGTACGACAATGGAGAGGAAGAGAGAAGAGGAATTTGTAGAATCTCTCAGGTAAAGATTGGGGATAAGGCAATCTTGTTTTTCTCTAGGGTTTCTCTCACAAAATTCTCTCTAGAAGCTCTTTACATATTGTGGGAATGAGGGGTATTTATACTGGAATGAGAATGGAATATGAAACGTTAGATTTTCCCAAACAGGGCATTTTGACGACTTCACCTCGCGACTGGGTTAAGTCGCAAGTTCAAGCCTTGAGCTAACGGCCTGGTTAGCCTGGGACTTTTGTCCTGTAATGCAATAGCTGGCGCGACTCTTCAGCTTCTGACATGCTTGGCATGTGTGCAGCTTCTGGCGACTTGTAAGCCGCGAGTCACCTGCAAGATCCAGTCGCGAGTTTCTGTTTCTTTGCACAAACTTGAGCATTTCTTCACACTATCTCACTCACTACCCTTACAAGTTTCCCACGTAAATACAGGGTTACTAAGTGATAAAATACAAGCAAATTGGCACGTAATAAAGCCAACAAGATGGTTGATTAAATTCAACCTTACAATCTCCCCCTTTGGCTATTCTGTGATAAAACTCTACAACAGACTCTAGACTTAATGTGTGAGTTGGGAACAGTTGAACAAAACTCACTCACACCTAACTCTAGATTATGAAAAGCTCTTGAACATATGAACAAGTATCTCCTGAAACATAACAACATAGCAATATCATTGTATGCAGAAACACTTGAAATGTATATGGAGCAATAAAAGTATGATCAAGGAAAAATGGAATAAATCAATAGACCATGGCTTAATCAAACAAGCAATCACTAAACAAAAGTGATCACTATGCTCATTCACACAAGGAATGAACATCCGGACATGCAAGGTGATAAGCTCAATTGAAGAGTATCATTTTCAAGTCCAACAATAAACCAATGCATACAAACATATATGCATCTAGGAACAATCCTACAAGGGCACAAGAGTGACAGTACTTAAAAAAGGAATGCATAACATTATGTTAGAAGTACTGATTTAACAAAGCACAAAGGCTGCATAAAGCATGGTACAAACCCCAAAGGCCTACAAATGTGCATAAAACCAAACCCTAAAAGCTTACAAAAGCAAAATGGGTACAAAATATTTAAACATGTGCTGAATTAACTGAATAACATCATCAATATATATATATATAAACCAAAGTGTTAAAAACATTCAAGAGATATGGGTTTAAACCAATCTTAAACCACAGTGTATCAAACCTATAACAACAATAGTTATCCACGCATAGTATCAAAATTATAAATAAAAACAACATATAATAATGAGACTCCCCCTCAAAATAGGCACTCCCCCTCAAGAGCTGCCCAAAAAATTCTCCCCCTTTTTGATCGGACTGGCCAAAGGGTCACTAATCCTAGTTGGTGTGAATGCTGTCAAACTTTGCTGAGAGTACATCAAGCTGGTCCTGCATTGCTGTCATCCTTTCAGTATGCTGATTCTGAACTTCTCTGAGTGTATCAAGCCTCTCCAGGATGATCTGAAATGCATCCAGAGGTGCAGCAGATGAAGTAGAAGCCCTGCTTCTCTTAACTCTTCTTCTTGGTGAGGAAGATGGTCTTGTAGCCTCTGCTTCAGTCTCCATTGGATTACCGTCTTCTTGGACACCCTCCTCTTCTTCACCTGGAAGACGGCTTTGTATCCTTGTGAGAGTAAATTTGTTAATGGCTAATAGAGGAGGCAAGGGACTGATATCTTGTGGGATTGCAACACCCTTTTCTTTGAAAATCCTTATAAGAAGACTTGGAAATACCAGCTTTGGCCTCGAGGTGGTTCTAGTTTCATCCATTATAGTATAAAAAATGTGAGAACTGATGTCAATAAAGGTTTTCTCCTTAAGTTCCATAAGAAAGATAGCTCTCGCATTTGTCAGTGTAGTCATCTTCCTTATAGGGTACAGGTTATACATCATTATGGTGGTTAAACACCTCATGCCTTTAGGAAAATCAGAAGTGTTGAGACATCTCTTTTCTATAACCCCACCAATTCTTTTCTGAACAGTTTCTAGAGAAGGCATTCTGTCCTTGTAGTTAGTGAATTCATAATCTTCTAATCCCTCCAGCCCTAGAACCTTATCAATATCATAAGCATCAAAGGTAAATTCCTTTCTTCTCACCCAACAACTCAACTCATCCTCCCTTATCACAGCATTTGCATAGAATTCTCTGATTAGAGGTTCACACGCTGCAGGTAAGTCACCCAGAAGTTTATCCCCACCTCTGCCTTCAAAGCATTGTGGAATGAAAGTATCCTTCAGGTCATATAAATCCACAAACCTCTCCTGGATAATGGTTCCCTTCATGAAGGAATCTTTGTATCTCTCAAAATGCTTGACAGACCTAAACAGGTTGTTGTCCATTTTCATCCTTTTATCAACCTTCTTAGCAGGAGTCTTCTTCTTTGAAGATGTGGAAGCTATCTATAAACATGCAGAAGAGTCCACAACAAGAGCAAAACACAATGTGTGGAAGCATACACAAATTAGTAACAATTTGGTCACAATGACAAAATCAGAGTGACAAGACAACCCTCAAACCAAGAGTAGTTAATAACCAGAGATTTGAAGAACAAGTCAAACAAGATCATTCAGTATAGATGCAGACTGGAGCAAGCACTAGATAATTAAAAATGGACAGTGTAAACCACTATCAGATAGATGAAGGCATATGACAATGAAACATGATAGAATGAGTATGGCAAGTGCAAGATAAACCCAAAGACAGCACCACAAGCATGATAAGATGACTAAAAATCAAAGCAATTCAAGCCACATAATAAAAAAAAAATTAAAAAAAAAACTTCAAACAAACTGAAATGCCTTATTCATATTCAGAGTAAAAAAAAAAAAAAACAAACAAACAAACAAACAAACCCATAAGCCTAATGAGTATAAAATGTATCAAATAGCACTGCTCAGAACAAATACTAGAGTAATGAAGTAAAAACATGATACAAAACATATTCAGCAACAAAAGAAAACAACTTCAAACAAACAAACCCAAACTCATGTTCGTACACCTCAAAAACTCAATCCAACATCAAAACACACAGATTCAAGAATATAACAGTAAAATCATGAAATGTGAAGGGAAAACAAGAAAAACCATACCTTTTTCTAGAAGATTGATGCAGAAATGAAGGATTTTCACAGATGAGCACGGTGAGTTTTAGAGAGAGAAATGGAGAAGACAATGAACAGTCACAAAGTACGAGAGAAAAACTGAAAAGTTTTTGAAAACTAACTTTAAAATGCAAAACACGCGTTTTTCGCGACTAGAACAAGTCGCCAATAAGTCGCCAAGGTAAGTCACGAAACACTGTGAAAACAAGATTCTAGACAAATCTTCTAAGTGTTTTTCACGACTGGAAGATCTACCCACGATGGAGTGGCGAGATGAGTCGTGAAAATCTCTGTGTACCCCTTGCGACTGGACCTTCCACCCGCGAACAAGTCGCCACACTGAGCCGTGAAATATGCACAAACTCAAATTTTGAAAAATTTTCTAAGTCTTTTTCACGATTGGGATACTGACCCGCCAGTTACCCGCGAAAAATCTCGGAGTGGGCTCGCGACTTGGACATGCGACTGGCCTAACCCGCGACTTAGTCGCCAAAACAGGGGAAAACAGTTTTTGAAATTTTTGAAATTTTTGTAAAAAAAAATACTTTCCAAAAACAACTAAAACACTCAAAAATCTTTTTGTGTTTGATCAAACAAAGATTGAGCATGTGAAAACATATTTAATCAAGTACAATCACACAAATGAATATAGCATTCATTGAACATAGACTTGTGTGTTGTGTGTGGATATCAAGAATGAGATAGTCCTTAGTCCAATGTGAAGCTTCAATGATCAATTCAATCAAGACATACACAACTAGCACTAGATAATGTGACCTATCTCAATTATAGAAACATGCATATATGGCCTCCTACATGCACTTGATAACAATTCTTTGAAACTTTTCATTTGGCTCCATATTTAACATATCGTTTGCACTTTTTGAGCAAAGAAAATCTCATTGTGAGATAGATGCCTGAAATTTTTGATATTTCAATTGATGAGTTAGCCTTTGGCTTTTTGAGCATTATACATTTTATTTTAGTCGCTTTCCCTTTTTCCTAGTCAAATACTAGTATGTGCGATAGGCTTTTGCAGTTCTATATCTCTTTTCATTTGGAGATTTACATTTAGAGAGCTCTTTTAAGAATAAAAATAAAAAGTGGGAAGATATATAGGCATGAGTCTATGCATGTCTCAAGATCAACAAAACCATTCACTAATTATTCATGACAAGATTGAAGATCTATTTACAATAGCCACATAGAATTCAGAATTTCTTCCACAATGATATGAGTGCATAAGAGACAAGCTAAGCTCGTTAAATGCACAAAGCCATTAGTACAAAAGTACAAGGCAAAACATGCTTTAAGACAAAACTCAACAAAGCCGATCAATCTTTTTGGATTTTCTACTTTTTATGTGTTTTTAGATTTTTGACACAAAAGCAGTAAAATATTGATCAAAAACATAACAAAAAAATGTAAAAACATTTGAACCAAAGCCAAACACACATATAAAACAACAACCTAAATACTAGCAAGAAGCACACAACCAAGCATATTCACAATCATGGGAAGTATTGATGCATGGACATGTTGTAATGCTTATGCATAAGTACCCTTCGTCACCCACACATCATGTGCGTTTGGGGTGATATCCTTAACGGATTGGGTACGAGAATTAGGACTATCAAACCTTCGTGTGAAGCTTTCCAGGCAATTTGTGAAGGCACCAATCATCTTCATCACGTCTATCATTCCTAGATCACGGTTTTGACTTCTTGGTTGCTTACCATCCCAAGACCTCACGTCATTTCTTCTTCCTCGTGACCAAGGTGCACTTACATTGTTGTCTGCTCTCAGCTTTTGATAGTTAGGTCTGGTATGTCCTTGCAATCCGCAATAGTGACAAACATATTCCTTTCTAGGACCCTGTTGTGATCTTTGAACTGATCTCCCTCTAGCTCCATATTTGGATTCTGATTGATTACAGGACTTATTTAACACCCGTTGATCAGCCAGCTTCGTCTTCTTCTCAACCTTAACATTCTCAGGGATGGGCTCTTCTACAATCGGCTCTATGGCCTTCACAAATTTCACTTCTTTAGTAGTTTTAGCCGATGAGCTACTCCCTCCGGTATATCCTAACCCAGACTTATCTGAGAAGTGTTTTTGAGATAAAATAACATCTTCCATCTTCTTGGAGGAGACCCTTTCTATCTTGGCTTGAGCTTGCACCACCTCTTGTTTAAGAAATCTTACTTTGGTATAAGCTTCCGATAACTCGCCATTTAGTGTCTCAATCTCACACTTAGCCTCTTTACATCTAACCAGAAGACTTTTGTAGTCCTCTTCAGCCCTTTTCATCTTCTTCACAACCGCATTTGCAACCCTTGCATACTCACCCAATTTCTCAAGGAGTAAAGCGTAATTCTCTTGAAGACTAGCTGTATTTCTATCATCTTCAGCATCTGATTCCTCAACAATCCCTAAGGATTCATCATCACTGTGTTCTCCAAGTTCTTGTACAAGTTGATTCAGGTCCTCCGAGGACTCAACATGCTCAATAGCCATAAATGCAGAGTAGTTTCCTTCTCCATCATAGCTGTCCTCAGAGTCAAAATTTGATGAGTCAGAATCACTTAAAGTAGTGGCATAAGCCTTTCCTTTAGACTTCAAATAATTGGGACATTCCTTTTTAAAGTGCCCATGACCATTACATTCAAAACACGTAATTCCTTGTGAGGATTGGGAATCTTTACCCTCTTTTCTTTTGAACTCTTTCTTCTCTTTTCCGGTACTCTAAAATTTTCCCACTGTCTACTGTTTTTGAACTTCAAGAATTTTCGGAAGTTCTTTACAAGATATGCCACATCTTTGTCTACTGCATCCTTTTCCGAAGAGTCATGAGACACTATTCTCTCATCAACCGTCTTAAGAGCTAGAGACTTGCCCTTCTTCTGTGTAGGCAGGGACAACTCATAAGTCTGCAGAGAACCAACCAGCTCTTAGACCTTAATGTCGTCAAGATCTTTGCTCTCTTCAATGGCTGTAACTTTGGCACGGAAACTCTCTGGTAGTGACCAAAGGATCTTCCTTACAATTTTCGAGTCCTCCGTCTTTTCTCCCAAGTTAAATTTGCCAATGACCACTTCGTTCAATTTACTGTAAAACGAGTCAAAAGACTCATCCTCACTCATCTTTAACTCCTCAAAGCGAGTGGTTAACATTTGAAGTTTGGTGTCCTTTACTTTCTTAGTCCCTTCATAAGTTGTCTCCAGAATTTCCCATGCTTCCTTAGCAATGGTGATATGTGAAATCTGGTGAAATTCTTCTAGAGAGACACCGCAGAAAATAACATTCAGTGCCTTGCTATTTGCATTGGCCACAGCAAGAGCAGCCTTATCCCAAGTAGACTTGGCAGCCTCTGGCCTTGTCCATCCTACTTCAACTGCATCCCACACAGCATCATCAATAGAACAGAGAAACACCCTCATACGAACTTTCCAAAATGCATAATTATTACCGTCAAAGAACGGTGGTACATTAAGAGATTAAGACCTATCCATCTCAAAGGGGGTCAGGGATCACACTTAGGTAATTAAACCACAACAAGTGTACCCATTCTGATACCAATTGAAAGTTCAATTTTGGTATGAAACACCCTTGAACGTTTAGACCCCAATTACAAAATTATCAATTCAGGCTTAATATCAAACGATTAACGTGCGGAACATGAAAATAAGCCAAACACAGAATTGATAAACAATCTAAGCCAAATATAAACACATCCACAGCAGTAAATATAAGGCAAAGATAAAGGAAAGGAAGATGCAAACACACGGACAACACGCGATCAAACACAGAATTGATAAACAATCTAAGCCAAATATAAACACATCCATAGCAGTAAATATAAGGCAAAGATAAAGGAAAGGAAGATGCAAACACACGGACAACACGCGATGTGTTATAGAAGAGGAAACCGAAACCCTCGGCGTAAAACCTCTCTGCCGCCCTCCAAGCAGTCAAATAATCCACTAAAGAATGTAGTTGGGATACATGAATAACAGAAGACCCTTCAAGCCTAATCTACCCAAGTACCTAAGCCCTCCAAGCTTCTTGCTCCAACGAGGTTACGCCGAACCTATTTCTTCTTTAGCTTCCCGAATTCTGCTACTAGACCATAGCATCAACCAATGTAGATTGGTTCCTTCCTAACTACTTCCCAACAACACCAAATAAACCTTCTCATAGACGTGGATGTGGTGAGATAAGGATTTGGTAAAAAGTCCTCCCAAAGGTATGACAATGGAGAGGAAGAAAGAAAAGGAATTTGTAGAATCTCTGAGGTAAAGATTGGGGATGAGGCAATCTTGTTTTTCTCAAGAGTTTCTCTCACAAAATTCTCTCTAGAAGCTCTTTACATATCGTGGGAATGAGGGGTATTTATACTGGAATAAGAATAGAATGTGAAACATCAGATTTTCCTAAACAGGGCATTTTGGCGACTTGACCTTGCGACTAGGTTAAGTCGCGAGTTCAAGCCGTGAGCTAACGGCCTGGCCAGCCTGGGACTTTTGTCTTGTAGTGCAACAGTTGGCGCGACTCTTCAGCTTCTGACATGCTTGGCACGTGTGCAGCTTTTGGCGATTTGCAAGCCGTGAGTCATCCACAAGATCCAGTCGCAAGTTTTTGTTTCTTTGCACAAACTTGAGCATTTCTTCACACTATCTCACTCACTACCCTTACAAGTTTCTCACCTAAATACAGGGTTACTAAGTGCTAAAATACAAGCAAATTGGCACGGAATAAAGCCAACAAGATGGTTGATTAAATTCAACCTTACATAAATGATATAAGCTATGGCTGCTTATTTATCAATTTTATTAGCCATACTATTCGATAATACCTGTGCATAATTAACTGATTTTTCTTATTAAAAAAAATGGTGTGCCAGCCTTGACATGTTTGGTTTTCAATAAATGGCATGTGATTTATAGCAATAATAGCACCTAGTAGCATAGAATATCAGAATATGTTAACTGCTAGTATGAATTATCGTTTGGCTGCATTGTATTCTGTTTTAAGTTAAGAGTTCTTTTATTGCCTTGCATTACATTTAAAAACATGCAACTTAGAAGTCTTTTGAATGTTACATTGTTTTGCTTGATTACATTATAGGAGGGTGCTTGAGATAGAAGGAAAGAGTTCCAGCACCGGGTAGCTTGGGCAGATAATTATTAGATAGAGATAGAGTTGTTATTTTTTTCTTGGAAGCTCCAATGTTAAGAGGACAAAGCCAAGTTTTAAGTTTTAACTTTGCTGCGTGCTTTGTGTTTGTTCTTCTATTCAATTAACAACCTAACAAGAGGGTTTAGATGATTCTAAATTAAAGTGTTAAGTAAATAAATTGAAAGTGAAATGTTTTTGTTCTTTGCAAGCACGTTTCCTTTTTTTTTTTTTTTTTTTTTTTTTAACCTTTGGTCCTTCTAAACAATTTCAATTGATACTCCCTTGAGAATTGTGAAGTGTTGTAATTTGTAACTTCCAACTTCTTTGTAGTTTTGATGACTGAACTTCTGGGATGTTTGAATGGTTGCAATGATCTTCTTGCATCTCCTTAACAAAACATAAGGAGCCATGATGTATGACTTTGTGGTATTTGCTTAATTCAAAAAATTTTGTAAATTTGTAATGCACAAATTTGCTGCCTTATTGACTCATAGTTTGTTGATGACAATAGAAATTTTACACTTAACCTTATTAGTAATATTAGTACACTAGAACTTTGGCTGTGGATTCATACTTTTGACAATTCTTATTTTGTTGTCCTTTTAAAACAGGCTAAACCTAAAGCAAAAGAGTTTAAGGACAAACCAATTCTAAACTACGACAAATTGGTTGAGCTTTATGGAAAAGATAGAGCAACTGGAGAACAAACCAAGATTGTGGTGAAATGTTCAAAGGATTTTTTTTCTTTTCTTTTTTGGATTTCATGCCCTTTTGTTTTTCCATGTTCTATTTGAGGGCTACATTGGAGGGTTACGTTGTGTTTTGCAAATAAATTTGGTATTATTTACAATAAAAACATCCACAGGAATTGTAATCATTCAAATATATGAATGATTCATAATTTTTTTTTAATGTGCAATGTAGGCTATGTAGCAATGGTAGAATGAATCCTATCTATCATGAGTGATGGACTGAATAGGAAATAGCCAACCCATGAAGTTGATCACTCTTGGTGACTTTTATACCCTTTATATAATATATATATATATATATATATATATATATATTCTACAGCTTTTTTATTTTTAGAAATATATATTATACAATTAATATACTATTTCTTGAACCTTTTTTGGTCGGTAAGGAGCAGCAAATTGATAAATTAATCAGTAAAACTGTGCTAAGGCATATAATTATTTAATCTAACAAATTAATCATAGGTCAATGTTGCAAGTCCATTTTCAAATAGGGGTAAATTTGTCTATTTAAATATATTTTATCATTTCATCTCCATTATATCCTAATTTTTAAAACATCCAAACAAGAGAAATGACTAATTATTTTCCTTCCCCTTTCTTAATTTTAAAAAAATACAAATAAAGTAGATGATAATCATTCCCCTTTACTATCCTCTCCATCCAAACTTCCAAACATAGCATAAATGTAGAGAGTGAAAGCAAACTTTTTTCACATTTAGGTAAAACAAGATACCTCAACTCATAAAAAGTTATGGAGGTGAAACAACTAACAAGATATCATCAATGATGTACTTACATTCGGTGGAACCTAAGGTATTTCTAACCTCACACGAAAGAACTAAAAGAAAGAAAGTAGTTCTAGTACCATATAATTGACACAACTTTTATCACAACTATCTTTTGTATCAAACTATGAATGACTGTTTGTCAATTTCAAATAGACTCGCCACTTTTTCTCCAATACTCACAATCTACCATATGGATAATTGTGGCACAAATTATGTCATTTTATGTGGTCTTAGAATTTTTCAAATAAATAATCAACTACATCACATCAGGTATCATATCCAACATTTCTTGCATCCATCTATCTCCATACTAGAACTGAAGGCAGCAGATATGTATCCCATACCAAAACTGTGATCTCCAGCAAAAGCCAAAAACACACATAGAGGCATTAGGCACATGGAACCCACACAATGCATATTCACATGGACTCACCACTTTTTCTCCGCTACTCACAATCTACCATATGGACAATTGTGGCACAAATTATTTCATTTTATGTGGTCTTAGAATTTTTCAAATAAATAATCAACTACATCACATCAGGTATCATATCCAACATTTTTTGCACCCATCTTTCTCCATACTAGAACTGAAGGTAGTAGATATGTATACCATACTAAAACTGTGATCTCCAGCAAAAGCCAAAAACACATATAGAGGCATTAGGCACATGGAACCCGCGCAATGCATGCTTATTCAAATGATAGATAAAACTAAATAAAGACGCAAGCATGCAATTTAATTTCCATCTTAGAGCTTGATGCAATCCGTTGGCTTGAAATATACAGTTTTCTCCACAAGGTTACCAAAGATGCTAATTTTTTTATTAGCAAGGAAAGCCTAGCACACGAGTTCTTCATTTATTTGAACGAAGGTTGTGGTTGGA
Organism: Quercus glauca; assembly: GCA_023736055.1. Lineage (NCBI taxonomy): Eukaryota > Viridiplantae > Streptophyta > Magnoliopsida > Fagales > Fagaceae > Quercus > Quercus glauca. The sequence goes on from CM043318.1 coordinate 70,149,365, forward strand.
TTCAGCTTCACATCTACACCGGTGAGCTGTGATAATAGGAATTTCTATAGAATCTGACGTGAGTTTGTAGCAAAAAGACTTAGAACGTGAATCAGGTCATCACCGCGCTCTATATTAATTTCTTCTGCTACTGCTGATTCAAACTTGGAGTAGAATTCTGTTGGCAACATAATTGGAGCTAGTTTTTATTGACTGTTTGGAGCTAGTTTAAGATTCAAATTGTTTGTCTTGCGCAATATTATGATTTTGATGTGATGGGTCTCTTGTTGATATTACATAAATCCTATGGAAACTACTTATAATTTGTTGAGGTTTTAATGTTAGAGATAATACCTTGGATGATTCGTGAATATAATGGGGTCTATGCCTTGTAAATAAATTGGTTGACAAACTTTGGAAGTGGAAAATATTATTTGTGAGGCTATATACTAGGCTTGCCTAGTGCTTATTTGGCAATTCCTAATTTGTAGCTAGATACAATTTCAAGTTTTATGCTTATTGTAATAGGTTCGCTTGATATTGTTTAAGTTCTAGCTCATCTCCTTGGAACTTGGAGAATTAAGCTTTTTGCAGGTTGCAATGTAAGTAGCTTTTTAATGAGATTTTATTTTATTTATTTTTTTTTTTTTTGGGAAAAATAATCATGTTACATAAACGTTATTTTTGGGTCAAACACATGTTGAAAAATAATTTGAGGAACTATGTTTCCTTAAAAAGTGTTATGTTGTGGCCCTATTATATATTATTATATATAAAAGAGCATCATGTTTAATATTGAATATGGGAAAATTCATGAATATTTGGCATGGAAAAGAAAAGCATCTTGAAATTTCTTTAATAATGGAGTTCATGGATTTATGGTATTATTTAAAAATACTAAAGATGTTTTGTCTCAACTTGTATTATTTGAGAAATTGATAGAAAATCTTTTTGACAAAGAATGAAGTTAAAAACCTTATAGACTTATGGAAGTTTTGGTTGTTTAAAGTTTTTCTGAAACTATCTTGATATAAACTATGCATTTTAAAGTAAATGTGACCTATGAGCTTTGTGTGGTTTTAATCCTATGTCATGTGTGATTTTCCAGTGATCACCCGATTTGGTTTTGTAGTCTTTGTGACAACAGGATTAGATCTAGGTTAGTGTCCTTTCACTTTGGATGAAGCGTTATATCCTGCTACTCATGGCAGGAAGAGGTTTCTTGATTGTGTGTGGGTGAGACTACTACCCAGGGGCCAAAAGACCACATGCAAAAGAGGTCTTATTTGATGCGTTCTCCTTGTTGCCTATGGGGGGAGAGAAAAAACCTTAAGGATACAGGTGAGGCTGCTACCCATAGGATCAAGAGACTACATACCAGAGAGGATAATATCATGCCAGTTGTGAATTGATGGATCCCTTGACTGGTCTATGTGATAGTGTGGTATATTTGTGATAAATTACCTTATGTTAGATTCTATGGCTTTGGAATTTTATTGTTAGTGCTCGTAGATTATGGTATATAGTTTCAAGGTATTTACGTTGAGAAACGTTGTGTTTCATTATTTAATCATTTTTGTCACATTATTATTGAAAATAATACTACAGTATTCAGTTAGAAATTTCTCAATCTAAATCATGAATTGTAAACTGTTCATCATCATGAAACTTGCATTTCCCCTACCCCCATTAATTATACTACTTATTGAGCTCTATTCTTATTCCATTCTTTTACAAACTTTTTCAGAGTAGGCAACAATCATTTTGAGACAGGTTTTGTGGCTAGTAGTAGTTAGACTAACTACTGATGGAGGCTAGATTTTTGTGATGGAAATATTTAGATGATGAATATCCTAGAGTAGGCTTGATTCATTCTTTTGTATATTATAGTGGTTATAACTTTATTTCCACTAATGGGACAAGTTAATGATATGTAATTGTATTTATTCAGACCTCCATTCTTTTGTGGCCAATGGTCTTTGTAATTATTGCATAGAGTTTTGACTTACTTTGGAAGTATCATTAATGAAATTATTATGATAATTCTTGATGTTAGTACTTTGATAATGAATTTTGAATTGAATTGTCAAAAAGGAAAAATCTACAAGTACCTTTTAAATGCTTTTCTCATGCTTTGAACCCTTCTAGGTTCGGGGTGTGACATCGAGTGTTAGGAAATGGAAGGTGTTTGTAATTTTGGGGACTAATGGAGTAGACATGGTTCCAGGGCCCGAAACCACAGCATCACTACCAAAATTCAATTTGCTTGAGTTTTTGTCTCTTGAAGTTAATGGCACCAAACAGTAGGACAACTTGCCACCAATAGAAGAACTCAATTGGTAAACAAGGGAAACCGCCCCGCCTCCAATGCCAACAATGCCGAAACCTTTGTCATCAAAGTTTCCAACATTATCATGTCCACACCCTATGATAGTTTCTGAGAAAGGCATAGGATGGCTTGTCGTTGATCCTAGAGTGAGTGTCCATAGCAAGGTCTCCCTTTGAGAATGATGAACTGTCGCCATAAGAGATGGAATATTGGCAGCTTGTTCCATCATTGAAGCATGATGTTTTTGCTAGAGATTCTCATTGTGATGAAGTGCAGGAAACGCTTTTGTAGGTAGTGGACATTTCAGGATCAAAAAGCGGAGCTGTTTGATTAGAGCACTCAGTGCATGGCTTTTACTGTAGCCAAATCAAATCACTACTCGAATCAGCAATGCCTAGTATTGGGACTGGTGGCGTAACAACTGAGTATTGCATGAGGTATTTGCCCCTATTTGAGATTACATCTGACTGGGCCAAATCGAGAGAGACTAAAAAAGTTGCGATGTCGCAAAAGTTATAAGAAAACAAACACATTGCTTTCTAAATGGAAAAAGAAACTAAACACATTAGCTTCTGAATAAAAACCTCAAATTCATGAAGGGTTCATTAAATCCACAAGGTAATAGGGTTCTAGAACCAACTAGAGAGAAATAGACAAAGTTTGTATTTTTTATAAATTTGAAAACTAATTTGCTCTGGATGCTACAATATGTTTAATTAATAAAAGAAACCCTAGGGAAACTAGGGCAATGCCCAGAAACCTAAATTCGTGCTAATCACATAATTAAGTGACAAAATAGTGATTTCTGCCAAAAATATCAAAATTGAAATAATTACGAAAATTGAAACTACTGATCTTAAATATCATCCCAAAACAATGGGGACCTTATTTTGACTTTTAAACTAAAAGTTATAAAGAAAAAACAAATATTACTATAAATAGCAAGAATACTATTTGCAGTGCCTTAATAAAGGAATTTGCCTAAATTTAGAAGACTCGAGTTGACATGAGTCTGGATCAGAATGTCGTTTCTCTTCAACCTGCCAAATTTTATACAATTCCGACATTGTTGCCTCGATGGCCTTTATTGGCACCCCCCTTGATCTTGCTATGTGACTTCCGGTCCCTTGCTACTCCAAGAAAGCCTGTGTTGTCTGTTCTACATTAAGTTGGCTTAAAATGATTTGACATAATTAATGGAACATAGCAAGGCCCTGCCTATGCGCTATGAATGAGTTTCTAAAGGGTTGTAGAAGGGAGAGTCCAGAGAGTCACAGTGGATGAGATCCAAGCTAAAGCTCCCATCATGAGCCTCAATTAGATCAGAGAAGCTACAAGGCATGACAAATTTAGGGGTGGCAAATGGGTGGGTTAGGTCATAAATGGTTTGGGTGTGTAATTATCCATTTATTCATTTATGACTCGTTTATATATAAATTAATTATCCATTACCAACCCAACCCATTTAATTAGAAACCCACACTACCATGCACCCTTGATGTGGTGGTCACTCTACAAGTATAAATTCTTGTGGGGTGTGGGGGGGGGGGGGGGGAGCAAGGGTCAGGATTCAAGTTTCTAAAAGGGAGTTTTACACACATATACACTTAGATTAGGGTAGAGTAGATATTCTATCTTGTATAAAAATAAAATAAAATAAAATAAATAGTAACCCACCCATTTAACTCAATATGACCTAAATACCTCTAAAACTACTTGAATACCCTCTTAATCTCCAAAATACCCTTAAATACCTAAAATGATGCAAAAACCACTACACTAATGGGTATTAGTGGGTTTATCGGCTAAGACCTATATAATTAAATAACCTCATGGGTCTTTACCCATTTAACCCAAATATTCAAATGGGTTGGGTTAAGACTTATCCAAATTATATGGGTAATGGGTGAGTTCATAGATATGGATAAAATTTGCAAACCCTAATAACAATGGAGAATGAAGTTGCCAATGCAGCAAAAGACAGAAGTGAGTGATTGTGAGATGCCATGATTGATTGATTGTTGGAAAGGTGGTGATGATGAAATTGTGCTGGATTAAGCGTGTATATTGTGATTTGTGAGCCAGTGCCTTCTATTAGATTTCCACAATGAGTCTTTGTTTGTGCACGCTATAATTTAGCCATGATGTACTGAATTGGAATTCCAAATATCAAAGGTCTCCTAGCTGAGTTGGCTCTTACCTATATCTCACGGGTTTGACCCCCAAAAAAAAAAAAACAAAAAAAAAGTTGCATTTATGAGTGCCGCAAATTTGTTAGGCAACACTCTCTCTTTGGAGAAATTATTGTGTACTCTCGAAGTACCATAAATGCGTACTTCCTCCTACCACATGAATGGTGGATCCTACTAATTAAATTCATGGTAAGATCTGCCATTCATGTGAGAAAGGGAACTATGCATTTATAGTACTTCAGAAATACCTAATAATTTTCCCTCTCTTTGATGTGTGCTCTACGGTGATTTGCATTTGGTTTTAAATTTTTGTTTTTTTATTTTTTTGATGTGTAGAGTTGTAGCTCTTAATCATTGGTAATTGTGCCAAGTGAGTGTATTGGAGCTTAGGTTTTGTGAGAGAATAATACTAGAGACACATAATTTATTACAACTTTATGTCACAACTCACTCAGTGGATAGGTCAAAGCACGTAAATTCTTAGTATTATCTTTTGTGTGTGGGATGTCTTACTTTCTTTTGGGTTTTCATTGTTCTTATTATTTATTTTTGAGATCTTTCTATACCTATATATTTTTCCAATAAATTTTGTGTGAGAATGCTATCTAGAGGTCTTTCCCTACAACATATATATAACTCCATAAGAATATTTATTATCAAGAGTACAGTGAAACAATACACTTTGCTTTTGTAAAGTTGTAATTTACAACTATGTTTTGTTGGCTTTTATTCCGTGCCAAATTTGATTGTAATTATGTTCAATCGTTTAAAACCCTGTATTTGTTATGGGATTTGTTGTAAGGGTTGTGTGATAGAGAGAGTGTTGAAGACTCAAGCATTTGAAGAATTGAAGGATTCTCACGGGTATCTCGCGACCTAGCATCCCGCGAAGTGAATCATGTGCATGGCACATGCTGGAATGCGAAGAGTCAGGCCAGGTGGAGACAACTGTGTCTCGCGAGTATCTCGCGGGTAAGGCCTTCCCGCAAGACACCCGCGAGGCAAGCTGTTCTGCCAGCCTGTACTTTTTGAGTCACACCTTTTGCACCTTTCCTACATATACCATCATTACCCACAATTGTTGAGGAATGCTTCAGAGAGAAAAACCCTAGCAAAACACATTGGTAATTATAGATTGTCTTCCCCATCTTTCTCTATACACTTGCTTGTGGTACCTCCTCAACCCTTCCTTCTCCATTATCCATATCTTTGAGAGGTTGATAGCCCAAACACTTACCACACCTTTGAGAGTGCTGAGTGACGTTTTGGTACTGCTGGGAAGCATTGGAAGAAGCCTTGAATGGCAGATGCAACATGGAGCTTGTTGCGGGATCCGGATAACTAAGACAAGACACGGTTCCGAGAAGCCTTGTTGGAGTAGGAGCTTGGAGGGCTTAGGTACATCGGGTAGACTAGGCTTGGAGGGTCTTTTGCTAATCCATGTATCCCAACTGATTGTCTAGTGGATCGATTTCCGCTTGGAGGGCGGCGGAGAGGTTTTTCGCCGAGTTCTTCGGTTTCCTCTTCGATAACACGTCTCGGTGTTATTTGTGTTTGCATCCTTCTTCCCTACTCTTGTTCATTTCATTTTTACTGCTGAGTTGCTTTAAATATGGATTAGAGTAGTTGTTTTGCTTATACGCTTGTGTTTACACTATTCCGCACTTGTCATTAAGTTAGTGTAAAATCAACCAAGCCGTAATTTGAATTTGGGGGTCTAAACCGCTCGTGTGTTTTCAACACATTTTCGAGCTTTCAGCTTTCACATAATAATTGATCTTATTAATTAAATTTATAGTGAGATATTTACCATTCTTATGGAGTTATATATATTTACCATAATTATTGATCTACAAGTACAAGTTTTTGCAAATAAATTATTTGTTTATTTTTAAAAGGAAATGGATAATAACTTTGATTCATATTTGATATATGCTTACTCATTTTACTTCTCTGAAATAGCATACGCTAAAATTTAAATTGGGGATATTTGGTTTTTTTGTTAGAAAAAATTCTTATTATACCTACTTAGGATCTATTGGAAAATGAGTGTGAGTTAAAGAGGTTTAAAGCATATACTGTGTATTCAAGAATTAGGCCATTTTGGACATACACTACTATCAGTTTCTTTAAGACTTTCTCCTCTTTCCTTGTATATATGTTTTAAAATACATAGTATTCTTAAAATTAAAAAAAAAAAAAAAAAAAAAAAAGATCTATTGGGTACTTCATAAAATATGGGGAAAGAATGTCTAAATTTTTCTTTATCTTAGAACATATTTAATAATTTTGATAGACACTTATTCTTATAAATGGCCAAAATGGGCAAATGCCCTTTTCATGCAAAATAAGTGGCATTTTGCCCTCTTTCCTAAACTAATTAAGGAAATGTCCATCTTTTATAACTTGATTTTCTGAAAATCAAGTTTTTAAAAAAAAAAAAAAAATTTTTTGGAGCCCTATAGTGGTGTTTTAAGGAGCCTATAGTGACGTTTTAAGGACCTATAGTGGCGTTTCGTAACTCGAGCTTCATAAACTCGCACTACAAGAAAAGTAAGTAGTTGTGACGGGCCTATTGCGGCGGGTACAAAAACAGCCGCTATAGGTCCCCTATTGCGACTGGTTTTGGGCCTGCCGCTGTACATGAGATCTATTGCGGCGGGCCAATAGCCCGCCGCAATAGTCATAGTATTTGCGGCGTGCTATAGCGACGGGCCAATAACCCGCCGTAATAGGCCTGTTTCAGCGGCCCCAAGCTTAGATATAGCGGCGGGCCAATGACCTGCCGCAATAGGCCCTTACATTTCCCCCAGCTGGACCTAAATTTTCCCTCTGTTTTTTTTGCCCTTGTTCATTTTTGGTGCCTTTTCGTTTTTAGCTAGTCTCCCACACACACCCTTTCTCTCTTTCTCTCAGACACTTCGAAAATCTCCTCACTGTCTCCACCACCACCACCCACAAACCCACAGCCACAGCCACCGCCACCACCACCACAGCCGCCACCACCACCCAAAAATCGAGCCTAGTTAGGTCCAAAAACAAATGGGTCCGGTCTAGCCCGACCCATTTCTCTTCTCATTTCTAACCCTAGCGATTCATGCCCCTAGTATAGAACCTTCCCTCTTTTTGCTATCTCATCCGAACTCTCTTGATAGAAACCCATGGCTACTTGATCTCATCACTCAAACCGGCACCACCACCACAGGAGGCGGCTTGCTCCTCATCAAAAACCCTTACCGAGATCTCTCCAATCTAGGTACGCACAACTCTTTTGCATTCATCGATTCCTATTTCTTTTTTTTGTTTATTGTTATCGAAACCCTAATTTCTTGTTTGGTACACAGCAGGACCGAAAGACTGGTCAAAAGAGCAAAAGAGGAAGTCCTCAAGGTTCATCGATTCTGATTGACGCTTCGCGAGAAATTCTTTGCTCTATCTATCTCTCACTCGGTCTGATCCTCTATTTCTCTCTGATTCTTTGCTGTTATTATTATTATTATTATTTTGGTTTGATTTGTTTGGTTTTTGAATAGAAGCTAGGGATTTAGAGGAAATTCAAGAGCTGTTGAGATTGGTCGATGGCACTGCAACCCCTTCACTTTCTCAGGTAAAGTTTTTTTTTTTTTTTTTTGGGGTTATTTAAGTAATTTTAATTAATGGAGGGGTAATGGGTGGGTAAGGGCTTTGTCATCATATTCGGGTTTTGCTGCTTAGAAACATGGTATGCTTATATGCCTAACTTTTTACAAAACTTGATGCTGCTCAATATGTTTAGCAGAGGAATACCCAAGTAATTGGTACTTAGAAGAATATTGGTGTATAAATTAAACTAGAATATAGCAAGTTGAATTTCCAAGTGGGGTTGATAAACTATATGGAGGAATAAAAGGGTATGTGTCTTGGAGTTATATACATACTACTACTACTGCTAAAAGTTTACTAGACTTTAAATGTTTCTTCTTAGTTGGATTTATGCGAAAAAAATTCAAGTCTGAGTGAAAATTGTTAGGACTAGTCGCAGTTCTAGCATGGACCATGGAAAATAATAAAAAGAGGGATTCCCTCCTTACATTTTTAATTACTTTTCTTGCTTTGGAATCATGTCTTTGTACTGTCAAAAGGAAAATGCTGGCAACTGGCTAAGTGCATTGAAAGAAAGTCCTTGTACTCAATTTTGATGATTGTAGTAGACAATAACTATTTCAATAGAATTTTAAAAAATTGAAAAATGGATTCCTATTGCTTTAATCTCTTGCACGTTGCAAAATGAATGTCAGAGTTATTTCCAGGACTTATGGGAGTGCAGCCTAGAAGTCTATTCCGCAATAGATTGAGAAGATGAACTGGTTCTTTATTGGGTGGCTTATCCTCTGTTTTTTCTGTCATACTTTGCATATCTATGGAACTTTGGACTGACTTCCTCAATTTTTCACCCTCTTTACTATTTTTGGGTGGCTTTTCCTCTGTTTTTTTCTATCATACTTGCATGTCGATGAAACTTTTGACTGACTTCCTTAATTTTTAGATAATTTTTTTTTTTAATATTTATCTTGCCTGGTTGTATTTTTAATAAAAAGTAGAAAATTTATTACTGAAATTATAGTATATATTACAAAGGAGTATAATAAGCTTAGAACTACGAGCTAATAGAATTTACTAGTATAATGACATTGTAAACCTATCCCAAAAAACCATATATTTGCCCTCCAAAAAATAAAAACATTTGATATATACACAAGAATTTTAGGGCATTTAATTTCTACTTGGACTCTTTTTAGGAGGAGAATGTATATATATGCTCGGTCAGTTGGTATATATTTTTATAATTTGCTCTTCTGCGGATTATTTATTGTAGGAATATTTTCACAATGATATCAGTTGAGAATGCTGTATTTGATCTCTGATTTTATTTCAACTGTAGATTTGTTTATGTCTGCTTATTCTTACTTTGATTGGTTGGTATTCATTGGTGGTTGTTTTTTTTTTTTTTTTTTTTATCATGTTTAATTGTCTGTCACATATAACCATCTTACACTTTGTGTCACATTATACTTGACTGTGTTTTTTATGCATTGACATTAATAATGTGGTAAATTGAGGGTTATGGTATTATTGTAACTATGCACCTCCATAAGTGAAGATTTATGAGAGGCCTGAATTACTAACGCAATATTAACTGTATAGACACTAATAAGTGGGTTTTTTATGACAAATACATGGGTTATAGGTCTATCAGTCTGACACAGTCTAGTGTTTATCAATGGAACTCCTCTAGATGTGTTATACAACAGGAGGTGTTAGACATGGTGGTTTCTGCTCATTTATATCACACTACAGCTGAAGTTTTGATAAATATTATGTTCATATTACCAATCACAAAAAAAGAAAAAAAGAAGTTCATGCTGTCTAATAGTCATAATAGGTTGCTCTAAAAGGAAAAATAATGAAATCAATAGGGGAAGACTCTTCTAGTTCTTACCAATATTTCTTCCCCTAGTTTTTCTTCTTCTGTTTTTTTTTTTTTTGGGAGGAGGGGGGGTTGTGGGGGAAGAGTAAACACATGCTTCGTCAGTTTTCGAAATAGATTTTATGTTTGTTGAACAACGTAGAAGAAAGCCAGGTTATGACCAAATGACTAAAAAGAATGAGCTCTGAAGATTGTGTATAGAGAAGGGTGTATTTGAAGATTGTTTGTCAGTCAAGGTCATGTGGCATTTAGTGGCAATTCAACTTTAGTTTGTAGAACCCCTAGCATTTCTGGCAGGTGAAGGATATCTAGGAAAAAACACGTCTATTATGGTCTGATGGAGATTTTTAGGTATGAAATTAGTTACTGATTTTTTGTTACTTAGGTATACTTCTTAGACTAGCATTAGAGTCGTGGAGTAAGTAGGTCTTGTTCCTCCATCAAAAAAGAAAAAAAAAAACTAGGTATAGTTCCAAATCAAAATTTCTTGTCCTGGAAAGAAAGCTATGCTTCTTAATCTACTTTTTCTATAATTGTGTGTCCTAGGAGTATGCCCCTTTTTGTACATTTTAATCAAATAAATCACATTATTTCTTTAAAAAAAAAAAAGGAACCACTTTAGATATTAGAGACTTTAAAGTTTCTTCATTCCAGTGTATTTTGCTGTTTTAAAATACAACTGAAATGTGGAAACACAATTTAGATATATTTGGTTGTTTCTTCAAACTTAGTGCATTGACACCATTCCCCAATATTTTGACGCATGTTGAAATAAACCAAATCGAGTATTTCTAATTTTACTAACGTCTTAATTGCATTGATTTGTATGGTTTTGCAAATTTGGAACTTAAACCATTAGTATTTACGTTGGCAAGCTTGTATATCTAGAACAAATAACAACAATAACAAAGCTTCTGTTCCAAAACTTTGAAGATGGTATGAATTCTCAAAAATCTCAACAAAAAAATTGTGGACAGACATATGAATGCTTCTCCGCCATTCTATCCTATCCAAAATTATATCCCATCACCTTTGTAAATAACGTACCTTTTAATTACTTTACCATTTTATTTAGGCTTTCCTTTTAATTACAAAATTATATCCCATCACTATTTTTCTGCCTCTGTTTCAACAGTTAAGTCACTGCATTAAAAAAAAAAAAAAGGGTTAAGTCACTAATAAATTGATGTACTCTCTTGTTTCAAACAATTTTTCCTGGTCGAATGATTTGGTAGTTATGTTTGCTAACATGTCACTCCTTGCCTAGGGATTTAGATAGGCCTTTTCAACCTCAAGCTCAGGAATAATTTTGATTACAGGTTTGACATAAAAGATGTAAGACATGACCCTTTTGTGGTGATAGTGTTTTATGGTATAGGAAAGCTGCTGAAGAATTGTTATCGAATGAAGCTTGTGTTTAAAACATAGCTGTAATTATGTTGGCCTGCTGCTGGCATGAAACTATTGCTGTGATTTGGAAGACTACAAAATTGTAATGAGCATAGCTTTAGGTTTTAGTCCTTAATTCCAAATGTCTATTTATAACTTACTATTTGAACGTCAAGTACGTTTTAGTATAGACCACTTGATATGATTGAATACTCTTACTTTTGTATACAGCATAAGTCGAAGTCAAATTTTTTTCTCAATTATATGATTTTTCAGTGCCTTTATTCTTTTAGTTCTTTTTAAAAGAATTAAGCCTATTAATTTAATAAAATTACATGCTTAGTTTAGTTTGCCTATTGTCCAATGATTGTTGCTGATCTGTTCAAGGATAATGTACACACTTATATGACAAGTGATTGAATCACTATTTTTCTACCTCTGTTTCAACGGTTAAGTCACTGCATAAAAAAAAAAAAAAAAAAAAAGGTTAAGTCACTAATAAATTGATATATTCTCTTGTTTCAAAAAAAAAAAAGGTTAAGTAACAAAAAAATTGATGTAATGGGTGGGTAATGCAAATCCTTCCATGTTAAGGAAGCCATGAGAATCCTCTCATGATTGGGAATATCATAGTAATTGAAGTATTGTGTGGCCTTATAGATCCAGCCAGTTGGATCTTCCCCATCATACCTAGGAAATTCTAATCTTATTTGCTTAGGGAATGAACCCATACCTCCATTGGCCATTGTTGATTCCTCTCTGTCATTGCTATCAGTGGGTTTGGTTGGTAGAACTGACCTAATTTCTCTAACAGCCTCAGATAATTGGGTAAGTTGTTGTGTTATGATCTCCATAGCCCTTTGATGTTGATCTTGTTGCAGCTTTACCCCAGCTAAATCTGGTGCCATTCTACCTTTTAGAATCCATTCTTTAAATCTTCAGAAAACACGTTTTATGTGCATCATATTTGCAGCTTAACATGTTTATATTTGGATTTGTATCATTTTTGGATGCCAAATTTTCTGTCTTGCAGCTCTTCATTATAGCTGTGTTTCTTTGTTTTTGTGTTTTGTTTTTTTATTTTATTATATTTTTTTTATATTGGTTATCTGTGAGAGTTATATTATCTTAAATGATTTTTGTTTTCCCTTTTTCTCAGCTCTAAATTATACTATTTGGAGGTAATATATGTTACTGATTTAATTACAGCTTGATTTAAGAATACTGTCTATAAAGCATTGAAGCGGGCAACTGAAAGGGAGATTTCTCAAAGTGCTGATGTCATCTGTTGCACATGTGTTGGTGCTGGAGATCCTCGATTGGCAAATTTTAGGTTCCGCCAGGTTGAAATGCATCTAACATGTGGAAGTTTGTCCAGGATTCACTTGTTTAAAAGTTTACTCTTTTTAACTTTTTGTTTTTTGTTTTGCTGCAATTGGTATAGTGCATTTGGATCATTCACAGTGCTTTTAGTTTTTTTGGATTTTTCTATTCACTAATTTTTTTGGAATGTTTTTCTAAAAAGTTAGCCTCTTTTTATATGATCTGTCTGCAATGTTGAACTTTTAACTAGCTATTCCACTGAGAAATTTTGATAATCAAATGAAATCGATAAAATTATATGCATGTTTGGCATTACTTTAGGAAGAGAGTTTTAATTATAGAGTTTTAGTAGTTTGTAATATAGAGTTTTAACTGAGAAGCTGTTTAGCTTTTTTGGCTTTTGAGTGTTTGACAAATTGCGTTAAACAATGCTTTAAAGTGGTAGATTTATAAAGCATGATTAGTGAATTGTAGAGTTTTTTCCCTAAAAGCTACAAATTCTAGCTTCCTAATCATGAAGGTTGATGTACTTGAGCTTTAAACTAGTTTTCTATTGGGGAGGGTTTGGGAATTGGGATAAGCGTAGGTCTTAGTTTTTTTTTTTTTTTTTTTTTTTTTTTTTTTTTTTTTTTTTTTTTTTTTTTTTTTTTTTTTTTTTTTTCTGAAATACATTGAAAATGCTGTTACTATTAGTTGTATGCATAATTTATAGGTTTTTAATATATTTCATTCTTCTTTATTTAGGTTTTTTTTTTTTTTTTTTAAATGCTGAATAAGCTTGAATTCTTATATATCTTATTCTTTACTAATAATTTGAGTTTGAAATATGTGGAGTGGAGTATATATGAAGCTGACCAAACCATGATATGACTTATAGTGAAAGAGCTTATAAATCCCTTCGTGAATTCCTTCCTTCCTTCAAACCCAAAATTCTTTTTTTCATTTTTATAGTATGTTGGAACTCTGAGTGTATAAAGGGGATGCCAATTTTTTTTTTTTTTTTTAGAACAGGTCATAAAGTTTATCAAACTAAAAAAAAGTACATGTATAAAGAAAAATGTTGTACATACAAGCCAATGTGATCCAACCATTTCAGTATCTATACATAGGAAAATCTCATTAAAAAATTAAAAATTAAAAATACATGGATGATGGGATAAGGATAAAGGTTTTTAAAAAAAAATAGAAATAAGGGTTTTTTTTTTTTTTTTCTTTTGGGTTTCAACTCTAATTCAACGTTAATCTAGGTTAACTTGGTTTTTTTTTTTTTTTTTGGATAGAATCATTGAAATTAAATGTATTTTTCTTTTGTTTTCTAAGAAGGTGAGGAATAAAGAAATAGATTTTAGAAGAGGTTTCTATCCAGCAAAAGAGATTTAAATAAGAAAAAAAAGGTTAGGTTTGATAGCTGTTTAGTGGATTGAGTTTTTTTTTTTTTTTTTTTTTTTTTAATGGAAAAGTGGATTTAGGTTTCTCTTTTGAATAAATAGGGTTGTTTTGAAGACATAGATTAGTGGGAGAGTGGTTCTATTTTGTAGGAAATTTAGTGGTTTAGCAATTTAGTGTAATGAGTGGCTACATTTTAGGACTATCATAAACAAGTAATAGACAGTTACGTCTCCATTTTTATTTCCATCAAAAATATATTGATGGAAACTTCTACTTCAAAAGATGCATTTGCTAAGGGTCCAACTAAATATAGGATTAATGCACTAAAGAGATCAAACCCAATGTATTTTCTATTACTATAAAAAAATTCCACATAACAAGGAACCCAAAAGGGTAAAAAATCTAGATATTATAGTATAATATAATAAGACTGCTACATATTGCAAATATAGAACCCAATTAGAGGCCTTTTCAGTGGCCAAGCCACAAACCCATCATTAGCACATATCATGCATGAATACAGACAAATTAATATCATTCCTTCTATGAAAATTGAACCTAATCAACAGAAATTTGTTTACTTTGATCTCAAACTAGATTTCAAGAAGCAGCATTTATCATGATCTACTGTGTCTGTATTGATTAGACAAGTTCAAAATGTCATTTTATCTTCATTACCCAAACATTAAGTTTATTTCTCAAGTTCAATCTTTTTCTTTAAGATCAGTAGAAAGTAAGTAGCCAATTGTTCTTTTGCTTCTATTTGCTCTAAGAACTGGCTTCATGTTCAAACCTATTAGATTCACGTATATTCTTGGGCCACGGTATCAGAAGAAAATTTGAAAAAATCAAAAATTGAAATTTACATTTATGCATCGTGTTAGCATGGCATTATAGTTCCATCTAATAGCAACTGATATTTTAACTTCTGATTAAAAACTGAATGCTTACACAGACATTTTCTGCTTTACACAACAAATTATAGTGGTCTGAAGACCCCCAAACATTTTACCTTCTCTTAAAATATATACCCTATACCAAAAATGTGGGAGCAAACATAATGTGGCTCTAATCATGTTTAAAACAAATCTACAATGATATATACCCTAGATCCATAATGCATTTGCAAGTACAGGTTAAATATATTGAGCAGGCCTTGAAATAAAAGAGGTAAACTGCTTGCAAGTTTGTCTTGAAACTTCTACTTCAAAAGATGCATTTGCTAAGGGTCTAAAAAAGATTGTAGTATCACAATGTTTCATCTTCATACATAATCATTTGTCCTACATATTCTTGACATATCATTCTATTTATTCTTTAAATTTAGGTAGAGGATCCATTAAGGAAATAACACACACACACACACACACACCATTTACATTAATATGGACCTTTGGTGGCCTTAATTATTTTCATACACAACTAAACTAATAAATAATTAGCAATACAAACCTGTTTGGCCAACACTTCAAGAACATTGTTGAAACTATCCTAATGGGATTGAATTGAAAACCTTGTGAAACATACCATTCAATGGCTTTGTTTTGGTGGGTTAAATTTGAAACTATCCTAATTGGAATGGGTCCAAACACTTATAACGTGTTTTTTAAAGTAATATCTAATTTTAATAACTCAGCTTATATATAACCATTTCATTTTTCCTATCAAGATACCTTAGCTTATCAATATGAATAATCTATTCTTCGTAGCACAAACTTATGTGTTGTTTCTAGATATGCTTCCTTTGTGATTCACTTTCAGCTAAATTGCTTTGAAGTGAGTCTTGTTTGAAAATTAACTTAGGTTTATATATATTCTTTTCTTGTCGGCAGATTGCAAAAAGAAGAGGCACTATAAGTTTGTGTGATCAAAGTAAGTGAAGTTGGTGAAAGACTTAAGGTTCTCTCTCTCTCTCTCTCTCTGTGTGTGTGTGTGTGTGTTTGTGGTGGGTTGTTGAATTGGGGCAAGCAGGTGGCTTGCATGGAGTAATAAGGTGGTTTTAGTTGATATCGGGAGTGTTGACTGTTTTGTGTAATATTGGATGATTGTTGTTGAGTTGTTTTTATTTGATTAATTCATTTTAAGGGATTCTCTCTATCTTTTTCACACATATGGAACGCTAAAATGGAATTGCATATTTAAAGAGATGTCCATTCCTAAAGAATATTGCTAGTAATCATGTTATAGTTACCAAATGTATTGATAACTTCTCTATGCATTTAAATTCATTGTTTGATTAGGAACATTAAAGATGATTTTTTTTCTTAAATTAAAGTGAAATTGTGTAAATGAAATGTATGTTAACTCTTGGTTTGTGTTTTCATGAAATCACATTATAGGTATTTCTTGCAAATCACTTTATAGCAATGGATAAGAGTTGGATGAAAATTACCAATAGAAGGTCGCAAGAATATTTAGATGGAGTTCAACAGTTTCTGAATTTCGCATCTAACCATGCATACCCGGATGGAACAATTTCATGTCCGTGTAAAAAATGCGTGCATACGGATTCGTGGCCTATAGATGTTGTACAAGCTCACTTAGTGTCAAAAGGGATTTGTAAGGGTTATAACCCTTGGATTTTTAATGGGGAATTATCATCTGCGAAGACTTCTACTGAAATTCCTAGTAGTCGTGTCCAAGAAAACCCAATAGAGTATGCCGATCTTCGTGACATGTTGCATGACATGTTTCCCATACAAGATATGGCATCTGGGCCAATGGAAGAAGTCCCTAGTCTGCAACAACCCACAGAAGGTCCTGCAGAAGGTCCTAATGAAGATGCACTTAAGTTTATGCAATTGCTTGAAGATGCTAATCAACCTTGTTATGAAGGTTGTAAGTATTTTAGCAAATTGTCAGCCATTGTGCATTTGTACCACATGAAGTGTCTTAATGGTTGGACCAACAAATCATTTACCATGTTGCTGGAATTTTTGCTTGATTTTCTTCCTTCAAATGCTAAGTTGCCAAAAGATTATTATGAGGCTAAGAATATTATTAAGGATTTGGGCTTGAGTTATGAGAAGATTCATACTTGTCCTAAAGATTGTGATTTATATTGGAAGGAGAATGCCAACCTTGAAGCTTGTCCAAATTGTAACCTTTCAAGATGGGAAAGTAATGAGTCTAAAAGTCAACAAAGTACTAATGCTTCCTCCAAGAAAAGAAAAAAGAAAGCTGCAAAGATTTTATGATGGTTCCCCTAAAAGCCAAGATTGCAACGACTATTTATGTCACCTGAAACAGCCAATCATATGAAGTGGCATGCTAATGGTCATGTGAATGACGGGTTAATGAGACATCCTGCTGATTCTGAAGCTTGGAAGTCATTTGACTCTACGTACATAGAGTTCTCATCTGAGCCTCGTAATGTGAGGCTTGGATTAGCAGCTGATGGATTCAACCCGTATGGAAATATGAGTACTACTCATAGTACATGACCTGTCATTTTGATCCCATACAATCTCCCTCCATGGATGTGCATGAAAAGATCTTATTTTATGCTATCATTATTGATTTCCGGTCTAACCTCACCCGGGAACGATATTGATGTTTTCTTACAACCTCTAGTAGAAGAATTGAAGGAGTTATGGGATGTTGGAGTAGAAAGGTTTGATGTGTCTTCCAAAAAATCATTCCAAATGCATGCTGCATTATTGTGGACCATAAATGATTTTCTTGCATATGCTGATATCTCGGGTTGGAGTACCAAAGGTTCTCTTGCATGTCCCTCTTGTAACTATGATAAGCAATCTCGTTGGTTAAGATATGGAAGGAAATTTAGTTACATTGGACATAGGCAATTCTTGGATAGTGATCATAGATTTTGCAAGCAAAAAAATTCATTTGATGGGAATGTTGATATGAGACCAGCACCTATTACGATATCCAGAGGGGAAATCATGTTACAAACGGATGTTGTAGCCAATCATGTGTTTGGGAAGAAAAAAGTTAATTCGACCAGTAAAAGAAAAAGAGGGGAGGAAGCCTTAACTGTGTGGAAGAAGAGAAGTATATTTTTCACCTTGCCTTATTAGGAGTACCATGTGTTGCGTCACAATCTTGATGTGATGCATATTGAGAAGAATGTAGTTGATAATATAATTGGTACATTGTTGAACTTGGATGGTAAAACAAAGGATAACTTGAAGGCACGCCAAGACTTAAAGGATATGGGTATAAGAAGTGAACTTCACTTGAAAAAGGTTGGGAATGATCAGACATGTATGCCACATGCTTGCTACCATATGAATGCTAGTGAAAAGGATGGTTTTTTGCAAGTTTTGAAAGATGTAAAAGTGCCAGGTGGATATTCTTCAAACATCTCACGTTGTGTTAAACTCAAAGAACGCAAGATTAGTGGGATGAAGAGCCATGATAATCACATCTTAATGCAGCAGCTTTTTCCAATAGCAATACGTGGATCTTTGCCCCTTGAAGTGAGTAGGCATTTAATTGACTTATCTTGTTTCTTTAGGGAGATATGTTCCAAAGTACTAAATGTGGAGGAACTTGGGGCTCTTGAGAAGAGAATTGCAGTGACATTGTGTGAGTTGGAAAAGATATTCCCTCCCTCTTTCTTTACAGTGATGGTACATGTAGTCATGCATTTGGCTAGTGAAGCCAAAGTTGCTGGCCCAGTTCACTATCGTTGGATGTATCCCATAGAGAGGTAACACATATATGAACTTGGTCTATTTGTTTTTTGTTTTTGTTTTTTTTTTTTTAACTTACCAATTACCCGTTGTTGATCTTGGGTTTTTCAATAGGTACTTGTCAAGGCTTAAGTCTTACGTGCATAATAAATCTTATCCAGAAGGCTCCATTGCAGAAGGGTATATAGCAGAGGAATGCTTAACATTTTGTTCACGCTATTTTAAATCTGTTGAAACTGCATTTAATCGGCCTATAAGGAATGTTAAGGAATCCATGGGTGCGGTAGTGAGCATTACACTAGATTCAAATTCATGGATCCAAGCACATCGTTATGTGCTATTCAATTGTGAAGAAATCACTCCATTTCGCGAGTAAGTGATATGTCCTTGCGTATCCTTTAACGACATTCCAATGCAATACTCTAGCTTAATACTAACAAGTTTGTGTACACAGTGAACATATAGCGGAGATCAAGGCTGGTTTCCCTTCTCATGTGACTGATGATATTATTCAAAAGCAGCACACAGAGAAATTCTGCAACTGGTTTAGGGAATATGTAAGTAAAGCATATATATATATATATATATATAGCACTATTTTCGGTTGTAACACTTTAGATAGCATACTTATAATAAAAGTCTTTTTCTATAATAGGTGATGTCAATGGATGTCTCTAAGAAAAAGGAAATCTCTGATAAAGTTAGATGGCTTGCTCGATATCCAGATAATGAAGCAAAACGGTTCAAGCGTTATGTTATAAATGGTTTAAAGTTTCGCACCAAAGATTTTGAGGCAACTAGGAAAACTCAAAATAGTGGAGTTTGTGTTGTTACTGAAGGTGGTGCTACTTATTATGGTGTACTAATCGATATTATTGAGTTGAACTACTCTGACAAGTATCGATATGTATTATTCAAATGTCAATGGGCTGATGTTATTAGTGGGAGAGGATGCAAAAAAGATGAGTTTGGATTTTCCCTTGTCAATTTTTCAAGATTGATACACAAAGGTGATCAATTGATTAATGAACCTTATGTATTAGCATCTCAAGCTTCGCAAGTGTTTTATGTGGAGGATGTGAGACATAAAAATTGGCTGGTAGTGGTCAGAACAAAACCTAGGGAGGTGTTTGATGTTGGAATTCAAGCTTTAGATGATAATGATGATGATGATGAAGTGGATACATATATGGAAAATGTCCCTTATAATGTAACTATTGATGATGCATGTGATGATGTAAATGACAACCATGCTTGGGCTCGAGTTGATGAAGAAGGAACCATTTATGATACACCGTTGATTAGTGAGGATGAATTGCTTGAACAAGACTTTATCAATGATGAAGAGCTTAGTGATGATGTTTATGAGTCTAATGACGATGAGTCCAATGATGATGGGTCCAATGATGATGACTCTAGTGATGATGACTAGGTTGTGCCCCTTCTTGCACATTCTTTAACGAAATTCATTATTGCTGAATAGGGAAAAAAAGAAAAGAAAAAAATATGTATTTTTAACACTTAACTGAGTTGTTTTGTAACAATTTACATTGAACTTCATAGAATGGATGAATGTTAAAGTGACAAATACTAACTTTTTATTAAGTATATATTATTTTTGCTATTATGATGAACTTTATAGTAATTTTATTACATGTTTTTTAATTGGGGCTTGAAATTATTATTATTGTTTTTTTAAATTCCAAAACTTGTTATCTTGACTTAAGCCTACAACATTGTACTTGTTAAATTCTAATATTGAATTGTATGACTATATAATAATTTGTGTTGTTTTAGTGTTGAAAGTAGTTGAAGTTGTTGTATTTGCAATTGCTTGTACTATTACTTGTACAATTACTTGTCATTGTGCTTATATACTTGTTTATTTTAGACTTTGACAGTTGAAATGGCAAGGCGAAAGGCAAATCTACGCACACGTCCCAAGAGTAGAACATTGGAAAGAGCTTCTTCACAAGATGTAGATGAAGGGGGGGACCAAGAAATGCATGAAGTTTCTACACAAGCTTCTACACAAGGTATGGGCTTTTTACTCAAAAGTTTACCATTCATACAGAAGGTATGGGTAGATTTACTCAAGGTATGGCACTTCGGTGTTGGTTATGCGATTTGTCTTATTGTTCATTTCTTTATTGCATTGCCTTCTGAGTTTAGGTAAATTGTAGTTGTTTATGAACTTTGAAGCAATATTTTCATTTACCTGTTTCTTTGCCAGCTTGAATCAATGTTAAGACTAAACCACAAATATTTGAAGGTTATTTATTTATAATATTCCACCCATGCTAAGAAGTGGACGAAATTGATAATTTTGATAATGTTGTGGAAATTGATAATTTTGATAAATAGACATGATCATGAATCATAAGTGGACGAAAAAAAAGGTGTTTTTTTTTTTCCATACACTGTACATGTATTCAATAGACGTGGGTCCGTGGTTTTGGTCGAGCGTTGATCAAGGCTGTGACAAAGACTCCATTAGTATTGAAACCCAATGCAGGCCTTGATAAAATAAATCAAGAGTGGGCTTTTAAGAGCCTTATAAATTGTCCTTATTTTGGTTTTTATCTTCTCAAATTCCTTACTTATGTCTAATGTTTATGCATGTCCCAAAATGATATTATGGGCTGGTGGGGCAGTCCATGTCTATGTCCATGTCCATGTGGATCACTATTTTACTAACATTACTCTCTACGAACCTAAATGGACATGGTGGGGCAGTCCATGTCCCAAAATTTATTTGTTTGTTTCTTGAAGTATATTAGTTTGTTAGCATGTTTCTAATATTTTATATTCGTTAGCGAATAATGACCACTTGTTTAATATAATATTAAATTCATCCTTAACTTTGCATGTTTTGTTGTTTGACATTGGATATTTTCTCATTTTAGGATCAGATATGCAACCAGCTATACGTGTCACTCGTGGGCCAAACAAGTACTTGGAAATTTGGGATCTTCCTGATGACCAAGAAATTGAGTTGCCACTAAATAGTATGCATCAGCCGGTTGATGAGGGGGCGAGGACTTTCACTGGTTTCTTGGGTACGATTGCACGGAAACCCCACATGTGCCCGATTAAATACCTTGATTGGAAGGCCATGCCAAAAGAACTTAAAGAAGAGTGTTGGCGTACTGTAAAGGTATTAAAGAAGTTATAATACTTGTAATTATGACATTTTGTACTAGGTTTTACATAAGTATTTTAGCATGAAAACATTTGTAATTTGATAACTCAACTATTTGATTGTAGTGAAAATATCAAGTCCCTAATAATCCAAAGGCATATGAGGGTCTAAAGAAATTTACCTTACAAAAAATTGGGAAGGCTTGGAGAGATCATAAGTGTAGGCTGAAGGCTAAGTATTATATACCGCATTCAAGAAACAAAGCACAGGTGAAGAGCAACGGACCCAGGAAATGCATACCAAAAGATTGGAATATACTTGTTGATCATTGGTATTCTGATGATGCAGTGGTATGTTTGTTTTCTCTCTCTTTTCCATCATGGATCATACTAAAAGCAGAATAATTATTGAGAAATTGAGAGAATACATATTGGATTGCTTTCAGATAGGATTATCTAGAACCTTTATGTGGGCTTTTTGTGAAACTGGTATATATGAGATCAAAGTTGTGTTTCATATTTCATATTTGTTTAATTTGGTAGAAGTCTTGGAGTAAAGCGCCTAGTTTTCATTTATCAAAAGTATTCATCATTAAATCAGTACTGTTATATCAATCATTAAGCTTCTAGTCCAAATGGAAGGTATAGACATGCTATGATCCTGTAAATGAAATAGCATGGGAAACTTGGGTCTCTTCTCTCCATGATAAGTGATGCTCAGCCAAAACTTATTACCTTTAGCATGTAGTTCCTCTCATTCTTTTATACCAAATGATATTTTTGAGTATTCTGGCTTTAGTTAAAAGTGGCTTTAGATACTTAAAGCATATTGTATATAAACACGTAATTTTGTTGAATGTAGACAAAGTCAGATAAGAATAAGGGCCATCGTTCTAAACAGGATGACATACATACTGGTGGTTCGTGTGGCTATGCTATGCACGCTGCAAAAAAGGTAATAAGTATTATGACTATTTTTTAAATGATTTTGACTTCTCCTAAGTTTATGTGGAACCAATATTCATCACTACATAAATATGCTGTTCATAATGTAGGCAAAAACGGATGGACATCCTGTAGAGCGTGCAGTATTATTTCAAATTCTACATACTCGTAAAGATGGTTCTGCAGTTAATCCTGTAATGAAAGAAAAAATGGTAAGTAATTTATGCATTGTAGTTGGGGGTAAACAAAATAGGAATTCAAGAAACAATATTATAGTTTTTCCCTACAAAGTTGTCTCAAAGATGAGCTTTGTTCAAATAATTCAAGCCTTAGGTCTTGCAAAATATTGTATAACCATGTCTTTTTTGACAAAAACCAAGCATAAGATGAAATCCCATGTGATTGTTTGAACACTTGTGCAACTATTTTGAATCAATGATAATTGTTATGAATAATTCTTTTAATTTTTAAATTGATATATTTCAATTTGATGTTAGCCAATACGCATTTCTTTTTATTGTGGGGTCATTTGATTGTTGGATTACATAGCAAACTCCATTTTATTGTGGAAATGTTATTCTTACTGAGTTGAGGCCTATATGTTTAGTTCCTTTGTTATATTATAGCATACCTAGTGGATGTATATGACTTCCTTTTCTCTTTTTTTTTGAAGAGGTTCATATGGTGAGTTGCTTGTAGAATGTCAATTTTCTCTTTAGGGTTAATGGTTGTTGTGGCAAAGTAGCACCAACAATTTTGGCATTGGTGCCTTTGGTTGTGGTGAGGGGGACACTAGCTTTGTGTGCATAATTTTTGCATCGTTTTGGGTTTTATTGGTGCTTGCTTGTCCTATCCTATATATATGTATATATATGTTGTGGGGTCATTTTAACTATATGATTTCTAACTTTTTTTTATTTTGTTCAAACTCAAATATCAGGAAAAAATGAAGGAATTGTTGGTTGACCATAAGAATCAATTGCAGTCATCTGACACAAGTGGTAGTATTGCATGGTCAACAGATGATGTGTTTGCCAAAGTGATGGGTAAGAAGCGCAAAGGTCGCAATCGTGGGGTAGGATTTGGTCCAACCCCAAGTGGTCAAAGTAGCAAGATTGCTCTCATGGACAATGAAATACAATCAAGTCAAGCAAGGGACAACGAAGTTGCACAATTGAAGGCTTCCTTGGCTACTATGGAGGAGAAACTAGTAGGTTATGACGAAATGAAGGAAAAAGTTAGTCAATTCGAAGAAATGGAGCAAAGAATGGAGCAAATAATGGCTCGCATGTTTCAACAAATGCAACAATTTTCTCCACAATGCAATCAGGTATGATAAATGACTTGAGTGTCAATTTATATGGAGTAGGAAAGGAATGTTAAATGTATGGTTGCTAATTAATATTTACTTGTGGTAATTAGCTGGAAAGACAATTACATATTTAGTAATTACATTAGCTGGAAATATATTTATTGATTTAATAATTAGTATTTACTTGTGAATTGTGACGGTATAAATTTATTGATCTATAACATTGATAAAGGGTGAAGGAAAAAGATTTCTAGAAGCACCATGTTGTTAATAGATGTTTATGGAATTATGTGGTGACACATTTGCATCCTTTGAATTCTATATCAAGGGACCTCCCAACACCAATCATTTTGATTTGATCCCATTAGTTGTCTTGTTGTGCCTTTGCTTTGTAATTTCAAATTTTCAAAGCTAGGAAGCTGCCAAGAGAGGTGGTTCTCCCATAAAAGATCAAGACAAACTATAATGGTCAACCTAAAAGATCAAGAAACATGTCTTCATTTAACTTGTTCCCCCTTTTTTACCTTGGTAATATTTTCTTGTCATTTTTTTTTTCATTTATACGCACTTATTAAGTAATCATACTTTGTATGTAGGATACTCCTCTGATCGAACAATCTCCAGCTCTCCCCAAATCATCAGCTGCATCTCATCAACCAAAAAGCTTATAAGTTTTATCTTGGAGTTCTTCGACTTTTTTGTGTACAAAGAACTATGGAAGAACAACCGCATTTTTTGCAAGTGTTGAAGGATATTTTTCAATACTTTGAAACTTTGATTATAGTATTACAAATAAAGAAATTACATTCATTATTTGACAACTAATTACATAATATATATTTCAAATGGAATCAAATATCCAAATTATATACAAACTATTAAATAATAATAATAATAAAAAAACAATAAAAAACATAACATAAAGGCATCATATTGCATGCGTTAGAAAAAAATATAAAATAATAAGAACAAACAAGTTAAGACAACTGATTTGCTATTACCATCATCATCTTCTTCAATATCAGTCTCATTATTGTCAGACAAAAGGTCATCTTCCAAGTGAATATTTTCGTCAACACTTACTTCAATACCCAATCCCTCCATATCACTTCTACACCAGCTAGTCATGTCTTCAGAACCTTCTTCGCTACCACCCATATCATGTTGACTTCTTAAAACTTCATTCAGTTCGTAAGGCTCATAATTAGAATTATCATTCTCATCATCTACTTCTTGCTCCCTATTTGGCATAGCAAAGAGGTTTCTTGGTCTCAACTTTATCACAGAACACCAATTTGGATTTTCAACATCCTTTGCATAACAAACTTGTTCTGCTTGAATTCCTAAGATAAAAGGGTCATCTTTGTAGTGAAGACATGTTGTGTCAACATTGATAAATCCATACGCATCCTTCTTATACCCTCTACTTTGGTGTCTACCTTGAGGTGGCACCTCAAACCAATCACATTTAAATAGAATAACTTCATTACTTCCCAAATAATCTAAAGCAATAATCTTCTTAATGACACCAAACCAATCTATATACCCCGTACTTTCATCACCTTTCACAACCACGCCACTATTTTGAGTTTTTAACATCTGCTCACATTCCTTTGTACGAAATAAGAAACCATTAATAGTGTATCGAGAATAAACTCGTGCACAAGAATCTGGCCCTCGAGCTAATGATAAAATTTGTTCATTTATCCGTTTATCTTGATTGTCGTAAAGTTGTTCAATCTACATTTACATGATTACAATCACAATCAGTTGATTGCAAAGTTTAGAAATGGACACATGAATGTTAGAATAAATTAATCCACTTACTTGAGACTTAAACCACTTTGAAAATTGCTCTTTGTGTCTTTGTTCTACATTTCAAGAGTTTATTGATGTAAGCTCCCTAATATGTTCGCTACATACATATAAAGGCAATATTAATAAAAAAAATTATCAACAAATACAAATTTTTTTAAAAAAAATTTCTTCATATGAATATAGAATTACTTACTCAACCCATGGAGAAACTTCTTCACAGTTGGTTAAAATATAATGATGTGCCATTTGGAGCTCTGAATTACAAAGAGCTTCAAACGTGCAGTTTTGCCTATCATGGTTAACCGATGTAAATACACTCAAACCAGATGCTGCTTCACTTGGACAAGTGTCAACATTCCTTTCTAGTCGATTAAGTTTTGTATCCATATCATCAAAATACCAAGAGCAAAATGTCATACATTCCTCTGAAATATACCCTTCAGCAATTGATCCTTCTGGATGAGCTTTGTTACGCACATACCCTTTTAACGTGCGTAAATATCTTTCAAGTGGATACATCCACCTATATTGCACAGGTCCTGCCACCTTAGCTTCATATGCAAGGTGAATCGGTAAGTGCATCATAACATCAAATAATGAAGGTGGAAATACTTGTTCCAATCTACAGAGGGTTTCTGCAATTTGATGATCTATTTGGTCCAATGCTTCAATAGTTAATTCTTTTGAACATATTTCCATAAAGAAATGACTTAAAGCAATTAAAGGTTCACAAACTTTCTTCGGTAATAAGCCACGTATCACAAGTGGAAGTAAATGTTGAAATATAACATGACAATCATGTGTTTTCAACCCAACCACATTGTTGTCTTTCAACTTTACACATCGCCCTATATTTGACGCATAAGCATCAGGCAACTTCACATCTTTTAAAAACTGGCACAACATTTGTTTTTCATCTTTTGTTAGTGTGTAACATGCAAAAGGAAGAATATACTTATCACCTTTACGTTTTGGATGTAGGTCTTTTCTAATTCCCATTACTTTAAGATCATGACGTGCATTTGGGCCATCCTTTGTCTTCCCTTTTATTTCAAGCAGCGTTCCCAATATACTATCACAAATATTCTTTTCTATATGCATCACATCCAAATTATGACGAAGTAACAATGTCTTCCAGTATGGTAAATCAAAAAATATACTCTTCTTACGCCAATTATAACACTTTATCTCTTGATCTTGTTTCCTCTTACCTGTGCTTTTGCCAAAGATCACTTGCTCAAAAGTTTTATACTGTTCAATCACATCATCCCCTGACAATGGCTTTGGTGCTTCTCTTGTTTCTCTTGTGTTATCAAATGCTTCTTTATTCCTACGCCATTTATGATTAGCTTCTAAAAATCTGCGATGACCCATATAACAATGCTTTCGTCCATGCTTAAGTCTTAATGACACCGTATCCTTATGGCAACATGGACATGCTAGCTCTCCTTTGGTGCTCCATCCAGACATTATTGCATATGCAGGGAAGTCATTGATTGTCCATAAAATTGCTGCATGCAAACGAAAATTATGCTCCAATGAGACATCATATGTCTCGACACCATTTTCCCACAATTGATTTACTTCATCAATTAATGGTTGTAGATAAACGTCAATGTTATTTCCAGGAGATGTAGGACCAGGTATAATCATGGACATTATCCAAAAAGGTTGCTTCAAGCACATCCATGGTGGCAAGTTATACGGAATTAACATAACAGGCCATGTACTATGGCTTGAACTCATAACCCCATAGGGGTTGAACCCATCACTTGCAAGGCCAAGTCGAACATTACGAGAGTCTAATGCGAACCAAGAGTGAACCTCATCTAGTTGTTTCCATGCCATGGAGTCAGCTGGATGCCTTAACACACCATCATCTACTCTACCCTCTTTATGCCATCTCATTTCGGAAGCTATATTTTTTGTTAAAAACAATCTTTGTAGCCTAGGGGTTAATGGAAAATAACGTAGAATCTTTTGAGGAACCTGTTTGTGGTTCTTTTTCTTCGCAATGACATTACCATTACTCTCATTCGATTTCCATCTAGACTTCTTGCATCTTGGACATTTTTCCAAATCAGCATACTCATTTCGATACAACACACAGTCATCAATGCAAGCATCAATCTTTTCGTAGTCAAGTCCTAAATCCCGAATCATTTTCTTTGCATTGTAAAATGACTCAGGAACCAAATTGCCATCAGGATATGAAAACCTTAAAAATTCAAGTAATCCCTCAACTGATTTGTTACTCCACCCATATAGACACTTCATTTGAAATAACCTCATAACAAATGATAACTTTGTTAAATTTTTACAACCAGGGTACAACTTTTGTCCCGCATCCTGTAACAATAGTAAGAATTTCTTAGCATTATCATTTGGTTCCTCGCAATCCCGCATGTGCAAATCATCATCTCCGCCAATTGTAGTACTAGCCAAGTTCTCAGCTCTCATCATATTATTGATCATCTCATATGCTCTAGCATCATCACTTCTTTCCTGATTGCTTTCATTATCTATGCTCCCACTATTTTCATTAGATGGTTCATCATACCACTCTTCACCGTGATGGATCCATATCTTGTAGTTTTGATCCATTCCAAATTTACACAAATCTAGTGCTACCTCATTACGTGTCTTAGGAACCACATTAACACATTTACGACATGGACATCGAATTGTATTTGCCTCTGCTACTTCGGCAAAAGCCATATCTAGAAATGCTTTCATACCATTTTGCCATTCTTGTGACCCCCTATCTTTAATAAACATCCAAGCCTTATCTATTGACATCTTCACTGTAAATAAACACAAAACACAAACACATAAATTCTAGACCTTAGGTTCCTAAATTGTCTAGTACTTGGATAATTATAAAATGAATTACATGGTTCATATAGTTGAACACCTCAGGACTTTATATAACTGTCACTAAACTATATATCTTAGGTTCTCTAAGGAAAGCTTAATTTTCCTAGGAGGAAGCTGTAAGCAAGCATCTTATTAGAGGTTGCTTCAACAATGGAATTTCTTGTTCATATGTAATCCTAACAAAATTATTATAGTAGTTAAGAGTTAAATTGTCAAAAGATAATTTGAGCTTGTAATTAAAGGAAGGGGTAGGTTTCAAAAGTGGTACAGACAGCACCTACTTCAGTTGAAATAACCAATAAATAGGCTCAAAAGTTGAATTATGCTCCCCTTTTATACTCTTAGGAGCTGGAAAAATTTTGTGGAAAAAAATCCTAACATTTCACTACCAAAATGCTGCTGATGGTTCACAGAATACGGAAGAAGATAAATTAAACTACAATGAAAGGCCAAATTTTAACAATCTAGATTGTTTACCTCAAGGTGTTACATTACTTGATAGAAGAGTAACAAAATACTTGCACCACACAACATATAATAAACTTAGCCTTCCCCTTACTTCTTAAACCATCAAGTCTTCAAAACTATCACAATTTCACATGGGAAATAGCCTTCTTTTAAGAACCACAGATTAAGAATATGAAGGCTAATGGAGAAAAATTTTAATTTTTCAAGAAAAGGGGGAGTTAGAAAAGGGAAGGGAAAGAAGGGGATGGTTAATTAAATACAACCAAAAGGGCAAAATCAAATTCAAATATACCATTTGAACATAAGAATCCCCATCTAAACTGTTTCTTTTGTCATTTTCCACATGCATGAACCAAAAAATATGTTAATTTAGTTCATAAGCAAACAGAAAATATCACTTTCAAATTCCTCCATGCTAGGTAGTAAGCATGTGACAAAGTTTAACTTAACACACATATATACACTGAAATATCTTCTTTTAATAGTATATCAAGTCTAATACTAGCAATAAACTAAAGTGAACTAGTGCAAGTCTCCACCATATACGACACTTTCAATAAACTAAACAAAAAGAAAGAATATATATAGCAATAGAACAACCAAAAACATCAACATCCAAGAGTTTAGCATTCAGGAAAAAACTAACCTTGATCGTCTTAGTCCACTTGCTTAACTACTTGCTTTTGAGGACAAGCTTCTAATCTTCCCTTGCCTACCTTGTTGTGATCTGGTGAGGATGCAAAAGCCTTGGAAATATTAATATATAAAATGCTAGGATGCCATTAAAGTAAACAAAAAAAGCAGTGAGCATTGATATCCTGATTGACTGCCTGAGGACCATGTACATTACACTAACAAGATTTGGTCTAATAAAGCTCAGCATGCATTAGTGGGAAACAAAAAAGGAAACGAGAGACAGGGGGTGAGCGAAGCTCAAAATCACATATGAAAAAAAAAAAAAAAATTTGGTTTTTTTCATTAGCAAGCAGAAATATTTCTGAACCTTTAAAAATTCCACTAATTCCCAACTTTCAAACTACATAATTTGGCAAAAATATGAAAGCAGCAAACACACATAAAGTAAAAAAAAAAAAAAAAAAATCTCAAACTAAATTTTTTTTTTCTTCCAGTTTGGTGGCTACGAAAATTGACCAAAGAAAAGAAAAAAAATTCCCAATTTCTTTTTCTCAATCTAGGCTTCAAAATAAAAATCAAGTCATATACTTGTATCAGGCTACTTGATTCTACTTCACTGCTCAAAACCCAAAGTAAAATTTCGTTTTTTTTTTTTTTTTTTTGCTAATTCTTCTCTAGAAACAAATTAATAAAAATTAAATTTAAAGAGAAGCAAAAGATTATACCTGCAAGTCAGAGAAATTTCTCAAACCAACCGGAATGAGAGATTGAAATTCCTCAAAGAAACCCAGTAAAAGAGAATGAACTCCACCGCTGCTCCTCAAATCACAATCTTCAATAATCTCTCATCTTTGCCTCCTTCAAATCTCACTTTTTTTTTTCTTTTTTCTTTTTGCCTCTCTCAAATAACTTTTTTTTTTTTTTTTGACAGTTTCTGGTTGTTTGCTTGAGAGAAACCAAATTCAAGCCAGTAGAGATAAACTTCAAAATTGAGATACGGTATCATGGATGGAGACAAACACGGAACTGAAAGGATATGGGAAAAACGGAATAGATGAGAAAAAACTGGGAAAATAATTCACCTTTCCCGCTCCCCAATTTTTTTTGTCAAATAGAACTTTCCCGCTGCCTATATTGTCCCGCGAAATAATGCAACAATATCCGCGCTCAACACTCATGCACTGCCTTGTTTTACTATCAAGTCTCAACCACTTCGTATAAAATAAAAAAAAAAAAAGTCTCAACCACTAATTAAAGGGAACCTTTTCTCTATATAACCCATTTTTTAATTGGTACAAGACAATGTCCGCCCACTCCACTCTTGTATTTCTTTTTTTTTTTTTTTTCTTTTAAATTCACAAATGGTTGAATGGGCATAAAAAAGAAAATATTGGATTTTCAATTATGCTTAGAATTTAATAATTTTTATATGCATTATGAAAGTTATGACATAAGAAATGTATTTGAAATATAATTCTTTATATTTATTTGGATTATTTTAGTTAATTTTACAATTTTTACTAATTTAATAAATTTATTTATCTTTTAAATAATTATTATATTAATTATAACGTTATCACAATTCGACTTCAGTTGAACCTTGGTCCGACCTTAAAAACTTTAAACCTTTCACTTTTCAAGTTGTTTGTGTAGGGAATTAACATGAAATTTCCAAACCTATGAGAAACAAAAAATAAAAAAAACACACGCCAAAAAAAATTAATAATCACACGCACAATATAGTATTTACGATGTTCGGTAATTTGCCTACGTCTATGGAGTTACAGGGATTTCACTATTATCAGGGAAAAATACAAAATGCGGCCGTACAATTTTTCACTCTCTCAAAAAACAACAACAAGAAACCCTAATCACCAAATCAGCGGTTTTTATATCCTGGGCACAGGATTTACAATAGAATACAAAATGGGCCAAAGATTTTTCCCGAGGGTGTTGCCCCCAAGCCCCCAAGAGGCTTGTCCATGAGCACTATGGTTTAGGCCTATCGGTCCAAGCCTCCGCTCTATGGACTAAGCCTCAGAAAATCTCTCATTAAAAACCACGCAACATTATATTGGGTTGGGTCGGGTCGTCAACCAAATCAAACACAACTAGACTCCATAAAACCCAACAGTTTAAACGGTCCAGGTCTGAAGATCATATTTACCACAAAACCAAACAGTTTAAACGGTCCGGGTCTAAAAATCTCTATCATATTTACCACATTAAAAAAAAATGTACGTGATTCATGCTAATTAATCATAAGTTTGCATCTAAAATAAGATAATAGAATTTATGTAATATTTAATTTTTTTTTTACATCATATTTAGAGAGTGAGAGATAGAGAGAAATATGATAAGATAGAGTTCAATTGATGGGGTGTGGCCATGAGTCGTCAATCATGAGTTTTGGCCATGGGATTAGACCATGAGATAGAGAAAGTTCACATCATCGATTTTTGAACATGGGTTTATGGGGAAGAATGATTTTCGGCATGGATCTATAGGGAATATAGGTTTTTGGCTTGGGTTTATGGGGAAAATGGGTTTTTGGCCATGGATTTTAGGGAAGAAGAACATGAAAAAAGTATGGAGATTTTGGGCGTGGCATGTTGTGGGTCTTTAGAGATTTCAGGGTGTGGCTAGCTAGACTTTGGAATTTGATGATTTTGCTTGTGTTTGAGAAAATATGGGCTTTGGGATTTATTATTTTGTATTTAAGCTGAATTTTTTGGGTTTTTTTGTGTTTGTTTTTGAAGAAAATATATAGGTTTATGGGTTCGTTGGAGATTGATTTGTTTACTGGGTTTATGGGTTTGAAGGGGTGTCCACAGGTCAACTTGGGTCTAGTTTGTGCCAAACCAATGACCGACCTGAGAGAATCAAGTGGAGGAAGTTCAAACTTGTTGCCGACCGGAGAGGGAGTCAGATCAGAGCGGTCGGATTCGTGCCAAAAGGCGGTCGGTTCGGTGTAAACCGTCCACGGTGGAAAAAATCCAACCAAAATAGTATCTTTCAGAAGAAATTTTGCCAGATCTGCCGAAGATCTCACGTGGGTTTGAAGGGGTGTCCATGGGTCAATTTGGGTCTAGTTTATGCCCAACCTGTGACCGACCTGAGAGAATCAAGTGGAGGAAGTTCAAACATGTTGTCGACCGGAGAGGAAGTCAGATCAGAGTGGTCGGATTCATGCCAAAAAGCGGTTGGTTTGGTGTAAACCATCCACGGTGGAAAAAATTCGGCCAAAATAGTTTCTTTCAAATGAAATTTTGGCAGATCTAGCAGAGATCTCACCAGATTTGGTGAGATCTCGCTAGATCCGATGAGATTTCCACCAAATCTGGCTGAGATTTCACTAAATTTGGTGAGATATCCCTAAATCTGGCATAAATCTCGTTGAATCTAAAGTATTTTGACCAAAAACTCGCCAAAAAAAAAGCTTGAATTGTCAGATTTTTGTAAGGTTCCGGTCAGGTTGGTTGAGGTGAGTTTTAGAGGAGAGAACCCGCCAACCGACCCACCGAAGTTGGTTTATTGGATCTGTAACCCGCCGCTGATCATTGGAGTCGGTTTTTGGGATCTATAACCCACCACCGACTGCCGAAGCTCTCGAGACAGTTGGATATGTCTTGATTTGGGGAAGAGCATGAAGAACATGTTCTTTATGTTCTTCCCAACAAAAAAAAAAATAATGAAAAGCAACAAAAAAAATATTTTATTATTTAATTTAATTAGATTGAAAGTTTGCTATGTAGACAATTTCCATTATTGAAATGACAGTAATGACCAAAATGGTAACAATTTTTGATTTTGAGGGACCAACATAGGCGCTCCAAAAAAGTAGAGACCAAAATGAAAATTGGCTCAAAATATAGGGACCAAAAGTGTATTTTTGCCTAAATATATAAAAAGTCTCAATTTCAGTTTTTGCCTTAAACCTTCAAATGCATCAAGCCGTCCTTGACCTCTATTACAACAACTTTATTTGATGTGAAACAAGGTTTTACCTATTACAACAAAATATTTTGATGTGAAATAAGTGGTTACTTATTGCAACAACATTATTTTGATGTGAAATAAGGTTTAACTATTACAACAACACATTTAGATGTAACAAGGTAATTCTTGCAACAATCTTAAATTGATGTAATACATTTAAGTTACTATTACAACAAAAAGTATATTTTTCATCTATTACAACGATATATTTTGATGTGAAATAAGTGGTTACCTATTGCATCAATAGATTTCAAAATAAAATAAGGTTTAGTTATTACAACAACACATTTAGATGTAACAAGGTAATTCTTGCAACAATCTTAATTGATGTAATAAATTTAAGTTACTATTACAACAAAAAATAACTCACAGATGCAATACTATATATATTACTCCAATTATTTCTGTTGTTGTAATATTACTTGTTGTAATAGGTCTTTTTTCTTGTAGTGATTTGTGATGAAAAAATTCGTCACTAAAATGTATTTTCTATTTTTATTATTTTCATAGTGTTGATATTAACCTGTAACCTGTCATTACATTATTAAAACCTCACATTTGATTAACACATTTATTTCAACAACACATTTATAAAAAATCGATCCATACATTCCACAAGTTAAAATTAAAACAAGTATCCAATTCAAACTCCTTCCATACAATAATTGTTTGCAACACATACAATAACTTAAGATGTTTTATAAAAATACAAAAAATGTTGCATAATATAATTTGAACCAATGGAAGATGTCTTCATATGTCTTCAAATAATGCCAAAAGTAAATCTCCTAAAGTCACCAATAAGAAATCTGCACAAATATAAAAACACTACATTAAAATCGTCAAGTTTAATATAATACAATTAGTTTCAGAGCCTTCATTATCTCAAAACAATCTGTCCAAACAAAATATAAACATCATGCCATAGGATCATGTACATAATAATAGATAGAGAGAGCTAGTGGCTAAAGGTCACAGGCATTAAAAATCATGTGCATATTGCATAGTTCCTAATTGTCAATTCTGGCTCCCAAAACCTACAGTACATTGCAGGATATAGAGGCAGGGGTCAACCATGATTTGCGGAGCTATGTCCTTCAATGTCCAGTTGGTTTGGAATAGCAATCACACCATAGAAATGTATTTAAGCACTAATATGATGTCTACAGCATCAAAGGAACCCATGTTTTGATAAATGCTATGCACCTATCAAAAAAAATGTTTTGATGAATGCTTTACAATTGGCCATATTATCTTCTAACTTGACCCACTCAACTAACTAAATCAATGTAGCATATTGCTAAACCATATCATTTAGACATATACATATAGACATATATAGGAAGTATATAGAGTAAGATATCAAAGGAATTAGTTTCAAATGATACATAAAAAATGAAGTGTTTTAACTTAAAGATAAAGTACTAACCAATAAGTGATTTAACTTGAAGATGAACTACCCCCATAAGTAAAAGGGTCATCATAACCCTTGCTTCTCAAAAAATTAAGAATATTCTTTTGGACCTCATCTTGTTTAGCTCACGCCTCTTGCTCCTTAGCTCGCTCCTCTTCATCCCTAGCTCTTGCCTCTTTGAGCTCAATTATCTCATTTTCTAACCAATGAATATACTCTACAGAAGAACTAGATGAGGCAGTGGTTACTAGAGAAGAGGAAGGTTTCATGCCAAGTCCTTTTACTATACCGGATTTCTTCTTAAAAACCAAGTTTGAGATCTCCTCTTGTGTAAGGGGAATTGCATTAGGATCTTGACAATGATCCTCCTGCACTTTGAGAATAGTTTCCTACCATTTGAAAGAGAGAAAAACAAGCAATCACAACATTAATACTACATATGTTATAGTTTTACAAACATGATAAGAATGGAATAATAGGGATGGAATGATACACATACATATGTCGCTTCATTCTCATGGTGTATCCACTTATTTGTATTTGGATTGAAATGAACATCTTTGTAGACTTTTGCCAATTCAGGAACTTGACCGCCATTATTATTTGTCTAATTAATTAACATTCGAGTGTTAGTTAGTTATAGTTAATTAATCACAACATGTAACATACTAAGGTTTAAGAAAATGAAAAAAACATGCACCTCCTCATCAACCTTAACAGCAAGTGCCTTTGTCCCGCATCTATGTTTGCCTAAAGTTTTGCTCCTATTTTTAGAGTTCGTTTTTGATTTTTTCTAATAAAAAACATTCAAGATATTTATTAGATCATGAATAAAATAGTATACATTTACTACATCTAAGTATTAATCTAATCATTTGACAACATAATATAGTAAATATTGGATAATAATAATATACGCATAAATAATTTACCAGCCAGTCCTTATTGGTCCATTTCCTTTCAACGAGTCCAGTCCACTGCTCAAGTGTCGCATTCTTTGGCGGGTGGCTTTTTGCATAGTCAGCACCATGGGATCGTACAAGCTTTTTATAAATCTGATACAACTTGTTAGAGCTGCAACTCAATAATCTTCCATATTTTGTATTTATTGTTTTCATTACCAAGTTTGAATCTCCTTCTAGGTCAAACTGATCCTGTAAAATGAAGTATATATATATTATAAAAATATTATTATATGAATTTAATATGCTTAGTGACAACAAAGACGAGTTAGACGCTATCAATGTAAATTTACCACGATATTTTGAAGCACCACATCTTTAGTAGCAGCATCAACACTTTTCCAATTTTTTACGTTGTAACTAGACAAATTACTTCGCACTTGTACACCAATTTGATTGACAAGCTTGCACGCATTCTTCCCAATAGGAGCATCATACTCTGTAGCTATACGTACTGGCAGTTTACCACTTTTTTCAACAAGTGCCCGTACTGCTATACCACGTGTTGCTCCACGGGTGTATTTCTGCTAGTAAATCCTATTTAAAATTATCAATGTTGAAAAATTATACATTCTATGTACATTAAGTATAATCTCAACAGTACATTAAGTATAATCTCAATAGTAAAGACAGGATGTAGTTGTAATTAAGTATGTTCTATGTAATTACCAGTCGTGGTAGTTAATGCATCAGTAGCCTTCGCACTAGAAGAACTTTGGGCGAGAGGATTTTCTTCAAGAGGTGTTTCCGTTGATTGGACTACTGGGATAGATGCCTCACCTCGAGAGTGTGTAAGTTGTCCTGGTGCCATCTGTAACTAACAAACATATATATAATGGAACAACAAAATCATTACAAATAATAGAACAAAGTTATTATCTATTGTACCCTATGGAACATCTATTATACCTTATGGGTTAAAGAGTTAAATGACTCAACATCATTCTCATCGTCACCAATAGGTGGTACATAATCATCATCTACCACAACACTAGCTCTACTTCTTTTCCCTTTTGCACAATTGGACTAAGCAGAATCTTTTAGAGAAGTTGAGATGTGCTTCAATCCCAAAACATCAATTCTCTCTTGGTTTTGCCTCATTCTATCCAATCTTGTAATCTCATAACTCGGTATATTATGAGTGTATTTGGCCTTTTTGGGCATTTTTTGAAACTATATATTGACATGAAAGATAAGTATAATTACTACTAACTTAACATCATAGTCCACACCATTATCCATATTAAGCAATTCACAAGTGCAAAATTTAAACACAATTGCTGCTAACTCAACATAACAAATGACCACATCAAATATCCATATCAAGTTCAAGATAAGTACAAAACATCTCAAAATAACAATTACTACTAACTTTACATATCATAGTTCACACCATTATCCATATCAAGCAATTCACAAATGCTAAATTTGAATACAATTGCTACTACCTCAACACAACAAATGACCACATCAATATCCATATCAAGTTCAAGATAAGCACAAAAAATTTCAATAACAATTACTACTTAAACAAGCATAAAACTTTAAGACAAGCACACAACATTTAAGACAATTGTTTTGAACTCTACATATCATAATCCATATCAAGATCAACATCAGGTATGTCATGCTCTGCATTTTGATTAGCATCTCCTGAAGTTCCACCTTCAGGAACCACCCCAGTTTCAACATCACCCATACAATACTTAATAATATTGTCTTCATCATTGATAGTGACAACATCAACAATTACTTCTTGTTGGAATGCGTCACTATCTTTTGTATTATCATTGGATTCTCCACCCCTGACTTCTAGGACATCAAACACTCCCCTATGTTGGATGCATTGCACAATTTTCCAAGGGTCATGCAATTTGGTATCTTGAAGGTAGAAAACTTGTTTCGCTTGACTAGGAAGTATAAAAGGGTCATTTTGATACCACTGACTTGTAACATCAATGCTCGTGCAGTGTGCATCGGTTCTTATTGTTCTCCGTCGACCATTGGTACTAGTATTGTACCATTCACACTGAAACAAAACAACTTTATGGTGAAACATATACTCTAATTCTCAAATTTTGCACACATGACCATAGAAGTCATGCATTTCTCCCTCATGGTCCCCTTTGGTACATACACCACTGTTTTGAGTTACACAACGATTGTCTAGGTCTCTTGTATGGAACTTTACACCATTGACCATACAAACTGTGTCCTCCTTCACATGTGACTTAGGACCATTTGCTAATGACCATAACTATTTAGTAGCTTCTGATGATTCGTTAACTTTCAATCTATTCATCTATAATGACACACAAGTGATATTAATTAGTAATAAGCAATGAAGAATAAATTTAAGTATTTAAATTTATTAGTGTGTGATTAAATTTCAAATGTCTTACACGTTCTCTGAACTACTTAGGAAACTCTTGTCGTTGGATTTGAGTTATGGCTTCTCCAGTAGGATTATGCAATGTGCTTTTGTGTTCTCTGTTAAACATAAGGTGATTTATTTTCAGCTAATCATTGCAGATAATATTCAAAACTTGATCAAACAATATATGCATATGAAATCACATACTTTAAATAAAGCTCTAGCTTAGGACTATTGTACAATAAGTACCAATGAGCAATGTCAAGCAATGCACGAGACAAGTCGCCATCATTCTACCTACCACCTGTAGGTCGGGCGGTTTGTGAAAAAACTATCAATCTTTCGCTAGATTCACCAAAATCTTCATTTCTTTCTCTTCGGTTATGCACAGTTTCGATCCCATCAATATACAAAGACCAGTTGTTAATACATTCTTTAAGAACGTAAGTCTCTGCAATCAAACCTTCTGGTCGAGCTCGGTTGGAAACGTATCTTTTCAATTTTCCAAGGTACCTATGAGGAAAAAATACGCACAATATGTGATTTTATACCACGTGGGAAAGATGCAATTGATGAGTGCATCAAAGGATCTAATTACTTTTCAATTTGATACATCCACTGATATTGTGCCAGGCCTCCTAGAATTGCTTCTCGAGGCAAGTGAACAGCAAGGTGGACCATAATATCAAAGAATGCTAGAGGAAATAACCTCTCAAGCTTGCACAGTATAAGAACAATACG
Source organism: Quercus glauca (assembly GCA_023736055.1). Taxonomy (NCBI): domain Eukaryota; kingdom Viridiplantae; phylum Streptophyta; class Magnoliopsida; order Fagales; family Fagaceae; genus Quercus; species Quercus glauca. Next base: position 70,188,778 of record CM043318.1, read on the forward strand.
TTCTTCTAGTTTCTCCAATTCACTCCGCTTTAGGGTCCTTGAGCATAAGTCTTGGAAGAAGTTGCCCAACTCAAACAATACAATACTAATGTCCTTATCTACAAACCCTCACAACCCAATTGGAAGAATTCGTTGTAGTAGCACATGACAGTCGTGGCTTTTCAAACCAAATAATCTACCATTTTTTGCATTCACTGACCTTGATATGTTGGCTGCATAGCCATCTGGATACTTGACTGATTTCAAAAAGTCATAAAAACTATCCCTTTCATTGGGGCTTAATGAAAAGAAAGCCCGAGGCTTATCATATGATCCATCAGGACATTGTTTCAAATGCAACGTATGCCTAAAGTTCATATTTTGCAAGTCTATCCGTGCCTTGTCAGTGTCTTTGTTTTTCCCTTCAATACCTAACAAAATACCATAAGTACTCTCACTAATGTTTTTCTCCACATGCATGACATCAATGTTGTGCTTAAGTTTCTTATTTTTCCAATATGGAAGCTTATACAAAATACTTACCTTTGACCAATTTGGCTCCCCAATGAGTTGTCTCTTCTTGTAATTTGGATATTTTCCTAAAATTATATTTGGCATTCTATCTAGCTGCTCTTGTATCTTTCCCACTTGTAACTCTAAAGATTTCTTCCGTTTCTCCGGTAAACCATTATGCAACTGACTATGTCTCCAACGATGTTCCATAGACAAATAAGCTCGATGGTTAATAAATCCAATTTTACTTTCCAAAACTTTTGAATATGGTTCATCATTGCAAGTGTAACAAGAATGATAACCCTTTGTCCTTCACCCAGACACGTTACCAAATTCAGGATAGTCATGTATTGTCCACAACAAAGTTGCACGTATCTGAAAATGCTCTTTACTATAAGCATCATAAGTTTCTATACCTTCTTCCCACAACTCCTTCAACTCATCAACCAATGGTTTTAAGTAAATATCAATCTCATTTCCCGATGGATGGGGACCAGGAATAAGCAAAGACAACATAAAATATGGCTCTTTCATAGCCAGCCAAGGTGGTAGGTTATAGGGGATAAGTATGACAGGCCATATACTATAGTTGTTGTTCATATTCCCAAAAGGGTTAAATCCATCTGTAGCCAAACCCAACCTTACATTGCGAGGTTCGAGGGAAAAATTAGGATATTGCAAATCAAACTCCTTCCACTCCTCACTATTAGCCGGATGCCTCATTATCCCATCATCCGCACGTTTTGTTGGGGAGATAAACACCTTGGGGAGCTTTCTTGAGTAATTAATATAACATATAGAAACACACTTTAACCCAAAAGGCCTAAGCCCTAATGGGTATGTGCTCAATTATGTTATATTAACCACTCATTCTTTTCATCTTTATTCAATGTGGGACTTCACTCACACGTGTAACCCAACAATCTCCCCCTCACGTGTGAGTCTCTACCACTCTATGGGCTTCAAGACTTCTCTGTGGGCCATGAATAAGTCCTACTCGCTCCCCCTTGCCTAATGGACTTTTCTCTTCATCAGCGCGTCATCCATGGGTCTCTCGTACGTCATCCATGGGAACCACGTGTCAACCCTGCACGCACATCCATGGGAACCCCGCACGTTCATGTCCATGGGAACCTCGCACCATACCATTATTTAGCACCACTTGAGTCTCTGCCTCTCTGTGAGTTTTTGAACAAGTCCTACTCACTCCCCCTTGACTAATGGGCTTTTCACTTCATCAATGCGTCATCCATGAGTCTCTCGTACGCCATCCATGGGAACCACGTGTCAACCCTGCACGCACATCCATGGGAACTCCGCACGTCCATATCCATGGGAACCTTGCATTACACCATTATTTATCACCATTAGCAATAGTCCAGGATCTTTATGTGTGGGCCATTTAGGCTTTCTCTGTCCCCGCTGGGTAGGGACCATGGACATCTCACCACCTTCGCCGCACACCACCATGGGCTTTGATACCACTTGTTGGGGAGATAAACACCTTAGGGAGTTTCCTTGAGTAATTAATATAACATATAGAGACACATACCCATTAGGGCTTAGGCCTTTTGGGTTAAAGTGTGTTTCTATATGTTATATTAATTACTCAAGAAAGCTCCCCAAGGTGTTTATCTCCCCAACAAGTGGTATCAGAGCCAGGTTGAGTAATTAATATAACATATAGAAACACACTTTAACCCAAAAGGCCTAAGCCCTAATGGGTATGTGCTCAATTATGTTATATTAACCACTCATTCTTTTCATCTTTATTCAATGTGGGACTTCACTCACACGTGTAACCCAACACGTTTGTCTATAGACCATCTCATGTCCTTAGCTCTTTGGCCTGACATGTACAATCTCCTCAGTCTCAGTGTCAACGGGAAGTAACGCAATACCTTATGAGGAATCTTCTTACCTTGGGCACGTGTATCCTTGTACCTAGGCGCCTCACACACCGGACATTTATCAAGATTTTTATTTTCCTTCCAAAATAGTGCACAATCATTTTTACATGCATCTATATGCTTGTATGACATGCCCAAGTCACGTAATATCTTCTTTGCTTAATAAGTTGACCTTGGAACCAAATTACCTTTCGGTAAAACCTTTGTCAGCAATTCTAGCATCATATCAAGTCCTTTATTACTCAAGTTGGTCATTACCTTTACATTCAACATCTCAATAACAAACTTCAAGATACTATAATCAATGCAACCCGGATACAACTCACGCTTTGCATCTTCCTCAAGTTTGTCAAAATGATACACCTCCTCATCTTCGGTTGCATTTCTTGGTTCCCCTCTAATTTGGTCACCTACCAAGGCATCAATACCATCCATATGATCATCATCCGACATTTCATTATCATGAATGTTCTCGTTCAATACACGAGATTCTCCATGATTATACCAATTCATGTAAGATTGCATAATCCCACGATGAAGCAAATGGATATACACAGTATGAAGAGATTGTCGATAACAATTCACACAGTGAATACATGGGCATGGAATATTACCACTCAAGTCCACAACCGCCATTGCAAAATTAATAAATGCATTGATCCCTTCAATATATGGACGACTTAATCTGCCATCAAGTGTCTTACACATTGTCATCCAACTTTTATCCATGTTTGACTACAATTGCAAGGTGAATACTATTTTAGCAAAATAAGGACAACTCATGCATAATGTATTCTAACATCTAAGTCTACAAGCTACTAAGGTAAAATAAGGATAACTCATGCATAATATCCTATTCATGAATGCACAAATCTATATTAATACTTAAACAAATGTACAGTGCACACTCAAACACTCCCAATATTAGTTTAAACTACCTTATAACACAATGCAAGCCACCCGCTTGCTCCAACATAACAACCCATCACAAAACCAATTTTCAACATTACAAATATAGAGTTTTACAAGTATTTAAATCAAATAAAATACTATTTGTCACATCTAATCAACAATACTCATTCACATTTGCAAGAAATGAAAAACACTCATAATATGAATTTAAACCACCTTATAACACCATGCAAGCCACCCGCTTGCTCCAACACAACAACCCACCACAAAACCAATCACCAACATCACAAATATAGAGTTTTACAAGTATTTAAATTATATAAAATACTATTCATCACATCTAATCAACAATACTTATTCACATTTGCAAGAAATGAAAAACACTCCCAATATGAATTTAAACCACCTTATAGCATCATGCAAGCCACCCGCTTGCTCCAACACAACAACCCACCACAAAACCAATTTCCAACATCACAAGTATAGAGTTTTACAAATATTTAAATCAAATAAAATACTATTCATCACATCTAATCAACAATACCCAATCATAATTCAAAAGAATGTAAAACACTCTCAATATGTATTTAAACCACCTTATAACACCATGCAAGCCACCCGCTTGTTCCAACACAACATACCACCACAAATCCAATTTCCAACCTCGCAAGTATAAAATTTTATAAGTTTTTAACTAGAATTTACTTACTTTGCTCAAGCTAAGCTTATAACTTTCAAAAAAAATATCCAAAGATATTGCAAATAATGTGTATTTAGCCTGCAAAAGAAAACTTAAATTTATAAGTCCTTCAGTCTTGAAAATGATACAACTACCAGAAACAATAAAAAAAAAAAATTATACCTGTGAAAATTAATGAAGAAGAGTTAGGAGCTTAGTTGATGACTGTAAGGTACCAGTGAAAATTCTACTTATATAGACCCATGCTGTAAGTGCTGAATTAAAAAATAAAAAATAAAAGGCCCTACTTCAACATCAATTGCAATACCACTAGCTATAAAGATGTTGTGAGGATGTGGAGAGATAAAAATTGATGAAAAGCTAATTTAAAAAATCAGCGAATTCAGAAACCCATAAAAATAGCCAAGAAATATTAAAAAATGGGACATGTTATAGAGGATGTTAATGGTACCAATTATGCCACCAGCCAAGAGAAATGTTTGCACATAATAAAGATGAAGACTGAACACAACATCACCATAATTATAATACAAATCACAAGCATCCACATAATAAAAAAGAACCTAACCAAAGAGGCACACACAAGCAAATCTACTGCCTAGTCCTCTATTTGGTTGATATGAAAGCCCTTTACAAGATAATATACCAAACAATTGTCCATTGCCCAATTTGAAAGATTCTCAGAAGACCCACCAGATCAAGCAACTCACAAAACCAATCAAGTCCCTTACTTCACTCACAATCAACTATATTACACAAAAACATAATACTAAAAAAAAACATGTTTATTTTTAACTAAAATCATTGAAAAAGCAATAGCCACCAGCTAAAAACACCAAAAATTTCGAAATTTACGTTTTCCAAGTACTAATAGTAATAAAAAGAACATAGTGCCAGAATCTTCTCAAAATTAAAGGGAGGAGGGTAAGTTTTACCTATCAACAAGCCTGACTTTTCTCTATGAAAATGAAATTTACATCTTGAACCAAAAAGGAATCCCAAATTTGCTACAAAACATGGAATTTTGATTAGCTCAAAAACCAAAAAAGAAAAGCAATAAATAAATATAATTTCAGAGTCTCTTACTTGAAGTAGTTAGGGGGAAAAAAAAAAAAACGCTTGAATCAGTGAAGGGAAGGCGAAGGGTCACCCGTTGGAAGTGGGAGGTTGAACCGGCGAGGGGAAGCCGAAGCGTCGCTAGGTGGGAGCTAAAGCGTCGTCGGAGCGTCGCTGGGTGTGTCACCGATGCGTCACTGGGTTCGTCGCATAAGCGCCGCTGGGTTCATCACACAAGCGTCGCCGGTGCGTTGCCAAAGCGTCGCTTGTGCATCACTGGTGCATCGCCGAACCGTCGCCTATACGTCACTAGGTTCGTCGCACAAGCGTCACCGGTGCGTCGCCGATCGTAGCTGGGTACGTCACCAGTCGTAGCTGGGTGTGAAGCGAAGCCGAACCATCGCTTGGTGCGTTGCCTTAGCGACACCGACTCAAAGCGTCACTGGGTGCGTCGCCTTAGCGTCGCCGAGCTGAAGCGTCACTAAATCGGCGACGACGCGAGTTGAATCGGCGATCTATGTGTTGCGGTTGTGAGGGAGAGTGACGAACTCGGATGGGCTGTGAGGGAAAGAGAGAAAAACCAGAAAATGGAAAAGTGGAAAAAAAAAAAAAAAAAAAAAAAAAAAAAAAAAAAAAAAAAAAAAAAAGGGCTGAAGCTCATATAAGTACATAGCTTTTAGTGACGAACTCAGATTCGTCACTATTGGCTAACCTTAGCGAGGAACATGAATTCGTCGCTGATAATGTACTTTATACTATAATTTATTTTTAGTGACGACTTCCTTTCGTCACTATATGTTATATACAGCAACAAAATACTTTTCGTCACTAATAGTGTACTCACTAACACCTTTAGCGACAAAAGTTTTAGTTGCAAAAAATTAAACTTTTAGCTACGAAAACATTTGTCGCTATAGCTAAATTTAGCTTGGCACAACAAGTTTTCTCTTGGTGCCTGAGTTCATATACGTACAAAGCTTTTAGTGACAAACTCGGATTCGTCACTATTGGATACCTTTAGCAACGAACTCGAATTCGTCATTGAAAATGTATTGATATTTATGATTTTATTTTTAGCGACGACTTCTTTTCATCACTATATGTTATATTCAGGGACGAAATACTTTTCGTCACTAATAGTGTTCTCACTAATACCTTTAGTGACGAAAATTTTCGTCACAAAAAATTAAACTTTTAGTGACGAAAAGGTTCGTCGCTGTAGCTAAATTTAGTTTGGCGCAACAATTTTTTTCTTGGCGCCTAAGTGCATATTAGTATAAACCTTTTAGTGACAAACTCGGATTCGTCGCTATTGGCTACCTATAGTGACGAACTTAGATTCGTCACTGAAAATGTATTGATATTTATGATTTTATTTTTAGCGACAACTTATTTTCATCACTATATATTATATTCAGCGACGAAATAGTTTTCGTCACTAATAGTGTTCTCACTAACACCTTTAGCGACGAAAGTTTTCGTCACAAAAAACTTCAACATTTAGCGATGACAAATTTCGTCGTTGTAGCTGAATTTTGTTTGGCGCCAACATTTTTTGCTTGGCGCTTGAGTTCAACACAACATATAGTGACGAAATCTAATTTTTGTCACTAAATATTACTAATTTTTTTTTATAAATAGCTACGAAAACTAATTTTCGTCACTATATAGTACTTTTTTGTGAGGAAAAAATTTTCCTCACAAAAATTCGTCACTGAAACTACATTTTGTTGTAGTGCGCTCCCTTATGACTTTCTTTACACAAATGCTTAGGGAGAAATCACACATTGTTAGACTCTAGAAAGATCAAATAATAAAAAGTTCATCATGTCCAATTTTTTATTTTTTATTTTTATTTTGCATCTCTATGAAGCCTCCATATTTTATCAAGCTAATGTCCATATATGGACTGACCTTTACTACTTCGGGGGCTTTCTCTTAACTGGTTTCTATGATTCTCTTCCCCTATGGCCTTTTCCCTAATGCTATGGTTTTTTTTTTTTTTTTTTTTTTTTTTTTTAATAAAAATTTTGAATTTATGAGAAATTGAACTAGCTTCACTAGGCACATTATGGAAGAAAAAAAAGAAGAAAAAGTAAAAGCAAAAAAAAAAAAAAAAAAATTCCAAAATAATAATAGAAATTTTTTTGTGAAAAAGAAATATAAATTTTTTTTTTTTCTTGATAGATAAAACGACATAATTTTAGGCTTGTCAATTAAACAACCAATCCTCGATCCAATTAATCACGTTCCAAGAATCGTGCCAATAATTACGATCATTATTATTATTATTTTTTTAAAAATAATTATAACATGCTGCTAATCTTGCAACTCGAACCATTTTTCAGCTACAAAGCCTTTGGCATAATTACAATCATTATAAGAAGAGAAAAGAACTACACTCTATTAAAATTGCCTAACAAATATTCGCTAAATTAAGCATTAATTAGAAAATTTGCAACTGTACATCAAATCGGTATTGATATATATACATATATATATATATATATATATTATTTTTAATGAGAAACAAGACAGAACTTGTCATTTATGAAACGCAATCGGTATTCAACTATGCAACCAAGTGATTTACTGACGATATTAAGCACTTAAGTATTATTCTACTATATAATATAGGGCTTGACGACCTATTGACCTACCTCTCCAATCACACAAACAAATATATTCTCAACATACAAAAAATAACGAATCCACTTTGATTAAATATGTATCATTGAGTCATCTCTAACAATGCGGCAAAGGTAAGCAATCCAACCACAATCAATAGTGTGGTCATCATATTTGTTTTTTTGGTTTATGTTGACTTCGCTTTTCTAGGGTTTTGTTCTCTAACCTGCTAGATGATATAAAATATTTATCTTATTTCCATCATCATACACAGAGATGTACATAGAATCTGCATGCTTTTTGTGAAGCTACTGCATTCTTATGCTCCTTAAGGTTTTGTAACAAAGTCACCTTCAATTCTACAAGTGTGTAATGAAAAACTTTGCATCCATCAACAAACTTCAAGTTGCTAAGAGTTAGTCACAAGTTAGAGATTTGTGCAATTGAAAAAGCCTCTACAAAATCTTTTAGGGTTTTAGACACTAGTTAAGCCAGATTCAATCAAATCTCTAGTCAATTAAATTAATTAATTAAACAATTCGATCTAATTTAAATAAACATCACACAGTGAATGTTGACCTAAGAAAACTTTAGAAACTGTGTCTTCAAAGGAAAAAATTTGGGAAAGATTTAACCTAAACAATCCTCAAAGCAATATTTCACTAGTAAAATGGAAGTTTATACAATAGATTTAACCTTAAATCTACTGCTACCTCTTGTAGTATTTACTCACGTGACCACACACAACTCCGAATCCACGGACTTTTCTACTGTGAAACAAACACTCTAGTTTGTGACTTTAAGAACTCCACTCAAAGGTTTAAATCATCAACTGTGGTTGATTTGATGCAACAACTTTACTCTATAGCCAAATCTATTGTTTGCGCAAGGTTTCCAGCTATAACTTCGAAATGGTTTGAAAAAACTCCAGATTTGTGTACAAAAACACTGCCCTCTTAAATATGTAAAAACATTCTCTAGGATTTGTATTTACATATCCTAAAGATTCATCAAAACCCTAAATAAAATGAGAATTCAGATCTGCACAATTCTCGATCGATAGAGATAAGTGAGACTTTTCTACACTTATCTTTTCCTACTTTCTTGAGTCTTCAATTGTGCAGAACTTCATTTATCTTGTTTCTAAATATTTCTAGACTAAACACCAGACAAAAACTATATTCTAAAGGTTACAATTTGTTCATGGTTGCCAACCTAAAAATATAGACTTTACAAAATCAAGTCCAAGTGGAGATTAATGCTAGGGTTCAACTATACGTTGGTATTTTGGGATAGACTCAATAGCCGTAAAATTCATTATACTTGCAACTGCTAGTTCTTAATTAGTGGATTCTTGAGAGTGGTGATATAAAATTCACCGAATGGAGTTTTTGTTTTGTGAAGGTTTTCCACATTAGTTAACAAATCATTGTGTCAAATTTCATTTCCCTCCACTCTAGATTAGATTTGTGATTTGTTGGTGCCTTTTACCTTGTTTGCATTAAGGGTCTGTTTAGATACTACTTATTTTGCTAAAAACTAAAAACTAAAAACAATATAGCAAAATAATTTTTAAATATGTGAATAGTATCGTGGGATCTATTTTTAAAGTTTGTTTTGTTTTTTTGTTTTTTTTTTCCTGAATAAAGTACTTATGGGTCTCATGAACAGTGCACAAGACTTACTAAACAGTGCATAATCATATGAAAACTGACTTCTCAAAAATAAAATAAAAAACACAAACGCATAAACGTAGCACCAGAAACACAATCCAAATGGGTACTAGGTCTGAATAATTAATATACTTGCATAATTGAATTAGTTAACTGAGATCAATCTATAACCCAACAAGTGGCTTCTATTAGATTCCCACAAGGAGTCTTCGTTTGTGCATAGATAATTGCTCCATGAAATTCAAAATATTAAAGGACTCTGAATTGACATCGACTTGTTAACGTTTTTTTTTTTTTTTTTGGCAAGAATTTACATCTTATTGAATATAACTAAAACATTACATGGCTTTGGTCTCATTCTCATATACTACCTAAGAGAAAAATACATGACTTTGGTCGTAATTACATCCTTAAAAGATGAAAATTACATATGGATAAAATTTAATAAACAATTGATCTAAGTCCAGAATTAAGTTATAAGGCGTTAAAATACCCACTTTACCCGATAAATTGGTATTCTAAATGATGGTGATCAATGTCATGTCTTTATATACAAGAAATCAACATGTCATATAGATTAAGAGCACGCTCAAAAAGTGAAGAGGTAAAATCTAGGACGATGGATCTCCATGAGATGGTCCTGACGGATCAAAGTCCATGGGTCGATAGGAGACAGGCCCAATGCCCATGGTCCATTATGAATGAATGCTACATGGACGGATGCCAAGGAGACGGATCAAACACTCATGTGGTGGCAAGGAAACCCTAGATGAATTTACTTGCGGCACATGCTTAGCCACCTTGGAATTCTAAAGCAATTAGAATTCTAGCGCAAGGAGGATTCTGGAAGATCCTCTCTATAAGGAAATACCTTGTCCATCAAGTTTGAGATTGCTTAAGAGGCTTCCTATAAGGAAAAGACTTTCGGACTAAGGAGGAGGTGTCAACCCTCTACTACTATAAAAGCCCCAATACCCTCATAAATCAAGGTAGGCATACTTTGTCCCCTCTCTAGCACTCTAGAGTTGTGAGAATATTTCCAACTTAACCTTTGGAGGGTAATTGGCCGGCACCACACCGGTGCTCTCTGTTAGGTTTTCTCCTTGTATTTTGTAGGTATTACTTTTGAGTGTGCGAGTATCATGTGACTCACTGGTGAATTTCTTGGCATCATCAGTTGGCGCCGTTTGTGGGAAGGTGGCGATTGAGATTTGTAAGCCATATTATTGTTTCCCAGAAAAAAGGGTTGTATGGTACTCACTCGCTCAATGGCAACCATTAACGACATTCAATGAGAGGAACTACCCATGACTGCCCTCAAGAGACAAGTTTGAACTCTCGTCACTGCCGTGGAACGCCTCACCAAAAAAAACCACGACCTAGAAGAACAGTTGCACCAGAAGAATGTGGCACCGAATGACCAACAAGGAGATTAAGAAGGGTCCAGCACTGAAAGAAGGAACCAAGAGAGACCAGAGGGCAGTAATGCCCCAAGCAGACCGGAAAGGCAAAACATGAGCCTCCCAACCCTCATGGACATAACTCCACAACCTATTATTGCGGAGATGCAGGCAATAAAAAAACAAATGGAAGTCATGATGAACGCCCTCAAGGGACGAGTGTCCAGCGATCTTGATGACCTGGTCAACCGCACTGATTCGCCATTCACTACGGCCGTCAACTCTTTCCCTCTACCACATAAGTTTCGTATGCCTCAGATTGACAGCTATGACGGAGTGAAAGACCCTCTGGACCACCTAGAAACCTTTAAAACCTTGATGCATCTTCAAGGGATAGCGGATGAAATCATGTGTAGGGCCTCCCTACGACATTGAAAGGAGCAACCAAGATTTGGTTCAGCCGACTGATGCCTAACTCCATCAGCACTTTCAAGGAGCTAAGCACTCAGTTCACTACACACTTTATCAGGGGATATAGGTATAAGAAGTCCATTGCGTGCTTAATGAGCATAAAACAACGAGAGGACGAGACGCTAAGAGCCTACATAACACGCTTTAATAAGGAAGCACTCTCGATCGATGAAGCTGACGACAAGATATTGGTAGCAGCTTTCACGAATGGGTTGTGAAAGGGAAAGTTTTTGTTCTCTTTATACAAGAACAACCCGAAGACCATGTCGAAAGTACTCTACAGAGTAACCAAATACATGAATGCTAAAGACGCATTGTTGGCTTGGGAGGAGAAACCTAGGAAAAGGGAGCGGCAGGAAGATATATGGCGGGACCAAGGATCGAAGAAGCCAAGAACGGGAGACCTAAGGGATGAGAGACACTCTAAGCCGCCAGGAGGGAGGTTTACAAGCTTCACCCTATTGACTGCCCCAATAGACCAAGTCCTAATGCAAATCAAGGACGAGGGGACTCTAAATTTTCTCGAGAAACTGAAAGGAGATCCCAGCAAGAGGTCTAGAGACAAATATTGCCGCTTCCACTGTGATCACAGACACGACACGGTCGATTGCTACGACTTAAAGCTATAGATAGAGGTCCTAATCGAACAAGGGAAATTATAGAAGTTCATCAGCAAAGAAAGGATGGATCCACCTCCTCAAGAACAACACCCCCGACGGGATAATGAGCGTCTTAGACCCCCAATCAGAGACATAAGGATGATTGTAGGGGGCATAACTGGAGGGTCGTCCAAAAAGGCTCGAAAGACTTATCTCAAAATGGTTCACAATGTGCAGCTAACGGGCTCTATACCAAAGATAGTACGAATAGAAAGCCCTATCATAGGGTTCTCAGAAGAGAATGCTCGGCGCCTTTACCACCCTTATGATGACGCTCTTATCGTCACCCTACGAGTAGGAGACTTCAATATTCACCGAGTACTGATAGACAATGGTAACTCAGTAGCTGTCCTTTACTACCCAGCATTCCAACAGATGAGAATTGATAGAGAACGATTAATACCAACAAATGCTCCCCTAGTTGGTTTCGGAGGTACAAGGGTATTCCCTTTGGGTGCGGTCACACTTTCGATATCAATAGGTGATTATCCTCAACAAATCACGAAAGATGTAACTTTCCTTGTGGTCAACTGCTCGTTCGCCTACAATGCTATTATCGGACGACCAACCCTTAATTCATGGAAAGCGGTAACGTCAACATACCACCTAATGATCAAGTTTCCTACGAAGTATGGGGTTAGAGAGCTACAAAGAAATCAGGTGGCCACACGTAAATGCTATATTGCCATGATGGAGATGGAAGATCACCAGTAGACTATGTACATAGAAGAGCAAAGGACCATGGCAGAACCAGTCGAAGAACTGAAAGAAATAACTCTTGACGAATCAAGACCTGAACGGACTACTAGAGTAGGAATGTTGGCCAGCTAGCCAATTCGTCAAGCCCTCATAACATTCCTAAGAATGAACCAAGACGTGTTCGCATGGAGCCACGAGGACATGCCTGGTATCGATCCATCAGTCATAGTTCACAGGTTGAATGTGAACCCCACATCTTTGCCCGTCCGACAAAAGAGGAGAGTATTCACCCAAGAGCGAGACAAAGCGATAGTGGAAGAAGTCAGGAAGCTATTGGAGGCTGATTTTATTAGAGAAGTGTACTATCCTGACTGGTTAGCAAACGTAGTTATGGTTAAAAAGGCTAATGGGAAGTGGCAAATGTGCGTCGATTTCACGGACCTCAACAGAGCATGCCTAAAGGACAGCTACCCGCTCCCTTGGATAAATACATTAGTAGACTCGATGGCAAGACACCAACTCATGAGCTTCATGGATGCCATTTCAGGCTATAACCAAATCAAGATGGACGAGACCGATTAAGAGAAAACTTCCTTTGTCACCAGCCAAGGACTCTTTCGCTACAAGGTGATGCCGTTTGGGCTCAAAAACGTAGGGGCTATGTATCAGAGATTGATGAACAAGATGTTCACGCACCAGATCGGGAGGAAAGTACAAGTCTATGTTGACGATATGTTAGTAAAGAGCCTGTGCTAAGATGATCACTTAGTGGACCTCCAAGAGACGTTTGACACGTTCCGCTCATATAACATGAAGCTGAATCCAAACAAATGCGCGTTCGGGTTAACGACAGGAAAATTCTTGGGTTTCATAGTGTCCCAAAGAGGTATAGAGGTTAATCCGAAGAAGATACGAGCCATAATGGAGCTGGAACCCCCAAAGACGGTCAAGGAGGTGCAAAGCCTGGACTGCAAGGTGGCGGCACTGAATAGGTTCATTTCAAAAGCAACAGACAAATGTCTTCCATTTTTCCGTACGCTGAGAAAATCATTCGAGTGGACGGAAGAATGCCAGAAAGCCTTCGAAGAATTGAAGAAATACCTTTCATCCCCTCCATTACTCAGCCCGCCCAAACTAGGGGAAAAGCTTTACCTCTACCAAGCAGTTTCACAAGCAGCAGTCAGCGCGGCCTTGGTAAGAGAGGAAGAAGGGTATCAAAGGCCCGTCTACTTTATAAGTCGGGCATTCCGAGGAGCGGAAGAGAGGTACCCCCAAAATGGAGAAATTGGCATTTGCCTTAATAATTGCTAGCACGAAAGTTGAAGCCGTACTTCCAAGCCCATACCATTGTAGTCTTGACGAATCAACCCCTGAAAAGAGCTCTGAGTAGCTTTGAGGCTGCCGGACGGATGGCCTTATGGGCAGTAGAAATGAGTGAATTTGACATACAGTATCGCTTGCGAACGGCGATTAAAGGGCAAGCAGTGGCTGACTTCATCACCGAATTTACTCAATCAGAAGGCAAGAGGGCAGAAATATCTTCGCAGTGGAGCATCCACATGGAAGGATCTTCCAATAAATGAGCAAGGGGAGTTAGTGTGCTAATCCATACCCCGGAAGGAGATAAAGTTGAGTGCATGATCCGATTGGACTTCCCCACGACCAACAACGAAGTCGAATATGAAGCATTAGTAGCCCGATTAGACCTCGCAAAGGCAGCAGGTGCCGAAGACGTAGTCGTACACTGTGACTCCCAGGTGGTAATAAGCCAGGTTAATAGTGGCTACGAGTGCAAGAATGAAAGAATGAAGAAGTATCTGGAAGAAGTGAAGAATTGCATCAATAGCCTCGAAATCAGATTCATTCAAATCCTTAGGGAGGAGAACGAATATGCTGACCGTTTGGCAAAGGCAGCCTTAGCAAAATCTATGCTTGCCCTAGAACAGGTATTGTCATTTGTTCAAATCTACTCACTTATTGATGACAAAAAGAATGTGCAGGAAGTCGATTCCGTAAGCGACTGGACTACGCCAATAATATCATACCTGAAGGCCAGCATGTTGCCAGAAGGGAAAGATGCGGCCAGGAAGTTGAGGGTTCAGGCATAACGGTTTGTTCTAATAAAGGATACCTTATACAAGAAAGGATTCTCTAGACCATACCTAAGGTGTTTAAGCCATGAGGAAGTAGATTACGTAATGAGAGAAGTCCACAAAGGTATCTACAGAAACCACTCGGGGGCAAGATCATCAGCGCACAAATTGATCAGAGCAGGATATTATTGGCCTACAATGCTGAAGGACGCACAAGCTTATGTCGAGGCCTACAACAAGTGCCAAAGGTTCAGTAACCTCATCCGGCAACCGTCCGAAGAACTGACCCCCATGACAGCCCCATGGTCATTCGCTCAATGAGGACTAGATATCATGGGCCCCTTCTAGACAGGAGTCAGGCAGCTAAAGTTTCTAGTAGTTGGCATCGACTACTTCACCAAGTGGGTGGAAGCAGAAGCCCTAGCCACCATCACGGAGAGAAACATTCGAAGCTTTGTTTGGAGAAATATCATCTGCAGGTACGGGATACCCAGAGTCCTTGTCTTCGATAACGGAAAGCAATTTGACAACAGCGCGGTTAGGGACTTCTGTTCGGAGCTAGAAATCAAGAATCACTACTCATCGCCCGCACACCCACAGGCCAATGAGCAAGTCGAGATCACGAATCGATCCTTGCTCAAGATTATCAAGACTCGGCTCGAGAGAGTAAAGGGTATCTGGCCGAATGAGCTACCAAGCGTCTTGTGGGCATGCCGAACGAGCTACCAAACTTCTTGTGGGCATACCAAACTACATCAAGAACTCCCACTGGAGAAACACCTTTTCGACTGACATACGGAAGTGACGCTGTCATCCCAACAGAAATAGGGCTCACAAGCTATCGGGTGGAGAACTACGACAAAGATAAGAACGAAAAGGCCATGCGCCTTCAGCTCGACCTGGTGGATGAAGTCCGTGCAACAGTGGAGCAAAGATTGGCGCGGTATCAGAATCTCATGGTGAAATACTACAACTCCAACGTCAGGCACAAAAACTTCTAGGTTAGAGATCTTGTGTTACAGAAGGTAATGGCGCTACTAAAGATCCTTCGCAGAGAAAGCTCGGCCCCAACTAGAAAAGACCCTACAGGATCACATCATGGCAAAGGAAGGGAACCTACCACCTCAAGATACTGGACGGTCGCAAGCTGTAACACCCGTGGAACACGGAGCACCTACGAAAGTACTATTAGTAGAGTACATGGAGAACAACGACACTCCCTAAATTCCCAGTTTATCTAGTTTTACTACGATTATTTACTTTTCTTTAGACAGTTTTTGCTGCAATATGTTTCTTTTTATGCCCATAGGGGCAGATACTTTTCTATAAATGCATTTTTAATTAATAAGAAGAATATTTAGACGCAACAATGCTTTCTACTGAAGTTCTATTAAAAGCCCGCAAAGTGGACGGATCATCCTGAAAGGGTGAAATTCTATTATCGTCCATAAAGTGGACGGAACATCCTAAGAGGGTGAAAATCTATTATAGTCCACAAGGTGGACGGATCATCATGAAAGGATGAAGTTCCATTAATGTCCACAAAGTGGACGGATCATCCTAAAAGTGTGAAATTCTATTAACGTCCACAAAGAGGACGGATCATCCTAAGAGAGCAAAAATCTATTAAAGTTCACAAGGTGGACGGATCATCCTGAAAGAATGAAGTTCCATTATAGTCCACAAGGTGGACGGATCATCCTAAAAGGATGAAATTCTATTAAAGTCCACAAAGTGGACGGATCAGCCTGAATGGATGAAATTCTATCATAGTCCACAAATTGGATGGATCATCCTAAGAAGTGAATTTCTATTAAAATTCACAAGGAGGACGGACCTGCCCAGGAGAATGATAATTGTTGTTAAGTCCATAAAATGGATGGATCTCCCCAAGAGGGAGAAAAATTCTTATAAAGAGCAACACACGAATGGATATATATATCCCTAAATGGACAAATCGCCCTAAAAGGGTGAAGATTCCAAAAAGCCAATAAGTGGATGGATAAACACTAAAATTCATAAAATAGACGAATTGAAAATACATCAAATCATCAAAAACTAGTCCAATAAATGGAGGGATATTATCCAAACCCAATAAAGTGAACGAATATCTCAGAACGACATGACAGCCTTGACCAAAGCTCGTTAAAAAATAGTAAAGTAAAATAAACTTGCTATTATCCACAAAGGTAAATTGACGAAGAATTATAATAGTAGACGGATTAATGTTTACACATATTATCCACGACGGATAAAAATTGTTCTCCAAAAACTTAAAATAACAATAATAATAAAAAATAAAAATTAATTAACTACCTTGCAACAGGGGGCACATCCTTCTCCTCTATATGATGGGCCTGACCATCTTTTGGTTCGTTTTCATTGACGGCCCAGTCACCAAGGGCGTCATTGACGGGGGCATTCTCACCAAAGAGCTCCTCTGTATCTTTAGATGGAATAGGTTGAATGGAAGTTTGCTCCAGGGCGTTGATGTTGGCGGAGGGCAAATCCAACTCCGGATATAGTACCTTTACTTGATGGATAGCCTCGTCAAATTCGTCACCATACGAGACTCTAAGCTTTGATAACAGAGCGTCAGAGTCGCGTTACTCTCGTACTGCAACTTCCTTCGCCAGACGGATTTCTTTCTCCTTTTCTTTTAGGACTTGTCTCAGTTCCTCCGTCAGCTTGTAGTACTCATCCCTAGCTTCCTCCGCCATCTTTAGTTTCTTTTCCTAGGTCACCTTCCAGGTTTTTAGTTCGATCAGCTCATCCTCCGTCAACTTGGCTTTCTCACGAAACGGCCCAACGTCGTCTCATGATTCATAACCATAGCTTGAAAAATGGGAATGAATTAGTTTCAAGCAGAGTTATATAGACGGATGAAATGTGGACAGACAAAATTACCTGAGCAATGCTAAATAGGCCCGTCTCTCCCATTGCCTCAGTGGAGTGGTTGCATAAGTCCTCATAGTCCTCAATGGATATGATGGACAAAATTTTCTCCAAGGCATGCTTAGAGTCCTCTTGGACGGAGCTTTCATGAGGCCTTTGCCAGCCCCATGCTTCACAGGAGTCACCGTCTTGGCACTCTCGGCCATTAGACCTACGACAGGCTCCAAAGGAACCTTGGGCTTCTTCGTAGGATGGTCCCCTTTGGACGGCTGCTTCCTCTTCAATGACGGGTTACTTGATCCCATCTCCTTGACGCCAACGTTGCCGGCCTCCCTGTTCTTGGCAGCATTAGCCTTGATCAATGCCCTCCTCTTAGCATCATCCATTTCTGTAGAGGTGGATGGATGAAGTTAACTACGAAGATTTAAAACAAAACCATTCAAATAAAATGAAGATGACAGTCTTACGCTGGCATATTCTTTTTTCGTATTTAATGGCTGCTTGTGTAGGTGTAGATCCATCACAATACCAGTGTATGGTATCAAGATTGACCAGTTTGGCCCAAGTCCTCTCCTCTAGCTGGGTCTTGTTAAAAATTTGTTCAAGAAAATTGTATTCCTCAAGATCAATTTGTGGACGCCATCGTACTACAAGAAAGAAGACGGTTAAAAAGTGTCAAAGTAATTACAAGTAAAATTGAATGGATATGTAAAGTTTTCACACGCTAGAATGCGTGAATACCAGACTGAGACAGTATGCCCCAAATAGTGTCGACGGGCATGTGATCTGTATCCCTGGATGGCGCATCCACTCGTCACCCTCTAAGAAAAAATAACGGCTCTTCCAGTCCCTGTTGGAGTCTGGAGTTTTGTATATGACCTTCAACAACGAACTCCTAGGGACAAAACTATATATCCCCCTAGATTTGTCAATCTCATCTGAACGGTAGCAATGAAGGAATTCCCGCACCGTCAGCCTCCTAGCACTGTTCAACCAAGCACCATACAAGATCTCTATTGCTATGAAGACCCTCCAGGCGTTGGGGGATATTTGGTTGACGGACAGACCCAGATATTTGAGAAGCTCACGGTGAAAGGAGCTTAGGGGAAATCTAAGTCATGCCTTCAACATTTGCTCGTACACACCAACGCCTTCTGCCCCTTCATAGTAGCATTTCTCTTATTTATAGGGTAGATGGATGGGAATGTTATCTAGGATTTGGTAGTTTGCCCTAAGAGTTTTGAAGTGTGTCTCTTTGATGGTGGATACAAAATCGTTCACCGTCCACTCTGGAAGCATGATGAACTCCCTTGGTCCATCAGCTCCTATGATGGGTCCTACTGGTTCCTCATTAGAACCTTCCTCTAGTTTAGCCACCTCCATATCCTCATTTGTTAAGGACGGGGAAGAGGTGGACGGACTCCTCTCTTCGCTGGGACTCTAGTCTTTATGACCTGACGGGTAGACTTCCTCGTAATCCACCCCGTCACGAACAACTGACTGATTACTTGACGCATTGGACATTGCTTACAAGTGACGACAAAACCTAAAACTCTGACAGTTCTAAGAATGGGCGATGGGAGTAAAAAGTTCAGGAAAATAGAAAGTTTTATCTTAAGGAAGAAAGACGGGAAAAGAGTACTTACCAATTTATGAAGTGAACGGACGAAGTGTGTTGATGACAGATTCAAACAAATCAAGTAATTTCCTCTGACAAGGATGATGGAATGCGCTCTGACAAGTGTGTTTTCTGCGGAAAGTAGAAAAATGAGGAGAGAAGGTTGTGATATTTATAGAGGAAGTGCACGGAAGAAGAAGCGACGCCTCAATCCAAGATATCATGCAATAAAAGGACGACACGTATCATATGTCATAAATTTCATCCGGACGACCTGTCAGAATTGGACAAAGTTCTCGATTGGTATATTGAAACCATTGGCCCATAGGACTTTGAATCGTTATCCCCTTTTTTCATTAAACGTCATCCCACGGGCCCTTCTACTAAAAATATGACAGGCCTATGGGGTGAGGGGGCAACTGAAGAGGTAAAATCTAGGACAACGGATCTCCATGAGATGGTCCTGACGGATCAAAGTTCATGGGCTGACAGGAGACAAGCCCAACGCCCACAATCCGTTATGAATGGATCCTACATGGACGGATGCCAGGGAGATGGATCAAACACCCGTGTGATGGCAAGGAAACCCTAGATGAATTTACTTGCGTACACACTTAGCCACCTTGGAATTCTAAAGCAATTAAAATTCTAGCGCAAGGAGAATTCTGGAAGATCCTCTCTATAAGGAAATACCTTGTCCATCAAGTTTGGGATTGCTTAAGAGGTTTCCTATAAGGAAAAGACTTCTGGACCAAGGAGGAGATGTCAACCCTCTACTACTATAAAAGACCCAATACCCTCATAAATCAAGGTAGGCATACTTTGTCCCCTCTCTAGCACTCTAGAGTTGTAAGAATATTTCTAACTTAACCTTTGGAGGGTAATTAGCCGGCACCACACCCGTGCTCTCTGTTAGGTTTTCTCCTTGTGTTTTGCAGGTATTACTTTTGAGTGTGCGAGTATCGTATAGCTCACTGGTGAATTTCTCGGCATCATCATAAAGAAGTATAAATTGAATGATTGAAGCATTTGAACATTTTAGAGAGCTTATTACTAAAAACATGTGACTGTAACATCATAAAATAATCATAATAATAATAAATAAAAACCGAATTTAACATGGTAATATCCTTGCATTTATTTTTAGAATGAAACGTGTAAGTAAATGTGATTGATGAGAAGTAAAATCTACATGTGAACATGTTAATGACATCTAAGGGAAACATGCTCTTACTTGTTTTCTTTTATTAGAAGAATCATAGTTCAAAGTAGTCTTACTTTCAAATAAGACTACTGCCTTGAACAGAACTCCCACAAATAAGGTTACAGCCTTTTACAAAACTCTCACAAATAAAACTACTGTTTTGGGCGCTCTCTAATATTTTTTCTCACTTAATAGAAAAAATTAGGGTGCCTTGAGAACTCTCTGCATTTTTTATCTCTCACTCTTTAACATTTTGTCTCCCACACACAATCACACCGCATTTCTGCTTCCTATTATAGAGTTCCCAACCAAGGGGAATTACAAGAGTTGACTTTATTCTAATGCCTCTTCAATTCATAAGAGAAAATTCTAGCTAGAATGTAAAACACACAATCGTTATGGAAAAATAAGAGACACAAATTGTTCAAAAAAAATCAACGGGCGCCATTTTGTTTACTATTTCAAACAACATTACATCAGGATCATATCCAACATTTCTTGCATCCATCTCCATACTAGAACTGAAGGCAGCATATATGTATCAATCCCATACCAAAACCGTGGTCTCCAGCAAAATCCAAGAACACGTATATAGGCACATGGAACCCACCCAATGCATGCTTGTTTAAATGATAGATAAAATTAAATAAAGATACAGTTTTAATTTCCAGCTTAGAGCTTGGTGCAATCCGTTGGCTTGAAAGATACAGTTTTCTTCACAAGGTCATAGCCTACTAACAAATTGGACTGGGCCAAGTTACCGAAGATGGTAATTTCTTGATTAGCACGGAAAGCCAAGCACAAAAGTTCCTCATTTATTTGAATGAAGGTGGTGTCTGGATTTAACTTCACATCTGCACCGGTGAAATGAGCTGTGATACTTGGAATTTCTATAGAATCTGATGTGCGCTTGTAGCAAAGACTTAGAAACTGACTCGGGTCATCACCGCGCTCTAAATCAATTTCTTCTGCTACTGCTGATTCAAACTTGGAGTAGAATTCTGTTGGCAACATTGTCACTGTTGTGCCTGAATCAATGATAATATTGCCCTCTAAGTCTCCGGAGCCAGAAGAACCGAACTCTAATCTTTTGCTGCCAACACTCATTGCTTCGAGTGTTAGGAAATAGAAGGTGTCTGGACTTCTGGGGACCAAGGGAGTAGACACGGTTCCAGGACCCGAAACCACAGCGTCACTACCAAATTTCAATTTGCTTGATTTTTCGTCTCTTGAAGTTAATGGCACCAAGCAATAGGAGAACTTGCCACTAATAGAAGAACTCAATTGGGAAACAAGGGATACCGTGCCGCCACCAAGGCCAACAATGCCGGAACCTTTGGCATCAAAGTGACCATTATTATCATGTCCACACCCTATGATAGTTTCAGGGAGAGACACAGGATTATCGCTTGTAGTTGATCCCAGAGTGAAAGTGTCTACAGCAAGGTCTCCGTTTGAGAATGACTTATCTCCATAAGAGACGGAATATTGACAACTTGTTCCATCGTTGGAGCAAGATGTTTTCCTTAGAGACTCACATTGTGATGAAGTGCAAGAAACGCTTTTGTAGGTTGTGGACATTTTAGGATCAAAAAATGGAGCTGCTTGATTATAGCACTCAGTGCAAGGTTTGCACTGTAGCCATATCAAATCACTACCAGTATCGGCAATGCCTAGTATTGCGACTGGTGGCGTACCAACTGAGTATTTCATGAGGTATTCGCCGCTATTTGAGATTATATCTGTTTGGGCTAAATTGGGAGAGACTGAAGAACTTGGCTTAAAATGATTAACACGGTTAATGGAACGCCGCAAGGCCTTCGCTACACGCTGCGAATGAGTTTCAGAAGCGTTGTAGAAGGGAGAGTCCGGAGAGTCGCGATGGATGAGATCCACGCTAAAGCCTTCATTGAGAGCCTCAATGAGAGTGAAGCAGCAAAGCAAGATAACGGAGAACGTAGTTGCCGATGCAGCCAAAGAAAGAAGTGAGTGATGATGAGATGCCATGATTGATTGATTGTTGAAGAGGTGTTGATGAAAATGTGTAGGATTAGGCATGTATCTATAGTGAGTCTGGCTTCTATTAAATGAACATTCAGTCGTTGCATTCACATTTAAAGGGTTAAAAATTTTAGTTTTTAGTATCTTAAAAACGTATTTTATTTTATTTATTTATTTATGAGAAAAAACGTATTTTATTTATTTTACTACATTATTATATAAAACATTTAATATTAATAGTTTTATTTTAGTAATAATGCATTAAAATAATATAAATAAGGTAATAAGGTAATATATTTAACACGTTAAATAATAAAAAATTGATAACAACCAGTACTTGGAGGTATAAAATAGCTGTTCAGCACTTTTATCTTCTTCAGTGTGAATTAGTGCTCTAATATTAGCTTTTTATTAGCTGTTCAGCACTCTAATATTAGCTTTTTATCTCCTTTCAGTGTGAATGCTCTAATATTAGCCAAATGATTGAGCCGCCACTTCTCTCAACATGCATCCATCCATCGTACACGCCACTGTTCCAGCCAATCACTTCTGAGTCACAACTCACTCACAACTAAGGAAACGCAACCAATCACTAATATCATCCCAATTTCCTTCAGGAAAGCAAAAGCTATTTTCACACTTATAGACAAGATAGCTTTTGGCAGTGACCAATTAAAATTTAGATTCCCACAAGCAGTCTCTGTTTATGCACGACGAAATTTGCTTCTTAGAATATAAGTTCAATAAAGTTTGGAGAGTATCACTTTAAGTTTGAAAATCTAACATTTAGATGGCATGTTTCTAATGTTGTTAATATGTTATTAAATTTTGTTCAAATCGAATATTATTTACTATTAGATCAAAAATTTTATTTTTATGCATAATTTTAGATTTTAAATATTTAAAATTTAAATATGTGATAGATAACATAGCTATTAATTTCTATTTTTCTTACAATTTTGAAAGCATAAAATATATAATAAAAATATATTATCTAATAATTAAATTTTCAAAATTTATGTCCACTAAAAATATGTATAAAAAGTATAAATGGTTTTCTTTTCAAATAAAGTTGTGATGTGTTGATTACCATAAATAAACTTTTATGGGGAGAAGAGGAAATTGGCGGCAAGTGAATAGACTATAGAGTCTCTCAGTGTCACAGGTTTACACTTAAACAAGATTGGTGACTGTAGAAGTTATACACCTCAAAAAAGGGTAGGACCCAGTAATAGATATTCACACTTAACTATTTCATCAGCGTCTTGGTCTCAAATAATTGACTTCTTGTTCCTATGCATAAGTTTACGTCTTGTTTTGATCTCAAATATCTCTTTAGGCCATTCAAATACATCATTCAATTTGAGCCACTCATTGACAATTACTGGCCTAAACTAATTGGATTTTTAAAGTGTCTTGATATGGAGAACCAAGCAAGCAAGCTCTTTTATATTTATATAACTTTGTTATGTAATATTAATTTTTTTTTTCCTCGTGTTGTGATAAATCTGATGAAAAGTTAAATATTATGGTAGTTTAAGATCAAATTTTTATGGAAACGAATAATTTGGTTATATTAGAAATTTTTCTGATATAATTTATTTAAATCTAGACAAGAGGATGAAAATCAATTGTAGACTTACAAAATATAATTTGATACTCAAAGAATGAAAAATATAATCATTAATTGGAATGGTGATACTTGCACAGAGTTCAGTCTTTAACATGAACTAATTATTGATTTACAAATTGTTGTTGACTTAAATTAGTAAGTAATTTCATGATTATAAAGCATGATTCTTCTTTTAACATATAATTTGAAATAATTTATTTTGAGATTGTAGACTGGCTTGAATTTTTTTATTAGCCTATAAACTGATTCAATATTTCATTTACTTTTATATACAACAAATTTTGTGTGTATTGTGCATTTTCATGCTTGCTTTGTACTTGCAAGTTACAGCTACTCTACAGCTAAATTTTTTTTCCCTTACTTAGTGAATAGACTATAGAGTCTCTCAGTGTCACAGTTTACACTTAAACAAGATTTGTGACTGTAGAAGTTATACACCTCAAAAAAGGGTTGGACCCAGTAATAGATATTCACACTTAACTAGTTCATCAGCGTCTTGGTCTCAAATAATTGACTTCTTGTTCCTATGCATAAGTTTACGTCTTGTTTTGATCTCAAATATCTCTTTAGGCCATTCAAATACATCATTCAATTTGAGCCACTCATTGACAATTACTGGCCTAAACTAATTGGATTTTTAAAGTGTCTTGATATGGAGAACCAAGCAAGCAAGCTCTTTTATATTTATATAACTTTGTTATGTAATATTAATTTTTTTTTTCCTCGTGTTGTGATAAATCTGATGAAAAGTTAAATATTATGGTAGTTTAAGATCAAATTTTTATGGAAATGAATAATTTGGTTATATTAGAATTTTTTCTGATATAATTTATTTAAATCTAGACAAGAGGATGAAAATCAATTGTAGACTTACAAAATAAAATTTGATACTCAAAGAATGAAAAATATAATCATTAATTGGAATCGTGATACTTGCACAGAGTTCAGTCTTTAACGTGAACTAATTATTGATTTACAAATTGTTGTTGACTTAAATTAGTAAGTAATTTCATGATTATAAAGCATGATTCTTCTTTTAACATATAATTTGAAATAATTTATTTTGAGATTGTAGACTGGCTTGAATTTTTTTATTAGCCTATAAACTGATTCAATATTTCATTTACTTTTATATACAATAAATTTTGTGTGTATTGTGCATTTTCATGCTTGCTTTGTACTTCCAAGTTACAGCTACTCTATGGCTCAATTTTTTTTTTCCCTTACTTGCTTTGTCTAATTTTGTTTATTGTTAACTCTTTTTTTAATTTTTTATTTATAATCTGCAATCTCCATTCATCAAAGAGAAATAGGGAATGATCTTCCTCACACACTGTGTCTAACTAGGACTCTCGGAAGATTGTCCTTATTGCAACAAAAAAGACTCTAGAATTGAGTGAATGCTTTGCTTATTAAAATTTTTCTTATTTTTGATTTCTTGCATTTCTTGATTAAAATTAAAGTTCAAATAAATTTAATGCCTTCTAAGAGAAAGTATTACCAAAAAAAAAAAAAATCCAAACGGATGGAGAAAGGGAGAATTGGAGACTATAGGTCATAAAACGCAGCCACAGTTATTAGAGGTAGAACTTCGATTATGCTTAAAAATCTTTTTTAGAATAACTAACACTAAGTTCCACTCTATCCAATTTTGGACATGTTTAGCAAGGACAGATTTGATGTTATTCTTCCTCTAGGCTAGGTCAATGATAAATAACAATGGCTAGGCTCTTTTGCTTTTGGGTTTTTTTTTTTTTTTTTTGGTTCTTTTTTATATAAAATTTTATCATTATGAACTGATGTGATGAGATTGTTCAGCTGCTTCGCAAGTAATTAGCAATTTGCTCTAACTTATAAATTTCGAATCATGTTCAAGGGGCTAGCATAGCTCTTGGAGCATTAAAGCCAACTCCAATGAATAATGCAAATGGGTTTTTCCCGTATGAAAATTAAAATGTTGGTGACTTAATCTATTTAATTTCCATTTATTTATAATGTATAAGCTAAGTTTTGTACTCCACATTCCGGACAAAATGGGCTTCTGCCTTTTTCAGCCAAATTAATTAGCTTTATACCCCCCTTCCCAAACTAAATAGGAAAATGCCCCTCTTTTAAAACTCGATTTATGATAAATCGAATTAGGCCCTATGGTAGCGTTTTTAAGGAGCCTATAGTGACGTTTTCAGGACATATAGTGACGTTTTTTAACTTAACTTTAGTGAAATCGAGTTATAGGCAATGAAATCGACCTATAGTGGCATTTTTTTACCTATAACTCGATTTCATTAAAGTCGAGTTAAAAAACATCACTATAGGTCCTGAAAACGTCACTATAGGCTCCTTAAAAACGCCACTATAGGGTTTCAGGAATTTTTTTTTTAACTCGATTTATCATAAATCGAGTTTTAAAAGAGGGACATTTCCCTATTTAATTTGGGAAGGGGGGTATAAAACTAATTAATTTGATTGAAAATGGCAGAAGCCCATTTTGTCCTCCACGTTCCCAAGCTTATAAAGTGTTGGGTAGTACTTATGAACTATTAGTTATGGTGTTAACTAATAGTTTAACTGGGTCCACCCTTATAAAATATATGTGAAATCGTGATTTCAACAAGGGATTTTGACAAAATTCTATTTTTGATAATTAATAATTTTGTGGTGAAAAGTTCAAACTCTCTGGATAAGTATTTTGCAATTATGATTGCATGCATGGTCTATATGTTATATTATCTTTGTGATAATTGGGTTTGGATACATTGCTAATTTGATTTTTCACAAAAGAATCAAATTAGTAATCTAGTTTGTGTAATTAATACTTGATTATTAGTATGACAACATGTATGATTTTTATTAATTGTAAAGGAGATCCAGAGTATTCCCTTCGCCGGGAGATCACATCCATGGGTCTCTCTCTCAATTTTTGACTTCTACTTTCTTTTGGTAGTTTTTTTTCTGTCTCTTTGATTTGTGTAGTAGGATTCTTTTTTTATTATTTTTTTAATCAGTGTTACAGGTGTTTTAATAATGGTGTAGATAAGGCAAAAACATTGTAGCTTGGTGGCGCAGCTGCTTTGTGTGTGTGTGTTTGAGAGGGGGGGGGGGGGGGGGGGGTGGTGGGTTTGGTGGTGTTGATTTAATATAAAAATCATTCTTTCATAATGAATAGATTGTATAAAACTCAATAGAAAATTGTTTCATATAAAACTTGAAATTAAAAAAAAAATTTAACTCTTTTAAATTCTTTTTAAAAATAGAATAAAATTAATGACACTTCCTCCTTGATATACATAAAACTTTATTTTTGATATCACGATTGTTGGGATATTTGGGGTTATTAATGGAAATATAAAAAAAATTTAATTTGTGAGTACTAAAGAAAATGGTGGAAATAATTTTAATTAAATGGTTGAAAATAATAAAAAATCTCGTATTGGAGAAAAAACTATAAAAATATTATAGGAAAAACATATGGAAGGGATTCGGAAAACTTACAAGAAAAAAAAAGAAAAAAAGAAAAGAAAAACATATATCATCATCATCATCATCATCATCATTGTTAGGATTAAAAATTAGGAGTAGGCTTAAAGTAATGTTATCTTTCAGAGTTCAAGAAACATATCTAATATATTTAATTACAAATTGTTGTGGACTTTTCAGGATAAAAAAATGGAGCTGTTTGATTGTAGCACTCAGTGCAAGGCTTGCATTGTAACGTCCCGTCAGTTTAAAAAAAAAATAAATAAATAAAAGAAGAAGAAGAAGAAGAAGTCAAGATCAGATATTTTTGGGTTCCCACGTGCCAAAGCCAATGTAGTCAGTTTCGTACCGTACCGGCCGGTACAGCTGATATTTTCCGTACCGGTGCCTGGGACGGTATAGTAATGTCCTCATTCCGTACCGGTTTAAATACCGGCATTATCGGAAGCGTTCCGGCTGCGCCGGCCGAAATATCGGATTTCGACTGGAAAATGAATACCAGCCCGAAACAGAAATGCAGATTTCTTTGTAATTTTTCACTCACCTAAGATAATTTCTCAACAAATTTCATGATCTGATGCATCTTTCACGTATCTCGGTCTCTTTTTTGCTTAGCTTTCCATTTTTCTTCGTGTTCTCTGCAACGTCTGTGTTGCTCTGATGTTCTTCTTCTTCTTCGTCTTTTTATGTCTCTATTGTTTCTCAAAGATTTTGAGTTTTCCTTTGGGTGCCCACGTGATGACTGACCAAAGATAAGGAGATGACTTGCTTTTTGAAATTTGAAATGAGATAAGACTCATCAGTAGAGGTAAACATGTGGAGGAGATAAAATCAAGATAAAAATAAAGAAAGTTAAATTGCAAAAGTAAAAGAGGATAAGTGGAGGTGAAAAAAAGGTGAGTTATTAACAACTTGTTGGCAGATGGCAATTGAAAATTGATACACGTGTACCAAAACAAAAATAAAAATGTCATATTTACAATATGTTTACAACATTTTCACTATAAATTTTAAAATTCAGGATGTTATTATTTTCTAAAAAATATTATATATATTGAATATATAAAATAGCGGTAAACCCGAAATGGTACACTGGTATTGACCGGTACCAAAATATATCGTTTCACTGGCCAAACCGGTACAACCTCTGATACGAGATTGACTCCCTTGGCCAAAGCCCCACCTAACCCCACTACCCACCACACACTCACTCCATCTTATCTTCTCTTTGGTCGGCTCACTCTCAACCTTTCCTTCTTTTCTTTCTTTCTTTCTTCTTTTTTTTTTTTTTTTTTTTTTTTTTTTTTTTTTTTTTTTTTTTATCGTTTTCTCTCATACGCTCTCCTCTCTACTCTCATCCTCTCCACCGGCACTTCCACACCACCACCATCATTTTTCCGGCAAATTCACCGGAAAATTCTTGGGAACCCATAAATACCTTCACATCCTTTTTTTGAGGTAAAAATTTCTCATCTTTTTGGTGGGTTTTACACTTTTGCTTGAGATTATTTTTATCTAAGCTTTAATAATGATACCCATGTGATTTATGAGCATTAGAAGTGATATTTATGTATGGGTTTTGTATTGGTGGGATTATTTGATGAGTGGGTATATATTTTGTGCTATTGATGACTACTTAAGGTTTATGTATGGTGGAAAAATTTAGGGGTTTTAAGTTATAACATGTGATGGTTGGTAAATTTAATTTTCCATTACCATTGGGTTTATTTGGAGTTAGTTGAAGTTCTAAATTTCTTGTCTTGAAGGATATTTTGATTTTGCTTTCATGGGTCTCTTATTGATGTAGTGTAAATTTTATGGAAGCTAGTCATAATGTTGGAGATGATATTAAAGGAGTTAACTTTATAAATTTGAGTTTATGACTTGTGAATCAATTTGTTGAGAAACTTTGGAAGTGTGATATTAAATAATAGGCTTGCCTAATTAAGTGATTATTTGGCAATTCCTAAATTGTGGCTAGATGCAATTTCAAGCTCTATACTTATTATGATAGGTTTACTTGATATTGTTTAGGTTCTAGCTAATCTCCTTGGAGCTTGGAGAATTAGGATTTTGAGGTTGCGAGGTAAGTAGTTTTTTTAATGGGATTTTTGGAAAATAATCATGTTTCATAAGTATTGTTTTTGGGTTAAACACATTTTGAAAAATTATATATGGATATGTGTTTTCTTAAAAGTGTAGTGTTGTGACCCTATTATATATTATTATATATGAAAATGCATCATATTTGGTATTGCATTTGGGGAAATGCATGAATTGTTGACAAGGAAAAATGAGTATCTTTTATTTAATCTTTGATAAAGAAATCTTAGATTTTATGGTATATTAGAGAATTTAAAGATGCTTAACTTGTTTTGTTATGTGGGAAATTCATAGAAAATTTCTTAACAAGAATGAAGTTGAAAACCTTACAAACTTTGTAGAAGTTAGATTATTTAAGGTTTTCTGAAACTACCTGGTTATAAACTATGTATTTGAATGGAAATGTACACCTGTAAGCTTTATGTGGTTTTGACACCATGCCATGTGTGATTTCTCGGTGATCACCCGATTTGGTTTCCATAGTTTTTGTGACAATAGAATCAAATCTATGCCAGTACCCTTTCACTTTAGATGATGCATTCTTCCCTGCTACCCATGGGGGGAAGATGTTCCTTAATTATGAGTGGGTGAGGCTGCTGCCCATAGGGCCAAGAGACCACATGCAAGAGAGGTCCTATTTGACGCGCTCTCTTTGCTGCCCATGGGGGGAGAGAAAAAAATTGAGGGTATGGGTGAGGCTGCTGTTCATGGGGCCAAGAGTCTGCATACCAGAGATGACAATATCATGCCAGTTATGAATGGGTGGATCCCTTGACCGGTTTATGTGGTAGTATGGTATATTTTGGATAAATTACCGTATGTTAGATTTTATGGTTTTGGAAATTATATTGTTAGTGCTTACATATTATAATATATAGTTTCAAGGTATTATTTTGAGAAACTTTGTGTTTCATTATTAAATCATTCTTGTCATATTATTATTATTGAAGATGAAACTTGCATTTCCCCCACCCCCATTAAATATGCTACTTATTGGGCTTTAGCTCATCTCACTCTTTAACAATTTTCAGATTTATTAGCTATACGTTGGGTATGGAGCTTACATCATTGGTGATGATTGGAGTGCTATGTTAAATTTGAAGACTTTTGCTGTAAATGGTTGGTGACTTAATCTTGCTAAGTTCAATGATGCCTCAATTAATTGTACTGGGCTTTAGCTCATCTCACCTTCTAACAATTTTTAGATTTATTAGCTATACGTTGGGTATGGAGCTTACGTCATTGGTGATGATTGGAGTGCTATGTTAAATTTGGAGACTTTTGCTGTAAATGGTTGGTGACTTAATCTTGCTAAGTTCAATGATGCCTTAATTAATTGTATTGGAGGTTGGTCGCTTGAAGTTTGTTAGCCTTTGGCGTGGTAGGCCTAGACTCGATGTTAAGGTCATTATTCTTGATAAGATTGTCACTTTGTGTAATTTAATCAGAATTTGTAATATATTCTTATATTATGTAGAAGCACATGATTTTTAGTTATTGTTTGTAAATGTGTTATAGAGCTCTGACTTGTAATGTAGAGATTTATGGTTATATATTCTTATCATGTGGAAATGAAAGGAAAATAAAGATCTCCTATAGTTGGTTATCCAAAAAGGAAAAATCCATAGGTACCCTTGGGATGTATTTCTCACGCTTTAGATCCTTTTGGGTTTGGGGCGTGACAGTTATGATATCAGAGCTTAGGTTATGATTCTGTAGACTTTGAAAATGGGAATTGATTTTTATTTAAGTCGGAGCATTAAGAGTTTGATGAATCCTTTATTCTTTTAATTGGTTTCAGCTTCCACCTACTTTTCCTTTATTCTTATCTAGCTTGTCTATGCTAACCTTCTATGTTGCCTTGCAATTACCTACTTTGTTTCTTGGGCATAGATATAAGTACCTTTGTGCACTATGCCTCCTAAAAAGAAAGCATATAAAGTAAGGCATGTAAATGAGATTGCAGCTCTAGAGCATCGCCTTTGGCAATGCCAAAAGCATGAGAGATTTCTCACTCTTGATGGTGGTGAGATTGATAAGGTGGTAGACAGGATCTATGCTGGGATTGCTAGATCGGTCCAGGGTGGTGAGCGTAGGTAGGAGGGTTGTTCTTTTGGAGAGTTCCATAATCAAAAACCCTCAAACTTTTAATGGTGAACCAAACCCAATGGCAACAGAGAATTGGTTGCTAAAGATGGAGAAGTTATTGAGAGCCTTGAACTACTTGATTTTGGAGTTATTGGTGCAACCCCTATTGGTGATACCTTAATGACTAATCTTGTGCTTAAGTCTTGTATTATTTGTATTGAGAGTAGAGAGTTATTGGCTGATTTGGTGTTGTTAGATATGCATGATTTTGATGTCATTTTGGGCATGGATTGGTTGGCTTCTTACCATGCTGGTGTGCATTGTTTTGGGAAAAATGATGGGTCTATGAGGTTATGTAGTGATTACCGTGAGCTAAATAGAGTCATCATTAAGGAAAATATCTTTTGACTTGTATTGATGACTTATTTGACCAGTTGCAAGGAACACAAGTCTTTTCTAAGATTGATCTTCGTTTTGGTTACCACTAGTTGATGATTAAGGGTGAGGATATACCAAAGACGACCTTTCGGACTAGATATGGTCATTATGAATTTTTGGTGATGCCGTTTGGATTAACTAATGCCCCTGCTGCTTTTATGGATTTGATGAATAGGGTATTTCATGAGTTCTTAGATCGATTTGTCATTGTGTTCATTGATGATATTTTGATTTATTCTAAGAGTCAAGAAGAGCATGAAGAACACTTGAGGATTGTTTTACAGATTCTAAGAGAAAGGAAGTTGTATGCTAAAGTGAAGAAGTGTGAATTTTGGTTGAATCAAGCAGTATTCTTGGGTCATGTGATGTCTAAGGATGGAATTATGGTGGATCCTAATAAGGTAGAAGCAGTGGTTAATTGGGATAGGCCTACACATGTGAGTGAGGTTAGAAGTTTCTTGGGCCTTGCTAGTTACTATAGAAGATTTGTAGAGGGATTTTCCGACATTGCAACTCCTTTAACACAATTTACTTAGAAAAAAAAATGTTAAATTTGAATGGAAGGAAGAATGTGAGAAAAGCTTCCAAGAGCTAAAGTGGGTATTAGTCACAGCTCCAATGTTAATTATCTCTTCCGATACAGGGGGTTTTGTCATTTATAGTGATGCTTCTCTTAAGGGACTTGGTTGTGTGTTGATGCCAAATGGGAAGGTTGTGGCTTATGCCTCTCGTCAGTTGAAAAATTATGAGAAAAATTACTCCACTCATGACTTGGAGTTGGCTACATTTGTTTTTGCTTTGAAAATTTGGAGACATTCTTTGTATGGGGAAAGATGTGAGATTTTCACTAATCATAAAAGTTTAAAGTATTTCTTTACCCAGAAGGAGTTAAATATGAGGCAACGGAGATGGTTTAAGGATTATGATTGCTCTATTAACTATCATCCTGGTAAGGCTAATGTTGTAGCTGATGCTCTTAGTAAAAAGCCTTCAAGTTTTTGAGTTGCTTTGCTAACTACTCGAAAGGAAATTATTCGG
This sequence comes from Quercus glauca, assembly GCA_023736055.1. NCBI lineage: Eukaryota > Viridiplantae > Streptophyta > Magnoliopsida > Fagales > Fagaceae > Quercus > Quercus glauca. The sequence goes on from CM043318.1 coordinate 70,221,966, forward strand.
GATTTTGAAAGGATGGAGATTGAGGTTGTTATGGGCCATTCTGAGGCCTACTTGGCTAGTTTAAGTGTTCAACCAACTTTGGTGGAAAGAATTAAATTGTCACAGGCCGATAACTCACATTTATAGAAAATCATGGATGAGGTGCGTAGTGTAAAGAAATCTGAATTTTCTATCTCTAAGGATGGTGCTTTGAGATTTGGGAGTAGACTTTGTGCGCCAAATGATCCATTGATTAAAAAGGAGATTCTAGAGGAGGCTCACTATTCCCCATATAAAATACATCCGGGTAGTACAAAGATGTACCATGATCTTTGTGAAAAATTTTGGTGGAATAATATGAAAAGGGAGATTGCTCACTTTGTAGAGCAATGTTTGACTTGTCAGCAAGTTAAGGTGTTGCACCAATGACCCTCGGGTTTGTTGCAACCACTTCCTATTCCCCAATAGAAGTGGGAGAAAATCACCATGGATTTTGTTTCAGGATTGCCAAGATCTCCTAAGGGTCATGATGCTATTTGGGTGATTGTTGATAGAATGACAAAATCAGCTCATTTTCTCCCTATTCGGATGAACTACTCCTTTGATCAGTTAGCTCAGCTCTATGTTGATGAGATTGTGAGACTTCATAGAGTACCTGCTACTATTGTTTCAGATAGAGATCCGAGGTTTACCTCTCATTTTTGGGGTGGTGTGCAAAAGGCCTTGGGTACTAGATTGAATTTTAGCACAACTTTCCACCCTCAGATAGATGGACAGTCTGAAAGGACTATTCAAACTCTAGAAGATATGTTGAGAGCATGTGCTTTGGATCTAAAAGGGAGTTGGGCTAGTCAATTACCTTTGGTGGAGTTTGCCTATAATAATAGTCAACATTCAAGTATTAAAGCAGTACCTTATGAGGCTTTGTATGGGAGAAAGTATAGATCCCCAGTTTGTTGGGATGAGGTTGGAAAATGAAAAATTTTGGGGCCAGAAATTATTCAGAGGACTTGTGAAAAGGTAAATATGATTCGTGATCTACTACAAGCAGCCCAAAGTAGACAAAAGAGCTATTTTGACATTAAAAGGAAGGCTTTGGAACTCGAAATTGGAGATAAAGTTTTCCTATGGGTTGCACCAATGAAGGGAGTAATGAGATTTGGCAAAAAGGGTAAGTTAAGCCCTAGGTTTGTAGGGCTTTTTGAGGTCTTAGAGAGAGTGGACGAAATTGCATATAGAATTGCCCTGCCACTGGCCCTGTCAGGAATTCATAATGTTTTCCATGAGTCTATGTTAAGGAAATACATTCCTGATCCTTCACATGTTTTGAGCTATGAGCCGATTTAGATTAGAGATGATTAGTCATATGAAGAAATTCTGGTAGAGATTTTGGATCGTAGGGAACAAGTCTTATGCAATAAAACAATACCATGGGTAAAGGTGCTTTGGAAGAATCATTCAGTGAAAGAGGCACCTAGGGAGAGTGAGGAGGATATGTTGTCAAGATATCCAAGCCTTTTTCAAAATCAAGGTATGTAAAATTTCAAGGACGAAATTTTTATAAGAGGGGAAGATTGTAACGTCCAGTCAGGTTTTTTTTTTTTTTTTTTTTTTTTTTTTTTTTTTTTTTTAAAGTCAAGATCAGATATTTTTGGGTTTCCACGTGCCAAAGCCCCACCTAACCCCACTACCCACCACACAATCACTCCATCTTATCTTCTCTTTGGCCGGCTCACTCTCAGCCTTTCCTTCTTTTCTTTTTTCTTTTTTTTTTTTGTTTTTTTTTTTTTTTGTTTTTTTTTTTTGTTTTTTGTTTTCTCTCATGCACTCTCCTCTCTACTCTCATCCTCTCCACCATCACTTCCACACCACCACCATCATTTTTTTGGCAAGTTCACCGGAAAATTCTTGGGAACCCATAAACACCTTCACATCCTTTTTTTGATATCCAAGCTGTTGGGTTCTAAGAAATTAGGAATTAATGTATTAGAACTTCAATTTGTATTTTGTTGGCAAACCATGATCAAAACATTTAGTCTAGGTTTAGGCTTGCTCAAAGTATGTTTATTTGTAAAATTGGAATCGAGTGATTGCAGAATTTATTGGACTAAATCTGTAAGTCTCGATCGATCGAAAATTAGACTCGATCGATCGAACCACGTACAGATTTATTTTTCTGCAGAGTTCCAGTTCAGCCCAAACTCTATTTAAACGTCTTGGGGTTCAAGTAAAACTCTTATATATATAAGGGAAACCCTAGAACGTTTTTAGTGACTTTTGAGAGAGAGTTTAGAGTGCCTCTTGTGCCTCCTTTTATTAGGGTTTTGTACCCAAAACCTCTCTAAGTCTTTGTTGCTCATATTTGCTGTTTATGTGAATTTCTTGTGAGATCTTTGAGGAGCTTTCCTTCACATAAACTTAGGGTTTTCAAGGTAGAGATTATTTTCTACATCTTGATGATCAACAAGGTTGCAACCATTGAAGCTTAAAGAAAAACAAGTGAGGAGCTTGTAGCTGATTGAAGGAATACAAAGAAAGAAGTAGTCCGTGGATTCGGAGCCTGCGCGTGGTCATGTCAGGAAGTTATTACTGGTGGGTAGCATTAGGAAGTCAAGCGGGGAGCTTGTAAGTCCTTTTGCAAGAACTTTAATTCTTTCTTAGTGGATTCCGTTTTGCCTTGAGGATCGGTGGGTAAAATCCTCCCCAGGTTTTTTACCGGTTTGGTTTTCCTGGTGATCATATCATGTGTTATTTATTTTCCGCTGCTTTATATGTTTTATATGCTTGATATGATTTTGTGATTGTTTTAACCTAGAATTGCTTAATTTGACTAAGTAACAACTTGGCTAATTAATCTAGGCTACGCAATCTGGTTATAGTTTAAGGGGTCTAAATTTCCATCAAGTGGTATCAGAGCGGGTAGCTCTTCTGTTGTAGATCTTTTGATCTCTGAGCTGATCCTTGACCCCTGTTGTCATGGACAATTTGAAGTGTCTTTCTGATCATGTTTCTGCTCATGCTTCTGCTGATTTTGTTGATACCTGTGATGGTTTAAATAAAAAGGACATTATTGTTTCTGCTGATTTTTTTGATGCTTTTGAAACTCTTCGTAAGGAATTATCTAAATCCTTGAAAATTGCTAAGAAATTCAAGGAAGAGTTAAAATTGGCTAATCTTGAAAAAGAGGAATTGCTTGTTAGATTGGTTGAATCTAATAAAAAGAATGAATTTTTGAGAAATCAAATTTCCTCTCAAGATGAAAAGATGAAAAGCTTGGAACAAGAGTTAGCTGACTCTAAAGCTAAACTTGAAAATTTGATTAATACCAAGCCTGTTGATGATAACAGAATTGTTTCTGTTTCTCTTAAGCCTAAAACTGAAAAAGTTTATATCCCTCCTTTCAAGAGGAATAATAAAGAAAAGGCTTATTTTGCTAGGTTAGACAAAGGTAAAAGTTCTGATGTTAACGCTGAAGTTTCTAAACCTATGTCTAATCCTACTGTTAGAGAGCATAATAAATCTGTTTTTGTGCCTACTTGTCACCATTGTGGTGTTGTTGGTCATATTAGACCAAATTGTTCTTTGTTGAGGCAAAAACTGAAATCTGAGACTAGACTTGCTGTTAGGAATACTGATGTTCCTAAATTTGTTCCTGTTTGTCACTTTTGTGGTGTCTCCGGTCATATTCGTCCTAATTGTCATAAATTGAAATTTAAGCATTCTGTATGTCAATCTAGGATATGTGATGATGTTTCTCCTGCCATAAGTCCATATAAATTGTTTCATATGCTTTTGAAAAATTTGAGCTTGTTGGCTTGTGAAAGGAATTTGCAGGATTTTAGTCTGTCTCAGAAGATTGGTGTAATCCCTCAAATACACTCTGCTTCTCATGGATTTTCACCTACAAAGCCGAAGACTCGTGCTATATGGGTGAGAAAAGAGCCTTTAAGGTGAGTGTTGCTGACTTGTCCCTGTTTTAATTCTTTCTATTGTTTGTGGACATGTCTTGTTTCTGTTTTTGGTTTCTTTGTTTTTTTTTAAGTTTTTTTATTTAAAAAAAAAATCCAAAAACATTGAAAAATTTCAAAAAAAACAAAAATATTTTATTTTGTGTCTTGTTTTATTTTTCTTGAGGATTACATGAGTTTTGATATCTCTTTTGATTTAGAACATGCTTGACATTGTGGAGAAACTTGAATAGTTTGTGCTAAGCTATTTTTGATTTTATGTGAGGATGTACTAGTTTGTACATGTACTCATGGGTTAATTAAGAAATTGATATTTCTTGTTTGTGTACCCTCTATAGCTTAGTTAAGCACTGTCATGCATTGCATTTGCATTGATCATTTAGCACAATGTGTGTTTTTTGTTTTTGGTCATAAATTTTTTTTCAAAATCTCAACAAGTGGTTATAACGTTTGTTAAAACCAAAAAGATTTTTGTGTTTTGTATTATAGATCTTGGATTGATAATCAAGGATTGGCCATATTATTTTTACATAACATGTTTATGTACCTTGTTTAGCTTTGATGAGCTTATTTATTACACTTTACTAGTTTGAGCTCTGTAGTGCATGTTGTGTGGGAAAGATGTTTATAATGTTTATCACTTTGTCTTGATCTTGAAGTCACATGTTATTTGACTGTCGGACTTGATCCTTTTGAGAAAGGCATAAATAACCATCTCACCACTGTTCACTAGCCAATCATGAACACCTTAGTGCATATCATAAGATTTTGTGCTCGAGAAAGTGTAGCACATGCACAAAAAGAACATAAGGTATAGCCTCAATTAAATTAAAACTGATGTGTACTATTAGGCTTGATGCCAATTTACTTAATTCAAACCGGTGTGTGCTATTAGGCTGAATGCCAATTCACATAAATAAGAGGCAAAAATTCAAGAAACTTACATGATTGCAAGCTTTTGTTCTAGGAGATGTGAGAGTTATAGGATGTAACTCTTTTGGTGATAGTCTCTTTTAAATTCTATGTGATGAATTTTGTAGACTTTGTGATTGATTGCTATTCACATATCACCTCACATGTATTTCAAGCTTTTGTTAGTTGCACACACTACACAAGTTACTCTTTGCTAAACTTGGTACATTATATTGTGTGTGATTTTGTTGTGGCCATCCAAGATTAAAAGTTCTTTGATTTTAATGCAAATTGTGTTTCAAGTTTGAAAATTTTGATAATATCTTGAGATTTGTGCACAACATATTTGTTGCTTAAGAAAATTCAATGGGAACTTGTTTTTGAGAAAATTGGGTTTAAAATTTGGGTTTTTGAAAAAGCATTTCATTCCATCTCATACTCATGCTTTTGTTTCTTCTATTTTAATGCTTTGAGGAGTGTTTTCAAAATGTGCTTGTTGATTTTCAAAACCTATGTTTTTCTCAAAATTTAGTGAGCCTCTGCCCATTTCGATCGATCCAACCTGATTTTCGATTGATCGAAAAAATGCTCTCAATTGTCTCAAAATGACTGTGTCATTCGATCGATCGAATGTAATTTTCGATTGATCGAAGATCGTGGAGAAGCTTTTTTAAAAAGGGTTTGTTCTTGATCCGAATTGGGGCTTTTGTGAAATTGAGTTGAATTTGATGAAATTGGCTTGTTGTCTTTATGAAATTAGGCATTATAATCTATGTGCTGTGTTTTGTAATGTTTAATTCATCAATTTGTTTAAAAAATTTCAACAAGTGGTTTTCAATTTTTGGGGTTTTTGGTAGAAATTCCCTGCTCGAGCCAATTTTGTTAATTTGATCTCAATTGAACTTAGTTTTACTGCATTAGAGCATGCATCATGACATATTTTGTCTTGCATCTTTTATGTTTAGGATTCACATGAATTGCATTGATTTCTGTATCCATCTTGCAGTTTAGCAATTATATCTCTCATTGTTTTCACACATAGCATGCATACACTTTGCTACATTGGGTACTCAACTTGATCAAAAAATTGATTGATTAATTTTTTAGCTATGTACTTTCTAGTATATGCCTCTTTTAAGTGTGAACTGTAGAAAATATTTTTCTTAAAAGATATGATGGATAATCAATGTACAAATATTTTCTCTACTCATGCAACTGTTTATGGGTCACATAATGTCATGATTGCATTTTATTGAAAGAGAGAATATTTTTTTCTTTATGTGTATCCTCACCTTAGTTTTTAACTTTGCTTTGTGTGTTTTTAACTTTGGTCCTGTTTGGTCCTGTTTGTGAGGATGTTCCTGATCCTGCTGGTGCTGGTGCTGCTGTTTTCCCCACCCCCTTTATTTTTCCCCAAAACTGTTTTTCCCACAACTTGTTTTGTTTTTCCTATTTTTATAGGGGGAGAAAAGTTTTTTTTAACCTGTGTTGTTCATAGGGGGAGCTGTCTCTATTTTCTATAGAGTTGAATTGTTTTGTGTTCCCCTTGATTCTCTATTTTCTCTTATCTTTTATTGTGTATGTTGACTGTTTACTCTTTGTATGAGTTGTCTTTGTCAATGCGTGACAAAAAGGGGGAGAAATTATTGATTTATGGGAATCATGTTTGTCTTGTTTAGGGGGAGTTGAAATTATTTTTGAAAGGGAAGAAAATAAAAACTTTTTGTTGTATCTAACTTAGGGGGAGAGTTAAGTTACTTATGTTTTTATTTATGTTTCTTGTTTCACTTCTTATTGATTTATACTTATGAGTTCTTCATTGGTATATGTCTTTATTTTGTGCTATGTGAAATCAAGAATTTATTTTTGTTGGTTTACTGTTTTTCTGTCACACATGCGTTTATGCGTTTGTTGAGTGTTTCAGGAATATACAGGTGCATTCGATTTGGCTGCTGTCTACACTTGCAACTGATGGATAGTAGTTAAGATTGGATTTGTTATTATGAGCATTATCTTTGTATTGGGCTATTTGTAACTTTGAGCATTTCATGTTTGTGATGTGTTTTGTCACGGATTGCCAAAGGGGGAGATTGTTGGGTTCTAAGAAATTAGGAATTAATGTATTAGAACTTCAATTTGTATTTTGTTGGCAAACCATGATCAAAACATTTAGTCTAAGTTTAGGCTTGCTCAAAGTATGTTTATTTGTAAAATTGGAATCGAGTGATTGCAGAATTTATTGGACTAAATCTGTAAGTCTCGATCGATCGAAAATTAGACTCGATCGATCGAACCACATACAGATTTATTTTTCTGCAGAGTTCCAGTTCAGCCCAAACTCTATTTAAACGTCTTGGGGTTCAAGTAAAACTCTTATATATATAAGGGAAACCCTAGAACGTTTTTGGTGACTTTTGAGAGAGAGTTTAGAGTGCCTCTTGTGCCTCCTTTTATTAGGGTTTTGTACCCAAAACCTCTCTAAGTCTTTGTTGCTCATATTTGCTGTTTATGTGAATTTCTTGTGAGATCTTTGAGGAGCTTTCCTTCACATAAACTTAGGGTTTTCAAGGTAGAGATTATTTTCTACATCTTGATGATCAACAAGGTTGCAACCATTGAAGCTTAAAGAAAAACAAGTGAGGAGCTTGTAGCTGATTGAAGGAATACAAAGAAAGAAGTAGTCCGTGGATTCGGAGCCTGCGCGTGGTCGTGTCAGGAAGTTATTACTGGTGGGTAGCATTAGGAAGTCAAGCGGGGAGCTTGTAAGTCCTTTTGTAAGAACTTTAATTCTTTCTTAGTGGATTCCGTTTTGCCTTGAGGATCGGTGGGTAAAATCCTCCCTAGGTTTTTTACCGGTTTGGTTTTCCTGGGTGATCATATCATGTGTTATTTATTTTCCGCTGCTTTATATGTTTTATATGCTTGATATGATTTTGTGATTGTTTTAACCTAGAATTGCTTAATTTGACTAAGTAACAACTTGGCTAATTAATCTAGGCTACGCAATTTGGTTATAGTTTAAGGGGTCTAAATTTCCATCACAAGCCTTTTTCAAAATCAAGGTACGTAAAATTTCGAGAATGAAATTTTTATAAGAGGGGAAGATTGTAACGTCCCGTCAGTTTTTTTTTTTTAAGTCAAGATCAGATATTTTTGGGTTCCCACGTGCCAAAGCCCCACCTAACCCCACTACCCACCACACAATCACTCCATCTTATCTTCTCTTTGGCCGGCTCACTCTCAGCCTTTCCTTCTTCTTTTTTTTTTCTTTTTTTTTTGTTTTTTTTGTTTTTGTTTTTTGTTGTTGTTTTCTCTCATACGCTCTCCTCTCTACTCTCATCCTCTCCACCAGCACTTCCACACCACCACCATCATTTTTCTGGCAAGTTCACCAGAAAATTCTTGGGAACCCATAAACACCTTCACATCCTTTTTTTTAGGTAAAAATTTCTCATCTTTTTAGTAAGTTTTACACTTTTGCTTGAGGTTATTTTCATCTAAGCTTTAATAATGATACCCATGTGATTTATGAGCATTAGAAGTGATATTTATGTGTTTTTATGTATGGGTTTTGTATTGGTGGCATTATTTGATGAGTGGGTATATATTTTGTGCTATTGATGACTACTTAAGGTTTATGTATGGTGGAAAAATTTAGGGTTTTTAAGTTATAACATGTGGTGGTTGGTAAATTTAATTTTCCATTTCTATTGGGTTTATTTGGAGTTAGTTGAAGTTCTAAATTTCTTGTCTTGGAGGATATTTTGATTTTGCTTTCATGGGTCTCTTATTGATGTAGTATAAATTTTATGGAAGCTAGTCATAATGTTGGAGATGATATTAAAAGAGTTAACTTTATAAATTGGAGTTTATGCCTTGTGAATCAATTTGTTGAGAAACTTTGGAAGTGGGATATATTATTATTGATGAGGTTAAATACTAGGCTTGCCTAATTAAGTGATTATTTGGCAATTCCTAAATTGTGGCTGGATGCAATTTCAACCTCTATACTTATTATGATAGGTTTACTTAATATTGTTTAGGTTCTAGCTACTCTCCTTGGAGCTTGGAGAATTAGGATTTTGCAGCTACGAGGTAAGTAGTTTTTTTAATGGGATTTTTGGAAAACAATCATGTTTCATAAGTATTGTTTTTGGGTTAAACACATTTTGAAAAATTATATATGGATATGTGTTTTCTTAAAAGTGTAGTGTTGTGAACCTATTATATATTATTATATATGAAAATGCATCATATTTGGTATTGCATTTGGGGAAATGCATGAATTGTTGACAAGGAAAAATGAGCATATTTTATTTAATCTTTGATAAAGAAATCTTGGATTTTATAGTATATTAGAGAATTTAGAGATGCTTATCTTGTTTTGTTATGTGGGAAATTCATAGAAAATTTCTTGACAAGAATGAAGTTGAAAACCTTACAAACTTTGTAGAAGTTAGATTATTTAAGGTTTTCTAAAACTACCTGGTTATAAACTATGTATTTGAAAGGAAATGTATACCTGTGAGCTTTATGTGGTTTTAACACCATGCCATATGTGATTTCACGGTGATCACCCGATTTGGTTTCCGTAGTCTTTGTGACAATGGAATCAAATCTAGGTCAATGCCCTTTCACTTTGGATGACGCGTTCTTTCCTGCTACCCATGGGGGGAAGAGGTTCCTTAATTGTGTGTGGGTGAGGCTACTGCCCATGGGGCTAAGAGACCACATGCAAGAGAGGTCCTATTTGATGCGCTCTCTCTACTGCTCATGGGGGGAGAGAAAAAAATTGAGGGTATGGGTAAGGCTGCTGTTCATGAGTCTGCATACTGGAGAGGACAATATCATGTTAGTTGTGAATGGGTGGATCCCCTGACCGGTTTATGTGGTAGTATGGTATATTTGTGATAAATTACCGTATGTTAGATTTTATGGTTTTGAAAATTATATTGTTAGTGCTCACAGATTATAACATATAGTTTCAAGGTATTTATCTTGAGAAACTTTGTGTTTCGTTATTAAATCATTCTTATCATATTATCTATATATATATATATATATATATATATATATAAAACTGAAACTTTTGAAACTCTCACAATTTTCAACATTATCACTATTTTCTTTTTCTTTTTATTTTTGATCCTTTTTATTTTAGGTTTTATATCTTATAACAATAATATTGAAAAACGTATACAAACTTGGAGGCCTATTTAAGAGTTCCGTAAAACTTGATGGACAAGAAAATATATTCTAAAATAAGCCCTAATTAATACCTAACAATAATAGGAACCAAATTTGACCTAAAAAAAATTAAAAGAGCCTAAAAACAAGGAAATAAATCACCTAGACCTAAAATAACGTTTTTTGCATAAAAATACCAAAATCTCTTCTCTCCTTAAAACCCTAGCAATTACCATCTCAAAACCCTAAACTCAACTTCACTTTAAGATTAAAAAAATAAGAAGGAGAGAGACTCACATTAAAAAAAAAAAAAAAAAAAAAAAAAAAAAAAAAAAAAACGTAGATTTTGTTTTTTTTTATTTGCTTTTATATGTGCCTGAAATTTTCATTTTATCTTATTGTTTTATTATGTTTAGAATTGATTTTCTTATAAGTATTTGGGTTAATCTCTATATTTTGATAGTGTTTTTATGGGTTTGGTTTTTGGGTTGAAATTCTAATAATTATTTTATATTGTATATGGCAGATGAAGCATCTCTATTTTTTGGAGAAAAATTAAAGCTGCAACCTATGTCTTCCAGCCCAAGGAGTGCCCAAGGTGTAGTAAATTTTTATATATTCTTGCTTTATTGAGAATTTTTATTTGGGTTCATGTGATTTTTTGTTTTTTTATTAAAGTTTTGATTTTTGGTTGATTAATTATTTGTTTGGATTAATTTCAATTAATTATTTGTTTGGATTCAACATAAAAGATAATGAAATTAAGTGTTATAAATTTGAAAATGTTTCATGTTTTGAATTGTTTATATTATTTAGACTCCTAGTAGGACTCTCTCTTCTCTCCTTAAAACCCTAGCAATTACCATCTCAAAACCCTAAACTTACCTTCACTTTAAAATTAAAAAAATAAGAAGGAGAGAGACTCAACTAAAAAAAAAAAAGAAAAAATGTAGGTTTTGTCTTTTTTATTTGCTTTCATATGTGTCTGAAATTTTCATTCTATCTTATTGTTTTGTTATGTTTAGAATTTATTTTCTTCTAAGTATTTGGGTTAATCTCTATATTTTGATAGTGTTTTTATGGGTTTGGTTTTTGGGTTAAAATTTCTAATAATTATTTTATATTGTATACAGCAGATGAAGCATCTTTATTTTTTGGAGAAAAATCAAAGCTGCAACCTATGTCTTCCAACCCAAGGTGTGGTAAATTTTTATTTGGTAAATTATATATAAATTTTTTGAATTTGAAGGGTTTTGTTTGGTTTTGAAGTAGAATTTGGGGATTCTATAAAATTTGGAAGGTTTAAGCTTTGGGGTTTTTGGTATTTGCGTCTTAGTAGGTTGATCTTAATTCTTTACCTTATATGTTTTTTCTTTATTGAGAATTTTTATTTTGGGTTCATGTGATTTTTTGTTTTCTTAATTAAAGCTTTGATTTTTGGTTGATTAATTATTTGTTTGGATTAATTTCAATTAATTATTTGTTTGGATTCAACATAAAAGATAATGGAATTATGTGTTATAAATTTGATAATGTTCCATATTTTGAATTGTTTATATTGTTATTAATACGACTAAATAAAATTTTTTTTTATCTTTGTAGTTTATATCAATTTTGAGTGTGTGTATATATATAACTTTTGGGAATTTTGCTTTATTAATTTAATAATTGTAAATTACTTTGTAGGTTTCAGGAACTATGTACCTGCAGTGAGACATTGACAATATAAGCATATATATATGGTATTAACATTTTATATAAATCTTTCTTACAACCCAATAACATTCTCCGTTAGACAACACTTCTAAACTAATGAAAAGCATAGAAGTTAAATATTTATTCCCATTGTATTTTATTAATTATGACAGATCCATTTTTTTTTTAAACGCTAACTAGCAACATGTCTATAATATGCATATTATCAACCCAATTTTCTATTTCTAAATTTCTTAGATTTTATAATATCAATCTTTTTTTCTTTTAAATTCTTGGTGGGCAAATCAGTCTCTCACTAATTCTTTTACCTTAACGTGATGTTGGTTAATTGTCCTTTTATTTAACTATCCTATGCATCACACGGGTTAGCGACTAGTTATTATTGAAGATGAAACTTGCATTTCCCCCACCCCCATTAAATATGTTACTTACTGGGCTTTAGCTCATCCTACCCTCTAACAGATTTCAGATTTATTAGCTATACGTTGGGTATGGAGCTTACGTCATTGGTGATGATTGGAGTGCTATGTTAAATTTGGAGACTTTTGCTGTAAATGGTTGGTGACTTAATCTTGCAAAGTTCAATGATGCCTTAATTAATTGTATTGGAGGTTGGTCACTTGAAGTTTGTTAGCCTTTGGCGTGGTAGGCCTAGACTCGATGTTAAGGTCATTATTCTTGATAAGATTGTCACTTTGTGTAATTTAATCAAAATTTGTAATATATTCATGTATTATGTGGAAGCACATGATTTTTAGTTATTGTTCGTAAATGTGTTATAAAGCTCTAACTTGTAATGTAGAGATTTATGGTTATATATTCTAATCTTGTGGAAATGAAACGAAAATAAAGATCTCCTACAGTTGGTTATCCAAAAAGGAAAAATCCATAGGTACCCTTGGGATGCATTTCTCATGCTTTAGATCCTTTTGGGTTTAGGGCGTGACATGCATTGTAAACAAATAAAATCACTACCCGTGTCGGCAACGCCTAGTATTGGGATTGGTGGCGTGCCAACAAAGTACTTCGTAAGGTATTTGCCACCAATATCTGAGAAAATGTCTGTTTGGAGTGAATTGGGAGAGACTGAAGAAGTTGGCTTAAAACTGTTGACATGGTTAATGGAACGGCGCAAGGCCTTTGCTACATGCTGCGAATGAGTTTCTGAAGGGTTGTAGAAGGGACACTTGGAGGAGTCACCGTGGATGAGATCCACGCTTAAGCCTTCATTAAGAGCCTCAATGAGAGAGAAACTACAAAGCAAGACAATGGAGAATGTAGTTTCCAATGCAGCAAAAGAAAGAAGTGAGTGATGATGAGATGCCATGATTGATTGATTGCAGGAGAAGCGATGTTGAAAATTTGCAAGATTATGTGTATGCATTATGAGCCTGTGACCTCTATTAAATTCTCACAAGGTGTCTTTGTTTGTGCACCGTCACTAATTGCTTCATGATCTATGGAGTTGGAATTCAAATTATTAAAGGACTCGACATGGCTTTTTTACACTTTCTTCTTTTGTCAAGAATATCTTACTACTGAATCACTGGATTTGATAAAAGGAATTTTGCTTGGATATGGTTGTGGTGATTTCAGATACAGGTTGGACCCAGTTCACGTGAATAATGGATGACTTGTCCCTACACACAAGTTCGCGTGAATAGCATGTTGAGAGAGAAACAGAATTTGGACAAGGCTTAGGTCTTGTTTTTCTGGAGGCAAATAGATATGATCTCAGATATCTATTTGCCATGCAAATACATCATTAAATTTGGGCCATTTTTTGACAATTCTTGGCCTAAACTGAATGAACTATTTCGTGTTTGATAGGGAGAACTAAGCAATCAAGGTGTTTGGAACCATGATTGCTGGATGGGATGAAAAAATGTATGTTTTTCCTTTGAATCATCTTTTGGGTTGATTTGAATTCACCTGGTCTATATATGTTCTTTTGATATTGCATTTCATATGTTTAATGAAATTCCTTCTAAATTTGATCTATGATCTTTTCATTCATTATTTTTTTCCTCCTTATGCTACTACAACAAAGTTGGCTTCTTTTCAAGGGTCAAAATCCTCGAAAAAGGTATAAAAACAACCTTGAAAAAAATTTTGTTAAGAGTCTAACCTAGACATGGCAAAATGAGCGGGTCGGGTCAGGTTCGGGTTGGGTCAATCGAGTTACGGGTCAAATGGGTCACGGGTCAAAACGGGTCATTTTAAGCGGGTTAAAATCGAGTTCGGGTCAATCGGGTTGCGGGTCGGGTCGGGTCGGGTCGACCCGTATTTTTCACATGAATTTTTTTATTTTTTTGATAAAGAAAATAACATGTATTTGCTATTTGGAAAGTTATGCAACAAATTACTTGATGTGAAATGCATTATTTTGAATTCACCACTTATATCAAGAATGAACTCAGTTAAACTTATTAATACTTATTCAATAATTTTAAAATTATACAAAGCCTAACATTGATATCTAAAACAAAATAATACAAAGATAAGTAAAACAAATACACAAGTTTTATTTTTACACAGTATCAACATTTCAAAATATAAAACAAAATTACAAATGACTCATTGGATAACTCATTTGATAAAGAATAAAAACATATAAGAAATTTACAATCTTGAAAATTAATTTTATAATCTATTATCAATTGTGGTTGACACTCTATTTCAATTTGAGATATACTTTAAAATTTGATTGCTTACTTATTTATACATGGCATCTGTGGGGGGAAGCCCAATGCTGAGAGTTGGGCCCAAGGCCCAATTTGTATACCTTGGTTTGTCTGAAGAGACGAAAGGAATTGGGGCTGGTCCCTTTTTTGGTGGAAAATGCGCTCAAAGGGGAATACGGGGGTACGTCCGAAGACAACCTGTTGGTCCAAAGAGGTTCCACTCATCTGATCGTAGGAAAATTTGATCAAGTGGATATACTGAAGATCCCAGCACTCCCCCCAGAAGATTCCTCGGTAGGGAGTGAACTCTAGGCACGCCTAAGGATTAGCAGATCATGAAATATCTTAGAGAAAAGGCTGCCACCACCGCATTTAATGCACTGCAGCAACTTTTCTGGCCGCATTTATGTGGAGAAGACACCTGAACAGTGCAACCTCAACCACTACCACTCACGACAGACTAAAGCAAACTGCTGATGTGACTAGTACTCAAGTGGACGCTTAGATGAAGAACAAGTATTCGGTGAAAACGAGGTGGAGGCTGTGTATATAAGAGAAATAGGTCTCTCAAAGAATTGGGAGGAGGATGGTATTCATTCTGAGTCAATAATTTTAACCTCTTCGGATTGAAGGAGATTCTTGCCAACGGCTAGCCTGAACACCCTTTTTAATTGTTGGTCTACTTGAACTGTTGCTAACTCTATTTCCAGCCCAGTTGTTTAACCCACTCTCTATAAATTTATTGTTCAGGGTCTCATTGGGCTGAGTCCACAAAGCTTGTGCTTGGTCCAATAAAAATTGACCCCACAGTATCTTTTATGAATATCATATTATTATTAAGTAATGCACACTCTTAAAAATATCATAATTTATTTTGAAAAAACCGTTTATTTTGGACATAAATTATTAAAAAATAAGTCTAAGTATTCATAATTTATGCTAAGTTGATACTTTAGCTTTACTATTTTCACACTTGTGAATGTTTCTCATACATGTTTACAATTTTAAATCTACGTTTTTAACTCTACTGTAACCAGATTATCTTAGCATGTACTTTGCTATTTGATATCTAAAAATCTTTACTCATTACAGATTGTTCAATCATTTGTCTTTCAATTAATTTGCATACAGTTATGTAAATGTATCAATTGTTTCCTTAAAGTTCATAATAAACAATTAAACTAATATTGTCTTAGTTTTACTATTTTTTTTTACCAAAAAAAAAAAGTTTTAAAAAAATGGTTCGGGTTCGGGTTCGGGTTCTGGTCGCGGGTCGGGTCGGGTTGACCCGCAAAAACACGGGTCGGGTCACGGGTCAAACCATTTTTGCTTCAGGTCCAAAACATCGGGTTCAGGTCGGGTCGGGTCATAAAATTCTGACCCGTTTTGCCATGTCTAGTCTAACCAACCTTTGATAACTTCCATAACTTACACTGTCGAAAATGAAATTTCATTGGAATTAGTGGCCCTCAAAACAAGTGCTCCATCTTTTATTGAGGATTGCCAGCCCTTTAAAAAATTATAATGAGGGTTAAAAGATTTAAAAATACAACACTTGATAAATAAGGTTATTTAAAGGTCTTCTGACCCTCAAAATAAGTTTTTATTTTTTAGTTAAAAAAAATAAAAAATCATGCACAAGAACCACATATTACAAAATCATTATACCAAAACATAAACATTATGTAACCGGGTCCAAATCTCATTCAATGTACTACAACCAAATACATCAAAAGTCCATTGTACTACAACCACATACATCAAAAGTCCATTGTACTACAACCACATACATCAAAAGTCCACGTCCTTGCATGCCTTAAGGTCTCAAGGTAATACCTGCCATTAAAGAGGGAAACACCTAAAAACCAAGCAATTCTGCACAAATTTAAATCCAATTCTATATTCTAAGTTTAACAACATAATATGAGCATAAAATTAGGAAATTTCAATAACATCTATATTAGTAATAATGTCAAGATTCAAACCATCATCATGAATACATTGTTTACTATTAGTTGTTCTAGTGCAAGGAATATACCAGCAAGAACCAAACTGCAGCTAATCATAAGATAACTAATGAGCTTTATCTTAAATAATTAGAAAAAATGATGGGTTCTTGGTTTAAGACCAATGAATGCATGTAAATCTAGTACCTTGCCAATCAAAAAAATACTTTCATTTAAGTACAACCAATGAACCACAAAGCTGCACAAGATATACAGAAGTACCAGAAATAGGAAAATACTCCACGAAGGAGAGCACCATAACTCACAAATCAGAGCAGTTTGACACTACTGTAACAGCAATGTGAAGTGTTAATGTTAAATAGATATTAGCAAAACACGAGTCATACCAAACGGAATCAAGTATGAAGGATATCTTTCAATTGGAAAATACATTGTTAAGCATAAAGAAAAAAAAGAAAATGAACTTCAATGTTCATTATGAACATTATATGACTATGGATTTCATCTAAGAAAGGACTAAAGAGGGCTGGAACAAGTTATATCTTACACGATGACATCCTTTTATAACAGTCAGTTACAGACTCGCCAGTCACCACTCAAAAAATTATTTTGGAAACAACTGTTATGAGTCTCTAGTTCTCTGCAGAATAAATGATCGTGGTTTGTCAATTACTTATCCAAAAAAAAAAAAAATGAAAAACACAAGTTGTACTAGGTTTGGCAGATTCTCATCATATAGGCAGTAAACACAACCAAAGGCAAAGGGAAAGTAGCAATCAGAGAAAAAAAGATAAAATAGAAAGAAGATGAAGAAAAAAGCACTAGAACTGAAACTGAAACAAAAAAATATATCACAAAAGAATATTCTAGAAACATATTTCCATTGTCTAAGATAGTAGCATTACTCCACAAATTTTATATTTATTTGAGTTGATCTTCATACCTTAGTGATCACTACTAGATTGAGCTGATTGTGAGGTGATATAACTCAACATTTGCATTATCATATTGTCAAAATGTGTTCTTTGTTCTGCCATTTGACTAGCTTATTGTTCCTCAAAATGTCTTCTTTGTTTTGCCATTTGACTAGCTTGTTGTTCCAGCAGCATGCTCTTGAGGTGCTTTACTTCTTCTTTCAACTCTGCATCAGCCTCCAAACGTTTGTGCTCAAATTCGTGGAGTCACTTCTCAAGGTCGTGCATTCTAGATAAGGAGGAACACCATAACTTTGTAGGAGTGACAACAGCCACATAGCCAGGAACTCGTCCATAGCACTCAAGTCCAAACACCTCCACAAACACTTGGTCTTAAAATATTTGCAATCCCCCCTCATTCACTTGAGTAGTAAGATTCCTCAATGCCATCTAAAAATAAAAGTAACTGTATAACTTACAATAAAACCAGATAAAAATATACTAGCTATGTTAATATAATTAGAAGATTTTATACCAATGCATCTTGTGTTGGTTCATTTACTGCTTGCCCATTAGCTTGCACATAGGTGATGTCAAATAATTCGTTTCTACTAGAGTTATGACCTGTGTTCTCTTTCTACCATTTGACAAAACAAATAGAAAGCATATAGAAACTAAGTATTTAACTAGAAGCAGATAGAGAACACCCTTCTGACACAAATAAATAAAAGACTTCAAACTCTAAATATTGATCCACAAAGGACTAATAAATATAAGCAGTAGAAGTAAAAAGAGAAAAGAATGTGTGAAGATACTAGGTATAAATATGATTTACACTTTTATCTTTTTCTCATTGCGTATGAATTACACAAACTCTGTAAGCAGAAAGTGAAGAAAATCTTTATGAATTACAAAAACTCTTCCATCATTAACTTAACTCTTTTTATTATGCTGATTAATTTATACATATACTCAAAATTTGGGCTTTTCTTTTCTATGAAATTTCTTTGTTTAAAAAGATAATATTTTGCCAACTCCTCTCATTTTAGGTACCGTAAACCAAGCATAGATGCAGAGCAAGGCAAGGTGACAGTTTCAGGTACTGTAGTGTGCAAAGTATCAAAGATGTCCACTGTATAAGCATCTCTCTACCTCTCAAGTTGTAGTGTGCATGAACAGTTCGAGTTTCCCACAATTAGAATATTAGAATTATTGAAGTTTACATATTTACGTAAACAGCTATAACTGTCATCGTTTTTTTTTTTTTTTTTTTTCTCAGGTATTTTACAATACAGCTCATTACTATCAAGCATATTATGATATTATGGTCACAAAACAGTGAGTACTTTATTTATTTATTCTTTTGGTATCTAATCGAGTGTTTTGTTTGGTTTAAAACCAAATGTGATATTAGAAAGATTAATGCTTTGTTTCAATGGAGGGAGAGTAGAAGAGAGTAAAGTAAAGAGAGGGAGAGTAAGTTAAATTATTTTTTTTTTTTTGATGTTTTTTAAGGTAGGAATGAGAGAGATTTGGAGGGGCTTTAACTATTTCTAACCCCTCATTTGGAGAGTAGAGTATAGAAATTCTTGACCAAATGAATTACCCAATTTATCTTTACCGTATTAACAAAATTACAAACTATATACCTCTGTAACGTTAAAAACTTACTCTCAAATCTCTCTTAACTCTAAAGACTCTCACGCTGGCTCATCGCCCTTCTCTCTCTTACACAACTTCTTCACTCTCGGACTGTCTCTCACTCTCACTACAAGAAAATGTATTTTTAGTGACGAAAAAATTCGTCACTAAAAGTCCAGTTTTTCGTCACTAAGAACCTTTAGTGACGAAATTGGACTTTTAGTGACGAAATTTGTTTCGTCGCTATAGCCCCGTCGCTAAAAGTCCTGGCGACTTTTAGGGTGTGTTTGGTTTGGCTTCAAACCACTTCCGGAAATGTATTTTCGGAAAATTAGGGTGTTTGGTTGGCATGTAAAATTTGGTTAACGGAAATGCATTTCCGGATTGACCGAAAAATAAGCTCCTGATGGGTGAAATTGATTTCACCCATTATTTTCACTTCAAACCACATTTTCCGGAAAGCACAAAGAGAGAGAGAGAGAGGAAGGAAGAAACAGAGGGAGAGGGAGAAAGAAAGAGAGAGCCCAGCGCCCAGCGTCCATCGCCGGCGGCCACGAACCGCCGATCCAAGCCGAGAGACCATCGCCGGCGACCACGAACCCACGAACCCAGTCCCCATCACCGATCCACGAACCCACGAACCCACGAACCGCCGATCCAGTCGCACCTTTGATCGCGCCGCGCCGTCGATCGTCGATCGTCGAACTCCTTCGCGCCGCGTCGTCTTCCTCGATCTCTCTGTTTTTTTTTTTAAGTTTGATTGTTGTTTTTGTTTTTTTTTTTTTTATGAACTGATTATTGTTGTTGTGGTTGTTGTGTTGTTGTTGCCGGAATTTGGTGTTGTTGTTGTTGTTGTGTTGTTGTTGCCGGAATTTGTTGCCGGAATTTGTGAAAAAAATGTAGGAAAATAGCATTTTCCTAATAGAACCAAACACATGAAAATATTTTCCACAACAATTTTCATAATACAACCAAACACATGAAAATATTTTCCTTTTCCGGAAAATACCATTTCCGGAAAATAAGTATTTTCCGAAAAATGTTTTACACCAACCAAACACAGCCTTAGTGACGAAAAATTTCGTCACTAAAAGTCCAATTTGGTAAAAAAAATAAAAAATTTTAGCGACGAAAACGTTTCGTCACTAAATGTTTTCCTCACTAAAAATAGTATTTAGTGACGAAAATATTTCGTCACTAAAAACATTTCAATTTATTAAATCATATTTAGTGACGAAAAATTTCGTCACTAAAACTATTTCTAAGAAAATCCATACACATATAGTGACGAAAATTTTCGTCACTAAAACCATTTCTTACAAAATTCCACTGCATTTAGTGACGAAATATTTTGTCACTAAAACAATTTTTTGTTGCCGTATTTGTGACGAAAAAATTCGTTACTAAAACTTATTTTTTGTTTTTATTATTTTCATGACGTTGATATTAACATGTAACCTGTCGTTACATTATTAAAACCTCACATTTGATTAACACATTTATTTCAACAACACATTTATAAAAAAGCGATCCATACATTCCACAAGTTAAAATTCAAACAAGTATCAAATTCAAACTCCTTCCATACAATAATTGTTTGCAACACATACAATAACTTAAGATGTTTTATAACAATACAAAAAATGTAGCATAATATAATTAGAACCCCCTAAAGCCAGAAGATGTCCTCATATGTCTTCAAATAATGCCAAAAGTAAATCCCCTAAAGCCACCAATAAGAAATCTGCACAAATATAAAAACACTACTACATTAAAATCGTAAAGTAAAAACATTAACTATGTTATAAAAAACATTTCTAACAATTAGTTTTAAATGATACATAAAAAATGAAGTGTTTTAACTTAAAGATAAAGTACTAACCAATAAGTTTACCACTCAAGTCCACAACCGCTCTTGCGGAATTAATAAATGCATTGACCCCTTCAATATATGGACGACTTAATCTGCCATCGGGTGTCTTGCCCATTGTCATCCAACTTTTATGTTTGGCTACAATTACAAGATGAATACTACTTTAGTAAAATAAGCTAATACTTAAATAAATATACATTGCACACACAAATATACACTCCCAATATGAATTTAAACCACCTTATAACACCATGCAAGCCACCCACTTGCTCCAACACAACTACCCACCACAAAACAAATTTCCAACATCACAAGTATAATGCTTACAAGTATTGAAATTGAATAAAGGAACACAATTGCTACTAATCAACAAGTTTCATTCACATTTGCAAAAAATTAAAAACACTCCCAATATAAATTTAAACCACCTTATAACACCATGCAAGCCACCCGCTTGCTCCAACACAACAACCCACCACAAAACAAATTTCCAACATCACAACTATAATTCTTACAAGTATTGAAATTGAATAAAGGAACACAATTGCTACTAATCAACAAGTTTCATTCACATTTGCAAGAAATTAAAAACACTCCCAATATGAATTTAAGCGACCTTATAACACCATGCAAGCCACCCGCTTGCTCCAACAAAACAACCCACCACAAAACAAATTTCCAATATCACAAGTATATATAGAGTTTTATAAGTTTTTAACTAGAATATACTTACTTTGCTCAAGCTAAGTTTACAACTTTTAGAAAAAAATCCAAAGTTAACTTGTGTTCTTCACCTTGTTCCTTACAATTTCTTCAGCCACAAAAGAGAGAGCTGGAAATAAAAGAAAAATAGCTTTTAGTGAACAGTTAAGTAGACCCAATGATAAGCACAAAAAGATGAGTGAAGCTTTACCTGCATGCAACACATAGATAAGTGAAGCTTTACCTCTTGATGGAGACAATGTAAGAATTTCAATAAAAAGATGACTCTCAATCTAGAATACCATAGATTTACATAATAAATAATAAGTAGATAATTGACATAAAGTCATTAGAATTAGGTAAATCACAACCAGCATTGAAAAAAAGAAGAAAACACAATGTTATAGTAACTAAAGGTGTTAAACTACCCTATCAAGAAGTTCTACAAATATAAACACACAAGAAAATCAATCTAAACTTGTCCTTTTAGAGCATGTAATCATGTTTAACTATTAGATATCCCCCTAAAAAGATTTGCTAAAGACATGACAACTACTGCTTTATTCTTTACACCACATCTCCATCCTAATAAGTACGCTCATACATCAATGAAAACAACCCTAAAAACAAAAAGTTCCATAGAATCCATCATTTCTATAACTTTACAAATGAATCACGGCTTTCCACAAAAAAAAAAAAAAAAAAAAAAAAAAAAAAAAAAAATCCATCTTTGGAACAAAACAAATTCATCTGCCCTGCAACTCAAACATCCACCATAATAAGCTTCAAATGTATATTTCATCAAATGGTTAACCACAAATACCCAAAAGAACAATCACTTTCACTTCTCACTAAAAAATAAATCAAACAAAACAAAAGATAAAAATTTGTACACCATTCCACAACCATTTGAGACCACAATTACCATTCACAACAATCACCATTCCACAACCACAATCACCATTCCTGTTCACAAACAACAACAACACAGCCCTCATCCAAAATAATATGTACAAACTGTGTTCAAGTTTTGGATAAAACAGTTTCACAACAAGAGCATATTGAAGAAATTCGAAACAACCTGAAGTGAAATCCAAGTCTTTATAGCTCAAGATAATTTCCAAGGTGAATAGATCCAGTTGGTCTCTTCCAGAAAAACAAAAGGGTTCAAAATAGAATTTCATAAATAAATAAATTAAAAAAAAAAACCTAAATTCCAAAAAGATTTGCAGCCAAAGAATTAGTCATAACCAATTTAGAATTGGACCAAAAAAAAAAAAGAAAAGAAAGAAAGAAAGAAAAAAATACCTGAATCGGTGAAGGAAAGGCGAAGGGTCACCGAAGCGTCGCTAGGTGGGAGTCGGAGCGTCGCTAGGTGCGTCACCGAAGCTTCACCGGTGCGACGCTGGGATCGTCGCAGTTGGTGCGTTGCTTCAAGCGACGCTGGGATCGTCGCGATCCAGCGACGCTGGGATCGTCGCGATCCAGCGACGCTCCGGCAGCGACGATCCCAGCGTTGCTGAAGCGACGGCGACGATCCTAGCGTCGCTGTCGCGGCCGATGCGTCGCTTCAGCGACGCTGGGATCGTCGCGATCCAGCGACGACCTAGCGTTGAGCGACGCTCCAGCCGCGATGCTCCCAGCGTCGCTGTCGCGGCCGGGGCGTAGCTTCAGCGACGCTGAGATCGTCGCGGCCGGAGCGTCGCTTCAGCGACGCTGGAATCGTCGCGATCCAGCGACGCTCCGGCCGCGACGATCCCAGCGTCGCTGGATCGTCGCTTCAGTGACACT
Organism: Quercus glauca; assembly: GCA_023736055.1. Lineage (NCBI taxonomy): Eukaryota > Viridiplantae > Streptophyta > Magnoliopsida > Fagales > Fagaceae > Quercus > Quercus glauca. Next base: position 70,245,300 of record CM043318.1, read on the forward strand.
GGGAACGTCGCCGGTGGGTGTTGCTGAAGCGACGCTGACGGCGACGCTGGGATCGTCGCTAAAGTGAAAAGTGAAAGGGATGAGTTGTGAGGGAAAGGAATGTGTTTTTGTGGGATGAGCTGTGAGGGAAAGGGAGAAAAACCAGAAAAGAGAAAGGTGAAAAAAAAAAAAAAAAAAAAAAGGGGGCTGACCATAATAAGTACAAAGCCTTTAGTGACGAATTCTGATTCGTCACTATTGGATACCTTTAGTGACGAACTAGAATTCGTCACTGATAATATATTTTTTAACTATATTTACTTTTAGCGACGACTTCTATTCGTCACTATATGTTATATTTAGTGACGAAATCATTTTTGTCACTAATAGTGTTATCAATAACACCTTTAGCGACGAAAGTTTTCGTCGCAAAAAATTAAACTTTTAGCGACGAACCGTTTCGTCGTTGTAGCTAAATTTACTTTGGCGCTACAATTTTCGCTTGGCGCCTGAGTTTTACAAAGCTTTTAGTGACGAACTTGGATTCGTCACTGTTGGATACCTTTAGCAACGAATTCGAGTTCGTCGCTGAAAATGTACTCAAATGTTTTGCACTTATATGTTTTTAGCGACGAAATCACATTTCGTCACTAAAAGTATGCTTTAGCGACGAAATACAATTTCGTCGCTAAAAACATGTAAGGGTAAATCTATTATTGTTTTTAGTGACGAAATTCATATTTCATCACTAAAGCTTACTTTTAGTGACAAAATGTGATTTCGTCGCTAAAAACATATAAGTGCAAAACCTTTATTTTTTTAGTGACGATTATTTTTCGTCACTAATACTTACTTATAGTGACGAAAATATTTTCGTCACTAAAACTATCCATAGCAATACCTACAATGACGAAATATTTCGTCACTAAAAATTTCAACTTTTAGCGACGAAATATTTCGTCACTATAGATGAATTAAGTTGGCGCCAAAGCTTCCCTCCTTGGAGCTTATTTTTCAGATCACAATAGCGACGAAATTTATTTTTCGTCACTAAATGTAATAATTTTTTTTCATTATTAGTGACGAAATTCATATTTCGTCACTAAAGCTATATTTTTAGTGACGAAATATATTTCCTCACTAATTTTCGTCACTAAAAATACATTTTGTTGTAGTGTCTTCTCTCTCAGAAGTAAACTCTGTTTTCCTTTCTGTTTCATGGGTTCCTTTTGAGTTAGATCAAATAATTATGTTCTTATAATTGTGATTTTATTGGGTAATAATTGTGATTTTATGGGGGGTAATAACATGTTATTTTTGAGTGGGTGCTTGAGTGAGTATAGATTGTGAACTTGCATAAATTTGTATCTCAATGGTGATTGTAGCTATATATAGATTTGTGTTAATGTATGCTCACTAAATTGTCTTGACTTGTTTTTGAAATATAAAATTGGTTAGACTTGTTTAGTGTGTGTGTGTATGTTTTTGAGATCCTTGTGCTTAAAATTGTTGTTGAGAGATGATTTTGAGAGTCTAAAATGTTGATTGGATCATTGGTTAAGTTGCATGCTTGATTGCATTCATATTTGTGTTTTTCCCTTCTTGAAAAACTGTTTTTAAGCAATCTCGACAGCTCCTCGACACCTAGCTCATTTGTCGAACTCTTAAGCTGTTTCTTATCGCAATCTCGACATCTCTCGACAGCTAGGTGTATCGATCGAGAAAACTCCTAACCTCTCGATAGCTTCTCGACAGCTGGTGGATCGATCGAGCTTCTTTAATCGTGTTTGTTGAATTGTTCCTCGACACCTTCTCAACAGCCAAATCTGTCGAAGCCTTTTTACTCGACACCTTTCTCGACACCTCTATCTGTCGAGATTTACTGACCTTCTATATAAAGGTTCAACGTGATCCGTTTCTCACTTTTCTCGATCTCTCTCTCGACAGACTCGTCTTTTCACCTCCTAAAACTCTCTCACTCACTCCAAACTTCTTCCTCAAGGTTTTTGCAAGGCTTTTCCAAGTTTTTCTTCTCTTGGTGATTTTCTAATCTCTCATTTTCATGCATTTCATGTTTTGAAACCTAGGTTTTGGGGTTTTTTAAAAATTTTGGGGTTTTTCAAAATTGATAAGTTTTTGGTGAAATTTTGGGATGGGTTTTTGCTTAAATGAGTTTAAAATCTCATGTATTGCATCACATAAGCATTCTAACAGTATTATCATGCACTTAGATGTATGCGAATTGATTGTGTGCTGGTAGGATTGGATTGGGTTGAGCCCATGATGCTTTTTATATTACATATCACATGTTCATGCATTTCCCATGCATACGTACTATCTTTTCAATATACTTACTATATTTTACCTGTGTTAGGACTTTTCTGATTGTCTCTCTCTCTCCCTCTCTCTTCTGTTTGCGTTAGTCTATGCCTATGGCACCTAAATGCAAGTCTACTTCGTTTCAGAACCCTCTTCATTTTGGGGCATCCACTTCGTCTGATCCCACTCCTCCATTTGTTTGGTTACGTGATGAAGATGCCCGAAAGGCTTTCTCGGAGAACTTTTCTTCATGAGGTATTCATTCTGAACGCCATGTCATCCTGGCGGACTTCGCCGACACTGACCTTCCCGATGTCATTCACAGTAGGGAATGGGAGTCACTGTGTGATGTCTCAGTCACATGTCCATCTGTGCTAATCCAGGAGTTTTACTCCAACATGCATGGATTTAATTTTTCAGTACCTCTCTTTTATACTCGCGTTTGAGGTATGCGCAGTGTTGTCACACCGCAAATTGTTACGGATGTGCTTTGTGTCCCCAGGGTAGAGCATCCTGGCTATCTTAGTTGTGAGCATCTGAGAACTATGTCTAAAGACGAGCTTAAATCAACTTTTTGTGAGCGTCCATTAGATTGGGATGACCGTTAATTCACTTACTGTTCGGGATTTGCAAAAGGCCCTCGGTATTTGAACATGGTCATGACTTTTGTTCTTCACCCTCTTTCTCACTATGACTCTATCACAAAACCTCGTGCTTGATTTTTGTTGTCCCTTCTTGAGCATCTTATTATAGATTTTTCTTCTCACTTTATTCTTTCTATCATAGATGTCTATAGGGATTTGGCATCCCGTGATAAGCTCATCTTCCCTTCGACTATCACGAAGATCTTACGCCATTTTTCTATTCCCTTTCTAGCGTCCGACCACTTTACCTATATGTGTGCCATAGACACCGCTACCATTAAACGGAGCAAGGCGAAGTTTAGGTCGAGGCAGTCTGCATCAGCAACTCCTCCTTCCCGTTCGGCTTCATCCCGATTTACTCCATCCACATCCGCTCCCTTCTCTTCTACAAGCAATGTGACTTTCGAAGACATCATGGTGCAGTTTCAGTGCATGGATCCTCGTCTTGATACACTCTCTACTGAGTTGTATCAGGTGAACATCTGTGTTGGCCGTATTGCTCGATGGCAGGCGGTCATGGGTGGCTTCGTTGATTCTCCTCCACGTACTCCAAAAGCTTCTGATGCTGAGGATGATGATGATGATGCTACTGCTTCTGAGGATGATGGTGATGGAGATGCTAGCTCTTCCGGTACAGATGAGATGTCTACTTGACACTCTTACCTTTTGTCACTCATGACAAAAAGGGGGAGTAGTTTTGGTTATGAGAGTAGTCATTCTCAGGGGGAGAGTTAGTATATGACCATTTTGTTAGGGGGAGTGTCGATATTTTGAGGGATGTAGTGAGGATTATTTGTATCTTTTTCTTTTCTCTACTTTAGATACATCTATTCTTGTACCTTAGGTCTTGTGACCATTTATTGACATACATTATTCTTATTTTCTTTATTTGTTGATGTATGTTTCTTTCACCTACCCTTACATGTGTTGTTTCATTTCTCTCTTTATGTACATGCTTCTTATTACATGTATGCAATCTATTATTTCTGTTTTATACAAAGATGTCTTGATGAGTTTTGTTTAAAGTGTTTCAGAAATACAAGTTGTCAAAGTTTACTTGTCATAAACTCTCTTCTTGCAAAGTTTTTTAAGAGTTTGTGTTAGGATAGATTTTATTGTATTCAACAAGTGAATATGAGTTGAGTGATTTATGACTTCTCTCATATGTTCATTTGTTTGTTGTGGTTTTGTCACGAATTGCTAAAGGAGGAGATTGTTAGGACATATGTGTTTCACTTGTTAGGAACATATGTCACTATTTTATGTAATTGGCTAATTCTTTGACAAAACGCACTTTACTTGTATCTGGGTAGATCTAGGATATGTTTAATACTTCAAGAAATCTTGTTTCAAGATCAAGTATTAAAGTCATGCAAGTCTGTCCAAGATTCAAGCTGAAAAGTGCAAGTTCATTAAAACTCTACAGCTAGCATCTATCAAGCTTGAAGAGCTATTCCAGCCCCGTGGCTCGACAGCTGCTCGACAGATGGCTATCTATCGAGGTTTAAGAATTTAAGAATTTCTGATCTAATTTTCTTGTAATCCGTGATTATGTGTTTGGGCCTTCTTTTCTCACAACCCTAGACATATAAAATGATTATTTTAAAGGCCGTCAAAGTGGACACAAGTTGCACAAGTGTTGAGCAAAGTTTGTTCAAGCAAATTGTGACCGGAGACAAAATTTGCCCTAATTCATCTTTCTTGTGAAGAAGTTGTTGTGTTTATGCATCGTAGGGTTTTGTAACCAAGAATTTTCTTGATCTTCATCGTGTGATGAACTGAAAAACTTTGCAGCCAACAACCTTCTCTAATTGGTGATTAAAGTCACGTACTGGGATCTGTGCAATTGGTTAGTCACATACTGGGAGTCGTGCATTGAAATGAGAGATTGTCATTGCAGAATAAGTCCAATTGGGTATTGGGGTAAGGGTTCAACTGTAAGTTGGTATAAGGTACTGAGATTTCTTTACTTATAACCATTTGTTGTGATAGTAGTGGATTCTCAGAAGTGGTGACCTTAAAATCACTCGGCGGGGTTTCTGTCGTGTTGGTTTTCCCCACTCGTAAACAAATCACTGTGTCAAATTTATTTTTCGCTACACTTAGTTTAATTGGTGATTTTTTTGTGCTACTACGCGTTTCTATGTTAATTTGATTAATTAATTGAACTTGGCTAATTAATCAATTAATTCATCACAAGGGGTCAATACGTTTTTGGCTTATCAGGGAGAAACTCTAGGAAGTGTTTCACCAGTGGAATATATGAAAGATATGCCAAGGGGAGACTTCTTACGAGTTAAAGTGGAAGTTGACATGTCGAAACCATTAGTTAGATGTCGCTGAGTGGTTATTAACACCAACTCTTAAATTTGGATCTCATTCAAATGTGAGAAGTTATTGAGCTTTTACTATTGGTTTGGAAAGGTTTCCCATAATGAAAGAGAGTGTGAGGTATGGTTGTCCAATAAACGAACAGTCCCGATAGAACAACAAGGGTATAGAGCATGGCTATAAGCTCTGCCTTACAACCCAAGCAAGACCCTATTTAAGGCCGGCCCTAGACATTTTGGGGCTTAAGGTGAAAACTAAAATGGGGCCTGTTTTATACTTATGTATTAATTAAATTAATATTTTTATATTATAATATATAAAATGGGTATAGAGCATGGCTATATACTTATGTATTAGCTAGGGTATAGAGCAACAAGGGTATAGAGCATGGCTATAAGCTCTGCCTTACAACTCAGGCAAGACCCTATTTAAAGCCAGCCCTAGACATTTTGGGGCTTAAGGTGAAAACTAAAATGGGGCCTGTTTTATACTTATGTATTAATTAAATTAATATTTTTATATTATAATATATAAAATGGGTATAGAGCATGGCTATATACTTATGTATTAGCTAGGGTATAGAGCAACAAGGGTATAGAGCATGGCTATAAGCTCTGCCTTACAACCCAGGCAAGACCCTATTTAAGGCCGGCCCTAGACATTTTGGGGCTTAAGGTGAAAACTAAAATGGGGCCTGTTTTATACTTATGTATTAATTAAATTAATATTTTTATATTATAATATATTTCATTTAAAATTTATTTTTGGTGAATTTCTTGCTTATTTGTGATATTTTCATCTAAATTTCATGTTATATTTTGTTTATTACTAATAACAAATTTATCAATTGATCCTTTATGAGACTCAATTAATTTTTTTTTCTTCATTTTTTAAGTTTTTCATAACCAGATGCATATTTTCTAGTTGGCATTTCTAATCAAAAAATATATTTATAAAGACTAAATTAAAAAATAACTTTCTCAATTAATTTTTTTCTTCATTTTTTTAAGTTTTTCATATCCAAATGCATATTTTCTAGTAGACATTTCTAATCAAACAATATATTTACAAAGACTAAAATAAAAAATAACTTTCAAGTGTAGAGAAAATAAGAAATAAAACCTGATTTATATAAAAAGTATTGTTGTAGTTTCACTGAACAATAACAAGTTTTTAGCAATCTCAACATGCATAAATAAAGATTTATTTATTATATTACCGATAACTAAAATATATATATATATAAATATATAAACACAAGATTAAATTTTAAAAAAAAAACAAAAATTAAGCATAGCCATAACAAAGGTACAAGCCCAGCCCAGCCAAGAAGATGCCAAGATGGCCACCCAAGTCTTATTAATAAGACCCACCCACAAAAAACACAAAACAAATCCCATTACACCTACCAAAAAATAAAACTTGAAGGCCCAAACGTCGAGTCATAACTCAATATAAACAGGCCTAGTCTTAACAAATAAAGAGTAGAGAAAGCTGAGCCTTATACCTAAAAAGTTAAAATTCATCCATCTACATAATCAAAATGCAGCAGGGAAAAAAAAAGGCAGTCGGCAGTCCTCACTCCTCAATCAATTTAGAGTTTTTAGATCAGATGTGATTGGATGATTTGGATCAGAGGAAGCTTAAGCCAGGTAGCCAGCAATAGTGGAGAGAAAGAATGAGAGACGTGGAAAGCAAGAGCCAAGAGAAAGAAGCAGAGCAAGAATGAGAAAGAGAAACCTTAAAAATTTTAGGGATTTAAGGTTTTTTTATTTGTTTTGATTTGTGATTGTTTTGTGGTTAATTTCTTAGACCAAATTTGTAGTTTATCTTGTTGAATTTTGGTTTGTCTAGAGGATAATGACATTATTTTTGGGACAATTGATTTTGTTTAGACCAAATTTTTTTTTTTTTTTTTTGTGCTACCAATGTTTAACCGGATATAACAGAAATTTTGCTTTTTGGTTAAAAGGATATACTGGATTTTTTAGATTCATCTGAAACTTTTTTTTTTTTTTTCTTTTTTGCCTACTATCCGATCTTTTCTAAAATTTTAGTTCCCCCCTTCCACTTGGGGGCTTTAGGCAATTGCCTAATTGGCCTAGTGGAAGGGCCAGCCCTAACCTTGTTCACCACTGTCTCAAGATTGGGTGATGGATTTGGATATCAGTCGAAGAAGAAGAAAGCCCCAGTGGCTACCCACACAACCGGTGAACTCCAACGTCCCACCGGCGGCGTTGTAAACCCTGTCACAGATGGAGCTCAAAGCGTTGACAAATCACAGATTTCAAATTTGAATTTCGCGGAATCAGTGGAAGCGTTACCACAATCCACGCGGCCTGAAAATTTTCCAAATAAAGAGGTGATGGATTTTATTCCAAATTTATCTACTTCCCATAATAATGACGTCGACTTTGAATTTCAGATTAATGAGATTGATTCGGCCCTTGATAAATTTGATCAATCAAGACCTCATGACAACTCCATGACAGCTGTTGTACCTAAATCCATGGAAATTAATGTAAATCCCTCAGGAGAAAATCCAAGCAGTATCTTCACTCCCCTAGTGTCACACAACATACACATGGAAAATTCCAGTAAAGCTCCACTACCTACAAATCCACCAACAATCCGTACTTGGAAAAAATTGGTCAGCAATAATTCCCCTGATGATTCCGATATGCAAGACTATCACGGGCAAGATAGTGAAGGAAGAAGAAAAAACAATCCAACCCAAGTTACCTAACAAAAAACTCCAGGTTTCAAAGGATGGCAGTCAGATTTATTCAATGGCGAAAGCTGATAGTCAACCCTGCCAATCACCATGAGTCTCATTGTTTGGAACTGTCATGGGTTTGGGAACCTACGTACAAGGAGGGAGCTCGAAGGGATGGTTCGAGCAAAAGTTCCCTCTACCATGTTTATTGCCAAAACATGGACGGATGAAGCAAGGCTAAAAGAGATACAAAGTAACATTGATTTTGAAAATTTATTCCTTGTAGAAAGAAATAACAGAGGAGGAGGCTTGGCACTATATTGGAAAAATTATTTTGATCTTCACATTGATACCTTTTCCAAGAATCACATTGACGCTATTATTAACAAAGGCAAAGATAAGGCTTGGAGATTCACAAGCTTTTATGGGGAACTAGTGACACATAAACAATTTGAATCATGGGCTACTCTACGGCAGTTGAATAACAAATTTACTCTCCCATGGCTGTCTGCAGGAGATTTTAACGAACTAGTGAGTAGTTCCGAAAAGTTGGGAGGGAATGTAAGAAGTCATGCTCAAATGCAGTTGTTCTGGGATATTATTGATGAATGTGGATTTCTTGATCTTGTTTTTGTCAACCCCAAATATTCTTGGCAAAAACACTTTGCAGATGGACACTATTTGCGAAAGACTCGATAGGGGTCTAGCAACAAATGATTGGCTTACACGATTTGTAGGTACAAGGGTTCACCATCTCACCTTAGATTCTTCTAATCATTATCCTCTCTGGATTGTCCCTGAGTGTTTAGAGATCCCAAATATCACCAAACCTTTCAAATTTGAGGAGATGTGGCTATCCAATTGGGGTTGGTAGAAGCTGTCTAGTCCTCTTAAAAAGTCAGTGATCCTACTGTCAAAGTAATCCGAAAAATTGTTAAATGTGGGAAAGAATTAAGGAATTGGAACCGGGAACATTTTGGTAATGTTAAAAGGGAGTTAGAAGAGGAAAAACCAAAAAAGAAAGCTACTTTCCACTGCTGAGAAGGAAGCAATTCGGACTGGGTGGAATTTTTAGGTCAAGGAGCTAAAAAGGAGATCCATGATCTCATGGATGGGGAAAACAAAATGTGGTTTCAAAGGTCAAAGTTTTGTGGGCATCCTTTGGAGATAGAAACTCCCAATTCTTCCATAGCCAAGTGACACAAAGAAAAAGGAAAAAAAATTCAATCTTGAAGCCTAGAACCTCAGAAGGAACATGGACCAAGGATTGTGAGGAAGTGGCTGAATGTTTGATCCAATATTATCAGGAGCTATTTACCTCAGATCAGGCCCCACCATGTGAGGCGGCCACAAGCACCATTCACAATGTCATTAGTGAGGAGATGAACTCCCAATTGTCATTGGATTTTATGACATAGGAAGTTCAGCAAGCTATCAAGCAAATGGCAACACTTAAAGCTTCAGGCCCTGATGGTATGCCTCATCTCTTTTACCAGCACTATTGGGATTTAATTGGTGATTACATTACTCTCTCTATTCTGAATTTCCTTAATATTGCTTCCTTACCTGACCATTTCAATCATATTTTCATTACTTTAATTCCAAAGAAGTAGAACCTGAAACATGCATGTGATTTTAGGCCTATTAGTCTATGTAATCTATTACACAAGATTTTTTCGAAAGTCTTAGCAAATAGGTTCAAAAGAATTCTACCAAAAATTATTATTAAACACCAGAGTGCTTTTACCAAGAGCCACTTAATTTCTAATAATATTTTGGTAGCTTTTGAGTCTCTTCACAGTATGCAGAAACACAAATGAAAAGATGATTACATGGCTATCAAGGTAGATATGAGCAAAGCCTATGATAGGGTGGAGTGGTCATATCTGGAATCAGTAATGACAAAATTGGGTTTTATAGAACAATGGATAAACCTTCTTATGCTCTATGTCAAATTTGTCTCCTACTCCATCCTTGTTAATGGTGAACCCAAAGGCATGATCCACCCTTCTAGAGGAATACAACAGGGAGATCCTTTGTCCCCTTTCCTCTTCCTGTTATGCATAGAAGGATTACATGGCCTTATTAGCAAAACTGCATCCCAAGGGGATATTCGGGGTTACTCCCTATGTACGAATGACCCTAGACCAACCAATCTCCTTTTTACAGATGATAGTCTTTTGTTTTACAGGGCATTTAATTAGGAGTATTGGCAAGTCCTGAATATCCTAAAAACATATGAGAGATGCTCAAGCTAACAAATCAACAAAAATAAGACTACCATCTTCTTCAGCAAATCCACATCTGAGGAAACTAGAAATTCCGTCAAACTGTCCATAGAAGTCCCATAAATCATTTAGTATAAAAAATACTTGGGTTTGCCATCTCTTGTGAGGAGAGATAAAAAAGCCAATTTTAACTACATCAAAGAGAGGATGTGGAGGAAGATTCAAGGGTGGAAAGAAAAACTCCTCTCTTCGGCTGGAAGGGAAGTTTTAATCAAAGCAATGATCCAAGCCATTCCAACCTACACAATGAATTGTTTCAAACTTCTTTTGGGACTTTGCACAAAAATCGAAAACCTAATCAAAAAAGTTTTTTGGGGACAGAAAGGTGACCAGCGAAAAATTCATTAGGTCAAGTGGGAAATTCTTTGTCAACCAAAATCCAAAGGAGAATTGGGTTTCAAAGATCTTTCTCTTTTCAATGACACCCTACTTGCTAAACAAGCATGGAGACTATTTCATAATAAAGAATCTTTGTTTCACAGATTTTTTAAATCCAAGTTCTTCCCAAACTGCACTATCATGGAAGCCTCAGAATCTTGTTCGGATTCTTATGCTTGGCGTAGCATTTTGAAGGGAAGGGATGTTCTCCTAAAAGGCGCAAGATGGAGAGTTGGCAGCGGGGTCTCCATTAGCGTGTGGAATGAAGCTTGGCTTCCATTAACTGATCACCCACGGATTCAATCTGAAGCTGTCACTGGTTTTGAACACATGAAGGTATCAAAGCTCATGCACCCAGTTTCCATGCAATGGGATAATAATCTACTCAACGGGTTGTTCAGTCCACAGGAAGTACATCTCATTACCAACATTCCCTTAGGCCGAATTCCCACAGAAGATAAATATATTTGGCCATATACCTCATCGGGACAATAAACGGTCAAATAAAGGCTCATCCTTCCTGGTTAAAGGCAGTGCCTCAATTTTGCCTGATACACATGCTACACCTGACAATGGAAGTTGGAAGTTCATTTGGGGACTGCCCATTCCAAACAAAGTTCGAAATTTCCTGTGGAGATCGTGCCAGGATGCAATTCCAGTTAGAAAGAATTTACGGTGACGACAAATTCTATTCGAAGACATCTGTGACCACTGCAAGCAATCCTGAGAAACAGTCATACGTGCTCTTTGGGATTGTGCAGCACTCTCGGGCATTTGGAACTCTATTCCAGAGTTCGCATCGAGCCAGGTCCGATCCTTTTCTACCTTATGTGCCTTGTTCCTCTTTGTTCACAAGGAAGAAAGCGGGTTGGATAAAATGGCAATGATCATGTGGACTATTTGGAATCGCCGAAACCAGATCAGAACTTGCCAGAAGGACTATCCACTTTCATAGGTTGTCCCCATAGCATCACAAGCACTGGTTGATTTTCAGAGGATACTTTCTTCCTCATCCCTGCGGTCTATGGCTCCCTCATCTTCTCAGGTTCGATGGTACCCTCCTCCAACTGGTGTTTATAAGATTAATTTCGAAGAGGCAGTATTCAAAGATATTGGGAAGCGGCAGGTGTGGGAGTTGTGGTTCGAAACAGTGATGGACAAGCTCTGGCTTCTCTGTCGGAACAGAAATCGCTCCGGTTTTCGTCCTTGGGCTATCGCGTTTGCATAGGAACTTGGGGCCTATCTGTTCATTCTTGAAGGTGACTCAGAGAAAGTGGTCAAAAAGCTCAATGCTGATGAAGAATCGTTCTCTCCCTATGGCCACATCCTTGCATCGGCCAAAGCATCTTTAGGTGCCAGGACTTTTATTTCTTTTTCTCATGTATGCCGACTTGACAACTCTGGCTAAACATGCTAGAAATGTTAGAAGAGTTTGCAGGTGTGAATGGAAGATGTTCCTCCATACTCACTTCCTGTTCTCTTTGTCGATTGTGGCTGATTTTATCTTAATGAAAAAGTGCAGTCTTTCTTTTTAAAAAAAAAATTAAAAAATAATAATAATAAAATAAAATAAAATAAAAAAATAAAAACTTGATCTAGATACAATCATGTTTTTTATAGACAGGAGCAGGTTCTGTGGCCGTGTGCTTTATTTTCAGCTCATCCCTTTGTTATCTAATCTGAACAACAATATTTATCTGAAAGCGTGCTTGTCTCTGCCTTTCTTTGTTAGGGGAGATGAAATGATATAGGCTTTATTTTCTACCAGGTCCTGGACTGCCTTTGTTACGTTTTTCTTTTTGGGAAAATATTTATGAGATTGTATTGTCATAACTTATTTATGATTTTGTAGCTGAATGGGTTTCTGACTTGGGGGTTTTTCTTACTAGAATTTTAAAGTTTCAAAGAGTTGCTCACAATAGTTTGTCCTGTTATTAGGCTGTTACTCTCAGCCTATAGCTTCTGAGAGACCATTTTCATAAAAAGGTTTGAATAGTTTTAATTAAATTGCTTAACATAAATGATATAAGTTATGGCTGCTTATTTATCAATTTTATCAACCATACTATTCAATAATACCTGCGCATGATTAACTAATTTTTCTTATTAAAAAAAAAAAATGGTGTGCCAGACTTGACATGTTGCGTAGAATATCAGAATATGTAAACTGCTAGTATGAATTATCATTTGGCTGCATTGTATTCTGTTTTAAGTTAAGAGTTCTTTTATTGCCTTGCATTACATTTAAAAACATGCAACTTCGAAGTCTTTTGAATGTTACATTGTTTTTCTTGATTACAATGTAGGAGGGGTGCTTGAGATAGAACGAAAGAGTTCCAACACCGGGTAGTTTGGGCAGATAATTATTAGATAGAGATAGATTTGTTATTATTATTATTATTATTATTTTTCGAAGCTCCAATGGTAAGAGGACAAAGCCAAGTTTTAAGTTTTAACTTTGCTGCGTGCTCTGTTTTTGTTCTTATATTCAATTAACAACTTAACAAGAGGGTTTAGATGACTCTAAATTAAACTGTTAAGTAAAGAAATTGAAACTGAAATGTTTTTGTTCTTTGCAGGCACGTTTCTTTCTCTTTTTTTTTTTCTTTTTTTTTTTTAACCTTTGGTCCTAAATAATTTCAATTGATACTCCCTTAAGAATTGTGAAGTGTTGTCATTTGTAACTTCCAACTTCTTTGTGGTTTTGATGACTGAACTTCTGGGATGTCTTGGATGTTTGAATGGTTGCAATGATCTTCTTGCATCTGCTTAACAAAACATAGGGAGCCATGATGTATGAATTTGTGATATTTGCTTAATTCAAAAAATTTTGTAAATTTGTAATGCACAAATTTGCTGCCTTATTGACTTGTAGTTTGTTAATGATAATAGAAATTTTACACTTAACCTTACTGGCAATATTAGTACACCAGAACTTTTGTTGTGGATTCATTATTTTGACAGTTCTTATTTTGTTGTCCTTTTTTAACAAGCTAAACCTAAAGCAAAAGAGTTTAAGAACTAACCAATTCTAAACTACGACAAATTGGTTGAGTTTTATGGAAAAGATAGAGCAACTAAGGAACAAATCAAGATTGTGGTGAAATGTTCGTAGTATTTTTTTTCTTTGTTTTTTGGATTTCATGCTCTTTTGTTTTTCCATGTTCTATTTGAGGGCTACACTGGAGGTTTACATTGTGTTTTGCAAATAAATTTGGTATTGTTTTCAATAAAAACATCCACAGGAATCGTAATCATTCAAATAAATGAATGATTCATATTTTTTTTTCTAAATATGCAATGTAGGCTATGTAGCAATGGTAGAATGAATCACATTTGTCATGAGTGACGGACTGAATAAGAAATAGCCAACCCATGAAGTTGATCACTCTTGGTGACTTTCATACCCTTTATATATATATATATATATATATAATCTACAGCTTTTTTTTTTTTTAAAGAAATATATATTCTACAAATTAATATCAACTACTTCTATTGAACCTTTTTGGGTCACTAAGGAGCAGCGATGAAAACAAAAATCATTAATAATAAAACTGTACTAAGGCATATAATTATTTAATCTAACAAATTAATCAAATTAACCATAGGTTTTACTCTTTGTAATTTCTTTCTCTGTTGCAATGCAATTTATATTCCCTTTCAAAAAAAAAAGGTCAATGTTGCAAGTTCATTTTCAAATAAGGGTAAATCTGCTAATTTAAATATATTTAATCATTTCTTCTTCTTCCCATCCTATTTTTTAAAACATCTAAACAAGAGGAATGACTTATTATTCTCCTCCTCCTTGCTTAATTTTAAAAATATCCAAACAAGATAGAGGATAACCATTTTTCTCTACTCTCCTCTCCTTCCAAACCTCCAAACATAGCATAAATGTAGAGAGTAAAAGCAAACTTTTTCACATATAGGTAAAACAAGATACCTCAACTCGTAAAAAGTCGTGGAGGTAAAACAACTAACAATATACCATCAATGATGTACTTACATTTGGTGGAACCTAAGGCATTTCTAACCTCACATGAAAGAACTAAAAGAAAAAGTTCTAGTAATACATGTTACATAACTAACATAACTTTTACCACAATTATCTTACGTATCACTACGAATAACTAATTGTCACTTTTATATAAATTCACTACTTTTTCTTCGTCACTCACAATCTACCATATGAAAAGTTGTGGCACAAATTATGCTATTTTATGTGGTCTTAGAATTTTTCAAAAAAATAATCAACTCCATCACATCAGGTATCATATCCAACATTTCTTGCACCCATCTATCTCCATATTAGAACTGAAGGCAGCATATATGTATCCCATGCCAAAACTGTGATCTCCAGCAAAAGCCAAAAACACATATAGTGGCAATAGGCACATGGAACCCACGCAATGCATGCTTATTCAAATGATAGATAAAACTAAATAAAGACGCAAGCATGCAATTTAATTTCCATCTTAGACCTTGGTGCAATGCGTTGGCTTGAAATATACAGTTTTCTCCACAAGGTCATAGCCTACCAACAAATTGGACTGGGCCAAGTTACCAAAGATGCTAATTTTTTTATTAGCAAGGAAAGCCGAGCAAGCAAGTTCTTCATTTATTTGAACGAAGGTTGTGGTTGGATTCAGCTTCACATCTGCACCGGTGAAATGAGCTGTGATAATAGGAATTTCTATAGATTCTATAGAATCTGACGTGAGCTTGGAGCAAAAAGACTTAGAACGTGACTCGGGCCATCACTGGGCTCTAAATTACCTCCAAAAAAAAAAAAAATACTTGGAGTAGAATTCTGTTGGCGACATTGTCAATGTTGTACCTAGGGGTGGCAAATGGGCGGGTTGGGTTATAAATGGATTAAGTGTGTAATTACCCATTTATCCATTTATGATCCGTTTATATATAAATTAATTATTCATTACTCGTCCAACCCATTTAATTAGTAATCCACTCATTTAACCCAATACGACCCAAATATCTTTAAAAGTTAAAATTAGTTGAATACCCGATTGACTTTCAGAATGATAAGTCTGATACCCCTAGAATGATAAGTTTGAGCTTTTAGAAAAACCATTGGATTGATGAAATTTCCCATGCCCAGTAAGACAACAGAACCTATTCATTTCCTTCCCCTTCCCCAAAAATCTAATAAAACTTGTACATTTTGACAAGTCTGGGATAGGACCAATGAATTGGTTCTTCTTTAGCCACACTTGGCACAGCAATGTCATCAACGACAACATATCAATAGTACCTAACAAGCCATTTTGCTGGTGGTTGAGCCAGAGGTTTTGAATCCTGAATCCTGCAAAGGATAAAGGTACAATACCATTGAGATTGTTGTAAGAAAGTTGGAGATCATGAAGACTCGGTAAGGAACAAAAGAAATCTGGTAAAGGCCCAACAATGTTTGCGTTGCTAGCGTAGAAATTGACTAAACTAGTGGCCTAAGTTAACTCGGTGGGGATGGTCCAAGGTACAAGATTAAGGTTTTGTCTCAAGGTTAAGATCCGTAAGCTTGTGAGTCCTTGGAAGAAACGTGAAGGAATGGAGGTGAAATTGTTGTTGTCAAGGTAGAGTTTTTGGAGAGAAGTGAGGTTGGCAAGGGAGGGGATAGATCCAGAGAGAGAATTTCCATTGAGAGAAAGAGTGGTGAGTTGGGTGAGAGTGCCGAGATTGGAAGGAAGAGTACCATTGACATTGAAGTAGGAATGGCAACAGGTCGGGTTGGGGCCAGGTTTTTCCATACCCGGACCCGGCCCGTTTAGGGTACTGGATTTTTTCCCAGGGCTCGGACCCGTCCCAGCCGGGCCCCGTGGGCCCCATTTAAAGATTGGGCCCAATTCGTGGCCCAACCAAAAAAAAAAAATTTAAGCAACATTAAACAGGAATTAAAATGAACAAATCTGAGAATGCCATCCATCTTGCAAACAATGCTTTTAAGTGACATTCTAATCTTACTATGTATCACATCAATCCTCCCCCACTTCAATACATTCAGCTGCAAAGTGCAAACCCATACAAAACAAAATTATAAGACAGCAACAAAATCATATATCAAATGAATTGATACAATATGAAAATTTTCATACATATAATATGTGTGGTCGAAAACAACATGCGAAACCAACCATGGCTTCGCATGGTAAAAAGAAAAAAGAAAAAATTCAGAACCAATTTTAAAACAAAAGACGGGTAGACTTGAGCAAATAATGAAAACGTAGACTCAAAAATCGCAGAATAAGTAGGCAACCAACCTGTCCATATACAAAAAAGAGAACAAACAAAACAAATCAAACCGAATCAGCTCAAAATCCAAAACATGCCTTTCGCGAATATCATTTCCACGGGTAACCGAGAAAACCCGTAGAATATCCGGGTCCACAAACCGAGAGAGTAGAGTTTGCACCTGGGAGAACATCAAGAAAATAAGGACAGCTGACGGTGAAGATTTTGACGGTGACAGAGCTTGCAGTCGCCGGTGAAGAGTCTGAAAATCCGTGGTATTTTTTCTTTGATCACAGAATGTTCGAAGTGTTTAAGGCTGTAGAGGAAGACGCGTCCGAGGTTTCCAGTGCAGAGGTGGCTGAGGAGTTTGAGGTGGAGCTTGTGGTCGGAGGAGAGGTCAGAGGTTAATGAGGGAGTGTGAGTTGCTGCTGAAGAGTGAAGAAATGAGGGATTAGGGTTTAGAATATAGGAATATATATATATATATATATATATATAGGGTAATTTTGTAATTTTATGGTACCAGGTTTTTAACCGAGCCGAGTCTCAGGTCAGGTCTCAGGTTTTTTTTGATAAAACTCGGACCCGACCTAGACCCACTTCGGGTTTTTTTTTAAAACCCATACCCGACCCTATTCCTAATCGAATCGGGTAAAACCTGGCCCATTAGGGTCAGATCAGGCCGGGTACTCGCGGGTCGGGCAAAAATTGCCATCCCTATATTAAAGGGTTTAGTAGGGATCTGTGGGTTTATTTAAATTTAGATTTTAGATGGGTTTAGTGGGTATTAGTGGATTTATCCATTTAGACCCATCTAATTAAATAATCAAATGGGTCTTTACTCATTTAACCCAAATATTCAAGTGGGTTGGGTTAAGACTTATCCAAATAAGGTGGGTAATGAGTGGGTTCATGGATATGGATAAAAATTGTCACCCCTAGTTGTACATGAATCAATGATAATATTGCCCTCTAAGTCTCCACACTCAGAAGAACCACTTAACTCCAATCTTTTGCTACCAACGCTCATTGCTTCAGTGTAATGTCCCAAGTTAAAAAAATAAAAAATAAAAAAAGGGTGTGGCCATATTTTTAGTGTCACACGCGCCCCCCACCATTCCCCACCACACATTCTCACACTATCACTTATCCTCTTGGCCAGCCATCCCTTTCTTCTTATTCTATTTTCTTTCTTTCTTTTCTCTCCAACACTTCTTTCACTCCCTCATTCTCCCACCGGTACAATCCACACCACCATCTCCACCATCATTTTTTTGGCAAGATCACCGGAAAATTCTTAAGAACCTCTAAGCACCTTCACATCTTTTATTTGAGGTAAAAGTTTCTAATTTTTTTGATAGGATTTTCTACTGTTGCTTGAGGTTATTTTTATCTAAGCTTTGATAATGATACCCATGTGATTTATGAGTTTTGGAAATGATATTCATGTTTTTCTATGTAAGGGTTTTGTATTAGTAGAATTATTTGATGAGTGGGTTTATAGTTTTTACAATGGTGACTATCTTAGTAGTGAAGATTTGGGGGTTTTGGCTTTTTAATGTGAAATAGATGGTGAATATAATTTTTATTGACTATTTTACAATGGTGACTATCTTAGTAGTGAAGATTTGGGGGTTTTGGCTTTTTAATGTGAAATAGATGGTGAATATAATTTTTATTGACTATTTAGAGCTAGTTTAAGATTCAAATTGTTTGTCTTGAACAATATTATGATTTTGATGTCATGGATCTCTTGTTGATATTACATAAATCCTGTGGAAACTACTTATAAATTGTTGAGGTTTTGATATTAGAGATAATACCTTAGATGATTCATGAGTATAATGGGAGTCTATGCCTTGTAAAAAAATTGGTTGAGAAACTTTGGAAGTGGAAAATATTATTTGGGAGGCTAAATACTAGGCTTGCCTAATTAAGTGATTATTTGGCAATTCCTAATTTGTAGCTAGATACAATTTCAAACTTTATGCTCATTGTGATAGGTTTGCTTGATATTGTTTAGTTCTAGCTAATCTCCTTTGGAGCTTGGAGAATTAGGCTTTTTGCAGGCTGCAATGTAAGTAGCTTTTTAATTGGATTTTTTTTTTTTTTTTTTTGGGGGAAATTAACCATGATAAATAAACGTTGTTTTTGGGTTAAACACATTTTGGAAAATTATTTGTGGAACTATGTTTTTTAAAAAAGTGTTGTGTTGTGACCTAACAATATATGATTATATATGAAAGAGCATCATGTTTAATATTGCATATGGGAAAATGCATGAATATTTGGATGACACATTCTTCCCTACTACCCATGGGGAGAAGAGATTCTTTGATTGTGTGTGGGTGAGGCTGCTGCCCATGGGGCCAAAAGACCACATGCAAAAGAGGTCCTATTTGACACATTCCCCTTGTTGCCAATGGGAGGAGAGACAAAACCTTAAGGGTATTGGTGAGGCTGCTGCCCATGGGGTCGAGAGACTACATACCAAAGAGGACAATATCATGCCAGTTGTGAATGGGTAGATCCCCTGAATAGTCTATGTGATAGTGTGGTATATTTGTAATAAATTACCTGATGTTAGATTTTATGGCTTTGGAATTATATTTTTAGTGCTCACAGATTATGGTATATAGTTTCAAAGTATTTATTTTGAGAAATTTTGTGTTTCATTATTTAATCATTTTTCTCACATTATTATTGAAAATCATATTGCAATATTCAGTTAGAAATTTCTCAAACTAAATCATGCTTTGTAAACTGATCATCATCATGAAACTTACATTTCTCCCACCCCTATTAATTATGCTACTTACTGGGTTCTGTCTCATCCCATTTACAAACTTTTTTAGAGTAGGCAACGATCATTTTGAGACAAGTTTTATGGCTAGCAATAGTTAGACTAACTACTGATGGAGGCTAGACTTTTGTGATGAAGATATTTAGATGATGGATATCATAGAGTAGGCTTGACTAATTCTTTTGTATATTATAATGGTTATAGCTTTATTTCACTGATGGGACAAGTTAATGATATGTAATTGTATTTAGGGTAAATTGCATATTTGGTCCTTATCTTATGCATCATATTTCAATTTGATCCCTAACTTTTCAATTGTGTCAATTTGATCCCTAACTTTTCAATACTGTGTCAATTTAGTCCTTGTTATCTTTTGGATGAAAATTGATGACATGTCTAATGGCCAAAATAAAAAATTAGCTTCCATTGATGTAACAATAAACGAAAATTTTATTTTGGTCATTTTCTATGTCAATAATTTTCATCTAATATATAACGGCGTGGACTAAATTGACACGGCACTAAAACATTAGGGACCAAATTGACATAATTGAAAGGTTATGGATCAAATTGAAATATGGTGTAAAAGATAGGGATCAAATATATAGTTTACCCTTGTAATTATTGCATAGAGCTCTGACTTACTTTGGGAGTATCATTAATGAAATTATTATGATAATTTTTTATGTTGGTACTTTGATAATGAATTTTGGATTGAATTGTCAAAAAGGAAAAATCTACGAGTACATTTTAGATGCTTTTCTCATGCTTTGGATCCTTTTGGGTTCGAGGTGTGACAGCTATGGTATCAAAGCTTAGGTTATGATTCTGTAGAGTTTGAAAATAGGAATTGATTTTGATCTAAGTCAAAGCATTAGGGGTTTGATGAATTCCTTATTCTATACATTTCTTTCAACTTCCACCTACTAGTCCTTTATTCTTATCTAGCTTGTTTATGCTAACCTTCTATGTTGCCTTAATTTACCTATTTTGTTTCTTGGGTATAGGTATAAGTACCTCCCAAACATGGCCCTAGGCAACACCAAGAGTGTGAAAGATCTGTCACTCCCGAAGTGGTCAGATATGTGAGGTGGTAGACAAGATCTATGCTAGGATTGCTAGATCGGTCTAGGGTGGTGAATGTAGGAAGGAGAATTGTTCTTTTGGGGAATTCCATAAGCAAAACCCTCCACCTTTTAATGGTGAGCCTGACCCATTTGCAATAGATAATTGGTTGCTAAAGATAGAAAAGATATTAAGAGCCCTAAACTACTAGATTTTGAGTTATTGGTTTCTACCCCTATTGGTGATACTTTAATGACTAATCTTGAGCATAACTCTTTTATTTTTTGTATCGAGGGTGGAGAGTTATTGGCTAACTTGTTGTTATTGATATGCATGATTTTGATATCACTTTGGGCATGGATTGGTTGGCTTCTTACCATGCTAGTGTGCATTGTTTTGAGAAAGAGGTGGTGTTTAGGCCGCTAGGTGAATTAGAATTTCTATTTAAAGCCTCATGTTTGCCTTTTATGCCTCGTGTGATATCATGCGTTCAAGAAAACCACTTTCTTAGAAAGGGATGCCAAGGATTCCTTGCTAGTGTAGTGGATTTACAAAGCAAAGAATTGGAGATAGGAAACATTCCCATTGTGCAGGAATTTCCAGATGTTTTTCCTAATGATATACCTAGGTTGCCCCTGGATCGTGAGGTTGAGTTCTCTATTGACCTCCTTCCTGGTACTGCACTTATTTCTAAGGCACCATATAGAATGGCACCCAAAGAGTTGAAGCAACTTAAAGTGCAATTGGAAGAATTGCTAGACAAAGGATTTATTCGCTCTAGTGCCCCACCTTAGGGAGTTCTAGTTTTATTTGTTAAGAAAAAAATGGGTCTATGAGGTTGTCTATTGATTATTGTGAGCATAATAGAGTTACCATTAAGAATAAATATCATTTGCCTCGTATTGATGACTTATTGACTAGTTGCAAAGAGCACAAGTCTTTTCTAAAATTGATCTTCATTTTGGTTACCACTAGTTGAAGATTAAGGGTGAGGCCAAACTAAAGACGGCCTTTCTGACTAGATATGGTCATTATGAATTTTTAGTGATGTCATTTGGATTAACTAATGCCCCTGAAGATTGTCTTACAAATTCTAAGAGAAAGGAAGTTATATACTAAACTGAAGAAGTGTGAAATATGGTTGAATCAAGTTGTGTTCTTGGGTCATGTGATATCTAAGGATGGAATTATGGTGGATCCTAATAAGATAGAAGAGGTAGTTAATTGGGATAGGCCTACAAATGTGAGTAAGGTTAGAAATTTCTTAAGCCTTGCTGGTTACTATTGAAGATTTGTAGAGGGATTTTCCTGCATTGCAACTTCTTTGAAAAAATTAACTCAGAAGAATGTTAAATTCAAATGGAAGGAAGAATGTGAGAAAAACTTCCAAAAGCTAAAGCGAAGATTGGTCATAGCTCTAGTGTTAACTATCCCTTCAAGTATAGGGGGTTTGTCATTTATAGTGATGCTTCCCATAAGGGACTAGGTTGTGTGTTGATGCAAAATGGGAAGGTTGTGGCATATGCCTCTCGTCAGTTGAAAAATTATGAGAAACATTATCCCACTCATGACTTGGAGTTGGCTGCAATTGTTTTTGCTTTGAAAATTTGGAGACATTATTTGTATGGGGAAAGATGCGAGTTTTCATTGATCATAAAAGTTTAAAGTATTTCTTTACCTAGATGGAGTTAAATATGAGGCAACAAAGATGGCTAGGATTGGATAAGGATTATGATTGCTCTATTAAATATCATCTCGGTAAGGCTAATGTTGTAGTTGATGCTCTTAGTATAAAGCCTTCAAGTTTTTCAACTTCTTTGCTAACCACTCAAAAGGAAATTATTCTTGATCTTGAAAGGATGGAGATTGAGGTTGTTATGGACCATTCTGAAGCCTACTTGACTCGTTTGAGTGTTCAACCAACTTTGGTATGAAGAATTTAATTGTCTCAGGCTAATGACTCACATTTAAAGAAAATCATGGATGAGGTGCATAGTGGAAAGAAGTCTAAATTTTCTATTTCTGAGGATGGTGCTTTGAGATTTGGGAGCAGACTTTGTATACCAAATGATCCATTGATTAAAAAGACGATTCTAGAGGAGGCTCACTGTTCCCCAAATACAATGCATTCAGGTAGTACAAAGATGTACCACGATCTTCGTGAAAATTTATTGTGGAATAATATGAAAAGAGAGATTGCCCACTTTGTATAGCAATGCTTGACTTGTTAGCAAGTTAAATTGTTGCACCAATTACCCTCAGGTTTGTTGCAACCACTTCCTATTCCCCAATGGAAGTGGGAGAAAATTACTATGGATTTTGTTTCAGGATTGCCGAGATCTCATAAGGGTCGTAATGTTATTTGGGTGATTGTTGATAGAATGAAAAAATCAGCTCATTCTCTCCCTATTCGGATGAACTACTCCCTTAATCAGTTAACTTAACTCTATGTTGATGAGATTGTGAGAATTCATGGTGAACCCACTTCTATTGTTTTAGATAGAGATCCAAGGTTTATTTCTATTTTTTGGGGTGGTGTGCAAAAGGCCTTGGGTACTAGATTGGATTTCAATACAACTTTCCACCCCCCAAAACAGATGGACGATCTGAAAGAACTATTCAAACTCTAGAAGATATGTTGAGAGCATGTGTTTTGGATTTTAAGGGGAGTTGGGTTAGTCACTTACCTTTGGTGAAATGTGCTTACAATAATAGTTACCATTCAAGTACTAGAGCGGCACCTTATGAGGCTTTGTATGGGAGAAAGTGTAGATCCCCAATTTGTTGGGATGATGTTAGAGAACAAAAAATCTTAGGGCCAGAGATTATTCAGAGGACTTGTGAAAAGGTAAATTGAATTCATGATAGACTACGAGCAGCCCAACAAAAGAGCTATTATGACACTAAAAGGAAGGCATTGGTTCTTGAAATTGCAGAAAACGTTTTCCTATGGGTTTCACCTATGAAAGGAGTAATGAGATTTGGCAAAAAGGGTAAGTTAAGCCTAGGTTTGTAGGGCCTTTTGAGGTCTTGCAGAGGGTGGGCAAAGTTGCATATAGAATTGCCCTACCCCCAGTCCTGTTAGGAATTCATAATGTTTTCCATGAGTCTATGTTAAGGAAATAAATTCTTGACTCTTCACATGTATTGAGCTATGAGCCTCTTCAAATTAGAGATGACTTGTTATAACACCCAGATTATTAAAAAAAAAAAGGGAAGTTAGATTTTTTGGTGTCACACACGTGGCCCCCCCACACCTACCCCACCACTCATTCTCACTATCTCTTTTCTCTCTTGGCTGACCACACTCATTCATGGTCTTCTTTTATTTTTCATTTTCTCTCAACACAACAAACACTCCTCTCTATCACTCCTTCACACTCTCCCACCAGTACCACTCCACACCACCATCTCCACCATCATTTTTTTGGCAAGATCACCCGAAAAACTTCTTAGGAACCTTTTCATCTTCACATCTTTTATTTAAAGTAAAAATTTCTAATCTTTTTGGTGGGTTTATATGCTTTTGCTATAGGTTTTCTATATCTAAGCTTTGATAATGAGACCCATGTGATTTATGAGCTTTGGAAGTGATATTCATGTGTTTATATGTATGGGTTTTGTGTTGGTAGAATTATTTGATGAATGGGTTTATAGTTTTTACATTGGTGGCTATCTAAGTTGTGAAGATTTGGGGTTTTTGGCTTTTTAATGTGATGGCGAATAATTTTTATTGATTATTTGGAGCTAGTTAAAGATTCTAATTGTTCGTATTGGAGAATATTATGATTTTGGTGTCATAAGTCTCTTGATGATGTTATATAAATCTTGAGGAAACTACTTATAAACTGTTGAGATTTTGATGTTCGTAATAATACCTTGAATGATTTATGAGAATAAGTTGGAATCTATGCCTTGTAATTAATTTGTTGAGAAACTTTGGAAGTGGAATACATTATATGTGAGGTTAAATACTGGGCTTGCCTAATTAATTGCTCATTTGGAAACTCATAAATCATAGCTAGACGCAATTTCAAGCTTTATGCTTATTGAGTTAGGTTTGCTTGATATTGTTTAAGTTCTAGCTAATCTCCTTTGGATCTTGGAAAATTAGACTTTTTGCGGGTTGCAAGGTAAGTGGCTTCTTAATGGGATTTTTTTAGAAACATAATCATGTTGCATGAAATGTTGTTTTTGGGTTAAACATATTTTGGAAAATCATTTGTGGAACTATGTTTTCCTAAAAAGAGTCATGTTGTAACCCAGCTATATATGATTATATATGAAAAGCACATCATGTTTAATATTGCATATGGGGAAATGCATAAATATTTCACATGGAAAAGAAAAGCATCATTGAACTCCTTTTGATTATGGATTTCATGGTTTGTGGTAGTATTTGGAAATACTAAAGATGTTTTATCTTATCTTGTTCTATTTGGGAAATTTATGCAAAATATTTATGACAAGAATTGGTTTTAAGGACATTTTGAGATTATTGTGGAGATTTGGTTATTAAAATATTTTATGAAACTACATGGAAGTGAACTATGTACTTCAAATACATTAACTTGTGAGCTTTTGATGTGGTTTTGCCATTGTGCCATGATATTGGTGATTACCCCATTTGTGTGATGACCCGTCTGTGTGACGACCTTGTCTGTGTTCGTCTATGTGACGACCTTGTCATGTGGCCTTGGGTGAGGTTTTTGGTTTTGAAATAGTATTGGATATTTTTATGGCTTCAGTGAACAATATGTAGTTTCATAGTTATTTTGAGAAGATTGGTGTTACATTACTTCTATCATTCTTGTCATATTGTTAATCAAATTGATTTTGCATAAATTAAATGGAAATTCCCAAATTATAGCATGATTTGTAAAATGCTCATTATCATAAGACTTGCAATTCCCCCACCCCATTAATTATGCTACTTACTGGGCTCTGTCACATTCCATTCTTTTACAAACTTTTTCAGAGTAGGCAACAATCGTTTTGAGACAGGTTTTTGTGGCTAGCTGTAGTTAGACTAACTACTGATGAAGGTCGGACTTTGGTTATGGAGATATTTAGATGTCCATCCTAGAATAGGCTTGACTCATTCTTTTGTATGTGATAGTGGTGATGACTTTATTCCCACTAATGGGACAAACTAATGATATGTAATATATTTAATCAAACCTCATTCTTTTGTGGCCAATGGTCATTGTAATTATTGCATAGAGCTTTAACTTACTTTGGGAGTATTGTTAATGAAATTATTATGATAATTCTTGATATTTATACTTGATATGAATTATTTGGATTGAATTGTTAGAAAGGAAAATTTTATAGGTACTTTTGAGATGTTTTTCTCATGCTTTGGACCATTTTGGGTTTGGAGCGTGACACTTTTCATATGAAGAAGTTCCGATAGAGATTTTGGATCATAAGGAGCAAGTGTTAAGCAATAGAACAATATCTTGGGTAAAGGTGCTTTGGAAGAATCATTTATTGAAAGAGGCATCTTGGGAGTGTGTGGATGATATGCTGTCAAGATACCCAAACCTTTTTCAAGATCAAGGTACGTAAAATTTCGAGGATGAAATTTTTATAAGAGGGGAAGAATGTAACGTCCCAAGTTTAAATAAATAAATAAAAATGTGTGGTCAGATTTTTAGTGTCACAGGTGCCTCCCCACCTACCCTACCGTTCACCACCGCACATTCTCACACTATCACTTGTCCTCTTGGCCGGTCATCCTTTTCTTCTTGTTTTGTTTTCTTTCTTTTCTTTTCTCTGAAACACTCCTCTCACTCCCTCACTCTCCCACCGGTACACTCCACACCACCAACTCCACCATCACTTTTCCAACAAGATCACTAGAAAAATCTTAAGAACCTCTAAGCACCTTCACATCTTTTGATAGGCCAAACACATATTAAACCCTTGTGATAAATTAACCAATTAATTAGCCAAATAAATTAATTAAGTTAATTAACATGCAAAGCATGTGGTAGCACAAACAAATCACCAACTAAACTAATTATGTAGTGGAAATTAAATTGACACGTTGATTTGTTTACGAATGGGGAAAACTTACACGATAAAAACCCCACCAGGTAATTTTCAAGTCACCACTCCCGAAATTCCACTATATCACAACAAGCGGTTACAAGTAAAGGAATCACAGTACCTTATACCAATCTACAGTTGAACCCTTACCCCAATACCCAATTGGACTTGTTCTGTAGTGAAAATTTCTCCTTTTGATGCATGACTCCCAAGTACGTGACTAACTAATTGCGCGGATCCTAATACGCGACTTCAATCACCAACTAAAGAAGATTGTTGGCTGCAAAGTTTTTCAATTCATCCACATGATGAAGATCAAGAAGATGCTTGGTCACTAAACCCTATGGTGCACATACACAACAACTTCTTCACAAAAATGATGAACTAAAGAAAAACTTTGTCTCCGGTCACAATTTACTTGAGCAAACTTTCTCAAAGCTTGTGCAACTTGTGTACTCTTTGACAATCCTTAAAACAATCCTTTTATATGTCTAGGGTTAGGAGAAAAGAAGGCCCAAAGACACATTCACAGATCCCAAGAAAATAGATTAGAATTTTTGTTTCTTTCTTAAACCTCGACATATGGAGGTGTCGAGCACACGGGCTGAACAAGTACTTAAACTTCGACACATGCTAGCTGTCGCGCTTTAGTAAACTTTCACTTCTCAGCTTGTTTCTTGGACAGACTTGATTACTTCAACACTTGATCTTGAAACATAGTTTCTTGAAGTATTAAGAACACCTATATCTACCCAATTACAAGTAAAGTGCGTTTTGTCAAAAGGATTAGCCAATTACATAAAAGAATGACATATGTTCTTAACAAGGGAAACACATATGTCCTAACATCGTTTATTTAAGCTAAAAGTTTCTAATCTCTTTGGTGGGATTTTATACTTTTGATTGAGGTTATTTTTATCTAAGCTTTGATAATAATACCCATGTGATTTATGAGCTTTGGAAGTGATATTCATGTATTTATATGTATGGGTTTTGTATTAGCGGAATTATTTGATGAGTGGGTTTATAGTTTTTACAACGATGGCTATCTAAGTGATGAAGATTTGGGAGTTTTGATTTTTTAATGTGAAATAGATGGTCAATATAATTTTATTAACTATTTGGAGCTAGTTTGAGAATCAAATTTTTTGTCTTGAACAATATTATGATTTTGATGTCATGGGTTGTTGATATTACATAAATCCTATGGAAACTACTTATAAATTGTTTAGGTTTTGATGTTGAAGATAATACCTTGGATTATTCATATGTATAATGGGAGTCTATGCCTTGTAAATAAATTTGTTGAGAAACTTTGGAAGTGGAAAATATTATTTGTGAGGCTAAAAACTAGGCTTGCCTGATTAAGTGCTTATTTAGCAATTACTAATTTGTAGCGAGATACAATTTCAAGCTTTATGCTTATTGTTATAGATTTGCTTGATATTTTTTAGGTTCAAGCCTAATTCTCCAAGCTCCAAAGGAGATATCTCCTTTGGAGCTTGGAGAATTAGGCTTTTTGCATAGTGCAATATAAGTAGCTTTTTAATGGATTTTTTTTTTTTTTTTTTTTTTTGGAAAATAACCATATGGCATAAACATTGTTTTTGGGTCAAATACATTTTGGAAACTTATTTGTGGAATTATATTTTCTTGAAAAGTGTTGTGTTGTGACCCTACTATTTATGACTATATATGAAAAAGCATCATGTCTAATATTGCATATGGGGAAATGCATGAATATTTGGCATGGAAAAGAAAAGCATCTTGAAATTCCTTTGATAATGGAGTTCATGGATTTATGATATTTTTTGGATATACTAAAGATGTTTTGTCTCAACTTGTATTATTTGGGAAATTGATAGAAAATCTTTTTAACAAAGAATGAAGTTGAAAACCTTGCAAACTTGTGGAAGTTTTGGTTGTTTAAGGTTTTTTTGAAACTACCTAGATATAAATTATGTATTTGAAAGTAAATGTAACATGTGATCTTTATGTAGTTTTAACCTTATGTCATATATAATTTCCCGGTGATCACCTGATTTGGTTCTATAGTCTTTGTGACAACAGAACCAAATCTGGGTCAATGCCCTTTCACTTTGGATGATGCGTTCTTCCCTGCTGCCCATGGTGGAAGAGGTTCCTTGATTGTGTGTGGGTGAAGCTGTTGCCCATAGGGCCAAAAGACCACAAGCAAAAGAGGTCGTATTTGGCACATTTTCCCTACTGCCCATGGGGCCAAGAGACTACATACTAGAGAGGTCAATATCATGCCAGTTGTGAATGGGTGGATCTCCTAACCGGTCTATGTGATGGTGTGGTATGTTTGTGATAAATTACCTTATGTTAGATTTTATGGCTTTGGAATTATATTGTTAGTGCTCACAAATTATGGTGTATAGTTTCAAGGTATTTACTTTGAGAAACTATGTATTTCATTATTTAATTGTTTTTGTCACATTATTATTGGAAATGATATTGCAGTATTCAGTGAGAAATTTCTCAAACTATATCATGCTTTGTAAATTGTTCATCATTATGAAACTTGCATTTCTCTCACCCCCATTAATTATGCTACTTACTGGGCTTTGTCTCGTCCCATTCTTTTACAAACTTTTTTAGAGTATGCAATGATCATTTTGAGACAAGTTTTGTGGCTAGCAATAGTTAAACTAACTACTATTGGAGGCTGGACTTTTGTGATGGAGATATTTAGATGATGTATATCCCAGAGTAGGCTTAACTCATTCTTTTTTATATTATAGTGGTTATGACTTTATTTTCACTGATGGAACGAGTTAATGATATGTAATTGTATTTATTTAGACCTCCATTCTTTTATGGCCAATAGTTCTTGTAATTATTGCATATAGCTTTGACTTACTTTGGGAGTTTCATTAATGAAATTAATATGATAATTCTAGATGTTAGCACTTTGATAATGAATTTTGGATTGAATTGTCAAAAAGGAAAAATCTACATGTACCTTTTAGATGCTTTTCTCATGCTTTGGACCCTTTTGGGTTTGGGGTGTGGCATCGAGTGTTAGGAAATAGGTGTCTAGAATTTTTGGGACTAATGGAGTAGACACGGTTCCAAGACCCGAAACTACAGCATCACTACCAAAATTCAATTTGCTTAAGTTTTTATCGCTTGAAGTTAGTGGCACCAAGCAGTAGGAGAACTTGCCACCAATAGAAGAACTCAATTGGGAAACAAGGGAAACCGCCCCACCTCCGATGCCAACAATGTCAGAACCTTTGTCATCAAAGTTTCCAACATTATCATGTCCACACTATGTTGTGCTGATAGCACCCTAGGACTCAAATCAATAACAGTAAATAAGCGAAAATTAAATAACAAGCACACATAAAGAACACAAGAATTTACGTGGTTCGGCAAACTGCCTACCTCCACGGAGACGACGGAGAAATTTCACTATAAATAAAATAGGGAGATACAATACTGTACAAGAACACTCTTAAGAAACCCAAATCCCAATACACCCTAACTCTCTCTCACCCACAAGACAATAAAATACTATTCTCCTTCTTATGCGACTGCTGTTAGGTTTTAGGACTTCTATAATTGTGTCTATTTAGTGCCATACATAACAACATATATGTGTGTGTGTGTGTGTGTGTGTGTGTGTGTGTTATTAACCAAGTCGGCAGGAGCATTTCCTTTACAACTAGGATTCGGTCAACTAAGGTGACCAAATTTGGGCTTGGCAATTCAAGCCACATGGGCCCAATATCAACAAATCTCCACCTTGGCTTGGATTGATCGAGCTACATGAGCAAAATCCTCCATCGCCTCCACCTTAGCCCTTAAGGGCTCACAAACTACAAACACCAATTAAGTCCAAGCAATGCTTGAACTTGTCTGTTGGAACTGGCTTTGTTAACATATCAGAGGATTCCTAAGTCTTATTCTTTTGCAGTAACCCCATCTCTTCTACATCCCTATAAGATAATGGATCTCCACTACTAGTTATGAGAGCAAAGCTAACCATATCTTCAAAGCCATATCTCTGTGGTGCTTTGTGAACCCGCTTCTCTCTAGCTTTAGCAATTGAATAAGACTCTTCTTGTTGCTGCTATGGATCAATCTCAACATCACCCTTATCACTGGGTGAACTATTCTCGTCAAGTTCCACCTCAATAGTTAATTTCAACTGTGGACTATCATCACATGTCTCTGCTTCATTCTGTTTCAACATAAAGGCTTCATCAAATATGACATCTCTGCTAGTCACCATTTTCTTTGAGATTGGATCCCAAAGCCTGTAGCCTTTAACACCTTTTTCAAAACCAAGAAATATGCATTTTCTTGATTTCAAATCCAATTTAGAACGGTCTTCACTCTGCATATGCACATAAGCTGGACAACCAAAGATTTTTAAACTCGAATAATTAACTGGTCTACCTGACCAAACCTCTTCTGGAATCTTAAAATTTATGACTGATGATGGAGATCTATTAATAATGAAGCTTGCTGTGTTAACTGTCTCTGCCCAGAACAACTTAGGCAACCTTGTATTCAATCTTATGCATCTAGCTCTTTCTGCTAAGGTTCTATTCATTCTCTCTGCAACCCCATTCTGTTGTGGAATTCCTTTAACTGTGAAGTGACGAGTAACTCCTTCTAATTCACAAAATCTTATGAATTCTTTATCTCTATACTCTAGTCCATTATCTATTCTAAGGTATTTTATTTTCCTGCCAGTCTAATTCTCAACCTGTGCTTTCCACTTATTAAATATGCCAAACGCATCAGACTTATGCTTCATAAAATATATCCATACCTTTCTAGAATAGTCATCAATGAAACTGACGAAATACTGAGCACTGCTATGAGAAGAAACTGATATACTGGACCCCAAACATCTGAATGAATGTAGTCAAGAACACCCTTACTTGTATGAGAGCCTGTCTTGAAACTAACTCTATGCTGCTTCCCATACACACAATACTTGCAGAAGTCTAGCTTGCATGTCTTCACTCCTTTCAATAAATTTCTCTTGTGCAACTCTAACATACCACATTCACCAATATGGCTAAGTCGCATATGCCATAATTTTATGTCATCAGTGTTGGACTCCACCGGAGTGGTGACTGCAACTCTTCCTACAACTGTGTTCCCAATCAATCTGTAAAGCGTGCTTACTTTTTATACCTTCATCACCATCAAAGCACCCTTGGTAATCTTCATGATTCCACCCTTTGATGAGTATGAATAGCCCAAATCATCCAATACTCCTAAAGAAATTAAATTCTTTCTAAGATCTGGAACATGTCTAACATTACTAAGAACTCTCAAAACTCCATCAAACATCTTAATCTTCACAGTACCAATTCCAATAACCGAGCATGTAGCATCATTATGCATTTGGACCATACCACCGTTGTAAGGCTTATACGTGTCAAACCAATCTTTCTTTGGAGTCATATGACATGAGCATGCTGAATCTAAAACCCAAGATTCCAATAGAACATTGTTACTTGATGAGACTAAAAGTGAATTTGCACCAACTTCACTGTCATCTGATGTTTCTTCAGCAACATTAGCTGATTCTAGGGGCTTCTTTCCATTCTTCTTCTTCTCTAAATGCTCTTTCAACTCTTTACATTAATTCTTGTAGTGCCCTTTCTTGTGACAGTAAAAGCACTCTACATCTTTCTTTACACATGATTTAGACTGTGATCTGTTCCTGTTGAAGTTCCGTCCTCTAGACCTGCTTCTACCCCTATTGCTTGACTCAGACTTTACAATAAAACCATCAGCCTGAGAACCATCGCCATCTTGCTTCATCTTTATGTGTGACAAGAGAGCACTAGTCACCTCTTCAAGTACTATAGTCTCTTTCCCATACATCAACGTAGTCACTAGATGATCAAAAGAAGTAGGAAGCGACGCTAACAAGAGTAATGCTTTATCTTCATCCTCATAATTCACCCCAAAACTTGACAGTTGGGTGTTCAACATGTTAAATGTATTGAGATGCTCCAATAGATCAGAACCCTCCTTCATATGCAAACTATACAATTGCTTCTTCACGTACAACTTGTTCGTCAGATTCTTTCTCATATAAAGACCTTATAGTTTTTCCCAAACCTCCTTTGCAGTCTTTGCTTCTAGGATGTTATGAATGACCTCATCACCTAGGTTGAGATGAATAGCACTAGCTGCTTCTCATCCATCTCTACCTATTCTACATCCTTCATCGTTTCTAGTTTCTTCTCCTTCCCAAGCAAGGCCTTATGAACTCCTTGTTGAATTAGGAGATCCTTCATCCACCTTTGCCAAAGAGAAAAATTTCTCTTACCACAAAACTTCTCTACATCATACTTTGTGCTTGACATCTTTACTGTGTTCAAAGGATTGAATCCTAACCTAGCTCTAATACCACTTGTTGTGCAGATAGCACCCCAGGACTCAAATCAATAACAGTAAATAAGCGAAAATTAAATAACAAGCACACATAAAGAACACAAGAATTTACGTGGTTCGGCAACCTACCTACTTCCACGGAGACGACGAAGAAATTTCACTATAAATGAAATAGGGAGATACAATAGTGTACAAGAACACTCTTAAGAACCCAAATCCCAATACACCCTAACTCTCTCTCACCCTTAAGACAAGAAAATACTATTCTCCTTCTTATGCGGCTGCTGTTAGGTTTTAGGATTTCTTTAATTATGTCTATTTAGTGCCACACATAACAACATATATGTGTGTGTGTGTGTGTGTGTTATTAACCAAGTTGGCAGGGGCATTCCCTTTACAACTAGGATTCAGTCAACTAAGGTGACCAAATTTGGGCTTGGCAATTCAAGCCACACGGGCCCAATATCAACACACCATACGATAGGGAGAGGCATAGGATGGCTTGTCGTTGATTCGAGAGTGAGAGTGTCCATAAAAAGGTCTCCCTTTGAGAATGATGAATCGTCGCCATAAGAGATGGAATATTGGCAACTTGTTCCAACGTTGGAGCATGATATTTTTGCTAGAGATTCACATTGTGATGAAGTGCAGGAAAAGCTTTTGTAGGTTGTGGACATTTCAGGATCAAAAAGTGGAGCTATTTGATTGGAGCACTCAGTGCAAGGCTTGCACTGTAGCCAAATCAAATCATTACCCATATTAGCAATGCCTAGTATTGGGACTAGTGGCATACCATTTGAGTATTTCATGAGGTATTTTCCCCTATTTGAGATTACATCTAATTGGGCTGAATTGGGAAAGACTAAAGAAGTTGTGATGTCACAGAAGCTACAAGAAAACAAGCATGTTGCTTTCTGAATGGAAAAGAAAACTAAACACGTTAGCTTCTGAATGAAAACCTCAAATCTATGAAGGGTTCATTGAATCCACAAGGTGATAGAGTTCTGGAATCCACTAGAAAGAAATAGATAAAGTTTGTATTTTTTATAAATCTAAAAACTGAATTGCCCTGGATGTTACAATATGTTTAATTAATAAAAGAAACCTAGGGCGACACCCAAAAACCCTAATTCGCACTAATCATGTAATTAAGTGGCAAAATATTGATTTTTGCCAAAAATAGCAAAATTGAAATAATTGTGAAAATTGAAACTACTGACCTTAAGGGTCGTCCTAAAACAGACGGGATTTTATTTTGAATTTTAAACTAAAAGTTATTAAGAATAAACAAATATTACTATAAATAGCAAAAATACTGTTTTTGAGACTTTAACGAAGGAATTTGCCTAAATTTAGATGATGCTTGAGTCTCGAGTCTGGATTAGAATATCGTTTTCATTCAACCTGCCAAATTTTATGCAATTCTAACATCATCACCTTGATGGCCTCTATTGGCACCATCTTTAATCTTGCGATGTGACTTCCAGTACCCTTGCTACTCTAGGAAAGCGTTTGCTATCTATTCTACATCAAGTTGGCTTAAAATGATTGACACAGTTAATGGAATGTAGCAAGGCCTTGGCTATGCACTATGAATGAGTTTCTGAAGGGTTGTAGAAGGGAGAGTCCGAAGAGTCACAGTGGATGAGATCCATGCTAAAGCTCCCATCGTGAGTCTCCATTAGATCAGAGAAGCTACAAGGCATGACAATGGAGAATGAAGTTGCCAATGCAGCAAAAGACAGAAGTGAGTGACTATGAGATGCCATGATTGATTGATTGTTGGAGAGGTAGTGATGATGAAATTGTGCTGGATTTAAGTGCATATATTGTGAGTCAGTGCCTTTCTATTAGATTTCCACAACGAGTCTTTGTTTGTGCACGCTATAATAGGGCCATGATGTACTGAATTGGAATTCCAAATATCAAAGGTCTCCTAGCCGAGTTGGCTCTTACCTATATCTTACGGGTTTGACCCAAAAAAAAACTTTGCATTTATGAGTGCTGCAAATTTGTTAGGCAGCACTCTCTCTTCTTCTTCTTCTTCTTCTTCTTCTTCTTTTTTGAGAAATAATTACAACATTCTACTAACCCCGCAGTTCGAACTCTTTCCCCCGTAGACCCCCAAGCACTTTGGGCAGCACTCTCTATTTGATGTGTGCTCTACAGTGATTTGTGTTTGGTTTTAAATTTTTGTTTGGCGTAAATACACTTTTGATCCCTACATTTTGGGTCATTTCTCGATTTGGTCCCTAAACTAATTTTGCTCCTATGTCAGTTCCTGATTTTTCAAAATCGTTTTTAAAATCGTCCCTACCATCAACCTTGTTACTGAAGAAGCTGATGTGGCAAACGGAAGTGCCAAGTGTCAAAGCCAACTAATAAAATAATAATAAAATATTTTATTTAATATTTTTTAAATGCCACATCAGCATTTTTTGAATTAAAAAAAGCCATGTCAGTTTAATTAAAAAAATAAAAATAATTTATATTTTTCATTTCAATTTAATTCAAACTAAATTTAAAAAAAACAAACAAACTTTTAAATCTGATTATTATTATTATTATTATTATTATTATTATTATTGCTTTCATTATTTTTTAGCTAAGAACACAAGAACGTGTTCTTCATGTTCTTCCCGAATCCAAGAACAATCAAACCCAGAACAATGCAAAAATTCATACAAAATCCCTATCCTCCACTGAAACCTTCAGAACATGAAAAATTCATCAAACCCAAACCATGAGAAAACCAACCCAAAAAAATCATCAAACCTCCAACCCAAAACTTCATCAAACAACACCCTGCCGATTAACACCAAATCCGCCATCAATAACACCAAATCCGCCGTCAACAAACCCAAATCCACCGTCAACTCGCAATTAACAGCACCGAATCCACCTAGTCAAAGCCCAGTTCGAGTCATGGTCAACTAAACAGTACAAAAACGACCACTGATCTCCACCCCAATCAAAC
Organism: Quercus glauca; assembly: GCA_023736055.1. Lineage (NCBI taxonomy): Eukaryota > Viridiplantae > Streptophyta > Magnoliopsida > Fagales > Fagaceae > Quercus > Quercus glauca. The sequence goes on from CM043318.1 coordinate 70,281,496, forward strand.
CCAGAAAAACCCAAAAAAACCCAGCCCTCTCCAACAAAAATCAACAGCACCGAATCCACCTAGTCGAAGCCCAGTCCAAGTCATGGTCAACTAAATAGAACAAAAAGGACCACCGATCTCCACCCCGATCAAACCCAGAAAAACCCAGCCCTCTCCAACAAAAACGACCACCCCGACCAAACCCAGAAAAACCCAGCCCTCTCCAACCAAACCCAGCCATCTCCATCTCCAACCAAACCTATAATCCAAGACCCATGGATAACCGATCTCCACCCCGACCACCCCAACCACACCAATCTCCACCCCGATCACCGATCTCCACCTCCATTATTGACCACCCCACGGAAAACTAGAAAAACCCAAAGATTAGAGAGTCAAGTTTAGAGAAAGAGAGAGAAGGGTTGAAAGCTTGAACAAAGAAAGATACAAACACATATACGCACCAAGAGATAGAGAAAGAGAGGATCTGAAGAAAAAATAAAAGGAAAAGAAAAGAAGAAACATACAAACACAAACACTCACCAATAATATTTATTTATTAAGTTATTTTTATTTTGATTTTTCTTTTTTTGGTTTATCTTAAAAGAAAGAAGAAAATGAAATTGATACAAACACAAACACAGACACGCCAGCCTAGAATGAGAAGGGGTGTTAACTTAATGTTTGTTTCTTAAGAAAGTTCAAGAAAAATTGAAACTATAAACTGCTTTCTCAATATTTAAAATTGAATAAAGGTTTTTTTTTAATTTTTTTTGAATTTTTTCAGTTTAATTTTTTTGAATTTTTTGAATTTTTTTATTAATTAAAATGCTGACTTGTCATTTTTAAAAGCAAAATAAATTTTTTTAATATTATTTTATTTGCCACATCAGCGATTAACAGGCCACCTATGCACTCCATTTGCCACGTCAGCTTCTTCCGTAACTGGGTTGACGGTAGGGACGATTTTAAAAACGATTTTGAAAAATCAGGGACTGACATATGAGTAAAATTAGTTTAGGGACCAAATCGAGAAATTGCCAAAAATGTAGGGACTAAAAGTGTATTTACGCCTTTTTATTTTTATATTTTTGATGTGTAGAGTTGTAGATCCTAATCTTTGGTAATTGTGCCATGTGAGTGTATTGGAGCTTGGACTTTGTGAGAGAGTAATACTAGAGACACATAATTTGCCACAACTTTATGTCACAACTCACCCTGTGAACAATTCAAAGCACGTAAATTCTTAGTGTTATCTTTTGTGTGTGGGATGTCATACTTTCTTTTGGGTTTTCTCTGTTCTTATTAATAATTTTTCAGATCTTTCTATAGTTACAATATTTTTTCAATAAATCTTGTGTAAGAATGCTATCTAGAGTTGTTTCCCTACAACATATATATAACTCCATAAGAGTAATTATTCTCGAGAGCACAGCAAAGCAATACGCTTCGCTTTCACATAATAATTGATTTTACTTGTTAAATTAATAGTGAGATATTTACCATTCAATAATCGCAGAGCCAAGCAATTCATGAAAATATATAATTATTTTAAGATGTGGCATAATGTATAGTTTTCTTTCTAAATTTTATTGTAGATAATTTTTTCTCCCTAAAAATTAAAAATTTTCTAAAAGTAATTTCTATATTTTTATTTTTACAAATATATAATTTTATTATTTTTGGTAGTTTTATTGATATTATTCTTTTTTGAAGTGGTCCATATTTGTCTAACTATTGTTATTATGCATTATATTTTCCTAATTTTTGTACAACTAAATTTTTAAGTTTCAAATTTCTCATTCTCTTAAGGGGATTATCATGATAATCAAAACTTATCATATTATTACAATTATTATTACTTAAATAATTGGCAGACAAATTCAAATATATAACCATATAGATTTTGTTTTGATATAAACTCAAATTCTCACTTTCAAACTAAGAATTAACTCAAACAAAAATCAAACCAAAGTTATAAAAGGGAGAAAAAGGACTTGTAATAAAGAACTCAAAAAACACAACACCAAAACATATCAACTCAAAGTAGAGATATTACAAAACTTAAAATATTCATTAACCTAAAGTATAGTTACAAGAATAAGGAATGAAAAATTGAGAGAGAGAGAGAGAGAGAGAGAGAGAGAGAGCGTATAATGGACCAAACAAGTCAAAGTGGATTGAAATGGACCAAATAGTCCCAAATGAATCTAAGTAGAGCGAATAGACCAAAATGGACCAAATGAACCGAAATGATACACTAGTGTGGCTCAATAGAAGCATAACAATAATAAATGTTACCCTTCGACTTTTAGATATTATATAGATATAAATGTATAAATTCCTAATAATTGATTCTAGAAAGGAAGGAAAAAAAGTTACCTAAAAATTGAGAATTGGAGAGAACATTTAAGCAATAGGAAATAAACGAATGGAGAAGTTATTGACATTTGACAGTGGCGGAGTCACTAAGGGGTTCAGGTCATCTATATATATATATAACCGAAACCTCTGAAACTCTCATAATTTTCCACATCATCACTATTTTCTTTTTCTTTTTATTTTAGATTCTTTTTATTTTAGGTTTTATACCTTATATAGAATCCACCAGAAAAATAATAGACAAAAGTTTGAATTTTTATTAATATCAATAATATTGAAAAACGTATACAAACTTGAAGGCCTATTTAAGAGCTCTATAAAACTTGATGAACAAGAAAATATATTCTAAAATAAGCCCTAATTAATACCTAACCATAATAGGAACCAAATTTGACCTAAAAAAACATTAAAAGAACCTAAAAACAAGGAAATAAATCACCTAGACCTAAAATAACGTTTTTTGCATAAAAATACCAAAATTAAATAATTACAAAAATTAAATTGTAAATTCTATTTATAATTTTTTAAGATACCTCAGGTTAGAATTAAAAAAAAAATGACTCACTTTAGGATTAAGAAAAAAAGAGAGAGACTCCTGGTAGAACTCTCTCTTCTCATCTCAAAACCCTAGCAATTACCATCTCAAAACCCTAAACTCAACTTCACTTTAAGATTAAAAAAATAAGAAGGAGAGAGACTCACGTTAAAAAAAAAAAAAAAAAAAAAAAACGTTTTATTTGCTTTCATATGTGCCTGAAATTTTCATTCTATCTTATTGTTTTATTATGTTTAGAATTGATTTTCTTCTAAGTATTTGGGTTAATCTCTATATTTTGATAGTGTTTTTATGGGTTTGGTTTTTGGGTTACAATACTAATAATTATTTTATATTGTATATGGCAGATGAAGCATCTTTATTTTTTGGATAAAAATCAAAGCTGCAACCTATGTCTTCCAGCCCAAGGTGTGGTAAATTTTTATATGTTCTTACTTTATTGAGAATTTTTATTTGGATTCATGTGATTTTTTGTTTTTTTATTAAAACTTTGATTTTTGGTTGATTAATTATTTGTTTGGATTAATTTCAATTAATTATTTGTTTGGATTCAACGTAAAAGATAATGGAATTAGGTGTTATAAATTTGATAATGTTTCATGTTTTGAATTGTTTATATTATTTAGACTCCTGGTAGGACTCTCTCTTCTCTCCTTAAAACCCTAGCAATTACCATCTCAAAATCCTAAACTTAACTTCACTTTAAAATTAAAAAAAAAAAATAAGAAGGAGAGAGACTCAACTAAAAATTAAAAAAAAAAAACGTAGGTTTTGTCTTTTTTATTTGCTTTCATATATGCTTGAAATTTTCATTCTATCTTATTGTTTTGTTATGTTTAGAATTTATTTTCTTCTAAGTATTTGGGTTAATCTCTATATTTTGATAGTGTTTTTGTAGGTTTGGTTTTTGAGTTGAAATTTCTAATAATTATTTTATATTGTATACGGCAGATGAAGCATCTCTATTTTTTGGAGAAAAATCAAAGCTGCAACCTATGTCTTCCAACCCAAGGTGTGGTAAATTTTCATTTGGTATATTATATATGAATTTTTTGAATTTGAAGGGTTTTGTTTGGTTTTGAAGTAGAATTTGGGGATTCTATAAAATTTAGAAGGTTTAAGTTTTGGGGTTTTTGGTATTTGCGTCTTAGTAGTTGATCTTAATTCTTTACCTTATATGTTTTTGCTTTATTGAGAATTTTTATTTTGGGTTCATGTGATTTTTTGTTTTCTTAATTAAAGCTTTGATATTTGGTTGATTAATTATTTGTTTGGATTAATTTCAATTAATTATTTGTTTGGATTCAACGTAAAAGATAATGGAATTATGTGTTATAAATTTGATAATGTTCCATGTTTTGAATTGTTTATATTGTTATTAATACGACTAAATAAGATTTGTTTTTATCTTTATAGTTTATATCAGTTTTAAGCGTGTGTGTATATATAACTTTTGGGAATTTTGCTTTATTAATTTAAGAATTGTAAATTACTTTATAGGTTTCAGTAATTAGCAGTGAGACATTGACAATATAAGCATATATATATGGTATTAACATTTTATAAAAGTCTTTTTTACAACCCAATAACATTCTACGTTAGACAACACTTCTAAACTATAGAAAAGTATAGAAGTTAAATATTTATTCCCATTGTATTTTATTTAATTATGACAGGTCCTTTTTTTTTTTAACGCTAACTAGCAAAATGTCTATAATATACATATTATTAACCCAATTTTCTATTTCTAAATTTCTTAGATTTTATTATATCAATATTTTTTTCCTTTTAAATTCTTGGTGGGCAAATTAGTCTCTCACTAATTCTTTTACCTTAACGTGATATTGGTTAATTGTCCTTTTATTTAACTATCCCGTGCATCGCACGGGTTAGCGACTAGTATTAAGAATATTTGAATATGTATGTATATTTCCCATTGCTTTATTTAACACCAAAAGTTTTTAATCTCCTTATTGCTAAAATTTTAATTTATTTCCTTTTTTTCAAGGAAAAATATATATTTTTAATTCTAATCTGTACTTTTTTAATTAAAAAAAAATGAATTCTCATCAGTACTTGATTTCATTCCATATACTGTTATTACTTTAATTGATATATAAAACTAAGCTTATGATTTGTTAGATCTAACCTTATCAAATGAATCTAAATAATATTACTAAGAACTATGATGGTTTATTATTGATCCTTGATATCGTATAACTTTTAAGAATTTGACATGTTTAAAGTTAAGAACTATTGATAATTTGATACATTCTTTAGAAGAAAATGCTGATAATATGAAAGCAATAAACATTTCCATTCTTTTGCCGAAATTTCCAAAGAGCATTGTAACAATCTGCAAGTACAAGTGTTTGCAAATAAATTATTTGTTTATATTTAAAAGGAAATGGCTAATAACTTTAATTCATGTTTGATATATGCTTGCTCATTTTACTTCTCTAAAATAGCATAGGCTACAATTTTGATTGGGGATATTTAGTTTTTTTTGTTAAAAAAAAAATTCTTATTATACCTACTTAGGATCTATTAGAAAATAAATGTGAGTTAAAGATGTTTAAAACATATGATGTGTATCCAAGAGTTAACCTATTTTGGATATACACCATTATCAGTTTCTTTAAAATTTTCTCCTCTCATCCTATTAAAATACTTATTATTCTCCAAAAAAAAAAAAAAAAAAAAAAAAAGATCTATTGGGTACTGCATAAAATATAGGGAAAGAGTGTCTAAATTTTTCTTTATCTTAGCACGTATTTAATAATTCTGATAGACACTTATTGTTATAAATTTTTTTTTGTTTATAAAAACTACATTTCATGTTGCACTATGTCTATAATTTTTTATACTACGAAATCTAACATATTATTTATATTATATAAAAACAAAAATAGTCACACATTGGTCCTTCCGAAAAATAAATTTCTGTCTCTGCCTCAGTGTATCGAGTTGGAGTTACTCTACATAAATTATTTTGGTTCAAAGATTAATTGAGCCTAACGTGGAGCTGTTTAGGTAGGTTAAATTCGTTATCATATTAGCCAAAACATTGGTTTGTTGAGCCAAATGTGAGTGCTTTAATTCAAGGGTGCAATGCTGAGATTCTTAAAACCAAAGGAAAACATTATTCATTTGTAATTCTTTTGAGGAGAATTCACTTGTAATTCAAGTGACAATTTCTGAGAAGGTAAAGTTTCTCTTCTTCTTTTGTTCTTTCCAAATCATGTCTTCTTTTTCTTTAAAAACAAAAAAAGGAATGCACCCATTGTCTTTTGCAAGAGTCGCAAGTGCCAAACACTTTCCCGTAAGTGCCAAAATACTAATACGCATGTATTGCAGTCTACATCCCAGAACTTACGCAAGAACCAAAAAGGCTTTTGACGTATATAGAAGTTGACATCGATGTCCACCCCACACCTCACGATTGCCGTAAATTCCACACTATTTAATGAATACTTTTGGAAGTTGATAGGAAATTGATCTCGACGTGCTGCCACTAGTCCAACGACCCATGTAAAGGCAAAACTAATAAATGTTTAGTTTTTGTGATATATACTGAGTACTAGACTTTCTGTATCATCAATTGGCGTCTTGATCTTATCATAAAAAACAATTATGAAGAACAGAATTTATAGGTTAAAACTCTAAAAAATAGATTTTTTGTTGTCATTCAAACTCTTTTTTGTTTTCTTGCTTAAGTTTCATCATCTAAACCATTTTTTTTCCTTTTCATAAAAATCATCCAAACCAATTAAAAGCTGGGATGGTTTATTATGGGCAATTTATTTTGAAAGTAGGACTCGATTTGCTTAGGGCTATTTTAATAAATTATATTTAGGAAAAAAAAAAGATTTTAAAGGTTGTATCTAAATAGATTAGTGAGACTAAATCAATCAATAAATGATAACAAATATGAAAAAATTGTAAATGTTTTCGTGCTTTTTTAAAAATATGGGAGAAGGTATCTTGTACCCGTTCCATACAAAGGATTTAAGGGATATTTACTGGTTTAATAGATAGTTAAATGCCTAAGAAAAAAAATAATAAATGAAAGAAATTGTAAAACCCAATTTAGTCTCTGGTTGTTACACGGCTTAGGATGAGTTTGGTTCATCCTTTCAATTATGAGCTTTTTGAAAGAGCGACGATTTAATTAGTACAGCTGCTACTTAGGGAATGTAACACGAAAACACACTCTATCACCTTTACAAGAAATTATATGGTTCTCACAGTGGATCACTTCATTTGTTCATCATTTTACTAAAAGACTTCCACCTGTTTAAAATTGCTTAGTTAGTAGTTAGTTTTTGTTTTTTTTTTTTTTAAAAATTCAACTCAGCAATTTTAAACTTGTGAAAATTTTTTAATAGAATGGTAGACAAGTGACGTGATCCACCATAAGAACCTTATAATTTCTCCATCTTTACAAGGTTAAAAGCACAATTTTAAAACCTTACCAAACGCTTAAAAGTAGTGATTTGAAACTGTCAACGTGATTTTCACCTAGAAAACTCTAACCATTCGGGCACTTATAAATTACTCTTAAACAAAACGTGAGTTGTACAAATTAGACATTTGAGAAACAAGTTGGTCCCAGTTACAGGTGAGCAAGCTAGGCTTAAGAAATTTGATGACTAGCTAGGGTCTTGGTCCTAAAGCGATGGACGACTTGCCCCTACGCAAAAGTTTTACATGATTAATACGTTGAGAAAAGGAAGAAATTTTGGACAAAGGCTTACGTCTTGCTTTTGTGAAGCCAAAATCGTAAGCATATCAACGTCATATAAAAGACTTGTATTGCAATCTATTAAGTCTCATAATATATAGGTATATATCTGTTTACCTCTAAAATTTAGGTCAAGTGGTGAAACTCATGAAGAATAAAATGAGTCACACATTGGTTTATATTATAGGCCAGGATATTATACAAAGAAATAAATAGTTACTACTAAATACATGGGCTATAGTTATGTTTTTTTTAGCTTTGTTTACAAAAAAATGTGGCTATAGTCAATCTATAGCCGTGTTTTTAAGAAATGCCTCTTAAACTACTAATCTATAGTAGTCGCATTTTAAAAACAGGGCTACAGGTTAACGAAAATAATGTTGTACTAGGCCTTTTTTTTAATTTTTTTAAATCAATGTTACATGTTTTTTTAAGAATGGTGCAAATAAGCTAACACCCATGTAAGCATTCCTATCTGGTAATTAAAAAAAAAAAAAAAATTTAGCTCACCAAAACAAAAAAGCTATTGTATAATTTGTATCATATTTTACATATTTATTTGCATAACGAACGCTACATCCCATTATTCATACATTGTATTAGAATGATATTTTTTTTTTTATGCCCCACATTGTAGAAAGTGAGAGAATATAAAAAACAAAGGAAAAGAAATAAATGCATAAGCTACGGTCATCCTAAAAAAAAAGGGATGCATAGTGGCCCACTAATAGTGGGATGGATGCATGCGTGCGCTTAAACGATAGTGAGAAATATCAAATATCATGCTTTCAGAGAAAAGAAAATAAACGAACTCAACATCCCATTATTCATACATTGTATTAGAATGATTTTTTTTTATGCCCCACATTGTAGAAAGTGAGAGAAAAAAAACAAAGGAAAAGAAATAAATGCATAAGCTACGGTCATCATCAAAAAAATAAGGATGCATAGTGGCCCACTAATAGTGGGATGCATGCGTAAGCTTAAATGATAGTGAGAAATATCAAATACCATGCTTTCAGAGAAAAGAAAATAAACCAACACTATATAAAGATTAAGATTATTGATTCAATTTCTCTCTTGAACTAATCAATTTGATGTTTTTTTTTAATAAATAAATTTGAAGCATTTTTCAGGTTTAATTAGATATATCATTCTTTAAAATAAATAAATAAACTTTGAGTCTTCCAATTCCCTCCAACTTTTGGGAGTAGGTGCTGTGTGACTGCTAGACATGGCAAAACGGGTCAGAATTTTCTGACCCGACCCGACCCGACCCGAAAAATACCCGACCCGAACCCGATTTTTTTGACCCGAAGCAAAAACGGGTTGACCCGTGACCCGACCCGTGTTTTTTGCGGGTCAACCCGACCCGACCCACGACCCGACCCGAACCCGAACCATTTTTTTATAACTTTTTTTTTTTGGTAAAAAAAATAGTAAAACTAAGACAATATTGGTTTAATTGTTTATTGTGAACTTTAAGGAAACAATTGATACATTTACATAACTACATGCAAATTAATTGAAAGATAAATGGTTGAACATTCTGTAATGAGTAAATATTTTTAAATATCAAATAGCAAAGTACATGCCAAGATAATCTAGTTACAGTAGAGTTAAAAACATAGATTTAAAATTGTAGACATGTGAGAAACATTCACAAGTGTGAAAATAGTGAAGCTAGAGTATCAAATTAGCATAAATTATGAATACTTAGACCTATTTTTTAATAATTTATGTCCAAAATAAACGGTTTTCCAAAATAAATTATGATATTTCCTAGAGTGTGTGTTGCTTAACAATAATATGATATTCATAAAAGAGACCATGTATAAATAAGTAAGCAATCAAATTTTAAAGTATATCTCAAATTGAAATAAAGTGTCAACTACAACTGATAATAGATTATAAAATTAATTTTTAAGATTGTAAATTTCTTATATTTTTTTATTTTTTATCAAATGAGTTATCCAATAAGTCATTTGTAATTTTGTTTTATATTTTGAAATGTTGATAATGTGTAGAAATAAAACTTGAGTATTTGTTTTACTTATCTTTGTGTTATTTTGTTTTAAATAGTAATGTTATAATTTGTATAATTTTAAAATTATTGAATAAGTATTAATAAGTTTAATTGAGTTCATGTTTGATATAAGTGGTGAATTCAAAATAATGCATTTTACATTGAGTAATTTGTTGCATAACTTTCCAAATGATAGATACATGTTGTTTTCTTTATAAAAATAAAAAATAAAAAATTTCATGTGAAAAATACGGGTCAACCCGACCCAACCCGACCCGACCCGCAACCCGATTGACCCGAACCCGATTTTGACCCGCTTAAAATGACCCGTTTTTGACCCGTGACCCGTTTGACCCGCAACCCGATTGACCCGACCCGAACCCGACCCGACCCGCCCGTTTTGCCATGTCTAGTGACTGCTGCCATATAATCCATGAAACTCCATTACATGCCTCGTGGAATTGCTAGGAACTGGATGTGGCGTGGTCCGACTTGAAACTCTAGATATACGGACAAAATTGCTAAATGCTCTTTTTGGGCAAACTAAGCAGCGTTTTGTCTTATTTTTCAAACTAATTAGAGAAATGCCCCTTTTTTGAAACTCGATTTTCTCAAAATCGAGTTATCAAAAAAACAAATTCTTGAATCCTATAGCGGCGTTTTTAAGGACCTATAGTGACGTTTTCAGGACCTATAGTGACGTTTTGTAACTCGATTTCCATTAAATCGAATTATAGGCAATTTTTTTAATTTTTTTTTACCTATAACTCGATTTCATATAAATCGAGTTACAAAACGCCACTATAGGTCCTGAAAACGTCACTATAGGCTTCTTAAAAACGCCGCTATAAGGCCTAACTCGATTTTGAGAAAATCGATTTTCAAAAGAGGGGCATTTTCCTAATTAGTTTGAAAAATATGACAAAACGCTGCTTAGTTTGTCCAAAAAGGGCATTTGGCAATTTTTTCAATAGATATACTATTAGTATTCCAAACTTGTTAATGTGGATGGAGGATATTCCACCACAATTTTATTCTGTATTGTAGGCTGATGCTGTCATTTTAACTTAATGAAAGTATTCAGTTTCCTTCTAAAAAAAAAATACTTTTGGGAGTAAGGGAAGACAAGATATGAAACTTAGGGTCCGTTTGGATAGAGCTGAAAACTGAAAACTGAAAACTGAAAACTAAAACACTGTAGCAAAATAATTTTTAAATGTGTAAATAGTACCGTGGGACCCATTTTTAATAAAAAAAATTGCTGAAAAGTGAAAATTGTGGGTCCGTGAACAGTAATTTTGGGTTGAAAAGTCAAGGTTTGCGGCTACTGTTCAATGAACAGTAGCCGCTACAGTAAAAATATGCTGGGAACACGTGAAAAAAAAAAAAAAAGGCTGAAAACTGTCAAAACGCAAAACGCAAAACGTGATACTTGTAATCCAAACGGAGACTTATTATTATTTCTCATAAAGAAAAGATCCTCTATTCAAATTTTGGGTCTTCCAACTCCCTCCAACTTTAGTTCGAGAGGCACGTGATATTTATTATTATTTTTTATTTTTTATTTTCTGTGTATGGCTTAATATATAAAAGTTCCATGGACATCTAAAACTCCCTTATGACATTTTTTACACAAATGCTTGGGGGGAAAATCACACATTGTCAGACTCTACAAAGATCAAGTAAAAAAAAAGTTCATGTCCAATTATTTATTTATTTATTTTGTATCTCTATGTAGCCTCCATATTTTATCAAGCTAACGTCCATATATGGACTGATCTTTACTGCTCGGGGGGCTTTCGCTTAACTGGTTTCTCTGATTCTCTTCCCCTATCCTTTTCCCTAACGAGCTATGGTTTTTTTTTTTTTTTTTCAATAAAAATTTTGATTTTATGAGAAATTGAACTAGCTTCACTAGGCACATTAAGGAAAAGGAAAGGAAAAAAAAAATCCAAAATAATAATAGAAATTTTTTATGAAAAAGAAATATAAATATTTGTTTTCTTGATATAGACAAAACAACATAGTTTTAGGCCTGTCCATTAAACAACCAACCTTCAATCGAATTAATCACGTTCCAAGAATCATGCCAATAATTACGATCATTATTCTCTATTAACCACACCATAAAGATTATAAGAAGAGAAAAGAACTACACTCCATTCAAATTGCCTAACAAATATTCGCTAAATTAAGCATTAGAAAATTTGCAACTGTACATCAAATCGGTATTGTTTTTTTTTTTTTTTTTTTTTTTTTTTTTTCTCTGAGAAACAAGACAGAATTTGTCATTTATGAAAGGCAATCGGTATTCATCTAATCACTATTTTTTTAGGTAGTAGTCATGTCTTTGTCTACCATTTAACTATGCAACCAAGTGATTCACTGACGATATTAAGCACTTAGGTATTATTCTACTATATTATATAATATAATATAGGGCTTGACGACCTATTGACCTACCTCTCCAATCACACAAACAAATATTCTCAACATACAAAAAATAACGAATCCACTTTGATTAAATATGCATCATTGAGTCATCTTCAACAATGCGGCAAAGGTAAGCAATCCAACCACAATCAATAGTGTGGTCATCTTCTTTATTTATTACTAGTGTATTGTTCCGTGTATATGCACAGATACAATTAACAATAATCACAATTATATGGTTTAAATTATATATTTTTTTTAGAAGATGTTCAAATTATACATGGTATTAGCTTACACTTTTTTTAAACCATACATTTCTAAAAATGTAATAGTTTCTCATTTTATATATGATGAAGCACAAAATTGGCTTGTCGGTATGTTCCTCATTGGTATCGATGGGCGAACCTAATTTCTCATTTTATATATGATGAAGCACAAAGGGCCCTCCGATGCTTAAGTTAGATAATCTCTCTTTAGAAATCTATAGCATATACTGCAATATGATGTGTCTGAGATCACTTACTTGAGCTAGCTGGCTTTATATAACCAGTACTCCAGTTAATTCATTTTTCCATTAATGTGCCCTGGACGTTGCACCTGAGTGAATGACTTCATTAATGGTAATGAAGTCTCTCCTTAAATGGGTGTTTGTAACATTTGGGCGGCGGCTTATGAAGTCTCTCAATGCTAGCTGGATTGGTGGAGTTATTTCTAGCTTTAATGTGCTTACAGTCGTCCATTGGAACAGATGACTATTTAATCACTACTCGTCAATTGCCCCATTTATTCCTTTGTCTTCCAGATCTTGAATAAGCATAGGAATATAATCAGTTGTGATGGTTCGTGTTTTTCCCCTTTCCCCGATACTCTTCTTTCACAATAAATGTGAAGCAACTCCTTTGCCGGGTGATGGACACGTGTCTTCCTCCTACTCTTGATATGTGCGAAATTTCCTAGATTTTGGCGCGTCTTAACTTTAGTTTTTCTTTTTTAGAAAAAAATTGTTCCCCTTCCTCTTCCTTATTTTCCCTACATTTAAAGCTTTGAAGAATTTCAAACTTTCAAACATTTTTTTTCCCTGGTTAGGTTTCTTTTCTTTATGCTCTCTTGATGGTTGATTTTGATTTCGTTGACAAGAGTGCCCTTCTATCTGCTTCTTCTTTGCTAGATTAGGAGTCTACCTTGAATACTCTTTTGGTCGGCGTCTTCAAGCGGGTTTATTCGTATCTCGTTTTACTGCTTTCAAACCTATTTCACTTACCCTTTATCCTTTGATTCGCCACTCTTTGATTAAACATCATTTAGAGATGACGACCATAAAGTATAGGGATGATGATGTTAGGTCGAGTAAGCTAGAAACAGGGCTATCATCAAATGCTAAATCCCTGGGTAAGGAGGTTGACATAGCTATGTCAAAACCGCCTTTCGTCCTCTTCTTCTACCCCCTTACATGCTCTTTTCGAGTCTTGCTCTTTAAAAAGGTAGCACTTGAAAGGCTTTAGAAAAAGGTTTCAATTTCCCAAAGGTACCATTACTCGCTTGCCTCATTCCAACGAAAAGGCTTGCACTTTTGCCCATGGTGAAGTGTACTTTTACAAAGCTGCTTTTCTGTGCAACCTTCGTTTCCCATCCATCCATTCATCATGGGTCATATTTTTAATTTCCAAATTGCCCCTGGTCAGCTTGTCCCTAATGCTTGGAGAATGATTGTAAGTTGCATGTCAATTTGGATGTCCACCTGTGAAGGGGACATGATAACCTTAAACGAGTTTTTGTATTTATACCGTCTGAAACCCTCCACCCATTATGGGTATTTTGAGTTTTTACCCTGGGATAAAAAACCTAGGGTCATCTTTGGTTTTCCTTCCTCCTTTCGTGATTGGAAATTGTACTTTTTATCTTTGGAATTGACTGGGAAACTATGTCAGACGACCTATGGGGCGTAGTCCCGAGGTTATTGCGGAAATGAGAAGTTCTACTGCTTGGTGCGTACTTTTTATCCTTTTTCTTAATTCCCTCATCTAGAATTTACTTGTATAAACATTGTTCCTCTTTTTGTTCTGTAGCTTCTGATCTTCCTGAGTTGTAGAGTTAATACTGCGACCGAGTTCGGACTGCCCTTACTTTTGCTTAAGAGATCGAGGACTTTGACAACCTGGTCGACCTTTGTCATTTGTTTGACTGTTGCCTTGGACTCGAGCCCACTGAGTACGTGCTGGAGAAGATTTACCTAGAAGAAAAAATTAAGTTTGTCCTTATAAGACTTCTTGTGTTTTTCTCTTTCCTTCCTCTGATTACTCATATTTCCTCTTTTATTAGCAGAGATGGCTACTAGGTACAGCAAGGAGAAGTATGCCCGTATAAAAGGGATGAAAAATGAACCCTTGTCCCAACTTGCCACGGATCCAAAGAGACAAAAGTTACACGATGAGAAGGGCGACACGACATGATGGTCTCTTCATCTATCCAGATTATCCTGTCATCTACAACTCTGTCTTCTACCCCTCATACTACTCACTCAAAGGGAAAGAGCAAAGTTGGGAAAAGTGTTTGGGATGACCTAGCTACTGCCTTTGGATGAGCTCACAATGTGATTACAGATGACGAGCTCAAAGGCCTGACCTCCATTCCTTCTCATGAGCTAGTTAGCCATTATATCCACAAGTTGGTGTAGGTATACCATTCTGACCTTATTCACCAATCTCACGTAGCCATCATTTTTAACTTTTAAATCTTTCTTTCATGTTCTTGGAGAGTCCTTACGCTTAACAACAGATTATCTCAACAACGAGGAGAAAGTCATGGTGGCCAACTCTAAACTCAAGTCTATTGAAGCGGAAAGTTTAAAGCTGAGGAAGGACCTGATTGAAGCTATGGACGAGACTGATAAGGCGAAGGAGAAGATCAAGGAGCTTAGCGAGGCATTGAGGGTGAAGAAGATGCTCGTCATTCAGAAGAACAAGGAGATCCAGGCTGCTCTTTTAAGGATTGATGCTGAACGTGAGAAGGTCGTTCAACAATTCATGAAATCTGAACACTTTTCTAATCTTCAGCTCATCCAATACTACAACGGTTTTGAGCTTCTTTGCAGATGGACAATGAAGCATCACAACCAGGCCATGGACTTCTCCAATCTTGATTTCGAAGCTATTGACACCAAGGTTTTTGCTGATGAAGCTAAGGAGAAAGAAGAAACAACTACTGCTGCTGCTGAAGGAAGGGATGCTGCTGATGCTAGACGAGCAGATCCTGGCCAGGGGGATGAGACCGTTGCTCCTCTTGCTTTGTAAAATTTATGCCTTCTTCTTTTGAACAATGGTTGCCTCCTTGTTTTGACGCTTTTACTTTTTGGTTTAAAAACACTGGTTGCCTTTCTGTTTTGAGGCTTTTACTTATTTGGTCTTGACTGCATATTTCATCTAAATATTAACAATTTTGCTTATTTATACTAACAGAGTTTTTCGTCTATTAACGACTTTTCCATAGAAATTCTCATATGCTTTAAATCTGTTCACAGAGTTTATACCATTGATCTTCATGACTTACTCACGATCTAGCCTTCATGATTTAAACTCACCTATGGAGTATGTACCACTGGCATTTTCCTTAACAATTCCCTTCACGACTTAAACTCTGTAGAATTTGTATCTTCAAGAATGACTTGAGCTCATCATTATTAGTGGTCAAAGCTTGCCAGTAGAATAATCAACGATTTAGATTCGTTGGTAGAATTTTTATCATGAGTTACTTAGAACCTCACGCTCTGAACTTGCTTATAAGAATTTTGAACTCATAGCTTGTCTGCGGAGTTTTTATGATTTTAACTCGTTCACTCATGAGGGGAGTTTTTACCACTAATAATCATGATTTAAACTCATCATTCGTGAGTGGAGCTTTTATCACTATGATTTAACCTTGTCATTCATGAGCAAAGTTTTTTTACCATTGATAATCATGATTTAAACTTGCCTTTTCATGAGTGAAGCTTTTATATTTAAACTTGTCATTTGTGAGCAGATTTTTTACCTTTGATGATTATGATTTAAACTCGTCATTCATGAATTTTTACCGCTGATGAAATCTTTCAGAGACTCCGTTAATATGCTCACTATGTATAGCTTGCACCTAGTTATTGGATACGCACATTAAAGACCTGGTCTTTGGAAAGAAATGGCTTAGAGACACCTTATTTGCTTTATTCACCCTTGCTTACGAAGATATTACAAGGGTATAACTTAATAAAGTAAAATGCAAAAAATAGAAAATGCTTGCATGAAAAAGTAAATTCTCGCTTATCTGTCAGTGAGTAAGACGAGGTATTCCAGGTGCTGGAATTTATTGGCGTCAGTACCTTTACTAGTTATACTTCCTGAAGTGTTCTACATTCCAAGGACGAGGTAAAGGACTCCCATCAAGGTCTTCCAAGTAGTAACTTCCTCTTCTCGGGTAACGGATAACCTTGTATGGACCTTCCCAATTAGGGCCTAGCTTTCCCTAGGTTGGGTCTTTGGTGGCCTGTGAAACATTTTGTAGAACCATATCTCTAGGATTAAACTTCTAAGCTTCACCCTTTGATCATGGTACTTTGACATTTTTTGCTGGTACAGAGCCATCCTTTAAGCCACATCATCTCTGACCTCAAATAAGCAATCTAGAGCTAGTTTCAACTCCTCGTTGTTGTTGTAGTCGTCATAATAAGTTAGTCTGAGGCTTGACAACCCAACTTCAATAGGAATCACCGCTTCAATACCAAAAATGCTAAGCTGAATGTTGTCTCCCCCGTTAGTGTCCTTGCAGCTGTTCAGTAAGCCCATAAGACACCTGGTAGCTCCTTAGGCCATGCTCCCTTTGCCCCCTCAAGTCAGGCTTTGATGATTTTAAGTAGAGTTCAATTTGTGACTTCTATCTGACCATTGGCTTGTGGATGTCCAAGTGAAGAATAATGGTTCTTTATTCCCAACTCCCTGCAAAATTCTCTAAATTTGTGACTGTCAAACTGTCATTCATTATTAGAGATGATCACCCTAGGGATTCCAAACTTGCAGACTATGCTTTTCTAGACGAAATTCTACATCTTGGCCTCGTGATTACTGCCAAAGGTTCTGCCTCAACCCATTTCGTGAAATACTCAATAACGATAAGCAAAAATTTGACTTGCTTCTTACTTTGTGGTAGTGGGCCAACAATGTCGATCCCCCATGTTGAGAATAGCTAGGGGGATGAGATACTTGTTGTTGACACTCAATTTTTCACCCATGATTTAATCAAGGAGAATGACTTGAATGACCATCTATGTACTTTAAAATCATGATTGCATTACATGCATCAATTTGTTCTTGCATTACATGCATCATCTTGCCTATGCATTACATGCATTACTTCATTCATTACATATCATAAAAATGATCTTGAGATTCTAACGGTCGCAACGATGTTTTCGGTTTTCAAATTGGGCCATCGAATTGAAAGATATCGCATGATCAAGTTTGCACGGTTAACATGCATTGTGTCTAGGTAAGGTCGACCACACATGATTAGTTTAAATTAATTCTAATTGGTTAATCCATTAAAATTAATTAAATAATTTTGTGATTGGTTGATAATTAGTGTTTAAAATAGGGATGCATGCATAGGAATAAAACGGATGATTGGATAACATTAAATTGTAGATAATCTGAACTTTATCAATATTTATTTTAGGGTATTTATCTACAAGATAATTGTTCTTAAATAGCCTGAATTATGTAGAAAAGAGATGAAAAATCATAGACGGAGGATGAAAACATATCTAGGTACAAGGACCGGCCAAAAAACCCTAGAAAAGGAGTCCAAATTGCACCCGAACACGGAAGAGTGTTTGGAGCCATAAGGCCAATTCGGCACTTTTAGAGTGGCGAACGGCTCTCTAAAAGGGCCAAATTTCCATGATGTAGGCTTTGGCCCAACGGCCTTTGGGTGGCAATAAGGCACACCCTTTTCGATACTTTCGCAAAAGGATGCGTCCGGATTCAAACCCTAATCGTTTGTACCTATTTTTTAGAGCCCTCTGACCTCTATAAATAGAGACTGAACTTCATAATTCAGCACTTTTTTTCGACGCTCGGGGAGGCATACGTTTTGGGCTCCCAAACAGCTCATATTTTCTGATCTCCTCTCTGATTTTCTGTAGAAGCTAGGGCTTTTAGGTTTCAAGGATAACTAAATAAGTTTCTTTGAACCCTAAAACATCCTTTCAAGTAAAAGAGTACTCATGCAAGAGGCTGTTTTCTAAACCCTTTTATTTTTATGCTTTTCTTATCATGATGATGTATGTTTAATTGTTTCAAATATTCATAATCTGGTTTATAAAAACATGTTCTTGATTTCTTTATTGTTGATATAATCTGTTTCTTAATTTTTAACGATCTGCACATAGTCAATTATTTTTCTTCAAATAAAACAGATCTGCATCTTTCTTAGATGCAGATCTAAATTTTTCTTCAAATAAAACAGATCTACATCTTTCTTTGATGAAGATCTGAATTTTTCTTCAAACAAAACATATCTGCATCTTTCTTAGATGTAGATCTGAATTTTTCTTAAACAAAAAGAGATCTGCATCTTTATGAGATGCAGATCTAAATTTTTCTCAAATCAAAACTGATTTGTTTCTTTCTTAAGATACAGATCTGATTTTTTTAATACATGCAAATTGTTGTAATAAAGAAAGAGATCATATATTACTGTGTTTGTGTTTGTTTTAATTCATGATTGCATAAATTAATATTATGAGTGAAACTCTCTTCTTAAAAAATCTTTTTCATTCTTTTTTATTATCATAAAAACAGATCTGATTTTTTTGTTGCCAAAAATCCATCTTTTTTATTAGCATAAAAACAAATCTGATCTTTTACAAATCAAAAAACCATTTTTTTAAGTTCTCAAAAACATATATGATACTTTGCAAATCAAAAGACTTTATTTTATGTAATAAACACAGATCTAAATTTTTTTATCTCCAAAAACCACTTCTTTCTTCATACTACAAAATATATCTGATTTTTCTGTTATCAAAAACCTTTTTTTTCCAGCCAAAACAGATCTAAATTTTTTTAAACAAAAGAAGAGACTTCATTCATAAATAAATTTATGTTATTTAATTTTGTTTCGCATGTTCAACATATCATTCATGACATGCATGAAAAGGTATATTGGTCACAAGAGTCTTGAAGACCAGACTCTGTCTGGGCGGAATAGGTGCCTAACACCTTCTCATTTCGTAACCTAGCCTCCGGAATGAGGTTTTTGGTTAAGTAGATCTAGCCTGATCTTTACTTTTTATTTTGGGTATAATGTAACTAGGACAAAAGCCATGTATTTTTGGTAGATTGTAACTAGGACCCAAAGCTATGTAACTTTTCAATTTTCTAAACATGTAATAATTATTCAATCAATGAAGAGAACAATTCAGTCATCTATTTGTATATATTTAGTTTTTCTTATTTTATATATATAAAAAAAAAAAAAAAAAATAAGTGGCGACTCCATACCACTTACCCAAAAAGAGAGGTGCCCTAAAAGGTACTCGAATCTCTTTTTTGAGGGACGCTTTTCTGCCAAGGTCTCTCACACTTGTCGGTGCTCTGTTGTAATATGTTGCACATTCCCAAACTGCTGGCATTTTTCACACTTCTGGATGACCTCAACTACATCTTTCTTCATGGTTGACCACAAATATCCTACTCGTACCACCTTTCCCACTAGTGATCGTGGACCTGAGTGGTTTCCACATATTCCTTCGTAGGCTTCTTGTAACACATACATTGCGACCTCTGAGTTTAGGCACTTCAAGTAGGGTAGTGAAAAACCCCTTTTATACAGCTTGTCGTTCAAGACAGTGAACTTGGACGACCTAACCTTAACCTTCCTAGCCTCTAACAGATCCAATGGGAGGCTCGTACCACCTTGCTTACCAATGATCATGGACCTGAGTGGTTTCCACATATACCTTTGTGGACTTCTTACAACACATACATTGCGTCCTCTGAGTTTAGGCACTTCAGGTAGGGTAGTGAAAAACCCCTTTTATACAACTCGTCATTCAAGACAGTGAACCTGGACAACCTAACTTTAACCTTCCTAGCCTCTAACGGATCCAATGGAAGCATTCCGTCTCTGGTATAGGTCATGATTGGGTCCATCTAGTTACTTGTAGACTGAACATGGCAAACATGCAACCCTTCTATACTTGGAATCGTCTCTACTTCCATGTATAGTCTTGGCCTTTCTACGATAACGTTGGACGAAGCTAACTTGGCCACTCTGTCATCTTCTGAATTCTCCTTCATTGGTACTTGGTTAATCCTAACATCATCAAAGTGAGAAATCAACTGATTAGTCAATCTTAAGTACCCTTTCATTGTTTCTTCCTTCGTTTCATACTTGTTAGTTATTTTCTCAACAACCAACTTTGAATCAGTATTCAGCTTCAATTTTCTAGCTCCCAAAGCTTTCGCTATTCTCAAGCTGATGAGAATTGCCTCATACTCTACTTCATTGTTCATTGTTGGGAACTAGAGTTGGACCCCGTATCTGAGGATATCCTTCTCAGGAGAGAAGATGATCACACCTACACCTCCAAGACCTGCAGCAAACGACCCATCTACATACACTATCCAGTACTCTGCCTTCAGGTCAGGATCCGTTTAGGTGAATTCAACAATGAAGTCTGCTAATGCCTGAGCTTTGATAGTAGTTCGTGGCTTGTACTGGCTTAGTTCGATAGCCCATTGAACCATCCTTTCTACTGCATCGGGCCTGCTCATGGCTTTCTGGATGGGTTGGTCTGCCATAACCAGGATGGTATGAGCTTGGAAGTATGGACAAGGTTTCCTCAATGCGACTATCAAGGAAAAGCCATCTTCTCTATTCGTGGGTACTTCACCTCGGCACCTTGAAAGGCCTGACTTGTGTAATAAACTGGTCGCAAAACCTTGAACTCTTCACGAATCAATGCTGAGCTGATTGCTGTTCGGGACACAGCTAAGTAAAGAAACAAGTCTTCCCCTTCTATAGACGGGCTTAAAAGTGGTGGTTTGTACAAATACTCCTTGAGGCTTTGGAAAGCTATTTCACACTCATCTGTCCATTCGAAGCTTACTTTAGTGTTTTGAAAAATTGGAGGCACTTATCTGTAGCTTTGGAGACAAATCTGTTCAGGGTAGCTACCCGTCCAGTCAGTCTTTGTACCTCCTTCGCATTTCTTGAAGTCATGTCGAGTATAGCTTTAACCTTCTCTGGGTTGGCTTCAATTCCTCGCTGAGATACCATAAACCCAAGAAACTTGCCCGACGAGACTCCAAATACACACTTTTCTGGATTTAGCCTTATCTGATATTTCCTCAGAGTATTAAAGTTCTCCCTAAGGTCATCTATATGGGAACCTACCTTCTTACTCTTAACGAGCATGTCATCCACATAAACTTCCATATTTCACCCTATCTGCTTACTAAACATCTAGTTCACTAGCCTTTGGTAGGTAGCTCCCGCATTTTTAGTCCAAACGGCGTGACTTTGTAGCAGTACAACCTCTGGCTAGTGGCGAATGCTATTTTTTCTTGGTCTTCCTCGTTCATGCAAATCTAGTTATAACCTAAAAATGCATCCATAAAAGTTAGCAACTCATGACCGGCTGTTGAATCTGCAAGTTGATCAATCCTAGGGAGAGGAAAACTATCTTTTGGGTAGGCATTGTTGAGATCTATGAAATCCACACACATCTGCCACTTCCCATTAGGCATCTTTACCATTACGACATTGGCGAGCCACTCAAGATAAAAGATTTCACAGATGAAACCTGCAATTAAGAGCGTTTCTACCTCTTTCATGACTGCTTTGTTCCCCTTTAAAGCAAAGACCCAGCGTTTTTGCTGGACAGGCTTTTTTGCTGGGTTGACATTCAGACGATATTCTATCACACTATCGTCTATACCCGGCATATCCT
The DNA here is from genome assembly GCA_023736055.1 of Quercus glauca. Classification (NCBI taxonomy): domain Eukaryota; kingdom Viridiplantae; phylum Streptophyta; class Magnoliopsida; order Fagales; family Fagaceae; genus Quercus; species Quercus glauca. Next base: position 70,303,598 of record CM043318.1, read on the forward strand.
CAAGGGTCCAGGCAAATATGTCCAAATTCCTCTTCAGAAATTCTACCATCTCTCCTTTCATCGACGGGTCGAGTTCCCCACCAACCTTGGTGACTTTCGAAGGATCCCCTTCTACCAATTCTACATCCTCCACGTCTCTAGTTAGTTTCACGGGTTCTTCTTCTACCATCCAGGTGTGATTTTCTTTGGAAGTAAGTATTGACTGGTAACATTCTCGAGCTAACAATTGGTTCCCACATATTTCCCCAATCCCGTGAAAGGTTGGAAATTTTACTTTGAGACAGTAAGTTGAAGTTGTAGCTTTGAGCCGGTTCAGCGTGGGTCATCCCAGGATCACATTGTATGATGAAGGGCAATCGACGACCAAAAAATCCACCTTCTTAGTTATCTGTGCAAGATATGCCCTCGCTGTGACTAAAAGAGAAATAATGCCCTTTGGGTAAATACGGTCTTCGCTGAAACTGACTAAGGGTGATTCGAAAGGTCAAAGCCGTTTAGGGTTTAGCCTTAACTTCTGATATGCCGTCATGTACATGATATTTGCTAAACTTCCATTATCAACTAATACCCTCCTTGTGTTGAACCCTTCTATTACCAACTTGATGATGAGTGGGTCGTCATGTGGTTGCCTAATCCCATTAGCATCATGCTCAGAGAAGGTGATGTCATCATCGCCTGAACGACGGTACTTCACGGAAGGGAGCTTGATGTGGACGCTATTGATCTATCTCTACTATACCCTTCTCAAAGACTTATATAACTCTCTAGTGATCGGCCCTCTAGTGATCATCCTTATTTTCCCCACTGCTTGTTTCGAATGATCTCGTTCATCGTCTTTATGGTCATCATGGGATTTGTCCTTTGCCCTTGACCAAGACTGATGGTCTTTTTTGACAAACTTCTGAAGTTTTCCTCTCTGGATCAATTCTTCAATTTACTCCTTCAAATCATGACATTCATCAATGTAATGACCGTGATCTTTATGGAAGCAACAATACTTCTTCAGGTCTTGTTTCTTAGAAGACAAGCTTAACGGCTTCGGCCATTTTAGGCTGGGTTTGTCTTTGATCTGCATTAAGATCTTACCTACAGGCATCACTATAAGAGTGAAGTTCAACTTTTTCTTTAAAGCCTCTAGACTACTCTTGTTGGACTTGGTGTCTGAAAAGTGATCTTTTCGGTCCTTCTTTTTATTCTGGGAATCACTGCTTTCCTCCTTCTTTCGTTTTCCGATCAGACCCTTTGCATTTAGAGCATCCTCCCCTTTCATATACTTCTGAGCCTTAAATAAAAAGTCCATCATGGAGGTTGGTGGTATCTTTCCTAGTGAAAAGATGAGATCGAGATTGTTTAGCCCAGCTTGGAAGGTCATCATGATAACCTGATCATCAGCCTTGTCAATCTTGAGAACAGCTTTACTGAAACGCTTCGCATACTCCTTTAGGCTCTCCCCCTCCTACTGCTTTACAGTCAGCAAGTAAGAAGTGGGACTTTTATGACGCTGACCTCCAATAAAGTGCCGGACAAATGAGTCGTTTAACTGCTCAAAGTTTGCGATTGACGATGCAACTAGTTTGTTAAACCACACCCTCGTGGCTCCTCTAAGGGTAGCGGGGAAAGACCTGCATATTACCTCGTTTGGAGTTTGTTGAAGATTCAATATCGTCTTGAAGGTCCTTATATGATCAAGGAGATATTTCTTACCGTCATAGAACTCTAGCTGTGGGAGGCGAAACTTAGAAGGTAAGGGGCACTCCAGAACAATGGTGGTGAAAGATAAGTCTGTCCTCTTGAGCATGCCATCGAGGTTCATGGATGTCTTTCCTTTCATAGCATTCTTTACCTCGTCTAGTTCCCTCCTCAAGCTTTTCATCATCTGATCATTGTCGTGTGTTGATTGCTCTATGTGCTCGGAAATGTCTCTTCCTTTGCTATTTTCAAGGCTGTTAGCTTCATCGTCATTACGGTTGCAGTTACGTCATTGAAGGGAAGTATTACTGCCCTCAAGACATGCTCATTGCCTCAAGTCTTCGTTTTGTTTCATTAGCTCTTGCACATTAGCTGTCAACACTTGGATTTGCTGGGCCATTACCACCGGATCTAGCGATGCTGTTGTAGTTGAATCCATCGGTTTCAAGGAACTTTGTCGATAGAGATATGATGACTTGCTATATTGCATTGCAATTTGTCGCTCCCCACAGATGGTGCCAAACTGATGAAGTATAAAATTGCCTTGTCGGTATGTTCCTTGTCTATGTCAATGGGTGAACCTGATTTCCTATTGAGAACAAAGAGAATAGAGGTGAAAAACACTAGGGTGGTGCCAGCCAAGGACCTTTCAATGCTTAAGTTAGATAATCTCTCTTTAGGAATCTATAACATATACTGCAATATGATGTGTTTGAGATCACTTACTTGAGCTAGCTGGCTTTATATAACCAGTACTTGAGTTAATGCATTTGTCCATTGATCTCCCCTGGACTTTGCACCTGAGTGAATGACTTCATTAATGGCAATGAAGTCTCTCCTTAAATGGGTGTTTGTTACGTTTAGGTGGTTTTTGACTTTAATGTGCTTACGGTTGTCCATTGGAGCAGACGACCATTTAATCACTACTTGTCAGATTTTAATTAGATTCTCAATTTTGCGCCACATGTCCCCTTTAATTTTTAATTTTATGCTAAGTGAATTATTGAGTGTAAAAATTGAAGAGTTCAAATCTAATTAGATTCTAAATTTATATAAATATATATATATATATATATATATATATAAATTATAATAGATGCAAATTACTAATTTTAACCCAAAAAATAGAAGAGCCTTTGAGCATGCGCGTGAGCGCTTATAGGCTAGTTTTTTTTAATAAGAAAGTAAGTAACCACATCCAACTTTATATAATTTCTAGTCCCTTTCCTTTTTTTTTTTTTTCTTTTCTTTTTTCTATTAATTGGAAGAAAAAAAAAACTCGATTTACTTTTACCTTTAAATAGAAAAGTCTTTGAGCACGCGCGCAAGCGCTCATAGGCTAGTTTTTTTTTAGTTTTTTTTTTTTAAATATATATATTTTAAAAGTAAGTCACCTTGTCCAACTTTATATAATTTCTAGTCCCTTTCCTTTTTTTTTTTTTTTTTTTTTTTTCTTTTTTCTATTAATTGGAAGGGAAAAAAAAATAGCCGCCTTTCCTTTTATACCTATAAATAGAAGCTCTAAACACATCCAAGGAAATGAACATTGTACACTTCAACAAATCGAATCCCATTTCTCTCTCTCTCTCTCTCTGTCTAAAAAACAAATAAATAAATAAAAATTCTAAAAAAAAAAAAAAAAAAACAAATGGAGCCTGCGTCGTCGGAATCCCAGGAAAACCATCATCAGCAGCAACAACAGCAGCAGCACCAAAACGTCGTCGTAATGCGACACGGAGACCGCAAGGACAACTTCGAGCCATTGTGGGTGACCACCGCTGAGAGGCCGTGGGACCCTCCTCTCGTGGAGGAGGGTCGGGTCCGGGCTTTTTGCACCGGTCGGAAGATCCGAAATCAACTCGGGTTCCCAATCCACCGGGTCTTCGTGTCCCCTTTCGTCCGCTGCGTCGAGACCGCATCTCAAGTCGTCTCTGCTCTTTGTGCCCTTCACGATGATCCCAACAACCTCACTGGCGACAACGTCTCCATCGATCCCTCCAAACTCAAGGTCTTTTCTGTCTTTTCACATTCCTCCTCTGTCTCGATGTATATAGCTTTCACTTGATATTTTGATTGTATGGCCATATGTTTTTATTTTAACAATGCATTAGTTTAGAAAATATTTTTAAAATTTTTGTATTTAAGAAGAAAAAAAAGTTTGTTTTACGGGTTTTGTCATTTACTTGTAATAAAAGTAACATCAAAATTTTCTTAAAATAATTTATTAATAATTTTTGTTTTGATATTTTTGATGATTAGACGTGACGTTCTAATTTGAATTATTTGAGTAGTTGTTGATGTTATATATATATAACTTTTGTTTGATATTTGACTATATATTGGTTTAGAAATCTTTTAAATGAAAAAAAAAATTTAATTAAAATTTTTTTTGAAGGGTTTTAATATTTACTTCTTTTCAATGAAAGTAGGTGTCAAAACTTTTTAAAAATAATTTATTAACAATTGTCTTAAGATCGCAGGCTCCTTTTCATTTTGATATTTTTGATGGTTAGATGTGACATTTCTTATTTGATTAATTTGAGTAGTTGTTGATGTTGTAAGATCAAGATTGAATTTTTTTAGTTTAATACAACAAAAACTCTGTCTTGTGTTTAGTGTCATATATTTTGTTTTGTAACGCCGTAAAAAACAAGAAGGTTGCGTAGGTTGACAGCTACCGTAAAGTTTGGTTACTTTATTATGTATTAATTTATGAGTTTAATGCTTAATTGAATTATAATCAGGATTATTTGTTGCATAATTGTGATTTTTTTAAGCAGAGATGTAAATTTGAATGATTTTTTTGTTGGTGTAAACCAAAAAGAGAAAAAGGAAAAAGAAAATATGGCTAAAGTTTATTGTAAAATCTGGTATTTGTGAGAAATTGTATTTACACAAGTTAATTGATTTGATTTGATTTTTTAATTTTTTTGATTTATTTATTTTTTTTTGTTTTGTTATAATTGCTTTGAACTTTGAGTTGGGTGTTGATCACCGACTTCTTGACCAACTCTGTAATAGACAGAGTAATATTACACATAACGTAGCAAGGGGGGTACTAGTACCATAATAGTTATTTTTCCAAAGCTTGAATATTGGACCAATGGACTTTTCGTTATCTTGTAACGTTTTGACTATGCTTATTACTGGGGGTGCAATAGATGGAATTATACATGGATTGGTAAAAGGATTTGATTGGATAAGTTTAATTTAAGGATCTAAGAGAAAACGTCTACCAGTCGATTATTTTCGGAATTTCTGATAGCTTGATGAGTTTCGTCCATTGATGTAGACATCATTAAAAGCTGCTAAATGAGCTGTTTAAACATAGAGTTGTTATATAGTCATGCTATACTTGAAATTCTATGTATGAATTATTTAATTACTGGGTTTCTGATACTTTTCATAGAAATGTAATTGGATCACTGTTGGCTAATCAACTTCCTTCTTGAATCTTTTTTTTTCCCCCATTTTCAGGTCTCTATCGAGTATGGATTATGTGAGATGCTAAACACTGAAGCAATCAGACCTGGTTTGGCTCCTAAAGATGGAAACTGGGGCTTCAATATCTCAGAACTTGAAGGAAAGTTTCCAGCTGGGACAGTGGACAACACTGTGGAACCAGTGTATAAAGAGGTACTTTTTATTGAATATCCTTTTCATATTTTTATTTTCCGTCAGGGAATTTTCTGGTACAATAGGCATATATACATACATCTGCACAATGATTATGGCTAATTGAGGTTTTTGCTGGAGGAATCATAGTTGCCACAGTGGGAAGAGACTGTGCCAGGTGCAAGGACTCGATATGCTCATATTTTTCAGGCATTGGCAGATAAATATCCTACAGAAAACTTGCTACTTGTCACACATGGTATTATTCACTCTTTGCTGCACCATCTCTCGAATTTCAATCCATGTCATTGTATCAAGAATTAGTTTTGCATTTCAAACTTCAAGCGTTGAGGTGTTATTGACTTATATTTATGCAGGGGAAGGAGTTGGGGTGGCAGTCTCTACATTCATGAAGGATACTACTGTTTATGCAGTAGAGTATTGCGCATATACAGAACTAAGAAGACCCATCTTCCACAAAGACCAGTCATTTACTGCAGGAAATTTTGAGGTACTTACACACAATGGCAAGACTGGTATTGAATATATCTCGACTGTGAAAGATGATATCAATGGAATGTCATAGTGGTCATGCATAACACAGTTTCTTTTGGTGTCTGCCGGGATTTTACATCAGAGTCGTCTGACGTGAATTGTATTAGTCTTGAGGTTCCTTGGGTGTACAAGTTTATTAGAGAACATGTGTTTTCTTTATTTAGTGATTGTTTTCTGCTTCAACAATCAATGGGAGAAGCGAAGAAATGAATGAAGCTTCCTTTCATAAATGTCCCTTTTTGTCTCTTGGTAGTGGCAGAACAGGCTAAAATATGAGGAATTTTCAGTGCAATTCTTTCTTGGATTCCGTTGCTCTTCTGAAACTTCAATTGTCATCTGGTTATCTTTAAAATAAAAGTTTATGTAGTACAAAATAAAATGATCAAAGGTTATTTTGTAATCTTGCTTGAACATTTTGCCAGAAGAATATAAGAATCACTCTATCTGCTTGCCAAAAAGAAAGGAAATTTTGGAATCTTCCAAAAATCAGTCCAATTGCAAAGTGACTAGTAGGTCAGGTGAATGTATGTGTGAATACATTGTTCCTAATGTGAGATGCGCAGATGATGGTTGGGGGGCTTTCTATGTTTTAGGCTACCCTGTTTCTAGCCCTGTTTGAGAATTGAAACATAAAATAATAGAAAGAACTTAAAAAGAATCTAAATACACCAGAACATGGGGCTGTGTGTACGTGTGTCTTTGTTTATTTGTTTTTCTCTTGGAGTCTTAGCTTTGGAATTTTCTTCTTGTTTGAATGTTGACTTGATGATGGTCATTCATCGATTCGGTTGAATGCATCTGATCAAATTGGAAAATTTTCAGAGAATTAGAGAGGGAGTAAGGAAATGAGAGAATTTATTACTAGTATTTATCCTACTAATAAATTTTTCTTAGGCCACCTGGAAGGAAAGAAAAATCCATTTAAAGGGAAATTTTTGGTCAAAGACCAATTATGACTAGAAATCATACGAATCTACTAAACTATGACACCAGTTTAGAGCTTTAAATCTTTCTCAAAAAAAAAAAGTTTAGAGCTTTAAATATTAAAATAAAGTTGTTAGAAGACTTCTAAATCAATAGTATTAGCTTCTTCTTCTTCTTCTTTTCTTTTTCCTTTTTAATAAGGAGAATCAGGTTCACATTCCCTTCTCCATTTGTTGATAAAAAAATTCTTAAAATCCTCATGTTTCAAACATTTGAACCATACCAACCTAAAATTTAAACTTTATCTTAAGATTCTACCTTATTTAATTAGGTGGTGACTTTCATCTGTAAGTAGAACCTACACACCTAATACTACGTACTTGTAGAAGGAACTTTCACACATAAGTGGAAACTACACCGCTAAACTCTACATACTTGTGAAAGGAATGATACACCTACAGCATAAGATATGTTTTGCTCATAAAGATTAGTTTGGAAGAAGAGTTGTTTAAAATTACAATATTTTGCTTATTAAAAAAAAAAGGTACGATATTTTAAGAAGCTTTAGAGTGTACGGTTCACAAATATTTTAAAACCATAAGTTAAGAATTAATAAATAATCAATTATGAGTTGTTATGCATATTTTTTGGAAAAGAAAACACATTTTTCAATGATTCATTGGTTTGCACTCTTATCATGTGCCATTAAACTACTCACTAGTCCAGTGACCAATGTAAAAGATTGATTGATTGATTGATTACTTCAAAAAAAAAAAAATGTAAAAGATTGATTATCCATGTCCCTTAACCTACTCGCTTGTCTAGAGACAGATGTAAAAGCTAAACTAGATATTTTTAAAGTAGAAGTTAAAAATTGAACTCTGCATTCCCCACTTTTTGTATTTACCCCTTATTCAAACCACTTTTTGTTACTTATAAAGCTCTTCCTTCTTTCGTTGTAATTCCATCTTGTCACTCTTTCTATTTTTTTTCTCATTTTCATTTTCAAAGGAGATTGCAAATAGAATTTTCAATGGACAATCACTTAAATAACACTAAAAATAAGTAAAATAAAAATAAAGGAAAGAAAATCGAAAGGATAAAGTTTAAACTAATTTGTAAATTGGCTACAACTCTACTCAATATCTTTTTTTTTTATTTTTTTTTTATTTTTTATACAAGATAGAATTTCTACTCTAACCTAATCTAAGTGTATATGTGTGTAAAACTCCCTTCTGGAGACTTGAACTCCGGCCTTTGCCGCTCACACCCTATAAGCACTTATACTTGTAGAGTGACCATCACACCAAGGGTGTGCGATGGTCTACTCAATATCTTTTTATTGATGTGAATTCTGACAAATCTACTATTAGATTATATTTTCCTTTTATATCCACTAGGATTACAAAATTTTCAGAAAATAAAAAAAAAATCAATAATTATGTCATCAATCAAATGATTAAATTTCAAGTTTTTATAGTTATGGGCGCCCGAGGACCGAGGAAGGGATTGTTGAGCTGTTATCATTATTATTAAGGCATTATAAGCCCCGACGAGGGAATCCACCCGAGGAGGAGAAGAGACAAAATACTTTTGAGAGCTTTAGTTGGAAAGGACATGCTGTGGAGAGAGAATCGTGGAGGGTAAGGGAAGTTTCCAGTGAGAAGTAGCTTACTGCCTACACATTAAATGGCTGGCAACAGTTTTATCAACTGCATTGATGGAGAAGTGACCTAAACAGTGAAGATCACAGCTAAGCAACTCCTTCTACCACCTTCATTAGAAGTTTAAGGAGATAGGTGTCATGATGAGAATTTGGGTAGGTAGAGATGAGGGGCCAAGATATGAAATGCTGAGAAGTATATAAGAAAAAGGAAATTCCAGAAGAAAGGGATTCACAAAAAAGAGAAAGAAGAGAATAGAATCTAGAACAATAACATAAAGAGAAGAGAGTGAATAGTGAGAAGTAGCTTACTGCCTACGCATTGAATGGCTGGCAACAGCTTTATCAACTGCATTGATGAGGAAGTGACCTGAACAGTGAAGATCACAGCTAAGCAACTCCTTCTACCACATTCATTAGAAGTTTAAGGAGATAGGTGTCATGATGAGAATTTGGGTAGGTAGAGATGAGGGCCAAGATATGAAATGCTGAGAAGTATATAAGAAAAAGGAAATTTCAGAAGAAAGGGATTCACAGAAAAGAGAAAGAAAAGAATAGAATCTAGAACAATAACATAAAGAGGAGAGTGAACAGTGTTTCCTTCTGGATAAGATTTGCCTCCTCAGGCAAGCTTGTAATAAGCCTGTTATATACATTAATCTATGAACTTTAGTTTTTGTTCCCTGTTTTTGTCCTCGGGCTAAGCCCTCTCCCTTTTGTTTGATCCACTCTCTTACAAATATATTGATTTGGGCCTAGTTGAGTTACACAAACCTCACTAATCTAAGTAGGCTTGTGCTGTTTGATTTCTAAGTCCTTACACTAGTCTTAAATTGCGCATAAAAAACAAGTTTTTGAATAGTATAACATTCGATTGACACGAAGTTTGACATGCGTGTTAAAAACATAAAGAACATGTAATCCAGGGATTATATTTTTAAAATATGTAACAATATTAATTTTTTTAGTGGGAGTTGTAATCAAATTATGTCCAAACCCCAAATTTACTTTTTAAGCCAAATTGGTGACCTAACAAATCCTATGCTTCACTAATTGGCTGGAACTAAAGATCATTTATGCATCTCTAGTGTATTGTATTATATAAATTGACCAAGAGCATAAGTTGGAGATGGGAAGGTTCTCAAGAACTTTTAATACCCTGTTTGTTTCAACATTAACATTTTTTATTTTTTGGAAATGAATAATTTTCTAAAAAGCATTTTTTAGGAAATTATCTTATTTTCCTATATTTGGTAGCAACTTAAAAATGAGTTGGAAATTTATTTCTTGACTTTCCTTATTAATTAGCTTTGTTTGAGATAAAGTTGTTTTCCAAATTTTTTTTTGAAAAACAACTCTATCTTATGCAATATTCTAGAAAACAATTTATCTCAAGCCAAACCAAATTAGGGAAGTCAAGACATAGTTTTTTTTTTACTTATTTTTTTAAAATATTACCAAACACAAGAAAATGCAAAAAAACTATTTTCACATAAAGTTTTCCATCAAAACTAGTACAATATACAATTGTTTTCGTTCTTGAAATTTCATGAAGTTCGTTCTTTTTCTATAAACTATTGAAAGAAGGGTTTTTTTTTGTTTTTTTTTTTTTTCCATCATTATTTTTGCCCTTAAATAACTAAGGTAAAGAATAAATTAAAAATTAAAAAACTCTTTTAAAAGTTTAGAGATATAAAATAATTTTTTAAAATTTAAGAGAAAAAAAAAAGATATTCATACAAATTTTAGAGACAAGAACAATTTTTGGTCTAAAAAATATCAATTATTATCTCATTAGAAATATATAAATAAATGAAAGACCTAATCTAACAATTAGAGTAAGAGTATAAGAGCATCTCCAATAGGGCTCTCCATCTCTAAAATTTGGAGAAAAAAGCCACTGTTCACATAAAAAATGAAGTCCAACAGCCTCTCTATCTCTAAATTTTTTTTTAGAGTTGCTACAGTGGCTCTTCGGGAATGAAGCGCACTGTAGCAATCACTGTTGATCTGCAAATATTATTTCCGATTAAACTAATCCCGGTTGAAGTAAAAAAATAATTTTTTCTCTTTCCTCTCTTTCTCATTCTTCTTCACTCCGTCTCTCTTCTTTATCTCAACGGCTACAAACCGCAAAATACAATCCAAACACAAAAATAATTTTTCTCATAAACCAAATGAAATCAGAAAAATAAAAGGAAAAAAAAAAAAGAAAAAAGAGAAGAGAGAGACCTGATCATGAGCAAAAGAATTAATTCAGTCTCAATAATCACAACCGATTAAAATATTTAATTTTCACTCAATAATCACAACGGTAACAACTGAAATATTCTTGATCTTTTCTCTCAAACTTCTCTAAACTCAGCCTTAATCAAACATTCACAACAGCTACAAACACAACAATCATTTCTTTTAAACATCTCTAAACTCAAGCATAATCAAAATACAAACTCAAAAACACAATCTTAAAATTAATCAAATCATAACAAAAAAAAAAAAGAAAAAAAAAGAGAGAAGCCATCTGACCCACGGTGGAGAAGAAGACAACGCCTACTTGTGTCCTTCGATCAACGGTGGAGCAAGCAATTGCTTGTTCTTAATTTCTCTATTTCTTATCATTTTAGAGAGTGTACCAGAATCAAGTTGAAATAGAAAAAGTAAAAAGAAGAGAGAGCTAGAGAAAGAATGAAAGAGCTGGAGAAATGAAGAGTATGATCTGGAATGTACTAGAAAAAGAAAAAGAAGGGTAGATAGTGATGGGAGTGGGATAGGTGTGTGGTGGAGAAAAAACCAAGGGAAAAAAAGAAAAAGAAGAAAAAAGAAAAGAGGGCTCCAGAAAGTGCTAGAGAAAAAAAAAAAAAATAGAAAAAAAAGAAAAGAGGGCGGGCCAGAGAGAAGAAAAGAGAAAAATAAAAAATCTTAATTAAAAAATACTACCACAATATTTTCACAATAAATTTTAAGTAATAGATTGTTATTAGTTAATAATGACAAGTAAAAAAATAATTTTAGTGGTATAAAAAAATAATTTTAGTGGTGGGTTCAAATTAGAACTAGTAACAACTTTTCACATAAATTTAGTTGTGAAAGTATTGCGTAAAATGTTGTGAATATAACACTTCTTATTGAAAAATATAGTTGTTAAAAAAAGAATAAATGATGATTAAAAAAAGATTAAATAATGAATGAAGAAATAATATTTAAATGAGATAGAGAAAGAGATAGAGAGTCTATTGGAAAGTGTAATTGAAAAAGTGGGTAGGCAAAAGGTAAAATGCACTGTTCACTCTTCAAATAGGAAAAAATTTAAAGAAAATTTAGAGAGACTGCTGGAGATGCTCTAAGTCCTAGTTTTATAATCCAATATTGTTTACTATTTCGGGTTGGTAGAAAGGAAATTGGAACAGACAGATTTGTCTTAACATGTGATTCTTCGAAGAAACCAGCATGAAGACAGACATGTGTATTGATTGATGCGACCAAAATAAACATACCAAATCCTCTTTGATTTAGTGCTTTATCACGTCAGCTCCAACTATGAGCCGTATCCAAATAAGATTTCGCTTACTGTATTTTTTTTTTTACTAAATATATTATTTTATTTTAAATATTAATTGTCAAATAATAGTATGTTTTAATTTTCATATTTTATTTTGTTAATAGGTGATATGACAATTTTTTATTAAAATAAAATGAGATTCATTTTTTAAAAGTACGAAAAGTAAATAAACAATATTAAGTGGTAGTAAGTTTTAATCTTCACATTTTATTTTGTTAATAAATAATATAGCAACCTTTTATTAAAATAAAATAATATTTACTTTTAAAAAGTATTTAAAATAAGTCAAATCCCTTAAATTTATAAAGCTGATCAAAGTCACGCATCAAGTTGCAGACAAAAAAACTCTTCTACAGAAAAAGTTTCAGACAAAACAATTTTTTTTTTTTATGGGAAACTGAAATTTTCAATGCACAAAGAAATTGGAGTACAACAGGAAAAGAAGGACAAAGGAAGAGGCCACTAGAAACGTTCCTGCCTGAGCAAACATTGAATACAAGGAGGGTCCATCCCCTTCCAAACCTGAGAAACCTGTCTTTCTCTAGCAACTTGAGCAAGCACGTGGGCTGCCCTGTTGGACTCCCTTTTCAAGTGCTGAATTCTCCAAGAATGGAAGACATCAACATGTTCGATGGATGAATGGGAGACGATTATTTCAAGGTTTGTATGGTTTTTCTTCAAGAAGCATAATTGCTGTACACTTTTCTTTATCCAACAAACATGACAGTAACTAATTAGGTAGTCTGATAAAATAGAATAAAATAAACTAATTAGGTAAAAAATTCTTTGTTTATGATTGCTCTTAATCCTGAAAAGTTCCAAGTGTGGATAATAGATGCTCTTGTTTGGATACTGGGAATGGTTGCACCATTTGCTACCAGCTCTTCTTTCTTTACATTAATAAAATTTCTTATTATTTTTTTGACAAAATTCGAAAAATAAATAAAGTCATTCATTGCTTTGTTATCAAATATTTATTGTTGCTATGCTATGCTCTTGTTGAGACACAATAACGTAGCATTTTGGTTTACTTAGGTTCATTTAGTTCACTTCAGTTTATTTTGGTTTGTTTTAGTCTATTCGGTCCACTTTGGTTAATTCAGTCCACTTCGGTCCTTTTTGGTTCATTTGGTCCCTTTAACAGGAAAGTAAACAACAAAAAGAGAACCCATTCTACTTCAGTTCATTTTGGCCCATTAATCCCATTTTGATCTATTCGGTCAACTTTCCACTTGGGTCCATTCGGTCCATTCTATTCGATGATGCTTTGGGATGAGAGGTTGATGTAAAAAGAAGAGTTGCTTCATTGACAACTATGTTACATTCTAAGGCAATGTTAATAGGTTCTTAATAAAATTAAAATTTTCTTATTTACTTAAATTCTTGTTTTTTTTTTCTTTTTAATAAGTTATGGATTTACTTATATATGCTTCCTCTTTAGGCTATTCAAGATGTATAGAGGATGAATTGTAAGCAGTATTAGAAACAAATTCTAACAACAAATTACATTATTTATAAAAATATCTCGCCTTAATTATATAATAATTGAATGTAAAATGTTTCATGTTTTCTTAAAAAAAAAAAAAAAAAAAACTTAGAAAATTTAAAACACTTTCAAATAACAAATATAAATAACTTAATTGAAATCTAATATATTGTATTAACTATACTTTGTTAAAAAATAATTACACCATCTTAAGAATGATTCGAGACTAACACTTATTAGTCTCATCTATCATTTTCATTTTTCACTTAATAAAAAAATTTGTCAAATTTTTCCTCGCATCGTGCGGGTCTAGGACTAGTTAAAATTGTTTAATATGATTTATTGATTTATTTTTATAGACAAAGGGTATTCAAACCTCTTCAAATATCTGACTATTCCCTTGGGTGTATGCAATCCCCCCGTTCTACACACACCAAGTTATTATAGGGAGGATTCCCTTGAGGGTGGCCCTAAGATGCTGGCAAGATATTTTAAAGTTAGGATCTCATGGATATCGTGAGTCTTAGGAACTACTCGGCCAACCCTTGAAAAAAAGAAGAAGATAATGATGAAGATCAAGTGAATTGAGTCCAAGTGTATTCCATTCAATGTGTATCGTTAGTATGTATGGTAGGATGAGCATATTATAACTGTGCAATATACTGACATTTGATAACACCTATATGAAAAAACATATTGCACTATAAGATTCAACTTTGAGTAGATAGAGTACAATTAGCACGGACACGAATACAATATGGCAACACGAGCAATTTCTAAAAATTTATAACATGATACTGCGATACGAGCAATTTCTTAAAAATTATAATATGACACGACGGTTACGACAGCCCAAATTAAGTGTCTGTGCTTCCTAACAACTAACACTGCACAGCAAGACCTGTTTTGATGCCAACATTGTTATTGTCAAAGCTTGAGTATTGCACTTATGACACCTTCATTATCATGCTACACAGAATTATTTTACAGGGGAAGCAACATGGATTGGGTAATGGAATGACCAGATCCATTCAGATTCAAGTACTAATATAGGCGCGTGTACCGATTATTTCTTGTAAAAGATGCATTCTGAAAATTATAAAATTTTCCCATTAATGAAAAATTATTTTAAGAATCTCAGTTGTTTGGATCTTTTTTCCCCCATCTTCTTCCTCTGCTTTTATCTATCCACCGGGTCTGTGAAACGTCTCTTTTTATCTTTTGGTGGCAGTTAAATGGTTTAAAACTTTGAGGATGATTGGGAAAAAAGCAAAACAAAAACAGAATGATGAATGGTTTTCCATGATCTAGCTTTAATTTTTTGCCAAAAGAATATAAGATTATTAAGAGTACTCTAATTTGAGGACAAGCTTGTTAGCAACCAGAATAAGAATTCTGAAGAAAGCTGCAAGGACTTAGGAGACTATTATTCAAAGCATCATTAAGCCTATCCCTGAGAAATATGTGATGAGTTCTTTGTTGTGAAAGCTTCCACTTTCAATTCCACAAGCTTGAACATAGAAAATTTAATCTCTGCAGTTGAGTTGACAATAACAGTAACTAGAACTTCAGCTAGTCAGTCCAGTGTAGAAGGTGTCAAAGGTGTCAAGGTGACGTATCTGCATTTATAAATTGGAGTACTGAAGCACAAGAAAGTGTGGGAAGGCTTAGCTATAAGTCCAGTTCTGATAAAAAGAACACTCATGTTCATATGTGAAAATCACCAAGCTTTGATCTTGATCTCCGAGAAGCTAGAAGCGAAGAGTCTGGATCAAATGCCACAACTGCTTCAGGATAAGGCTATGATGGAGGGCTCATCAAGCCAGGCTGATATTAGTCTTGGAAACTCAGTTGGGTACAATGTACAACTGTACAACCGTACAAGTACAACCAACAGATGTTAACTGTGTCAAGCAATGCCTGTGGAAGAGGAAGTTATAACATTGGAAAGAACTACTAAGAAGTCAAAAATTACATTCCTAGGCTTCTTGATGGAAGAGGAAGCAGCTATTGTAGTCACACCACAGAAACAAGAAAACCAAGCTGTTCCTAAAAAGGCAAGTAGAGAACTGTATAACTCATCTAGTGAGGAAGCTGCATCTGTTGAGTTAGCGGAAGCTTTGACACTAAATTGTTGAACAAAAGACTGAACAAAGAGCTTTTATTTAAAACTTAACTCTTTAAATTACAACACTTTACAAGCATTGATGCTTTGACTCACTAACACTAGTGCACACGCAGCACCTTTCTTTCACTGCACCCAGCACTGCCTCACTAAGTACACTTGCACACACCTCACTTCTAGACACCTACACACACTAGCTCGACTCTATTTCACTCTACACACTTGCTACCTATGGCACACACTTCACCAACTCATACAATTTCACACATCTCTCACTTGGTGCTTTATGACACTCTCTCACTTCACTTCACCTCTCACTAGTCTCACACTCCACTTCACATACCACCACATCTATTTATACTAGGTGTATGTTGGTTAGGAAATCAACTTGAAGCTTCTAGCATCTTCCTTTTTATCGGCATTAAATGAAAGTCATTCTCCAACCTTCTAGACTATTCTATAAACATGTGGCTAAAATTCACTAGTGTAAGGAAGCTTCTAGAGAAAATATAAGAACTATCTTGGAGAGAATTCCGGAAAGGGAGCAAGAGAGAAATTTCCGGAATTAGAGAGAAATTTCTAGAGAGAGAGATTGTGTGAGAAGTTCTAGAAATTTCTAGAAGTTTCTTGAGTACTCTAGAAATTTCTAGACACAAGAGAGTTAGTGTTGATTTCTAACAGCATCAACTACACTGAAAGGTAAAGACTAAAGAGAAGTGCAAGCCCAGGTCTTCCTTCATTGGCAACTGCATGTGCTGTGCAACTGTGATTAATTAAATAACTTAAGAAAGTAATCACTTTCAGTTTCTTCTTTGATTTGTTATGGTTGAGTTTTCTTTCTGACTCAAGTTTTTAGAATATGAAGTTGTAATCTGGAGACACGGTTTATTAGTATATTGAGACAAACCAGCAAAGAGTAACAATGCCAAAGAAAAAAAAAATGTTGGAGACTTGAAACCTTACAACTCTGTCCAATGACTCCAATAGGAAGTGACTAGTAGGTCACTTGAATTCAAGCGTGATTATGATGGTTTTTGGAAGCACTTTATCTAGTCCTATTGATACCAAAGAATTTAAAGCACTAAAGAGTTATGCATTGGAAGTGGCTTTTCTTCAATTTCTGCATCCAACCTACATGCTTATCCAAGCACTTCATATCCCATACAAAACAATAAATTCTGCCAAGAACACTGTTAAGCCTACCAAGCCAAAACAGTCAACATAGTGCCTGCCAATCCTGAGTAATAACTGACTAAGTTCTTGAATGCTGGTTCATACCTTCATAAAAAGGCACAGCAGCTATTACTTATATCAAATCCAACCACAAACAAAAGAAAGAAAAGGAAGAGGCCTCACAAAATGTTGAAATAAAAAACAAAGCATAGGATTGTCACTGTGAAAACAAATCCAAATGATGGAATAAATTTCAACTGTATTACAGAAAATACCAAAATTTTCTCAATATATATATATATATATATATATTTGAGGAATCAGAAAGAAATTTATTCAACAAAAGAGAAAACTGGCAAAAGCCAAACCAGTAGACAGCAGAGCAAGATCTGCATCATACAGTACAGCAAATTGCAGCTTCTCTGATACCTAGCCTTAATAGCTATACACAAAGCCTAAAATCTTGCAAAGTAACAAAGGAAAACCCAAGTTAAAACTCCCTGTACAAAGAGATTCTCAATCCCATAACAGACTACCCAAAGCAGCAAAAAAGAAATACCCCCTGCAAAGTTCAGTGGACAAGCCAATACAGAAGGTAGCCTACAAGCCTCAATAGTAAACACTAAGGATTAATGGTTAAATCCCATTACGCACACAAACAATGCCATTCAGATCCCCTGGATCCTAGTTGAATTCCTGCATACGATTATTAAGAATGAGTCATTATAAATGGGGCCACTGTCCATCCGAGCTTTAACATCTCTTTTAACGCGCTTAGCGATCTGTTCTTTTGCAAGGAGCTTGCAAGCATGAAATGGTGATAGTTGCCACCATCTATGTTGCTCTTTTTAGAGGATAAATATTTGAAGATGTTGGGAACTTACTCTACATTATGCAGATCTACAACTTGCTTTTGCAATTGTTATCCCTGGGTTTAGTTGCAATCCAAACAAAAATGTAAATAATGAGGATGCTGGTGACTAGATGAACATTAACAGACTAGAGAAGCAAATTAACAAACTATTATCTATGTAATCCACGGAGTCTTAATACAAATAATAGCAGTTACAAGAATTACAATGCCACAAGGACCTTGTCAATTTCTAACTAAAAGTCACAACTACAACGTTCAGCCTCTGACACCAGAAAATAACAACAATGGCTATGACAAATTATCGCTCTGAGGGGCTTTGATGAGGCTCAATATGATCAAACACATCGGTTGGGAAGTCATCAAAGAAGCTGTCTGGGGTAATGGGGTCGTCAATATTTTCCTTAGCATCACTTCTACAACTTCCTGCTGGTTCAAATAATTGTGCCCCAATGGGAAGTTGTGCTCCATTTCCAAGTTCACAAGCATCCAATGTTCCAAACATATCAAAAATGTTGGGGTCTTCAAGTTTAGCCAAGAGTTCTTGACTTTCTGGTGAGAATGTGAGCTCTGGTTTGGGTTGTGGGATTTCAGAAAATGGGATTTGTGATTGGGACTCAGTGCATGAGTTCTTCTCATCCTGGGACAACTCATGATGTGCAAGGTCTTTTCCGAAATAAACCAAGTTCGGGTTAAGAAGATCCGTCAATGGCACCATTTTGATCATTTCATAGTTCTCTATGCAGGATGATGAGCCTGATTGAGCCTTTGATGAAGATTCTCCCTCAGATGAAGAACTGAACTTTGCAGCCTAAAATTAAAGAAGCAAAATTATCCAACAATCAAACTTAAAATCAGAACAACAAACCAATGCCTGTGAAATGGCATTTCTCATATGCAAATAAAACACAAAAACTCATTTAAAATTCCAAGTTCCTGCAAAGAATGTTTACTTTTAAAAAACCCAGAGAACACATATGATTTTGGTTCAAACACCCTAAATCAAAATAAGTCTTAACTTAAGAGGGGAAAAAGGTTCTCAAATACATTTACCTGCGAAGCAGGAACATCATAACAATTCTGAACCGCCCTTTTGTTCTTCTGTGGTTTGTTGGCTGTCCCTGAAGTCTGCAGAATCCTTGCCAGTCTTTTCTGCCTGCTACTCCAAAAATTCTTCACATCATTATCAGTTCTTCCGGGCAGATACGTAGCGATTCTCGCCCATTTGTTCCCAAACTGTGCCTGCAACTCTATCACCACCCTCTCTTCCTCTACTGAAAATTTGCACCCACTTAGGGAAAGACACACCCCACGCCAGAAAAAAGAATGTTAGAAAACATCCATCTAAAACATCACGGTTATACATCATAAAAGTGACAAAACATAGTCTTGACAACAAACTGGAAAAAAATGAAATAAAATAAACCATGATCAAAATTTTCATCAAACACCACTACATGTGAGGAACTTGCACACACAATTACATACATTCTTGTACGTATAACCCCAATTGGAGAGAAACCCATCAACAAAATTCTATCTCGTTAACTTGCACATACAAAAATAAACAGAATTGGGGCTTACTTCTTCAAGTTGGGTCGAAGCTTATTGACCCAACGAAGGCGGCACGACTTTCCGGTCCGCTGCAAGAGGCCTTTGGATCGAATGGAGCTCCAGTCTCTAGGACCATACTTCTTCACATGGTTTAGCAACACTTCATCTTCCTCTGCCTTCCATGGCCCTTTTCTTATACCTTCATCTCTTTTCACTTCCATTTTTTTTTTCTTCTCACTCTCAAATTCCAAACATTTCTCACAAACACTTTCACTTTTCTAAGGATTTTTTTGTTTAAGGAAACAAAATATATATATTTTTTAGTTCTCTGAAAGGCTTTTTCACTAAGTACTGTGTTTTTTTTTTTGGGGCGGTGGTTCGGAAACACTGTTTCTGAGTGAGTGTTTTCCTTTTTATCTTTGACGGTTAAGGCAGTTATTCCCACTACCCTCCACTAAATAAGCCCAGTTTCGATAATGGTAATGTGAAAAGACAGAAATAGCCCTTGTTTCAAATATGGGGACAGCCCTCCCGCCCAACCCTTTGCTTGCTTTATAATTTTTTTATTTTTTTTTAAAATAACTTTTTCCGTTTATCAAATAAAAATTTAGTACATTATTTAGTCCTAAAAATAGCAACAAATCGGTTTTTTTTTTTTTTTTTTTTAATGATATAAATTCAAGTTAGTTTATAATTGAGGTCTTTTTTTCTTTCTCAAAATTGATTTAATTACACATACATGCTTGAACGTAATTATATATGTGTTTGCTATTTTGAATGAAAGGTGAGCGAAAATTTTAACATTTTTTAAAATATTACTAAAATTAAAATTAAGAAAAAAAAATTAATTCAAATTTTTATAGATTTTTTTAGCATCATAAATTTTGTTTTGGATGTTACTTTTGATATAAAATTGAATAATTCATGTATTATTGAGTAATTGGAAAATTTTAAAGCTCAAATAAAATTATAGAATTTTTTTTTTTATTATTTATTTATATCAACTAGAAAAGAGTATTACAGAGTTACTTGCTGAGGCCATTTGTAGTGCATTGGAGCACTGGAGGCCATATCAACCATAATATGTACATTACCAAGCACAAAATTCGGGACCCAACGGAAGGAAAAACTCATACCCTGATGCTTTAAGGAAACGAAATCAGCAATCAAAGTTTTTCCTTCCCAATCCGGAGATTGACTCGTGTTTAACAACTGAACTAGATATTTACTACTGCTCAAAACCAAAATCTGGTTGAACTGAAGACTGTTTGCTGTCACTGCTGCTTCTCTTAATCCTTAAAGCAAAGCACTTGAAATTGATCTAGCTACACTGCTGCTACACCCATAGAACACTACTGCACCCTGCCTGGTCCGAGCCTCGTAAGCAAAAGCACTCCTCTTCCTTCTTCTTTGCCTGACACCAGAGATCTTGAGGGCAATGCTCCACTGCCCACCAAAACCTTGAGCCATGATTTTTTGCCTAGAATTCCTATTTTTAGTATTGTGACGATGTTGAAAAATCTCTTGGTACCTGCAAAACAGATTTTGAGAGGTTAAAATGACATTCATTGGATCAGGTGTAACTACTTCGTGAATCACTCTGTTTCTGTGATTCCATATAGTCCAGAGGGTGATGAACATCAGTCGCAAAGTTTTAGAATATTTCTTGATTCAATTTTTTTTTAACATCATAAATGTTTTTTTGGGATACAATTTTTTTTTTATATATAAAATTGAATAAATCATAAATGTTTTTTAGATACTATATTTTTTATAAAATTGAATAATATATTACCGAGCAAATGAAATATTTATAAGCTATCAATTTAAATTGAGCATTTATATGATATATGTAACATATTTTATGCTTTATTCACGTGTTATGATAACTTTATTGAAAATTAAAATCAACCTCTTAAATTTTAATTTTAATTTTGAAACAATAACTTCATTTACCAATCAGTTTTAACAGGGTTTTTTTTTTTTTTTTTAGAACTTTTACTTCTTATTTTATTTTATATATATATATATATACACAATTATACTTACACCAATTTTTAGTAAATAAATAAGTGGTAAAAAGCTGCTTTCAAACCCACATTAAGGCTTCATTTGAGAGTTTATAAAGAAATGAAATGGAATTGAATTAAGGAACCTTATTTGGATGTTTTAAAATAAATGAATGCAAATTAATGAAATGTAAGTAATATTGTTTGAGAGTAATATAGAGGAAAATGAATGAAATCATTTTATGACAATATTACCATTAGGCCCCTATTTTAAAATGAAAGGCTGAATATATAGGGAGTATTTTGGGAGTTTTAGTAAAAAATTCATTAAATCTAATTTCATTCATTCCAATTCTTCCCAATTTCGAGGGCGGTGATAATTTAAAGTTTTAATAGAAT
Source organism: Quercus glauca (assembly GCA_023736055.1). NCBI lineage: Eukaryota > Viridiplantae > Streptophyta > Magnoliopsida > Fagales > Fagaceae > Quercus > Quercus glauca. The sequence continues at coordinate 70,325,220 of CM043318.1, forward strand.
AGAGAGAAATTAGTGCTCCCTTTTAGTCATTCCATTCTCTCTTATTTGAACTCTCAAACAAATGAATAAACTTTTTATTCCTTCCATTAAAATTTCCAAATAAGAGATGTGAAGAATATTTTAAAATTATTCTCTTTATTCTTTTCCATTCCATTTCCTCCTTCCAAACGAGGGCAAAGAGAACCAACACTTCCTAGATATATATATATATATATATATATATATATATATATATATATATATATCAACGTTTCCTGTGGTTGTTACTCCAAATAACTTGTGTACACCTTTCGACTTTTCCAAAGACAAACAATTTTCCAGTTGGGCAATGTACAATTTCTAGTGTTTTTCTACAGAAAAGCAAAGCAGTGTAAATAAACTAGCAAAGAAAGCAACGAAATTATTTCTTCCCAATACAGGATATATGCTTGTTTGACAACAATGGATTTTGTGTTAAAAGGAAGAAATGATACAAGATATCCAAGAAATTAGTATTAAAAAATTGTGGTCAATCATAAGTTTAGGCCAATATTAACAATGTGATCATATTTCCCAATCTTGTCAAAACTGAGGCATTTTCTTGCCCCATCCATATAGAAGATCATAATATGTGGCCATTATTGACAACTTCCTGGAGATCGTGTGTAACTATTAAGATATAAATTAGAAAAAAATACTCAGGTAAATCAGCAAAATTGAAACAATTGGATTGATTGACAAACATTTACATGAAGTAAATGTGTGAGATGGAGCACCAATTTCAGCTATTACTAACTGCAACACTAGAATCCCCGCAGTGTTTGATGGACCCTGTACTTGCCGGAGAGGCATGCACCAAGTCCCCCATGAAATAGTTCTCTCCAGCAGTGCCATTGACACCAGTAACAACTAATTGCTGGCAAATAACCTCATTTTCAGAGTCTCTATTTCCAGCACCCTTCTGAGATTTACACCTAATCTAAAAAGAGCCAGCAATTAAAAAGGGTTTCTCACAAAAACCGGTTCCATGAGCTGAAATCTATGGAGGTTGTTGTCCTTAATGCAATGTGCTGTCCATAAGCATCTTAGTGGCAATTCTGACTATTCAGTCATCATGCTGTCGACTGCCTTTGCATCATGACCCATTACCAGAATCATCTGAAATGTCATTCCCACTTTTCAATTCCATTCCTTCATTCTCCTCAATGATACCAGAAATTTCAATCACATCAACCACTTGTGACTCAACGGGCAAGGATATAGCTGAGGAGGTCTTGGTTTCAGAATCAGGAGTATTGGAAACTGTAGGCTCAAGATCATTATCTGCAAGACCATCTTGATGGGTCACTGTGCACTGCTCCAGAAACTCCCTAGTTGATGGAGGAAAATCAATAGATAGTGGCTCCACATCCATCATATTTTCATTGCAATCTTTATCTTAAAACTCATTTACATCACTAGAATCAACTTTGGATGGGAGATGCTTGCTTCTTGTATTGTCCAAACCTCTGTTTCCATTCTCTGAAAAGACATTGCTTGCAACAACCTCATCAACAGAATTTAGTCCAGGAGGGGAAATACATATGGACAATGGCTCAACATCCATCTCGGCACAATGAATTTCTTCTCCAACATTCTCACCAGAGATGCAATTCCACTAGTAGCCAAATCATTCAATTCATCACACACATCACTGCTAATAATGCGAGGAGCATCATTTACAGCCCCACAATTCTCATCATGAGCTGATACATCCTCATTCATACAGTTACTTTCATATTCTGTATCTTGGTTAGTAAGAACCATCTCAACAGTTTCTTACTCGATGTTATCTACAGTTTGACTCTGAATGGGATCTAAAGCAGTCTGACTGCTATCTAAATTAACAAGTACATTTAACTGCTTCTGTACATAAACTGCTACAGAAATAGCATGATCACAAATCAATGAATCATGGGGTGGGCAGCGTAGCATGTCAATCAATGCCTTGTGGTACTGGAATATGCTGCATAGTAGACCCTCGTTTACAGCAAAGATTAGTAACTTTGAACATATGCTCGCACATATTGCCCATTTCTGCCAAGTGCAATTGCTAATACCAAACTGTGAACCAGGATTCCAGACAACATATACTTTATCCTTAACAAGCTGGTCAGCAACTTTTGCACATCCACCTTGTATGACAATATCAGAGTCTGGAATCTTCAATGCTTTGAGCCAAGATGTTAAGCCACTCATCCACTCATCTTTCCAATATCGTGCAAAATCATCCTTCCCCGAGTACTCATTAAGCGAGAAGTAAGAATGCATTTTTGTACCCAACTTACCAACCAACCAATCAGCATGTTGATAAACACCAGGGTCCTCATCCAACAACCTAAGCTTCATCTGGCTGTGGTAAAACTCCATTGCTGCACGTCTCCTGGCTGGCAAGTGGAAGAGATTTTAGTGCCGCAGTCCATGCTCCTGAGTCAGAACAAAGTCTCAAGTCAGTAATTTCTTAATAAAAGAAAACAGACTCACATAGAAAAGCCAATGGACTCCATACTATTTTAGAGCAAGACTTCATATCTTTCACCTCATACGATCAAGTTGATCTTTAATAATTAAGATTACTAATTCATCGGGTGACCAAATCTTAGGAACCCCAAACCAAGTACAAACATACATAAATGCATACGTACACATACACACTCATACATAAAACAAATCTTGATCAATAATTGGAGGTTAGTGGTCCATTCCAAGAAATGGTCACCCATTCAACAGTGTGAATTAGCATTTTGGCAGTGAATGTGGAAGACTGCAAAACAATATATTTTTTCACTTCCCTCACACAAGGGAAAGAATTCCTCCATTTAGAAAAGACAGCGACCAACCTATTCTAGGATACCATATCGCCTTAGAGTAATCCATAAAATCTGACTCATCAATAAAATCTTCCAATAAATCCTCAAACAAATTAACGGTTCCTTGTCCTCAGCAGATGTTATCCACTGCCTGCACAAGCCGTCTTGATATCTCGACTAGCATCTTAGTTTCCAAACATTTCTTTACTAAGTTTTTATGCCACGCATGACGGACCCGCCAGAAGCATATCAGTACACAGCAATCAAACACATCCCTGAGAAAAATGCATAAAGCATATATAAATTCAACAATTCAAGCATGTACAATTCATTAAGAACATAGAAGAAATCGCAGCCACCGCGCTAAAAGGTCTGGCTCCACTACAGTAAATTTTCAGCATGCTTATTAATCCAGGCTACCCAAGTCAAACCCATATATTGGACTAGAACCCCCAAAAATTATTGTTAATTTGACCTTTCAGCTTGATCAATGCAAATCTTTTGTCATATGCAACTTTATATGAAATATAATAGTTCCAATGGTTAGAAACACATTACTAAAACTACTTTTGAGCCATAGAATACAATAAGAGATGGAGCATCAACGAGATGGTCTGAATCAATAAGCATGTGCATCCTATATTTAGGAGATTTGAAATGGGAATGTTAAGGGTTGTCACTGATTTTGATTTTGTGTACCAAAACCCTACCTATATTTATAATAAAACTCAAGCAAGTGCTTTATAAACATGCCAATCAAGTTATTGTGTAACCAGCTTCCCATTGATGTAGGACAATGAACTCTCAAAAGGGGACTTGGTGCTTTAGGAAACAAAAGGATAGGTAGCACCCTAAGAATCACCGCATAGGGTTTGCTTGAAATCACCATTAAGTGATGAAAGTAGAAAATAGAAAAGTATTAATCAACCCCTAGTGTTACTTGGAATCATCACCAAACATGAGATGAAGGAGAGAGTATGTTTGTGGGGTCCACCCTCATGTGAGGGAGAGGATGCATGTTTCCGAAACATAATGGATTTTCTCGAAACAAAGGTAGGAACCTAGGAATCTAGGCTTCCTTGGAATCATCACCAAGCACTAGAAGTAATCTTCCAACACAAATTTCATTAATTTAGGATCAACTGCATTTTTAGAGCCTTATAATAGGCCTCCCAAACTACATTATAGAAGGAAAGGAAATAAATAGAAATTGATTAAATTAAATTAAAAAAAAATTAAATGTTAAAAAGTGTTGCCATCCATTAACATCAATCTATGTTAACCGTGATCAATCAGGTTATAAGTGGGCATATTTGGTGTCTACACCGCCACCCCTATATGGAGAAATTATTCAGTCCTCTTGGAGGACCATGTTAGCAATGCCTAATGGTCCTCCCATCCAATAATAAAATTTCATGTGTATCTTAATCACAACCCTAATCACGATATTGAATTAAAATAAATAAATAAATAAAAACCTTTCATGAGAACAGCTGACATCATTGTTGCCTTCTTCAACTCTAGTGTTTGCAGATTCCTTACACAAGAAAGTTTGGATAAAGCAAACTAAAATCCAACCCACACCAGCATTGTGGTGTAATGAACTTGCAGGTGTGAAAGTTGAAGGAGGCAGCAGTGATAGTAGGTATTGCAATGGATTTTTATTTATTTATTTATTTATTTTTACTTTGTAAACGTTGTGATTAGGATTTGACTTAATTAGTTTGAACACATGGAATTTTATTTTATTTTAGTTTTTGGACAGGTAAAACCGTGGCATTTTATTATTGAGTGAAAGGACCATTAGACATTGCTGAACTGGTCCTCCTAGATGATTGAATAATTTCTCCCCTATAAGCCAATATGATCCATGGAATAATTTTCTACCAAATGTTTATTAAATTATATAGTTATTAATATACAGTTTGGAATGCGATTGGTCAACTTAGCAACCATCCTAATTGTTAGGACATCAACTAGAGGATCATCAACAATGAACCCAGCCAATTTCCAAGTAGGATCTTTTGTGCAAACTCTATTGTAAAGAGCCCTCATCCATCTATGCACATCTGAACTTGCAAACCTTGGTGCAATAATCCAAGCTACAGGGATTGCCTTCTTATCCAAGTTGAATACAACAAGACTGTGAATCGGATACTAAATGAATTTGCAAAAAGCACACACTTAGTTTCTAAAGACACTAAGGACTTAGGCTACATCAAATTAAAAAATAAAATAATGAAATAAATAAAATAAAATCAGACCTTCAATTTGTTTGTTCCGAACCTTGAATCATAAACTAGAAGGCTGCAATTGCCAAACTGAATCATTCGCTGTAACTGCCACTCTGTTTGAATGCCCAAAGTGAAAGGTTCTGAATCAGAGAAATCTTCATAAAAGAAAATATGATTCCGATGGCTTGCAACCCACATGCTGATGCTGACTGCATCATCTGCATCAAGTTCATATGTAGAACGTTGGATGCTCCTCTCTTGTCTTCAAACATACTGGTGGCTTAACTGGTCATCACAGTTACTTGGCCCACTTTGTCTTACTACCAATTCACTGTGTCTTTGTATTATTGTCTCCATAGAAACCCCAACATGTAGTAGAGATAAGATCCGCAAACGGAGATCCTCTGATATGTATGGAGCAAACATAGCACGCGTTCTAGCAGCCTTAGTATCCTGTGGACCATGGCATGGCAACCCCTTCTTATCTACATGCTTATCTTCAGTATATATGATTAGTGCTACTCATGGTTCAACAATTAAGCGCTTCACGATAAAGTGGCATGTGCACCCTTTCTTAGTATTTGGTTGGCCAACATTTTTCTTCTTTGGGACATAAGTTGTCCTACTAGGTCATACAATGCCACCCTTACGGCGGTCATCAGGACCAAGTTACCAGGAACTCCTCTAAAGGAACAAGTTTGAACTTATAGAATATATTCAAGAATGCCATCAACCTTTGGCTTGCACGTCATCTCTGGACATTGTTGTCGCCTTGCTTCTACATAAAATCTTGATGGACAGTCTTTATTTTCTGATTCACCCTTTACAAAATCATTCACTCTAGGCTAGAGCAGCTCTATCGATTTTGTCACACCAACCTTCCACCTTTGACCACACAAGGTCAGTAGCAGAAAATTCTAAGGTTGAAGGATTTTGTACAGGAAGGGATAGAATCTCGTCCCACCTGGCCATCTGCAACATACACGAACAAAAATAAAAAGGCAATAATATCAAATCAACCAACTAGGTCTATTTGCTTTTGTTCTTTCAAACAAAACTTTTTCAAAGAACAGCTATTTAAAACCTCACTATTTTCTAAATACAACTATTTCAAACACCATTTTTTCAAATGGGTACTGAAAAAAAAATTTTGTACAAAGCTGGCACTTTATTAGCCAAAGATTAATCTTTTTAAAAACTCACATTTTTCTGGGTACACCTTTTCCAAACATAACTTTTGCAAAAAGCTACAAAATAAGTTGTACCAAACTAACACTAATAAGCACAAGATTAATCTTTTTGAAACCTATGTTTTTTTTTTTTTTTTTTTTTTTTCTTCTAGGTATACCTTTTTCAAACAAGTAATACTTAAGTACAGTTCTTTATGTGCAATATATTAGAATCCCAATCAAAATCAAACACATGGTTGCCCTTGACTAATGAAGAAAAATTATCCTTTCCAAGGACAATTAAATTCAATATTGCTATGTGTTTGAATTCAATAAATTTGGTAAAGTAACACTTTTGCAACCAAAAAAAAAAAAAAAACTGAAAAATAAGTTGTACCAAAGAGACACTTACAGGAAGATATTGATAAACCATAAATAAAATAAACCCAAGTTGAAAGAGAACTAAACTAATATAAACACACATATCATAACATCCAAAGAAGCAAAAACAGAAGCGCAAGACATATATGATAATGAATCCTAGAACAATTTTGGTAAGAGGTGGCACAACACAAGCAAATGGCAATTGCCCAATTCAAACATAAATATCAACAAATACACTTAGAACACGCACACAAAACAGAGCATCATACCCCATCATCAATTTAGCCACCTATCTCACTCACTAATAACTTAAATAACGGTGTTAACAAACACCGTGTTCTTTCTTTTTTCACTGTTGTTTTCAGTTTCTATCCATAAGACAATGAACAATTTCATGACAACCAATGAACAATTTCATATGTTTGGAACCCAAAAACCCCATGTTTAGAACCCAATCCTCAAACCCACATAAAATCAAAAACGAGGAGAGGAGAAAACATAAATCAAAGGAAACTAAAGAACAAACAGAGGAGGAGGATCGGGTGTGCTTTGCTGCCTACGATGGTGGCAGAGCTCATGAGATTTCGGGCTTTCAGGCCTGGGCTAGACTTCACTGAGAAGAGAGAACCCAAAAGAGACACCATGAGAAGTGGCTAACGGTGGCTTGCTATGGCTGCCCCTTGACAGCAGCCATGGAGATCCAGTAGTGGAGAGAGAGAGAGAGATTCAAGAGTTTGAGATGAGCGTGAGATATTGGAGGGATATGGTTAACAAAATTAGAGAAAGAGAAGGTGCTAGCACCGTTGGCTAAGTTTTTTTTAACATGACAGATGTAAGGGTTTTAGTTATCTCAATTGATAAATACTTTAATTTTTTAGTGTACTAATTAAAGGCCCGTACGTTGCACGGTTTTATCATAAACTTATATAATAGATAATTTATTTGATAAACAATAAGCAAATAAATAATTATTATAATAACAAAAGGAATATTTGTTATCTAAAGTACTTTGTTTGGTGTTGTTGGAATGATTAGGGGGGAAAAAGAAAGAAATTTTAATGTTGGTTTTTTATTTATCTTTGTTTGGGTATTGAAGAAGTTATAGTAAACTGAGATTAATACATGTATCTGGCTTAGTTGAGAATTTTCTGGAAATTGAATTTTACCAAACCATGAAGCACAAATTATGATGCTCTTAGCAGGTATTTTGAATAATTGGTAATAGTAAGAAATAACGAAACAACTAACTATTATAATAAAAAAAGTAATAAAATGTATTGGCATAATAACTATCAAATATAAAATGATAACAACTAAAAAAAAAATTATTATTTTGTAACGTACCAATTGTGTTCTAATGAGTATTTTGCATTTTTGGTAGATTGTTGAACACTTCTTTATACACTATATTTTTAGTGTATCCTTGTTCTTGTTTGTCATTATTCTCTATTAAAATCTTTAGTCCTTCAGGTCTCGTTACTCAAGACAAAGCAACATACAGCTGGCCATGGCTGAACACTAGACTGGGCAAGTAGAGGCCAACATTGTTTAGAGTTTGTCCTTGACTTTTGTTGATTGTCATAGCATAACAAATCTTTAAAGGAAACTGTCTTCTTTTTAGGATGAATGGCCATTTTGATTCTGTAGGAGATAGAACTATTCGAGGAATAAGAACCTTTGTTCCAATGTTTGAACCTGTAATAATTTTTGCTTCTATTATCCAAGTTCCTAAATGTGTCACAATCAGCCTTGTTCCATTGCACATGCCAAGCTTTTGATTTACATTTCTTAAAAGCATTATAGGCACTCCCTCTTTTAGTTCTATCTTATGATTTGGTATTCCTGGAAACTCAAGTGTATTCAAGAATTCAACTGGATAGAGATTATCTTGATCAGGGATATTTGATGATGCTTTGCAAATAGAATCTGAGCTGAGATAATGATTCTTCTCACCTGGCACAAATTGCAGCATGTATTGATTTATTTCATTGACAGTTTCATTTTTTGGTGTGAGAATTGTCCTTTCCTTCAAATATTCACTATTTCCTTGCATTTCTTCAAATAATGGGTAAGTGCTGGTAACTATTTTTTCAATAGGATCTTGTTCAGGTTGAGTTAGAAACTCATTTGGAATTTTGATCCATGTCTCCTCAATTTCTCCATCTTTGGCAATTGCTGGTACAGTCCCATCTCCAATATCAAGCACCCATTTTTTAAATTCTAAGATTTTATTTCTTGATGCAGTTGTAGTCAAATCTTCATTTACTCTCATGTTTTTTGTAAGGAGAAAAACTTGACAATTATCCCATAAATGTGATCTATTGATGGATCCCAATACAATATCTTGTCTTTTTCCCTTTGGAATAACAGGCAATATTTGTCTGAAATCTCCTCCAAGAAGTATAGTCTTTCCACCAAATGGAGTATTAGTTAAGCTAAAATCGTTGATCGATAAAATATCTTTTAGTGATCTATCAACCGCTTCAAATGCGTATCTATGATCCATAGGTGCTTCATCCCATATTATTAAGCTTGTCAAAGATATTAGCTCTGCAAGTTGTGTACCATGTTTGATGTCGCATGTTGCATTCTCTAGAGGATTTATGGGTATTCGAAATCTTGAGTGAGCTGTACGTCCTCTAGGTAGTAAGAGTGCGGATATTCCTGAAGATGCAACAACCAAAACTATATGTTTCTTTGAACGTAGACTGGCAATAATTGTTTTGTAGAGATAGGTCTTTCCAGTTCCTCCATGTCCATAAACAAAAAATAGTCCCCCCCCCCCTTTTTTTAATACTGAATCCATCACAGCATTGTAAACAGCCTGTTGATCTGAGTTAAGTCCTGCAAATAATTTTTCATGCTCTTTGCGTAACTCTTCTTCGTTATATCCAGTTTCTTCTCTAATCAAGCTATTGGTTAACTGATTTAACAGTTCCATGTTTGGCAATGGTAGAGTGTCGAAATCTCTCAATGATTTTCCATTTTGTATTAGGAGCTTTTCAATTTCAAGTAATGCATAATTTTGAATCTGTTCTTGTGTTAGTTGTAGATCTTGATGTTGAAATAAACGCCTTTGTCGATGAAGGATATCATCTGACAAAGCTTGCCAGTTGTTTGTCCATAGCTGTAATGGATTTGAGACTTCACAAAATAGCAGAAGAGTGATGAATAATTGTCTAAGTTGAGCTGTTGTTGCCCATTGTTCTGCCTCTTTTATTGCATCGTTCCACTCTTTATCTCCATCTAATAGACCAAGAGCATAGCATGCCGATTTGAATGTAGGGTGCATTACGTTATCAATTGTCCGTATCTGTTCGAAATTTTGAGGTCCTCTAACAATGTTCAGCAGCATTCTCAAGTAACATCTTTCTCCAGAAGTTGGAGGCGCATAAGTAATTCGTCCTATAGTTTTACCTGATTTTCTTGGCCTCCATTGTTTTTGCTGCTTGCTCCATACAAATTTTGTTGGGAATTCAGCATAAGTCAGCGTTCGTGCTTCTTCATTTACTGAATTCATTTGCATCCACTCAGTAAACATTGTTCTGTCTATGCCTTCCCTGTGTAAAAGAAAGATATTATTAAATGGAATCATAAATTTGTATGATTTCAAAAATGCAATGAATATAGATTTAACTAAAGTTTTTTTTTTTTATAAATATCTCAAAAATTTATAGCTTTGTTTTATATTAAATTATATATAATATAAAAGTTGAGCAATCATAGCTCTTCCAATGTCATACCTGTTTATAACGTTTCTAGCTCGTTGATTGTCTGTAAAAGTGACGGTATGTTCATCTTGGAGATGAAATGATAATCGTTCAACTGTTGGAGTTTGATAATGTATGTCAAATTGGTAAATTCTCCAACATGCTTCACATGCAGAAATATATCGACAATCTAAGTAACTCCTGATTTCATCAACATCACTGATTTGTTTCTTTCCAGATATTTCATTTCTTCTTACATTTTCTTGTACCAACATTGTAGCCCTATCAGGGCCTTTGTTAATATACTTGAAGAGATATTTAATTGCTTTAGATTGATTGCACCACTCAACATTTATATGAGCTTGGTATTTTACCAATAGATTGATATTGTGAGGAACAACATAACTGTTGTCTAGCTTGAGATCTCCTTTTTGTATAAATCTTCCATCATCTCTTCTTCTATAAATTGGATATCCATTATCATCAATTGTTGTCTTGTTGTAAAAATTCTTTGGAAATTTTTTACTGCAAGAGCCATTTACCATACAGGATGAGTTTTTATTTGCTCCGCCACATGGTCCGTGCATCATGAATTGAGCCACTGCTTCATATGCATCTGGGTTTGAGTCTTTGTCTGGAATTTCTGCTGATATGACTCTATCTATGTCAGCTGGTGAAGGGTATTTGTTGTCATGGTGAAGCCAAATCAAAATATGTGCATGGGGCAATCCTCTTTTTTGGAATTCAATAGTGTACAAAACTACATATAGAAAAGAAAGTATTTTAATTTTTAGTAAATAAGAATATTAATTGTGACAATTTTTTTGAATGATTTTTATTTGATAATAGTTTAATTTTCATCATACCTGCAATGACTCTCCCAAACTGTTGACCTTGTACAATGTCTTTCATCAACTGATCCAATTTTATTTTGAAGACTCTTGTCTCAATATCAGGTCTATCTTGAGGATTTTGGCCAGGTATTTCATCTAGGAAGCTTTGAATCTCTAGCCATTTTGGATTTGCAGTGAATGTGATGAATAGATCAGGATTTCCTGCCCATCTGCATATTGCCATTGCATCCTGTTAGTTTTGTATCATATATCTTGGTCCACCTGTAAATGTTGCAGGGAGAACTATTCTTTTACCAAGTGATTTACGACTTGTGTCACCTCTAACAACAGCATCACGCACATTCTTGTACAAATCTGCTCTTAATTGTGGCTGTTTTTTGCGTATAAACCTTAGTCTTCATAACAAAATAGAGATGAAGAAAACCAAGAATCTATGAATGCAAGAGAGAATGCTTGAGAGAGAAGATGAGAAATTTCTTCTTGATATTGTAATAATGATGAATCTGTACATGATCTAAGGTTATATACACCTCTGTATCTAAATCCCAAAACAGAACGTAACAGACTAACTAGAGATAAGGAAATCAGTTACAACACGTGTGAAGGTTAGTTACAGCACGTGAGATACAAGTTGAATAAATTTAACAACTAAACTACATGCCGTTTATTAACTAATCTAAATAGCCTTTGCAGCTTGTTTGTGTGGTTTAGTTCTTCCTTGTCTGTGTGGTTTAGTTCTTCTTTTCTTCCTTCTTAGACTTTGATCCTTTCTTCTTAACTGCTAACTGATACTCCCCCTCAAGATGAGACTCAGAGCTATGTATGTTCAATACACTCATCTTGGAAAGTAAGAACTTCAATTGTTGGCTGCATAATGCTTTGGTAAACAGGTCTGCTACCTGTGTATGTGTGGGAGTGAAAAATAAACGAATCACCTTTTCTTGCACCTTGTCTCTAACCAAGTGGCAATCTACTTCTATATGTTTTGTACGTTTGTGGAATATAGGATTCTCACCAATGTGGATTGCTACTTGATTATCACAGAAGAGCAGACCAGGTTGTGGATGATCAACTTCCAAATCTTTCAACAAAGCTAACAGCCAAGTCATTTCACAAACTGTCAAGGCCATTGCCCTATACTCAGCTTCAGCTGATGATCTAGAAACGATGGATTGTTTCTTAGACTTTCATGAAATCAATGAGTCTCCCAAGAATACACAAAAACCAGTAGTAGACCTTCTGGTATCTACACAGGAAGCCCAATCTGCATCCGTGTAGGCCTTCAAATGTAGATCAGATCTTGATGACAGAAGAATACCTTGACCAGGGGATCCTTTGATGTACTGTAAGATCTTGTAGGCTGCATCAAGATGTGGTTTTCTAGGTTTAGCCATGAATTGGCTTAGTTTATGGACTGAATATGTAATATCTGGTCTTGTTATTGTCAGATATAATAACCTTCCAACTAATCTTCTATAAACCCCAGGATCATCCAATAAATCACCTTGATACTTAGTTTCAAGTTTTGCTCCATTGGTACTTTGTTGGGTTTACAACCTTCCATACCAGCATCCTTAAGAACCCTTAATGCATACTTCCTTTGACATAATGAAATTCCTTTTGCTGATCTAGCAACCTCAAGACCTAGAAAGTATTTCAAATTTCCAAGGTCTTTCAACTTGAACTCAAGATTCAAAGAAGCTTTAAGTTCTTCCATTGCTTGAACATCATTGCTTGCAATGAGAATATCATCAACATAAACAAGCAATGCTATGAAAGTCTGATTAACCTTCTTGGTGAATAAAGAGTAATCAGATTTTGATTGCTTGAAACCATACTTGAAAATGGTTGTAGAGAACTTGGAATACCACTGCCTTGATGCTTGCTTGAGACCATATAAAGACTTGTGAAGCTTGCAAACTAAGTTCTCCCCCTTGCTGTGAAAACCTTGAGGCAATTGCATATAGACCTCTTCATGGAGAGTACCATTAAGGAAAGCATTGTTCACATCAAGTTGAACCAAATGCCAGCCTCTCACAGCAGAAGTAGCAAGCAAAGTCTTAACAGTGGTGAGTTTAGCAACCGGAGAAAAGGTATCAGTGAAGTCCAAACCAGCTTGCTGAGTGAAACCCTTGGCTACAAGCCTAGCTTTGTATCTGTCCAAAGAGCCATCAGCATGATACTTCACCTTATAAACCCATTTACACCCAATAGCCTTTTTGTGAGGAGGTAAAGGTGTAATAGTCCAGGTTTGATTAGCTTCCAAAGCAGCAATTTCAGATGCCATAGCATCCTGCCAGTTGGAATTCTTAACTGCCTCATGGTAATATGTAGGCTCAGGTATGGTAGAGATTAGAGAACAAAAATGTTCATAAGAGGGGGATAATTTGGAGGAATTAAGATAAGTGGACAAAGGGTATGGAGTACCTGACTTGGTGGTAGAAAGAGAAGGAGCAGGATCATTACTGACAACTGTGCTGCACTTAAAATCAGACAGGTATGCAGGTGGTTTAGACACTCTGGATGACTTCCTGAGAGGAACAGAAGGTGCAGGGATAGAAGGGATAGCAGGTGGGATAGTGGTGGGAGGTGAAGGGGAATTATGGATAGGTAATTCTGCAGAAATGTTATCTGCAGAAGTAGCAAGAGGTAAATCTGCAGAATTGGGAACAGGTAAAGGTGTAGAAGATGGGATAGAAGTATTGAAATCAAAAGGAAAATCAAACATAGAAGTATTAGGATGAGACACTGAAGGAAAAAGATGAGGTAAAGGAATGCTGGTGTGAGGAGATGAGGAATGAGAAGATGAGACAAAAGGAAAAACAGTTTCAAGGAAATGAACATCTCTGGAAACAAAAATCCTTTTGGTAGTTAAATCAAGTAACTTGTAACCCTTAACACCAAACGGGTAACCAAGAAAAACACAAGATGAAGATCTAGGATCAAATTTTGATCTGTTATGAGTAAGAGTGGAGGCAAAACAAAGGCATCCAAAAACTTTTAAATGAGCAAAGGAAGGAGGTTTGCCATAGAGTTTTTCAAAAGGAGTTTTCTGTTTCAGTATTTTAGAAGGTAACCTATTGATGATATGGACAGCAGTCAATACACATTCACCCCAATAGGATATAGGAACATTAGATTGAAACTTCAATGCCCTTGCAATGCTCAAAATGTGCTGGTGTTTCCTCTCCACAACTGAGTTTTGTTGTGGAGTGGCAACACATGTGTGTTGATGAATAATGCCCTTGTTGGCATAAAAGTCTTTTAAGAAAAATTCAGGGCCATTGTCAGTTCTAATGATTTTAATATTGACATGAAATTGGGTATGTATCATGTTATAAAATGAGATCAACAAAGGTCTAGTGTCAGCCTTGGATTTCATAAGGTAAATCCAAGTGGATCTTGTGGCATCATCCACAATGGTAAGGAAGTACTTGAAGCCATCATGAGTGAATTTAGCAAATGGTCCCCAAATGTCACAGTGAATCAAATCAAAAGTATTATCTGAAATGTGATTAAAAAATGGGAAAGGGAGTCTTTTCTGCTTGGCAATTGGACAAAGAATACAATTCTTATTGCTGTGAAAAGTTTGTACATCAGAAATGAGATTATGCAAGGCATGAAATTTATTATCCGAGGCATGTCCTAACCTTATATGCCAAAGATAAGACTTGGTAACAGTAGGAATGGACATAGACTCAGAAATAGAATTGACAAAAGATTTAAAAACAGACTCAAGAATTGAAGGAGCTGTTGAAACAGATTTGCTAGTTGAAGAAATATGCAGCAGATACAAATTGTCATGTAATTCACCCATTCCAATCGTCTTCCAGCAAGTAAGGTCCTGGATAAAACATAAATTGGATAGGAAAACCAGGCAACATGAAAGAGTTTTGGTTAATTTGCTGACAGAAATTAGATTGAAATTGAAAGAGGGAACACATAGCACATTTTCAAGTTTCAAAGTTGCAGTTACTTGAATTGTACCAATATGTGTAACAGTGACTCTTTCACCATTTGGCAACTGAACAAAGGTTGATATAGAACTAGTGATATGTGTAAACAAAGATAAGGAATGAACTATGTGGTCTGTGTCTCCAGTATCAATAATCCATACATCATTACCATAGGCAGCCTTATTGACAGGATTAATAGCAAAAACTGAATGATGCAAATCTATGGAAACAAAATCAGACCAAGCATTACACACGTTACCTGAAAGGGCAGAATTAGCTGAGTGTAAGGCATCATTAGTACCACCAGATGTAGATGCATGAGAATTGAGCATTGAGAGCAATTGTTGATACTGCTCTGAAGTGAAAGGGAATGAATTGACCTGTGGAATATCAGCACTGTCTTGATCACCTTCAACTAAGACTTGATTTGCCATAGCCACTTTACCTCTCTGCTTGTAACCAGGAGGAAATCCTACTAGCTTGTAGCATTTCTCCATAACATGGCCAAGCTTTCCACAGTGACTACACATAGGCCTCCCTTTTGTATTGTGTCCTCTGATGTACCTGTTGTTCCCTGGAAATGAATTTCCTTGATTGAATCCTTGATTTTTGACTGCAAGAGCAGTTGATTCAACTGAGGGAGCAACATTGAGACCCAAACATCTTTGCCTTTCCTCTTGAATTACTAAAGAAAATGCCTTATCAAGGGAAGGACTAGGCTCCATCATGAGAATTTGTGTACGAACTTGAGAATAAGAATCATTCAAGCCATTTAAGAACTGCATAAGTGAATCTTGATGCTGAAGTGCTGTGATTTTGTCATTCACACCACAAGTGCATTTACCACATGAGCAACATGGCAAAGGTCTGAAATTTAATAGTTGATCCCAAGCAGCTTGGAGATCAGTGAAGAATCCTGTAATTGTAGCTGCACCTTGCATCATAGTTGAAATTTGCTTCTGAAGTTGAGAGATTCTTGGTCCATTGGCTTGGGAGAATCGTTTCTTGAGAGTGTTCCACACTTCAAACGCAGTGTCTCTGTAAATTACACTAGCAGTGAGATGAGGAGAAACTGAATTCAAGATCCATGAAGAGATCATTGAATTGCATTTGGACCAAGCTTTCTTCTCTAATGGCGTGATTGCCATCGAAGCATTGATAGAACCATCAACGAATCCGAGCTTGCTTTTGGCATCCAAAGCCATTATCATTGCTCTGGACCACATAGGATAATTGTTCTCAGTCAACGGTTGAGTAACCAAAATCGCACCTGGTGTTTCACCGTGGTGTAAGAAAAATGGACTTCTTGGATCTTCCATTGGAGTTAGCTCTCGCTGAGAAGAGGAAGATGAATCAGTTTGAGTATTCTGAGTATTCGACGCCATTGAAGAAGGCTCGAGCTCTGATACCATATAACAAAATAGAGATGAAGAAAACCAAGAATCTATGAATGCAAGAGAGAATGCTTGAGAGAGAAGATGAGAAATTTCTTCTTGATATTGTAATAATGATGAATCTGTACATGATCTAAGGTTATATACACCTCTGTATCTAAATCCCAAAACAGAACGTAACAGACTAACTAGAGATAAGGAAATCAGTTACAACACGTGTGAAGGTTAGTTACAGCACGTGAGATACAAGTTGAATAAATTTAACAACTAAACTACATGCTGTTTATTAACTAATCTAAATAGCCTTTGCAGCTTGTTTGTGTGGTTTAGTTCTTCCTTGTCTGTGTGGTTTAGTTCTTCTTTTCTTCCTTCTTAGACTTTGATCCTTTCTTCTTAACTGCTAACTGATAGTCTTTCTTCTTCACTGCTAACCGATAGTCTTTCTTCTTCAATAGTTGTATATGCATCAACTATGAATTGTTGGAAGAGTCGACGACCGTAGAGAATTGTTTGTCCTTCATTTCTTCGGTGTTGAATCCTATATGCGTAATACTCCCTCATTGTTACAGTTTCCCTCTTTGTTTTTCTTCTTCCTTCATTATTGAAATAAGGAATGCCAATGTAGAAACCATCTTCTCCAAAAGGGAACAGTATTGGATACTGCATAGCCATAAATGACGGATGTAGATCAGTAATTCTTTGTAGTCCATCACTTTGAGTTTCTACTACAATATCTCTTTCTCCGTTTGTGTTTGTAAGGTCACCTACAATTAGTGCAGCTACTTCTGAAGAAGTTGGGGCATTGTACTGCCTTGCATTCATTTCTCTCCTGCCAATTAGTCTTAAACGAATAGGAACTAAATCTGAATCTTGAAATCTGTCTCTTGCCATGCGAAAAACTTTTGTAAGCTTGTTGTGCTGATCAAACATTTTCATTAGACCTTCAATAATTTTTGGATCAAGATTATTCCCAGATGTTTTTTTTTTTGAAATTTCTTTCATCCTATTTGAAACCTCATTCTCTGTATCATAAATGTATAGCTGAGCAAATTTAGGAGTTTGTCCAGGTGTTGGCATTAAAGATCCGATCTTATGATGGTTTTGCCCATTTATTCGAAAGATATATGGCCCAGGCTTGTCATTGACACTATCATCTACATTTGCCCCCATCGATGTAAATGCAAAAATGGAGTTATAAGCTCTAATGTTTTCTTGAAATTTTGATGATCTAGGCCCCCCTTCATGGCTAAGTAATTCTCTCAAAAACTCTGGTGGTGGTTGTATTGGTGGCAATCTAACCTTTCCTTCTTCACAGCATATAGAAAAAGTTGGACAACTTTGTCTTTGAGATTTTTTTACTCGTTCTTCATACCATAGAAGTGAACCGCAATATTGACATTCAAATGTTCGTTTTCCAAAGTTCCATGCTTGAAGAGACATTCCTGTTTATAATTTTTTAGATTATTAAAAATGAAATGTTCTTTGTAAATATAGAAAAAATATAATTGCAGAAAATATATATTTAGTATTTGATTCTTACTTCTTGTTGAACTATTGATGTCATTAGTGTCACAGTTTCTAGAGATTTGTGGATCTTCATTAACACATTGTTGACCTGCTAAAAAAAGTGTACAAAAAATAGTAGTATAAAATGAGTTAATAAATAAATAAAGAAGGGGAGATTAAAAAAAATATATGATGAAACTTGAGTAACCTTTATCATTTGATGGCATTGTTTGTGGATTGGCAGTCTCTTTACGCATTTGAGCTGGAGTCTATATAGAATTATGACAAATTTTTTAAAAATTAAATTAAATTTTGCAAAGATAAATAATATTTAAATAAAAAACACATGATTAACTTCATATGAAAATTAAAATTATTATGAAATAAATACATGACCATATTCATTACCTTCATATGGTTTTTGGTGGCTAAATTTGATTAATTTCATATGAAAATAAAAATTATTATGAAATAAATATATGACGATATTCATTACCTTCATATGGTTTTTGGTGGCTAAATTTGTAATTTTTGTCGCCGTTCATCCATAATGGATCTTCGTCTTAATCTTGAACATCTTGTCATTTCAGCGTTGTTTAACTTCTTAAAAAAAACAAAAACAAAAACAAAAACGTTGTTTAACTACATTTAACTATTTAAAGCAAAGTAAAAAGTTTGTGTTGCAAACAAAGACTTTATTATTCAATAATTTTAGTGAAGAAAAAAAAAAAGAGACTTCCTTAGCATCCTGGTTTATTGAAATATTCATAATCTAAGTGGATAGGATGTTTATGAAATAAATGTAAAATTAATGTATGACCATATTGGTTACCTTCGATTGTTCATTGCTTATATGGTCTGTTGCAAGAATAGCTGATGATTCTTGAATAGTGATTCTTTGTCTCTTGTTGGCTGAATCTATAGATCCTGATCATCGTAAATTCATAATTGATTTTCGTCTTAATCTTGCAATTCTTGCTATTTCAAGATTGTTCAACTATTTAAAAAAAAAGAAAAGAAAAAGACTTCCTTAGTAGTCTTGTTCATTGGAATATTCATAATCTACATGGATAGGTTTTACTTGAAATAAAAAAATTAGTTTATAACTATATTGGTTACCTTCAATTGTTCGTTGCTGGTATGGTGTGTTGCAAGAATAGTTGATGATTCTTGAATAGCGATTCTTTGTCTTTTGTTGGTTGAATCTACAGATCTTGATCGTCGTAAATTCATAATAGATCTTCGTTTTAATCTTGCAACTCTTGTTATTTCAGCATTGTTCAACTATTTAACCAAAATAAATAAATAAACAATTATAATATACACAACCAAACTAACAATTTGTATCAAGTCAATGTAAACTGTAAAGTGAAAAAAATACTTGCCTGTAGGTTAGTAGTGGTGGTGATTTCTTCCATGTGAGTAATCTTCTGTTGTAATTTAGAGACAATTCTGAATCATCTTTTTCTTTTGAGAGAGAGAGAGAGAGAGAGAAACGTTTTGAGAGTTTTTTTTTTTTTTTGATAAACAGAATGAGATGCGGATTATAGTATTCCAATTGTGATCAATTTCTTATTTATTTATTTGTCTTAGTATTTATCAAAATCGCACTATGTGTCTGCTGGTCTCCTAATACTGCTGGGTTTAGTATTCCAATTCTGATCAAATTCTTATTCTTTTTTATTTTTTTTTATTTATCTTAGGATTGTCTATTTAGTTTTATTCATTTATTTATGTGTTTTAGATAATTTAGTTTTTGGAATTTCAGTAAAATAAATGAAAATCACTGTTAACGATTATCTAGACTCAAAGAAGCTTCATGTTTGCAAGGAATTGAGGAAATTTCAAAGGTTATCTATACTCAAAGAAGCTCTGTGTTTGCAAGGAATTGAGGAAATTTCAAAGGAGCTCTGAAATGGCATTTGACGAAGGACGTTTCACATGATGTGGCATTTTATCTTGTTTCTCTTTGATATTGCATGTGACCTGCTTTGCTTAATATCTTTGTGTAATTCATTTGCTGCCTTTGCCATGACAGAGTTTATTCCTATGGTACAATGCAAAATGCTTGAAGATTTAATTTGTATTTGCCATCTCTAGAATACTAAATATATATAAATTTTATCAGCAGAAACAGAAAACTAAGTTTATTACTAAATAAATTTTATCAGCAGAAACAGAAAACTGAGTTTGAAAAGCTCTTTCTTCAAACTGCATATCAGGAGGAGTAGGTTTTGAATACCAATTCTTAGTAAGAAACATGGGTTTGGAATTTACAGCAAATCTTTTAATTTCAGGTAAACAGTCATCAAAAACCTTTTTGGCAAGAACAGAAGAAACAGTATCAGAATCTGTATCATCAGAAACAATTTCATTTTTTGAAATAGTTCGAGCAACAGGAGTACTTGTAGAAGTACCTTCAGTTTTAACTTTTAAATCAGAAAGCATTTTGTCAACAATATCATGACTGGGTAAATTAATCAAAGGTTCCTCAATCTTGATAGGAACAGGTTTTTGAACAGAAGCAGATTTTTCAACAGAAACAGTTTTTTCAACAATTTTTTCTTTAATATGGTCAAACTGTTGACCAATAACATGCAAAGATTCATTAGTAACATTGTTTTGTTCAATAAGGCTATCAACAGGAGGAGTTGCTTTAACATTAATTTTGTCAGTAGTCACCAAAATAGTCTCAAAAGATGGATGACTAGATCTGACAATAGTTTTGTCATTTTTAACAAAATTAAATTTCTTTATCTCATTCAAAAGATTTTTTGAAACTTCATCTTTTGAAACATAATAATTTTCAAGGAAATCAAAGAACAAAATATGTCTTGGAGCCAAGTCAACTGTAAAATTTTCACTCAAAACATTCAAAACTCTTAAATGGTTAACAACAGGATTTTCAATAGGAGGGAAATCAGAATCAGATGGACAAATAGAATTAGCATCATCTTCTTCTTCGGTAGCAGGTTTGCCATACGGAGAGGAAGATTCAGGCTTGGTAGAATAGTAAACAGAGCTAATTTGGGATTTATCACTTGAAACACCTTTTAATTTCAAATCAGTGGGTTTTTCAAAATTCTTTTGCAAAAACTCATTGACATCATGGTCTCTTTTTGAAATACTTTCAGATCCAGCAAAGGAATGTCTTCCTTCGTTGATCCTCAAGGGTTGATTGTTTTGAAAACATATTTTAACAGTACCATCAAGATATTGTTGAATATTTGTGAGATCTAGCTCATCAAAAACAGGTTTAGGAACAGGGGATTCTTGGTTCAACAACCATTCAGTAGGAAGCTGAATATCTTGCCATTGAATCATTTTTGGAACTTGAATTTTAGCATCAGGAGTTGAACATGTGATTAATATTGTTTTACCAGAGGGTTCTCTAGGATTCAAACAACAAGGATTTAATTGAGTACCCAAAAGTCTGTAATAAATACGGTAAATCAAAGCAAAAGGTTTACTACCTTCATCCATAATATAACCAGAAGAAGCAATATTCAAAGTCAAAGCTTTAACAATATTAGGATCATCCAAAGCAAGAGTAATATCAGGATAACAGTTAAAAATGATATTAAACCAGGAGTAATATTAGTATTTATACCACTAATAAGTGGATTATTATGGCTCCCTCGAATGAGAGGAAAAACAAAGGAAAAGCTCCTGCACAGGACTTTTCCCAAAATGAAATGCATGAAGGCGCATCTTCTAGGGTAAAACCTAGTGGATCAACATCCCTTCAAGGGTATGTACCGGCAACGGTGTCATATTCCAGTGGAGATATGGTTATTGCTTTGCAGGAAGTTTTATCTAGAAATTTGCAATTTCATAATGGAGTCTATAGTGAGCTGCCAGATTCCGTTAAATTTATTCTTGATAACCTTTATTCTGCTTTTACCCAAAACCATTACAAATTGTTTGAAAAAACCCTCCAAGCCCTTGAAATCCACCTTGTTAACCTTTCTGCTCAGAATGAGGCTTACCTAAGCCATTATGTTAACCTTATTTCAGAAAACCCTATTGCTTCAGATATTGACCTTGCTTCAAACCTTGTTTCAGAAATTGAGGCTTTTAGAAGCCAATTTGTTAACTATCCAAATACTACAAATGATCCTTACACTAGCTGATATATACTGGATTACCACCTTAATGATATTAAACCAGGTGTAATATATATATATATATATATATATATATATATATATATCATATAATACTATTTACGTTTTCTCTTTGATGATAACATTGATTTTACAATACCATTTACGTTTTCACTTTGGTGATCACATCGATTTTAAGAAGGTGTATGAAATATTTGGAATTTTCTGTGGCCGAAAAGTTAAGCCCAGATAGGATGATGAAGACGGTTTTTGTCTTTAGCTATGACTTTAGGGGTAAGGGGTTTAGTGATAAGCTGTTTAGCCATAAGTAGTTTATTGATAAGTTGTAATTTTTTAAGCAAGGTAGAAATTATTACTTTGTTTGTTTTGTTATTAAGATGAAAAACTTTCGTAACTGTTATTTTAGCATTTCTCTACACATGAATGGAAATATTTTTATGAAAGAAAATTAGCACATGAACACATTTGTCAAAAAAATAATCCAACACTGAAAACGTGTTCAATAAACAAAGTCAACCTATCCGAAATAAAACTTTAAACTGAATTAACTTGTATACAATAGCTTTAAAGTAAATTTTTCCAAACTCAAATCATTCTAAAATGAAAACAATCAAAAACTGTAAATATGAAAATAGTCTTTGATTTAAATATTTTATATGTTCTCTAATCGTCTAACACTTCTATTTGATCTTCCACTTTCTCTTTTTTTATTTCCCTGCAAAACAAAAACAATACAGAAGTTATTTTCTTGTTTAGGAAAATAAAGACTGTCTGAAGTTTAAAAAAAGAACCAAATAATATTTATTTGTGCAATTGTACTTACTTCTTCACAATCTTTCTTTTCTTTACTTGGGCACAGATTTTTTCTTCAAGTAATTCATTTCCATTGTTAGACCCTCTTTTTGTTGTTTCCTATAATCAATATGATTCAATATGTCATTATGTACTAATGATAATGTTATATCTTCATCAATAATGTATAGGTGAAGCATCGTTACCTGTAATTGTCCGTTTCCTTCAATTTCAATGACTCTAGTTACTGTAAAGTTTTGTTTGCGAACAAAAAAATTGTATGCAGTAATTTTCAGTTGGAAGATGTAGGTTTTTCCAATTATGCATTTGATGCTACTTGGAATAATATTGTCACCGTCTTCATCCTATTATTAAAAAAAAAAAAAAAAGATTTCAATTAGTGTAACATAATACAATTAATGTAATTATACAAATAATCTATATATATATATATATTTACCTCTTCTTCCATATTGGAGAGTTGCATAGCAGGCACTTTAATTAACTTCTCTGCTTCCTTGTCAAACACTATAAAATTTGCATGTTCTGTTGTATCACCAACTTGCATGTCAAGTCTGTATCTGAAATATTATTTTTCATTTACATCAATTAACATTTTTATATATTTAAAGTTAACCAATAGTAAATATTAGAATTACTTACCTAATTTTTGGGAATCCACATACTTTCATACATGTGTCACAAAATAGTTTGGATTCATGTTTTTCCAACTTTTTAGGACACTCATCACAGGATACATAATACCATCCATTCTCAGCATTGATCTTTTTAATTGAGGCCGTGCAATAAAATGTTATGTCCTAAAAAAAAAACACATGGTAAAAGTCTTAATCGTATTCAAAATCAATTTGAGGAATTAATGTAACCATAGTTTGTTGTCATCAACTTAAACTTAATTACCATTGCTTACACTCTGCCATAATATATTTAACAATTGAATCCAAGTTCTAGTAAGAGATAACAATACCTTGCACACTTAATACTAACCTGTTCTTTTTCAGTCTTTATAAAGGTCAAAATTTCCAATAGTGTTCTTTTCATCTTAGAAATCTCATTAGGGTAAAGGATTGAACGTGATAGTTGCAACGACTCAATCTTCTTCTCTTTCTCATCAAGGCTGAATTCAGTTTCTTCAAGACTATATTGAAATTCAACATATAAAAAATGTCTATTGGTATCATAAAATAATAATTTAAGATATTATAAAATTGAACTAAAATAAATAAGTAATTTTAACATTGTACTAACCTTTTTCTTAACTCTATGACCTCTGGAATATCTAAATTCACATACAACTTTGAAGAGTTTGTAGAAGACAATGATAATTTCCCTACCATCATCATTCATACATAAGTAGTTTAAATTATGATGTTTAAACACATTTCATGTATATCAAAAGAAAGAATTGCTTACTCATATAAGTCTTAACAGTGGTTGATGTGATAATTATAATAGGCCGCACAGAATTATCAAAACATATATCTTCATTAATTCCCTCTGCAAATTTATCCCAAAATGTGATTCTAATTTTTTCCCTCCTGCATAAACATTTTTGTTAGACAATTAAAAATTTATCTCTTAACAAAAATGTACAAATCTAAGTAATATATTCATCAATATCTAACTAACCTGTTATCTTGAAGTTCAATTAGCCTTTTGTTCAATTTTTTCCCACGCACCTCTATCTTTTCCATGGGAGAAATTCCTACGATTTCTCCTATTACATCTATAAACAATAAAGTGATTAATCAAAATAATGAGTTATGAAGATAATAGTATATAAATATATTTTAGTATAATCAAAATTACCTGTGAGAGTTGTGTTTTTGTCAGCAAGATACTTCAGCTCATCAAATGGAACAAATTCAAATTTTTGTTTTGCAATAAGTTCATCATTTGTTTCTAACAACTTCACAGATGTTGTTGCATAAAATCTTATCATGTACTTGTGATTCACAATCCTATAAGCATCCTTGTTTTCGACAACTCCAAAATATTTTATTCGATAAATTTTGCCTTCTTGTATATCTCTAAAATGATTAACAAATGATTTTCTAATACTTGCATGAATAAGATTATCCTGAAAAAATGAGAATAAACTTATCAAGAAAATATATTTATATTGTATTTGAAGAGCTAAAAGTAATTTTATTATCTTATTTCAAAACTTACCTTCTCATCAAGCAGCACCAAATCAACACTCATAAGTTCATTATTTGTTTTAATGTTAAGAACTTCCCACATTCTTGTGACTCTAACTCTAATATTCCAATCATCTTTTTTAGTGTCGATTTCATCCAAGAGATTATATCTTTGATTTTGTCTATCCATTCTGATTAAAAAAAAAAAAAATTATTAGCATTTACCTAAAAACAAAAGAAATTTTGATAGAGAAAAAAGAAAAATAAAATTTTTGAAAAATTAAAAATTTTTACATGCACCTTCAACAATTGCAAACATAATAACTAATATGATGCACAACAATTGCAAAGAGTATAATATATTTAAAAATTTTGGATAAACTTTTATTCAAATAGGCAAGACTAAGAGTTACCGCAAAACAAAAAAAATTAATTTCTTAAGAATCAACTTAAACAAATACGCTAAAAGAAAAAAAATAACAGCATAGTACTCTAATGCTATTCAATTTGATGGGAAAAAAAATAGAGTAAACAAATACATACTTGTAAAGTTGTAGGTGGAAGAAAAAAATAGTAGAGATTATAGGTAGAAGAAAAGAATAATAGCGTAAAGGAATCGTATGATGGGTATATATATACACACACTTCACATTGAAGAATTTTATATGAACAAAAAGTCTAAAACTAATTAAAGTTTCAACCTCACCGGTCTTATTGGCCAAGGAAGCACGTCAATCACCATATTATATCTACTAAGTTTTTCTCTGCCGATCAACTTCTTCTCTTCATCAACAACGTTTTTTTTTTAATCAAATTCTCCCGGAATAGTGCCATAAACTATATTATATCTACTGAAGTTTCCTCTGCCAGCCAACTTTTTATCTTCATCAACAACGTTTTTTTTTTTTTTTTTTTTTTTTTTTTTTTTTTTTTTTTTTTTTAATATTGGTCTCTGCCGGTCAACTTCTTATCTTCACCAACAACGATTTTTTTTTTTATTTTTTTTATTTTTTTATAATATTGGTCTTTGTGAATGTGAGGGACTCTTTTTTTTTAAAGTTAGATCAGCCTTTTCTCCTAGAATAGTGCCATACCATCTCTACATTCATGTCTATCTAATGCGTGAACTGTGATAACTTTATTTTTTTTTTTTTCTAAAAATCTAGAAATTTAAGAAAATTTCTGCAATTTGGTGAAGCCATGTGGCGCAACCACAGCGTCTAAGCCCAACTTTTATTTTATATAATATGATTTACATTAAAGATGTGAAAAATGCTAAAAAGTCATTTTAGCACCAAACCGCCAAAAAAACTCTCTACATCAATGTTACTAGACCTAAAATTTTTTACAAACTTGCTAGTAGTAGCAACTTGCCCAGAATCCAGACTTAGACTTTGTCCAACAATTAGCTGATAGATCGGTTAGATTAAGTTTCGACCAGTCTAGGTTTAGAACACCGGTAGATTCACCAATAGGTTTTGATGAATCTAGGTTTAGATCTCCATTTGATCTACGCCAACCTATTAGGCAGACACCTATCCCTCTTAGAGATAGACCTGCATTTGCCCAGAATCTAGACTTAGACTTTGTCCAACAATTAGCCGATAGATCGGTTAGATTAAGTTTCGACCAGTCTAGGTTTAGAACACCGGTAGATTCACCAATAGGTTTTGATGAATCTACGTTTAGATCTCCATTTGATCTACGCCAACCTATTAGGCAGACACCTATCCCTCTTAGAGATAGACCTGCATCACAGTCTAGTACATCTAGACCCTTTGCACCTTATCCCAGATCTAGAAGAGATTTAGGATTAGAGATCCAAGGTGTCCAAACCAAATCCCAAATTAGCACACCCTGCTACTCAGCCAAACAAGACTCAGTTGTTGATTAAGATGACGACAATGATGGTCAAAAGAATCCATCCCCAATAGGTACTGATATGATGAATCCATATCAGAATGAACCCCAAGATCCCTTCCAGTAAGAACCTAGAATCCCTTCCAGTAAGAACCTGGAATTGATCCCCAACTCATGACCATTAGGAAAGAGTTCACCCCAGATCTAGTTGCCCTAAGCAATGAGTTTGAATCTGAAGAAAACAGACTCAAAAGAGAAGCCTATAGAGCCAACCATACTCTGGAACAAAAGAAAGAAGTTTTGGAAAGTTGGAAAATCTTCATGAAAGAGATATCCAGTAATGTCCTTTTCTTTGAATATTTTGAGAACCACTTTGAATGGCACAAACAGTCTTGTGTCATCATCAAAACTAATTGGACCAAGCTTCCAGATAGAGATGCCCCAGGTTCTAGAAAACCAGAAATTGTTAGATCCAGCCATCCACCCCAGGAAGCCATTATCTTCAAACACTGTGGTAGTGATTTAGTTGCCTCTCCCTTCAAAACCCAGACCAACCAAGAAGAAACAGTTGTTAAGAAGGTTTTAGAGCAAAACAACTACACCAACCAGTGTTTAGGAGTCATAGGAAAACAGCTTGATAGGATAGAAGATAGGATTGAAAACAAGGTCATCCTCCAGCCAGGAAGCCCTAGTAAACCTATCAAGACCCTAGAAAAACCTTTAGTCAAGCTTCCCACAAATAGGCAACCCAGCCTTAAACCTAAGGACAAAACAGTCTTAGAGATAGTCAACCAAAAGCTTGAAGAACTTGTGAAGAAGGAACCAGTCACCACTTCACTAGTTACCACTTCCACCCCAGTTGATCCCCGCCTAGTTGTCCTAAACAAACCTAAGGACTTAACAGCCTTAGACGTTGTTGAACAAAAGCTTTAGCACGAAGCAGGAACCAACCATCCCTTCGCCTAAGAAAGCTCCACTTAGCACGAAGCAGAAACCAGTCACTCCTTCGTCTAAGAAAACTCCCAAGCTTAGTGTCTTAGACATCCATACAGCTTCTAGCAGTTTTAGCAGAACCTCCTCAGATAATGAAAAGGAGATGGAACACCTAGAAAACCAGTTTAAGGGTTTACAAGTGAATAAGCTCATTCACCCCAAAGTAACCCCAACAAGTTTAACCAAGAATTGGTATCCCAAGCCTACCCCTCCTGACCTACAATTTTAGGAAAGAAATGTTAGCAACTAGTTCTCAGTCTCTTCTGGTAAACTCTATGAGTGGAACATAGATGGTTTGTCAGAACAGGAAATCCTAAACAAGGTACAGCATATAACCATGGTAGCTAATAACTACATCAGTGAAGGACATCCCCATATTGAGGTTGTAGAGCTCATATCTTTAGGATTTACAGGAAAACTTCTACAATGGTGGAACAATTGCCTTACAGAAGAGTCTAAGGAAGACATCAAGAATGCTGTCTAGAAAGATGAGGAAGGACTCCCCATCTTCGATGACATCATAGGAAGAGGTATTCCCGACGGAGTCAATACCTTGATCTATACGATCATCACCCACTTTGTTGGAAAACCTAGCAACATCACATCTAGGATTTACGACCAGTTGAGTAACCTTAGATG
This sequence comes from Quercus glauca, assembly GCA_023736055.1. Classification (NCBI taxonomy): domain Eukaryota; kingdom Viridiplantae; phylum Streptophyta; class Magnoliopsida; order Fagales; family Fagaceae; genus Quercus; species Quercus glauca. The sequence goes on from CM043318.1 coordinate 70,353,828, forward strand.
TAAAACCCTTGGAGACTTTAGGTGGTACGAAGATGTGTTTACAATCAGAGTCATGCATAGAAGTGATTGCAGCTCTCCATATTGGAAGGAGAAGTTCATCAATGGTTTACCTACCCTTTTTGAAGAAAAGGTTAAAGAAACCCTGTGTACCCCCTTAGGTGTCATAGATTATGATAATCTAACCTATGGAGACATCTCTAGCACCATTCGGAGTGAAGGAATGAAGATGTGCAGAGATCTCAAGATCCATAGCAAAGCCAGCAAAGGTAAAGCTAAGCATAAAGTAGGAAACTTCTGTACACAGTATGGCTTACCTTCAGTTCTTCCCAAAAGAAAGTCCAAATACATAGGCAAGGATTCCTCTGAGAAGTTTCATAGGAAGAAAACTTCATCCAAGTATTATAGAGAACAGAAGTTCAGTAAGGACAATTTCTATAAGAAAGGAAAATCCAAATCCACAGGAAAACCAATTTCCAAAGTATCAGGAAAATGCTTCAACTGTGGAAAGAGAGGTCATTTCAGCAAAGAGTGTAAAGATAAGGCCAAATCCCTTATCAACACCCTCATTAGTGACTAAGCCAGTAAGGAAGAGTTCCTTAAGCTCCTTGAACTTGATCACTTAGATAGTGACAACTCCACGGAGATCCAACAGATCTACCAGTCATCCTCTGAACCCTCTAGAGCCTCATCTAGTTCCTTTTGTGGCCCGGATAAACCCATTCCATGTATGGATAGTTGTTGTTGTAGGAACAAGACTATCATGGTACTCTCTAAGCAAGAAGAGCTGCTCTTAGATTTCATAGAACAGATCGAAGACCCAGTAATCAAAGCCCAGAAGCTCAGTGAGTTCAAAAGAACCTTACTTAGGGAAACCAGTGATTCCAAACCTAAGTTTCAGGAACCCAAAGTTGATTTGGAAAAAATCTACAATAGATTTACCAAGTCCAAGAAGGAAGTTACAGTTAGCGACCTTCAAAAAGAAATCAAGGAAACCAAGTCTGAGGTTAGAACCCTTAAGAGTGAACTAACCATCCTCAGAGTTGATCAAAACCTCCTTGGTCAAAGAGTCAGAAATTTGGAGAACACTTCTCATCAAGGCAATGAGGAAGGAACCTCATTACAGAACCCTTCTAATGAAGAAGTTGAAGATGCAGTTAACCCTACTGCAGATATGGTTCAGGAACAGCAATCCAGTGACAAGTTCTTAGTAACCATCAATACGATTAACTTCCAGAAATGGCACTCCAAAGTCAGGATTGTCATCAGCAAAGATTTTGAATTTGAGGTTATTGCCTTAATAGATTCAGGCGCTGATCTCAACTGCATCCAAGAAGGAATCATTCCCTCTAAGTACTTCAGAAAGACCAAAGAAAGGTTAACTTCTACAAGTGGAGGTAAAATGCAGATTGAATTCAAAATTCCCAAAGCCCATGTTTGCCAGGATGATACGTGTTTCAAAACCACATTCGTCCTAGTCAAGAATATGACAGATAAGGTTATCTTAGGAAACCCTTTCATGCGTCTGTTGTATCCTTTCACCACGAATAGTGAAGGAATCACTACCCATCCCTTTGGCCAGCCAGTTAAGTTTAAGTTTCTTCGGAGCCCTGAACCTCAAGATATTAGTACTCTTCAGGAAATTGCTGTCTCCAAGACCTTTAACCTTATCAGTACGAAAAACCCTCCATCAACAGAACCATATAATCAAACCAAGATCCTTGATTCATTTGTTTCTCCCATTCCATCCACAGAAGATGATTTTGTTAGCCCAAACTCATCACAATATCCCATTTCATTCATGCATCATAAAAGTATTTGTTTTATGTCATCTCATGTTTTAAACAATAGCATTTTTGAAAAAGAAATTCATCCTATTTGTTTAAACCAATATTGGCAGGAAACAAAGCAAATAACTTTTAAAACAAGCCCCACTAAAATGTGGAGGAAATTGGCTTCTTCAGCAGAAAAAAAGAACAAAGGGAAAGCACCTGCACAGGGCTACCCTCAGAGACTCCTAGTAGCAAGACTGTCTTCAAAAAAGCACGAAGGTGTATCCTCTAAGGGAAACCAAAGAGGATCAACATCCCTTAAAAGGGGGAGTAGTTACAAATGGTACAGGCTATTGAGGCTCTGATACCAAACGGGGGAGTAAGCTACAACTGGGGGCAGTAGTTACAAATGATACAGGCTATTGAGGCTCTGATACCAAAAGGGGGGAGTAAGCTACCGACTGATGCAGAAACGTAAATAGGTTACAAAAGGGAAAGCCATAACTATGGCGTTGCCAATGTAAACTGAAATGTAAAATGGGGTTGCCATTTTCTTACAAGGATTATGAAGTAGTTTTTCCAAAACTAATTCCTAAAAGACTTCTAAAAAGGCTTGCTTCAGACTGGAGTTGAGGTTGCCTTAAATAGGCTGAAGGGAGCCTTGAAATCTACTGAAGAGAGCCTTGGATGCTGCTGGAATCACGGAAGGTAAATTGCTTTAACTTGGGTGAACAACCTTTTCAGCCGAAAGCAAATAGTAACTTCATGATTATTGTGTCGGGCACTGTTTGTGAACAGTAACTGTTACTATTCATGAATAGTGTTCTGTCCCCATGCTTTTCTGGCATACTGTTCATCAAGAGTGACTTTGACTGTGGATGAATAGTAGGCTATATTGGATTTGCTGGGTGCGGGTACTGTGCATGTATAGTGATCCGACTGTAGATGAATAGTAACCGAAACTGGAAATTGTTCTGAATTGTAATTGGGACTATCCGAAACACTTAGTCTTCGTCCAAGTTGTAACCATCATACGGATCTTATGAATCCTGGAATGGGTCCATTGGACATCTATTGACTGAAGCTTCAGATGAGGCAGGAGAAACTCTTTCTACTGACTCTAACTTCTCTACTTGAATCTGCAATTGCTTGGCAAGATCTTTTAGTTCTTTGCTAGATTTTCTGGCAATCTGGACGGAGTCTAGGCTTGACTGAGACCTTGTGTTGTAAGGAATTGCTTTCTGAACTGGAGGAGGGAAGTCTTCAAACTGTATCACCATTATTTGGATTCCAATGAGGTTGGCATCCATGTTCGTGATGTATGGTATACAGGTTGCAGAATTCACAATAGAGGAGTGGTTCGTAATCCAGAGTCCTAGGGACAATAATCCTTCCTGGATTATTGCAATTAATCCTTTGTGATTGGCTTATGGCATTTCCATATGGTTTGGGAACAAAGACTGAGATTTTGCTTGTGCTTCCAAAGAGAAGGTAACATTGCCATAGATCTTGGACTATATCAATGATTTGATTGGTGAAGTATTTCCTCCAACAATCTGCAAGGTTGAGGGGACGTTGGTAAGAGAGGCGTGTCTTGCCTTCAAACCATGGTCCTTGATAGGTGTACCCGCAGATGAGTACAAGATGATTTGCTGGTTGGACGTCCATCCAATTATCTCTGTCCCACTGTGGTAGAGTGCTCCAGCATCTGATTAAAACAAAAGGGCTATTGATTCTTACAACAGCTTTTTGTATGATTTATGGCAATTGGCTGATTTGGGCATGGTTCGTTATTTTAATAAGTTTGATGAAACCCTACTCAAACATTTGGGATAACCAGTTAGAATCACTGTCTACATTATCAGAATGATCTTCATAGTTGACAACGAGGCCTGGGAAAGGATGCATGTTCTCATAAACTTTGAGACTGTTCCCAAAGTATTCTTCCCATTCTGCCTGTAACAAGGTGTCTCCTAAGTCATCAGAATCTGTAGGATCAGGGATGCTTATTGTGACCAGTTTTTTGAAATGTAAGAACCATTGGTCAAATGATTCAGACATTGCCTTGCTTTCTAAAATACTATCTTGTATTTCAGGTGGCAAGTTGGCTACAGCACTTCTTAGCTGGTTTTGAGTCTTAAGACTTAACCTAGCATAATCAGTGCCTAGAATAGTCCTTTTACCTGTTGAATAGGTATCCTCTTTGCCAAAGAGTTGACTAATAAGATTTTTAGGATTGACAGATGCCTCATTTTCCGCCTCAAGGTTAACTAAATAGATTTCTAGTTCTCTGAGGGTTCTTTGGAAAAGGGTACTGTGTCCTAGGGTGGAGGTTGTTTGAAGGTTGTCAAGGAGGAACCTGATGGGGTTTGGTAGTTCACTGTGAACTCCATTATGGGAGTGTAGGGTTCTCAACAGGACTTCTTGTAGGTAAAAAACCATATTATCACTGGAGTAAGATTTTTGAAGGGATGCTACATTTCTGGGTTCTGTGCCAGAAGAAGTGCTTTCATGCAATTGGAAAGGCTGTACTGGTGCTTTCCCTTTGTTTTTTGAAGAAGCCATTTTCCACTTACTAGTGGTAGTAATATAAGTTATGTGCTCCATGTCCTGCCAGAATTGGTTTAAACAAATAAAATGAATTTCTTTTTCATAAATGCTATTGTTTAAAACATGAGATGGCATGAAGTATATATTTTTATAATGCATGAATGAAATGGGATGTTGCGATGAATTTTGAAGTTGATCTGGGCTGGCAAAATCATCATTTATGAATGGAATGGTGGATACAGATGAATCAAGGTTCTTGGCTTGATTACATGGAACTGTGAATGGAGGGGTTTTGGTATTGATAAGGTTAAGGGTCTTGGAGACAGCAATTTCCTGGAGAGTACTAATATCTCGAGGTTCAGGGCTCTGAAGAAACTTAAACTTAACTGGCTGGCCAAAGGGATGGGTAGTGATTCCTTTACTATCCGTGGTGAAAGGATACAACAGACACATGAAAGGGTTTCCTAAGTTAACCTTATCTGTCATATTCTTGACTAGGACGAATGTGGTTTTGAAACACGTATCATCTTGGCAAACATGGGCTTTGGGAATTTTGAATTCAATCTGCATTTTACCTCCACTTGTAGAAGTTAACCTTTCTTTGGTCTTTCTGAAATACTTAGAGGGAATGATTCCTTCTTGAATGCAGTTGAGATCAGCAGCGCCTGAATCTATTAAGGCAATAACCTCAAATTCAAAATTTTTGCTGATGACAATCCTGACTTTGGAGTGCCTTTTCTGGAAGTTAATCCTATTGATGGTTACTAAGAACTTGCCATTGGACTGCTGTTCCTGAACCACATCTGCAGTAGGGTTAACTGTATCTTCAACTTCTTCATCAGAATGGTTCTGTAATGAGGTTCCTTCCTCATTGCCTTGATGAGAAGTGTTCCCCACCTTGATTTCTTTTTGAAGGTCGCTAACTGTAACTTCCTTCTTGGACTTGGTAAATCTATTGTAGATTTTTTCCAAATCAACTTTGGGTTCCTGAAACTTAGGTTTGGAATCACTGGTTTCCCTAACTAAGGTTCTTTTGAACTCACTGAGCTTCTGGGCTTTGATTACTAGGTCTTCGATCTATTCTATGAGATCTAAGAGCAGCTCTTCTTGCTTAGAGAGTACCATGATAGTCTTGTTCCTACAACAACTATCCATACATGGAATGGGTTCATCCGGGCCACTAGAGGAGCTAGATGAGGCTCTAGAGGGTTTAGAGGATGACTGGTAGATCTGTTGGATCTCCATGGAGTTGTCATAATCTGAGTGATCAAGTTCAAGGAGCTTAAAGATCTCTTCCTTACTGGCTTGGTCACTAATGAGGGTGTTGATAAGGGATTTGGCCTTAGCTTTACACTCTTTGCTGAAATGACCTCTCTTTCCACAATTGAAGCATTTTCCTGATGCTTTGGAAATTGGTTTTCCTGTGGATTTGGATTTTCCTTTCTTATAGAAATTGTCCTTACTGAACTTCTATTTTCTATAATACTTGGATGAAGTTTTCTTCCTATGAAACTTCTCAGAGGAATCCTTGCTTCTGTATTTAGACTTTCTTTTGGAAAGAACTGAAGGTAAGCCATACTGTGTACAGAAGTTTCCTACTTCATGCTTAGCTTTACCTTTGCTGGCTTTGCTATGGATCTTGAGATCTCTACACATCTTCATTCCTTCACTTCGAATGGTGCTAGAGATGTCTCCATAGGTTAGGTTATCATAATCTATGACACCTAAGGGGGTACACAGGGTTTCTTTAACCTTTTCTCCAAAAAGGGTATGTAAACCATTGATGAACTTCTCCTTCCAATATGGAGAGTTGCAATCACTTCTATGCATGATTCTGGTAGTAAACACATCTTCGTACCACCTAAAGTCTCCAAGGGTTTTACATCTAAGGTTGTTCAACTGGTCGTAAATCCTAGATGTGATGTTGCTAGGTTTTCCAACAAAGTGGGTGATGATCATATAGATCAAGGTATTGACTCCGTCGAGAATACCTCTTCCTATGATGTCATCGAAGATGGGGAGTCCTTCCTCATCTTTTTGGACAGCATTCTTGATGTCTTCCTTAGACTCTTCTGTAAGACAATTGTTCCACCATTACAGAAGTTTTCCTGTATATCCTAAAGATATGAGCTCTACAACCTCAGTATGGGGATGTCCTTCACTGATGTAGTTATTAACTACCATGGTTATATGCTGTACCTTATTTAGGATTTCCTATTCTGACAAACTATCTGTGTTCCACTCATAGAGTTTATCAGAAGAGACTGGGAACTGGTTGCTAACATTCCTTTCCTCATATTGTAGATCAGGCGGGGTAGGCTTGGGATACCAATTCTTGGTTAAACTTGTTGGGGTTACTTTGGGGTGAATGAGCTTATTCACTTATAAACCCTTAAACTGGTTTTCTAGGTGTTCCATCTCCTTTTCATTATTTGAGGAGATTCTGCTAGAACTTCTAGAAGCTGTATGGATGTCTAAGACACTAAGCTTGGGAGTTTTCTTAGACGAAGGAGTGACTGGTTTCTGCTTCATGCTAAGTGGAGCTTTCTTAGGCGAAGGGATGGTTGGTTCCTGCTTCGTGCTAAGTTCCTTAAGCTTTTGTTCAACAACGTCTAAGGCTGTTAAGTCCTTAGGTTTGTCTAGGACAACTAGGCAGGGATCAACTGGGGTTGAAGTGGTAACTGGTGAAGTGGTGACTGGTTCCTTTTTCACGAATTCTTCAAGCTTTTGGTTGACTATCTCTAAGGATGTTTTGTCCTTAGGTCTAAGGCTGGGTTGCCTATTTGTGGGAAGCTTGACTAGAGGGTTTTCTAGGGTCTTGATAGGTTTACTAGGGCTTCCTGGCTGGAGGATGACCTTGTTTTCAATCCTATCTTCAATCCTATCAAGCAATTTTCCTATGACTCCTAAACACTGGTTGGTGTAGTTGTTTTGCTCTAAAACCTTCTTAACAATCGTTTCTTCTTGGTTGGTCTGGGTTTTGAAGGGAGAGGCAACTAAATCACTACCACGGTGTTTGAAGATAATGGTTTCCTGGGGTGGATGGCTGGATCTAACAATTTCTGGTTTGCTAGAACTTGAGGCATCTCTATCTGGAAGCTTGGTCCAATTAGTTTTGGTGATGACACAAGACTGTTTATGCCATTCAAAGTGGTTCTCAAAATATTCAAAGAAAGGGACATTACTGGATATCTCTTTCATGAAGATTTTCCAACTTTCCAAAACTTCTTTCTTTTGTTCCAGAGTATGGTTGGCTCTATAGGCTTCTCTTTTGAGTCTATTTTCTTCAGATTCAAACTCATTGCCTAGGGCAACTAGATCTGGGGTGAGCTCTTTCCTAATGGTCATGAGTTGGGGATCAATTCCAGGTTCTTGCTGGAAGGGATCTTGGGGTTCATTTTGATATGGATTCATCATATCAGTACCTGTTGGGGATGGATTCTTTTGACCATCATTGTCATCATCTTGATCAACAACTGAGTCTTATTTGGCTAAGTAGCAGGGTGTGCTAATCTAGGATTTGGTCTGGACACCTTCGATCTCTAATCCTAAATCTCTTCTAGATTTAGGATAAGGTGCAAGGGGTCTAGATGTACTACACTATGATGCAGGTCTATCTCTAAGAGGGATAGGTGTCTGCCTAATGGGTTGGCGTAGATCAAATGGAGATCTAAACCTAGATTCATCAAAACCTATTGGTGAATCTATCGGTGTTCTAAACCTAGACTGGTCGAAACTTAATCTAACCGATCCATCAACTAATTGTTGGACAAAGTCTAAGTCTGGATTCTGGACTGGGTTTTGGATTTGTAAATGGTGATTCTCATTTTCCAAACGCCAATTGTCAGGGAAGGTAACCTCAGTCCATTTCAGGGCTTGGGAACCTGAATCTTAGAACTAGGGTCAATTATCTGGATAAGAGTGGTTTCTCCTGTCTTTCTATGGTTTAGTGCTTGAACATTCATGTTAGTTCTGATGCACTTGTAATAGATCTTGTATATCAAGGCTATTTGGTAAACTCCTTTTACCAAGAGGGTACCATGGGTCTTGATATTGAGGGTGAGGGCTTTCATGATATGCGGGTCATGTAAGCATACTGTGAAATTGGGGAAACAGTCTAAATGAACTGGTCCACCGCTGAGACTGGGTTGGATGGTGCTTAGAAGACTATCATTGAATCTGATATGTTTGGTGTCTCTAAGGGCCATGAGAATGGAACAATTCAGTCATTCTCTAATCAAAGGTTTGACTCCAATCTGGACTAAACCTATGTGCAGGTAATTGTGTCCTGCTTTCTTGTGTGCTTTCAAGGTTGGGGAAGAAAACAAATAGCACGTCTCGTACTCTTTGTTAATTCCATAAACTTATTCTATGGTTCTCACATGGTAATCTGTCTTGAACATCTTGCTCAAGGACCATGAAGACTTATAGATCTGGTGGGTGGGGAATTTAGGGATATTCCAATCTCCTAATTTTAGATCTAAATCTGACAACTCCAATTCTTCAGAATTAAGAATTCCACTTTCTTGAGGAATCTCTGGGAGGTATGATCTCTGGCTGGTGGTAGAGTTACTTCTAAACAACCTGTTCAACATTCGGGATTAAAAGCCTAGTTAAACAACTATAACCTTAATACCTTTAACTTCTAACTTCTGGATCTATCCTTCTATCAGTAACAAAGTGTTCAACAAGACAATCGCCTCTCTGTGCACATTATAACCTCTTAACGCCACAATCTTCTCCACTGAGGGACCACCCTAAAACGCCTTCCACACGGCTAACACGGACTAGTTAACACAGACAGGAGCGGAATAGTGGTCTCACTGGGTTACAAACAACACAGATCTGGTCTTACAAGTCTCAACAGTACACATCTGCAACAGATTTTCTGGATAAAAACAAAAACAAGAAGAAGCAAGTATCTGGGAAATAATCGAACAACAGGAGCAATTAAACAAAAATGATAAACAGAGGGTTAGAAGGAGGCTCAGCCTACCATAAAAAGATAACCATTAATGAGAAGAAGAAATAATGGATATAGAAGATAATGAATGGTAATGGGAGTGTTATCAGAAAATAGATGTAAAACATAATTATTTGTCTAGGAGATATCATAATGAAAATAATCAAAATAATTTGATAATGCTCAAAGTAATTTGATAACTATGGCGGTATAACCTGCCAACTTGATTGAATTTCAAAAGTAACTTACAACACAATATCGGCCAACTTGGCTCTGATACCAAAAGGGGGAGTAAGCTACAACTGGGGTTTTATCATTTTTGTTTAATTGCTCCTGTTGTTCGATTATTTCTCAAATACTTGCTTCTTCTTGTTTTTGTTTTTATCCAGAAAATCTGTTGCAGATGTGTACTATTAAGACTTGTAAGACTAGATTTGCGTTGTTTGTAACCCAGTAAGGCCACTGTTCCGCTCCTATCTGTGTTGGTCAGCCCGCGCGTGTTAGCCGTGTGGAAGGCGTTTTAGGGTGGTCCCTCAATGGAGAAGATTGTGGCGTTAAGAGGTTATAGTGTGCACAGAAAGGCGATTGTCTTGTTGAACACTTTTTTGTTGATAGAAGGATAGATCCAGAAGTTAGAAGTTAAAGGTATTAAGGTTATAGTTGTTTAGCTAGGCTTTTAATCCCGAATGTTGAACAGGTTTTTTAGAAGTAACTCTACCACCAGCCAGAGATCATCCCTCCCAGAGATTCCTCAAGAAAGTGGAATTCTTAATTCTGAAGAATTGGAGTTGTTAGATCTAGATTTAAAATTAGGAGATTGGAATATCCCTAAATTCCCCACCCACCAGATCTATAAGTCTTCATGGTCCTTGAGCAAGATGTTCAAGACAGATTACCATGTGAGAACCATAGAACAAGTTTATGGAATTAACAAAAAGTACGAGACGTGCTATTTGTTTTCTTCCCTAACCTTGAAAGCACACAAGAAAGTAGGACACAATTACCTGCACATAGGTTTAGTCCAGATTGGAGTCAAATCTTTGATCAGAGAAGGACTGAATTGTTCCATTCTCATGGCCTTTAGAGACACCAGACATATCAGATTCAATGATAGTCTTCTAGGCACCATCCAATCCAGTCTCAGTGGTGGACCAGTTCATTTCGACTGTTTCCCCAATTTCACAGTATGCTTACATGACCCGCATATCATGAAAGCACTCACCCTCAATATCAAGACCCATGGTACCCTCTTGGTAAAAGGAGTTTACCAAATAGCCTTGATATACTGGATCTATTACAAGTGCATCAGAACTAACATGAATGTTCAAGCACTAAACCATAGGAAGATAGGAGAAACCACTTTTATCCAGACAACTGACCCTAGTTCTAAGATTTAGGTTCCTAAGACCCTGAAATGGACTAAGGTTACCTTCCCTGACAATGGGCATTTGGAAAATGAGAAAAAAGGGGAGTAAGCTACAACTGGGGGCAGTAGTTACAAATGGTACAGGCTATTGAGGCTCTGATACCAAAAGGGGGGAGTAAGCTACTGATTGATGCGGAAACGTAAATAGGTTACAAAAGGGAAAGCCATAACTATGGCGTTGCCAATGTAAACTGAAATGTAAAATGGGGTTGCCATTTTCTTACAAGGATTATGAAGTAGTTTTTCCAAAACTAATTCCTAAAAGACTTCTAAAAAGGCTTGCTTCAGACTGGAGTTGAGGCTGCCTTAAATAGGCTGAAGGGAGCCTTGAAATCTGCTGAAGAGAGCCTTGGATGCTACTGGAATCACGGAAGGTAAATTGCTTTAACTTGGGTGAAAAACCTTTTTAGCCGAAAGCAAATAGTAACTTCATGATTATTGTGTCGAGCACTGTTTGTGAACAGTAACTGTTACTGTTCATGAATAGTGATTTGTCCCCATGCTTTTCTGGCATACTGTTCATCAAGAGTGACTTTGACTGTGGATGAATAATAGGCTGTCTGGGATTTGCTGGGTGCGGGTACTGTGCATGTACAGTGATCTGACTGTAGATGAATAGTAACCGAAACTGAAAATTGTTCTGAATAGTAATTGGGACTATCCGGAACACTTAGTCTTCGTCCAAATTGTAACCATCATACGGATCTTGTGAATCCTGGAATGGGTCCATTGGACATTTGTTGGCTGAAGCTTCAGATGAGGCAGGAGAAACTCTTTCTACTGACTCTAACTTCTCTGCTTGAATTTGCAATTGCTTGGCAAGATCTTTTAGTTCTTTGCTAGATTTTTCGACGATCTGGACGGAGTCTAGGCTTGACTGAGACCTTGTGTTGTAAGGAATTGCTTTCTGAATTAGAGGAGTGAAAAACCTTAGCTTTAGGGTTTTCAATCTTTGTTGCTGGATGGATGCTAATATGTACCATAATAATCCGAATGAGGACTATGATGGTAATCATGTTCATGGAAATTGGCAAACTAATTACAAACTCCACACCAATTTAGGGCTTCATATTCTGGTGCCTTAGTGATAAACCTTCTTGGATTATTATTGTAATTAACTCATTGAAGATCCATAGCTGCTTCGGAATATGGCTTGGTGGTGAAAACTGAAATTCTTCCAGTGCTACCAATAAAATGATAATTTACCCATAATTCTTGAGCGATAGTAAGTATTTCATTGTTGAAATAGTTATGCCAACAGTCTGCAAGGTTATGGGGTTCACTGTAGGATAAATAAGAATCTCCTTCATACCATGGTCCTTGGTAGGTGTAACCATTAATAAGTACAAGGTGTCTGGAAGGAATGACAGTCATCCAGTTGTTACCATCCCATTGTGGGAGTGTGCTCCAACATCTAATGGATACGAATGGACTTCTGATCTTTTTGACAACTTGTTGTATGATCTGGGGGAACTGGCTGATTTGGCCATGGTGTGTTAGTTTGATTAACCTAATAAACCCATATTCAAACATTCTGGAAAGCCAGCTTGAGTTCCTTTCTTCTTCATCTGTTCCATCATCTAGTCCATCCTCATAATTGATTATGAGACCAGGTAAAGGATGTCTTTTCTCATAGGCTCTGTGGCTGCTTCCAAAATATTGTTCCCATATAGACTGTGCAAAGGCACGGTCAATTTCTGTGTCAACATTAACATCAGTTTCACTGAAGACGGGGAAGTGGGTGGTGACTAGAATCTTGAAGTGTTCGCACCATTGATCAAATGATTCGAACATAGCCTTGCAACCAAAAATATTAGTTTGTATTTCTGGGGGCAAGTTGGCAATGGCACTTCTTAAGACAGTTTGAGCCTTAAGGCTAAACTTCGCATAATCAGTACCCATGATAGTCGTTTTATCCATTGAATGGATATCCTCTTTGCCAAAGAGTTGACTAGTGATGGCTTCATTTCTCGCCTCAAGATCAACTAGGTAGATTTCTAGGGCTTTGAGGGTTCTTTGAAAAAGGCCTTTTTTGTATAGGGTCCAGGCTGCTTGGAAGTTATCAAGGATAAATTTAATGGAAAATGGCAAGTCTTTGTATGCACCTTTTTTCCATTGTAGTTCTTCTGATAAAACTTCCTGCAAAACAACAGCCATATCACAACTGGAGTATGTCACCTCTGCTGGGACATAATCCTGAAGGGATGTTGATCATGTTTTTTAATTAATTTGTTTATTTCTCTCTGATATGTGTCTCACTTCTCTCGTTTCTCTGCAAAATTACTTCTCTCTCTCCCGTGCCTTGGTTTCGTCAGTAATGGTTTGTCAATTGTGGTTCGGTGATTCGTGGGTCTGATTTGGTGGGTCTCGGTTGTTTTTGTCTTGGTGGTGTTTCTCAACGATAGTGGGTTGCTGGGTTGCTCGATGTGTCTCGGTGGTGCTGTGGTTGGTTGTGTCGTGGGTTGTGCTGTGGGTTGCGTTATGGGTTGAGGCCGGTTGGTTAAGGTTGATTATGGCGATGGGTTGAGGCTGTTGGTTGTGGGTTTGTGGTGGCTTGGGTGGTGAGGGTGAGTGGGTGGTAAGAATAAAAAATAATTATAAATCATAAATAAATAATATTTTAATGAAGTGTTAAAACAAATAAAATCTTTGATGTTGGGTTTATTATAAAGTAGAGTGTTAAAATAGATAAAGTAATGTTTTGAGATGCTAAAAGCTATATTTTTTAGCATTCATGATGTGAATGCTTTAAATAAGAGATCTGTTGTTTAATCTCTGCCTACACCAAAAACCGAATGGTGTCTTCGTCTAATGATAAAGAGTTATCATTAGATAGTTGAATTTTAACTGTATCTAAGTTTTACTCTTTATATATATTTTTTCTTTTTTCTTTTCATTTTTGCTGAAAAATATATTTATTTAAGTGTAATGTTAACGTAAGAACTGAGTTGAAAAATGCTAAAAAATTAATTAAAATATATCATTGTCCCTAAAATTAACCCATAATCAATATTAGTTCCTGCAATTTAAAGTCGTGGCTTTTTTAGTGCCTAACAAACCTAAATAAAGGGAACATTTTTTTAGACCTTGAATACTTTCTTTCTTTCTTTCTTTCTTTCTTTCTTTCTTTTCTTTTTTTTTTTTTTTTTTTTTTTGGGAAGAAAGACAGTGCATATTATTAATAAAGGTGGATGTTGAAATTAGCTTGAAGATCAGAAATAATGGCAAATGGAACATCTTCCATCCACACAACCATATAGGAAGAATAAATAACTCTTCATGCAAGTGAATGTGAAAGTGCTTCAGTATTACAAAGCCTGCTTACATGAGAAAAATTAAAATCAATGAAAGATTGGGAGGCAATGTGTTGCACATCAATGGCTATGTGATCAAACTGTGCGAGGGATCTACGGCCACTTCATAGGGTGTTCAGAGTTGATGAGAATCAGGGTGTCCCCTTCCAATATAATCCGATCCAAATCAAGTTCTGCAGCAAATTCCACTGCCCTTCTACCTGCAAGTGCTTCCACCTTTACAACTGTGAATGGCAAAGGAACTTTTTGGGAGAGAGATGCCATCACCAAGCCTTGCCCATTTCTTATCACTGCCCTGGTTCCTGCACAGTTTTCTTTAGCGAAAAGGGCGCCATTAGAATTAATTTTATATCATGAAGCGTTAGAGGTCGCCAAGAAGCTGCTAGGGGGATCCACTGTGGAGCTGGGTTTGCTTGTAAATCAATAAAGTTATCACACTGTTTCAGCCTACTATGATTCCATAGGAGGACTTCTTGCCATAATTCAGCAAGTTTCGGACAGAGGTACAGGGCATGATGAACATCTTCCGTCTTTGCATAGATCACATCTGTCACCCGTGATAACCCGTCATTTCACCAGATTCATCTTTGTTGGAAGGGAGTTTTGGCATGCTCTCCAAACCAGATTTTTGACTTTGGCAAGTACTTTCAGTTGCCATATAGCCTGCCACAATGGTTTAATGAGTCGGAACTTGAGGGACCCGGTTGTTGCCTGTAAATTTCTGCCAATAAAAATTGGTATCCAAACTTCATGGTATACTCCCCATCTGCATTAAAAGGCTAGATTAAGATGTCACTCTATTGAGTGCGACAGACAGGTATTTTCTCACCTCAGCTGCTTCAAAATCTAGTAGGCATTGGTCAAGCGACTCGTCCTTCCATACGCCATTTTCCTGTTATATAAACTGGCATACCTTCATTCCTATGTCCATATTTTGGGTTGGTGATATAAACTTTGGCCTATGCTTGACAAGAATCAAATTATCTCCCCAAAAAACTGATTGCTCTTCCATCTCCAATTCTCCAAAGCCCACCTTTTCTAATAACATCTCTCCCTTTCATAATACTTTTCCAAGCATGTGAAGAAAAGCTTGGAGTGTTCGCTTCCATAATAGAGCAATCTAGAAAAAAATCGGTTTTAGTCCCTATAAGATGATGGCACATAGTTCCTAAAATTTAAAGCAATCAGTTTCAGTGCCTTAAATGCTAGAGTCAAAATGAAAATTGATGTGCCATCATCTTATAGGGACTAAAAATCACTTATAGGTACCACTGCACATCCTTGGTACAATGATCACCCCACAAGCATTGGGGTTCAAGTCTCTAGGAGGGAATTTCACACACATAGACATTTAGATTAAACTAGAGTAGAAATTCTATCTTGTATAAAAAAAAATAAAATAAATTACTTCTAGGCTAAACTTTAAAGGATGAGTGTCTTTAGTTCTAAAAATTTATACTATAAAAAACCCAAAAATTGTTACGTGGTTGTTGGGTTGGTTGTTTTACAAAGTTGTATTGTCAAACCCATAAATTGATTAATCCATGTAAAGCCCATCAACGCACCATTGAAAACCCAACAAAAAGACAGACTCATCCCCCACCGGTATAAAGCCCAAGTTATGCCCATACAAAGAAAGGGAATGCAAGGAATGTACAACAATATTTGTTTTTCCTTAATTTCAAACTTTGTTTTGGCACTGGATTTAGAAGATTGGTCTACTTGATAGGTTGAATACAGTCACACACTTAAATTGTAAATAAAATATAAGTAAATTACAAATTACACCTTATAATTTTGCCTAAAATTTAATTTAGTAATGTAATTTTAAATCTGTTTAATTTATTCCTCTGTCTTTTAAATTTATTAAAGCATGGTCTATTTATAATAATTCAATTCCAATTCCATTGTAGACAAGAAATACATTACTTATTTGGCAATTAATTGATTTACATCCCACTCCAAAAAATAGCATTTTCTTCTACACAAAAAAAAAAAGAATAAAAAAACTAAAAAAAAAATCAAATTAATTTTTTATTCTACACAAAAAATGGTATAGAGAATTTGCATACCAATTGAAATACCCAATTAACTTTCCAAGTCACAATAGATATTTAAAATACCCAATTAAATTTCCAAGTCACAAGAAATATTTAAAGCAATTTTCCAATAATCTCCTCCTTAAATCACACCCCCCCCCCCCCCCCCCCCTTCTTTTCGGTATAGTTCTACCACAATCAAATCAAACTTTTACTGAAAAAAAATAAAAAAAATATTAGAGCTATCAACCACTTTTCCACCTCTCCCATTCCCAAAGACTATTCTATTTTATTATTTTTTTACTTTCTACTGGAAGGTGGATATATGAAGTGATATAAATCACTTCCATAACTTAATTTATTATAGTTATGTATGCCTAGATTGCAAACTTGTATGAAACATAATCCTCTCCGAGATTCCACTAGGACATGCCAATTATATAATAGTTCTAGATGTCTCATCCATCGTAATTCACACTTTATTCTAAAAATAAAAATAAAAAATAAAAAAAATCTTAATTCACACTTAATCATCCACTAAATTAACCAAGCTTTGATACCACTTGTTGGAACTCAACCAAGTCTTATGTGAATTATGAAAATTAATTAATAATAGGACTCTTTCCCAATTTTTCAAAATCCATATTTTGGTGTGTGATTAATTCTTGTTAGCTGCTCTTGGTTGCAGCAATTGTTGCTCTCTTTACATGTTTGTTGATCAATGAAATTTTTACTCAATTCATTAAAAAAAAATGGACATTAAACCTAGCTTTCTCCTACATAAGTTGTAATATGGCTACCATTTTATTCAATGACATTACTCTTGTTGACAGTTTTATGTGTCTTCAAATGCCATATCAAGCATAGAAGACTTGAATATTAATCATCTTGGATAGAGCTGAGCTAAATATGTTACTTCCAGACAACCAAATATACGGAAAAAAAAAATAGAGAAAAAACTCACCTCAAAGGGTTACTTCCAAAATCCAAATTGGCAGGTTCAATAAAAAATTTTGTAAGTTGCTTGTAAAATTAAAAACTAAATTTAATATATGTGACGATAAGTTAATTTTTTTGGCCATTTGGCTAGTATGAAACAACAATCCTAATAAGCTAAGCTTAAACTCAAAAGTAAATAAATTAAATTAAAGTCTAGTATAGACTAAAAATTACGAATTTCATGCAAAAAAATTATGTGGACTAAGTCTAGTATAGAATAAAAATTAAAATAACATTTGTCACTAATCTCAAGCCAAGCCACCTTGGCTCCTTCACAGCAGTGGGCCCCTCTCTTCATTTCTTCAATTAAGATTAATGTTGATGCTGTTGTGGGCCCTCGCTATTCTTCCATTGCATTTGTCACCAGAGACTAGAGAGGAGAGCTAGTTTTTGCTTGTTCTAAGAGAGTGAATACCATATTCCCTCTTCAAGCAGAAGTTGAAGCTATTAAATGGGCTCTATCCTTAGCAGCTAACTTGGAGTTTGAGGCGATTATCATAGAATCAGACTCCCTAGTTTGTTCCAATCTTCTTTCTAATTTGGAATCTGCCCCTACCCCCCCCCCCCCCCCCCCGAGAGAATCAAATCTATTTGTGCTGACTCTTGAGTTCTCTTGGCATCTTCTCCTAAGGTTTCTATTTGTTGGGTGCCCAGGTTGTGCAATGTGGCTTGTAAAGTGGTCTTTAGCTTGTAATTTTTTTGGTTCTTTTGATATTAGTAACAATACCCGATAATATCTTAATTTTGCATATTTATATCATTATTAGAAAGCCTTATCATACTTATTTTGAGTTAATTCATACATTTTATAGTTGGTTTTGGAATAATGCTGAATAATTAATTTTGTACTTAATAGAATTTTAATGCGTGAATTTGTATTTTGTAGGATAATGAAATTAAATAAGTAGATTTGTGCAAATAAGAAAGCTAATGGACTTTACTTTTACAAGGGCCATGATGAAGTCAAAGAAGGCCAACCAAATTAAATTCGAGTCTAATTGGAGAAAGGAATCAAAGAACATTGTAAGGTTAAATTTAATCAACCATCTTGTTGGTTTTATTCCGTGCCAATTTGCTTGTAATTTAAGCACTTAGTAACCCTGTATTTAGGTGGGATTATTGTAAGGGTAGTGTGTGAGAAGATGTGAAGAAAAGCTCAAGGATGCGTAAGAAGGCAGAGTTTCGTGGCTAACTCGCGACTGGTAAGCCGCCAACTGTAGGCACATGAGATGCACACAGGAGAGCTAAAGGGTTGCGCCAGCTGTCACACTACAAGACAAAATTTCTAGGCTGGCCAGGCCGTTATCTTGCGGCTTGAACTCACGACTTAGACCAGTTGCGAGGCCAAGCCGCCAATCAGCCCTGTTTGGCAAAAACTGACTCTTCGCATTCCTTTCTCACCTCACTATATATAGACCCTTAAACCCACCAAATGGAGAGAGCTTCCAGAGAGAATTTTGTGAGAGAAACCCTAGAGAAAAACAAGATTGCCTCATCCCTAATCTTTACCTTAGAGACTCTACAAATTCCTCTTCTCTCTTCCTTTCCATTGTCATACCCTTAAGAGGCCTTTTTACCAAATCCTTATCTCACAGCACCCACGTCTGTGAGAAGGTTTATTTGGTGTTGTTGGGAAGCAGTTATGAAGGAACCAATCTACATTGGTTGATGCTATGGTCAAGTAGCGGAATCCAAGAAGCTAAAGAAGAAATAGGTTCGGCATAACCTCGTTGGAGCAAGAAGTTTGGAGGGCTTAGGTACTTGGGTAGATTAGGCTTGGAGGGTCTTCTACTGTTCATGTATCCCAACTACATTCTTTAGTGGATTATTCATCGCTTGGAAGGCGGCGAAGAGGTTTTACGCCGAGGGCTTCAGTTTCCTCTTCGATAACACATCGTGTGTTGTCTGTGTGTTTGTATCTTCCTTCCTTTATCTTTGCCTTATATTTACTGTTGTGGATGTGTTTATATTTGGCTTAGATTGTTTATCAATTCTGTGTTTGGCTTATGTTCATGTTCCGCACATATATTGTTTGATAATAATCTTGAATTGATAATTTGTTAATTGGGGTCTAAACGTTCAAGGGTGTTTTAGACCCATATTGAACATTCAATTGATATCAGAGCGGGTACACTTGTTGTGGTTTAATTACCTAAGTGTGATCCCTGATTCCCTTTGAGATGGATATGTCTCAATCTCTTAATGTACCACAATTCTTTGACGGTAATAATTATGGATTTTGGAAAGTCCGTATGAGGACGTTTCTGTGTTCTATTGATGATGATGTGTGGGATGCAGTTGAAGTAAGATGGACAAGGCCAGAGGCTGCCAAGTCTACTGGGATAAGGCTGCTCTTGCGGTGGCCAATGCAAATAGCAAGGCATTGAATGCTATTTTCTGCGGTGTCTCTCCAGAAGAATTTCACTAGATTTCACATATCACCACTGCTAAGGAAGCATAAGAAATTCTAGAGACAATTTATGAAGGGACTAAGAAAGTGGACGACACCAAACTTCAATGTTGACCACTCGCTTTGAGGAGTTAAAGCTGAGTGAGGATGAGTCTTTTGATTTGTTTTACAGTAAATTGAACGAAATGATTGTTAGGAAATTCAATTTGGGGGAGAAGACGAAGGACTCGAAAATTGTAAGAAAATCCCATCGGTCAATACCAGAGAGTTTCCGAGCCAAAGTTACAACCATTAAAGAGAGTAAATATCTTGACGACATTAAGGTTCAAGAGCTGGTTAGTTCTCTGCAAACATATGAGTTGTCACTGCCCTCACAGAAGAAGAGCAAATCCTTTTCTCTTAAAACAATTAATGAGAGAGTAGTATCTCATGATTTTCCGGAAGAAGATGGAGTAGATAAAGATGTGGCCTACCTTGTAAAAAACTTTCGGAAGTTTCTAAAGCTCAAGAACAATGGAAAATTTGGTAACAAGGGAAAATTTCAGAGTTCTGAGAATTGGAAGAAAGAATTCTAAAGAAAATATGATAGAGATTCTCAATCTTCACAAGGAATCACATGCTTCGAGTGTAATGGACATGGACACTTCAAAAAGGAATGTCCCAACTATTTGAAGTCCAAAGGAAAGGTCTATGCCACTACCATGAGTGACTTGGATTCATCAAACTCTGACTCTGAGGACAGCTGTGATGGAGAAGGAAACTACTCTGCATTTATGGCTATTGAGCATGTTGAGTCCTCAGAGGACCTGAATCAACTTGTACAAGAACTTGGAGAACACAGCGATGATGAATCCTTAGGGATTGTTGAGGAATCAGATGCTAAAGAGGATAGAAATACAGCTAGTCTTCAAGAGAATTACACCTTACTTCTTGAGAGATCAGGTTAGTATACAAGGGTGGCAAAAGCAGCTGTGAAGAAGATGAAGAAAGCTGAGGAGGACTACAAAAGTCTCCTGGCCAGAGATAAAGAGGCAAAATGTGAAATTGAGACACTAAATGGCAAGCTATCTAAAGCTTATACGAAAATTCGATTTCTTAAGCAAGAAGTAGTGCAAGCTCAGGCCAAGATAGAAAGAGTCTCCTCCCAGAAGTTAGAAGATGTTATATCATCTTAAAAACCTTCCTCAGACAAGTCCGGGTTGGGATACATCGAAGGGAGTTTCTCGTCAGCCAAGGTCACCAAAGAAGTGAAATTTGTGAAGGCCAAAGAGACAGTGGTGGAAGAGCCTACTCCTGAAAAAATTAAGGTTGAGAAGAAGAAGCAGATGGCTGAACAGCGGGTGTTCCATAAGTCCCGAAATCAATTAGGAGGTGGACTTGAAGCTAGAGGAAGATCTCTCCCAAGATCACAGCAAGGTCATGGACTAAATTATGTTTGTCACTATTGCAGATTGCAAGGACATACCAAACCTAACTGTTAAAAGCTGAGAGCA
This sequence comes from Quercus glauca, assembly GCA_023736055.1. Classification (NCBI taxonomy): domain Eukaryota; kingdom Viridiplantae; phylum Streptophyta; class Magnoliopsida; order Fagales; family Fagaceae; genus Quercus; species Quercus glauca. The sequence goes on from CM043318.1 coordinate 70,374,791, forward strand.
GACAACAATGCATGCGCACCTCGGTCACGAGGAAGAAGAAATGACATGAGGTCTTGGGGTGGTGAGCAACCAAGAAGTCGAAACCATGATCCAGGAATGATGGACGTGATGAAGATGATCGGTGCCTTCACTAATTGCCTGGAAAGCTTCACCCGAATGTTTGAAAGTCCTAACTCTCGTACCCAATCTATTAAGGATATCACCCCAAACGCATGTGACATGTGGGTGATGAAGGGTACTCATGCATAAGCATTACAACATGTCCATGCATTAATACTTCCCATATTTTGTGTATATGCTTGGTTGTTTTGCTTCTTGCAAGTTTGAGTTAGAAATTTTCATTTTTGAGTTTTGCTTAAATTGTCTTTTACTTTGCTGATTTTGTTTTGATCAATCTTTATTTTTCTTGTGTCAAAAATTCAAAAACACATAAAAAGTAGAAAATCCAAAAAGTTTGATCAACTTTGTTAAGTTTTGTCTCAAAGCATGTTTTACCTTGTACCTTTGTACTAATGGCTGTGTGCATCTACGAGCTTAGCTTGTTCCCTTTGCACTCATATCATTGTGGGAGAAATTCTGAAATCTATGTGAATGTTGTAAATAGATCTTCAACCTTGTCATGAATGATTAGTGAATGGTCTTATTGATCTTGAGACATGCATAGACTCATGCCTATATATCTTCCCACTTTTTATTTTTATTTTTTTGCTTAAAAGAGCTCTCTAAATGTAAATCTCCAAATGAAAAGAGATATAGAGCTGCAAAAGCCTGTCACACATACTAGCATTCGACTAGGAAAAATGGAAAGCGACCAAAATAAAATGTATGATGCCCAAAAAGCCAAATGCTAACTCATCAATTGAAATATAAAAAATTTCAGGCATCTATCTCACAATGAGATTTTCTTTGCTCAAAAAGTGCAAATGATTTGTTGAATATAGAGCCAAATGATAAGCTTCAAAGAATTGTTATCAAGTGTGTGTGGGAGGTCATATATGCATGTTTCTATAATTGAGATAAGTCACATTATCTAGTGCTAGTTGTGTATGTCTTGATTGAATTGATCATTGAAACTTCACATTGGACTAAGGACTATCTCATTTTTTAATATCCACACACAACACACAAGTCTATGTTCAATGAATGCCATATTCATTTGTGTGATTGTTCTTGTTTAAATGTGTTTTCACATGCTCAAATCTTTGTTGATCAAACACAAAAAGATTTTTTAGTGTTTTAGCTATTTTTGGAAAGTATTTTATTTTTACAAAAATGTCAAAATTTTCAAAAACATTTTTGTCCTGTTTTGGCGACTCTGTCGCGAGTCAATCTAGTCGTATGCCCCAGTCACATGCTCGCGGGTACGTTTTGGCAACTTGTTCGCAGGTGGAAGGTCCAGTCGCGAGGGGTACACAGAGATTTTCGCAACTCAGCTTGCGACTCACTCGTGGGTAGATCTTCCAGTCGCGAAAAACACTTAGAAAATTTTTCAAAACTCTTAGTTTCAAAGTGTTTCGCAGCTTACCCTGGCGGCTTACTGGCGACTTGATCCAGTCGCAAAAAATGCGTGTTTTGCGTTTTAAAGTCAGTTATCAAAAACTTTTCAATTTTTCCCTCGAAAATTAGTGACTGTTCATTGTCTTCCCCATTTCTCTCTCTGAAACACTCCATATTCACTCTTGAGAAACCTCCATTTCTGCATTTTTTTCTCTCAAATCTTCAAGAAAAAAGTATGGATTTTCTCTCTCTCACTTCAGATTTCATGATTTTAAAGTTATTTTCTTGTTTCTGTGGATATTGTTGATGGCATTATGTTTTGAGTTTAAGCATGTTTGTTCATGTCTTAGTGTTAGTCTGTTGTGTGCTATTTGGTTAGGAGTTGTTCTTTTTGAGTGGTTATTGATTATAGTAATGATGTTTTATGGGGTTTTGTGCTCTTTGAAATGGTTCATGACAATATTGATGTTTGCATATCATGCTCATGGTAGTTTGTCATTATGTCGGTATGTGACCTTAGGATATTCAGTGATCACTTGGCACTGTGTTGTATCTGATCAATCACCATTTCTGTTCACATGTTCCACACAATACTTCAACATTGCCTATGATTTATTAATTTTGAAATCTCTCGGATTCACATTTCTATCTGAATCTAATCAAGTTGCTGTTGGTGCCTTGTGGTATTGTTTTTTGGTTCTCTACTGTGTGTCTATTCTTTTGCAGATGACTCGTCGTTCATCTAAGGGCAAAGCCATTGCAACCGATGATCAATCAACCCCGGTTGCTAAACGGACACGTCGCTCATCTCAGTCGTCTAGAGACTCTACCACTGAGAGATTCAGGACACCTCTTAACTCAACGACCTACACAGATATTTTTGTAAAGGCTCCTCCCATTGTGGAACGTGTTGTCAAATTTGACACCCTAAGGACAACATTCATTCCTAAGATCTTTGAAGAGAGAGATTGAGCTGATCTTTTTGGTAACTTTGAGGATCCAATTGTAGAATTGATCAAAGAATTCTACTCCAATGCCAGATACACAGGGGTCGAGTTAAAATGCTGGGTTCGAGGAATAGAATTTTCTATTAATGCAGACTATATTGCTAAGATCCTTCGCATCACCAGATCTGAAAATGTAGATCGAACTCCGTATGATGATAGGATTCTTCAGGCTCAAGACATTCTTCAAGTTCTTGGGAGTGAACATGAAGTGGGAAGCGGAGGTTCATCTATAGGCACTGCATCTTTTTCGCCTGAACTGAAAACTTTAAGGCTAATCATGTTTTCCAACCTCTACTTGCTGTCGAACACTGCCTTCATTAGTCTTAGGAGGGCCAAATTCTTGTGTTGCCTCATTACTGGTGTTTCGATTGACATCTGTGCCCACATATTTCAGATTATTGGGAAAACAGCGGCTCGATCAGTAGCTTGAATGAATCTTCCATTTTGTAGTCTCATCATGAAGATCATCCTTCGTGAAGGTGTCAATCTTCCATCAGATGGCAAAATTGCATCTCGTCCTCGATCAATATCCCTATACACTCTTCAAGCAAGTAAGAGCCATTCCTCTAAAGCTCCTAAGAGTGAACCAGTCACTCCCTCTAGCCAAAGCTCAGCTACACCTTTCCAATCAACTAGTGCTCCATCTATTCCCCCTGGATTTCAAATGCCAAGGCAAAGTCACATGATTGAAAATGTGGTTAAGCAGATCTCTGAACTACAACGGCTCCTCTACACAACTACCAACAATATTCAAGTGCATCTCACAGCCATTGAAACACAGTTGGATGCGATTCAGCAAAAGCTAGAAGACAGTCTTTAACTATTCCTGACAAAAAGGGGGAAAGCGAGAGCATATAGTATGGGGGAGAAGGAGAAGGAGAAGATGTGCATATTGGAAGGGGGAGATGTGTTCAAGATATATTTTTCATAGTTTTTGGATAGACTAACAAACTTATATATTTTTTTGTTTATATCTATTTATGTGGATACAGTTTTATCATTTTGGTTTATTTATATATTAATGATGTCATTCAGTTAATTCAGCATATGTTTTAAGTTTTGTACCCATGTTGCTTATGTAAGCTTTAAGGGTTTGTTTCCACACACTTATGCCATTTTGTAGGCTTTTATGGTTTGTACCATGTATTTGTAACACTTTGCTTATGCAGCCTTTATCTTAAGTACATCACTCTTATGCCCTTGTAGGATTGTTCCTAGATGCATATATGTTTGTATGCATTGGTTGGGTGTTGGACTTGCAAATGATACTCTTCAATTGAGCTTATCACCTTGCATATCCGGATGTTCATTCCTTGTATGAATGAGCATAGTAATCACTTTTGTATAGTGATTGCTTGGTTGATCAAGCCATGATTTACTGCTTTATTGCTTAAGTCCATTTTTGCTTGATCATGCTTTTATTGCTCCATATGCATTTCAAGTTTTCTGCATACAATGATATTATTGTGTTGTTGTGTTTCAGGAGTTACTTGTTCATGTGTTCAAGAGCTTTTCAAAATCTAAATTTAGGTGTGAGTGAGTTTTGTTCAACTGTTCCGAACTCACGCGTTAAGTCTAGAGTCTGTTGTACGGTTTTGTCACTAAATAGCCAAAGGGGGAGATTGTAAGATTGAATTTAATCAACCATCTTGTTGGCTTTATTCCATGCCAATTTGCTTGTAATTTAAGCACTTAGTAACCCTGTATTTAGGTGGAATTATTGTAAGGGTAGTGTGTGAGAAGATGTGAAGAAAAACTTAAGGATGCGCAAGAAGGCAGAGTTTCGCGACGAGGATTCGCGGCTGACTCGCGATTGGCAAGCCGCCAACTGCAGGCACGTGAGATGCACACAGGGGAGCTGAAGGGTCGCACCAGCTGTCACACTACAGGACAAAAGTCCTAGGTTGGCCAGACCGTTATCTCGTGGCTTGAACTCGCGACTCAGACCAGTTACGACGCCAAGCCGCCAATCAGCCCTGTTTGGCAAAAACTGACTCTTCGCATTCCTTTCTCACCTCACTATATATAGACCCTTAAACCCACCAAATGGAGAGAGCTTTTAGAGAGAATTTTGTGAGAGAAACCCTAGAGAAAAACAAGATTGCCTCATCCTCAATCTTTACCTTAGAGACTCTACAAATTCCTCTTCTCTCTTCCTCTCCATTGTCATACCCTTGAGAGGCCTTTTTACCAAATTCTTATCTCACCACACCCACGTCTGTGAGAAGGTTTATTTGGTGCTGTTGGGTAGCAGTTAGGAAGGAACCAATCTACATTGGTTAATGCTATGGTCAAGTAGTGGAATCCGGGAAGCTAAAGAAGAAATAGGTTCGGCGTAACCTCGTTGGAGCAAGAAGCTTAGAGGGCTTAGGTACTTGGGTAGATTAGGCTTGGAGGGTCTTCTGCTGTTCATGTATCTTAACTACATTCTTTAGTGGATTATTCACTGCTTGGAGGGCAGCGGAGAGGTTTTACGCTGAGGGTTTCGGTTTCCTCTTCGATAACACATCGTGTGTTGTCCATGTGTTTGCATCTTCCTTCCTTTATCTTTGCCTTATATTTACTGCTGTGGATGTGTTTATATTTGGCTTAGATTGTTTATCAATTTTGTGTTTGGCTTATGTTCATGTTCCGCACATATATTGTTTGATAATAAGCTTGAATTGATAATTTGTTAATTGGGGTCTAAAAGTTCAAGGGTGTTTCAAACACATATTGAACATTCAAAAATTTATACCAAATCCAAGTCCAATTCGGATTAGGATTCCATATTGCACACCAATTAGTATTCGGAGTATAACTTTCTCCTCAGATGTCCAATCAAGATGATTCAGGTTGGGCTGGAAAGCTAACTTAACGGGATACAACTTTGTCATTTACCAAAATCTGAATTATGAAGTTAATTGGGCCAGAAACGCCGGTTAAGTGAAGCATAAAAACTTGGGATTTTCTCCAAATGGGAATTCAACTTGTAATAGGATTCATTGACCTATTTAAAAGCTCCTTAGGGCAAAACTCAGGGGGGGAGCTATTTTAGAACATAATTTAGGTTTTCTTAAAGTTTATGTATAGTTTTTAGAATTTGATTCGTGTTATGGCTTGCTAGAAGCCTTCCTAAGGCAAGGGGTGAAACCCAACCATTTATTGGTATGTTCTTAACAATTATTTTATGGTTTTAATGCTTATGTTTTTATGTCTTTTATTGTTTTACTCATCTAGAAAAGTGTTTAGTTCTGTATAATCCTTTGATTTACTGTAGACTCTAGGCACGTTAAATGCTTAGTATTCCCTGCAAACTAATTCACTAGTTTTGTTTTGCCTAAAATCAATCAATTTTATAAAACTACCTTAGACAATTAATTCTTTGGTTTTTATTGTTAAATCATCTGACTAAGATCATCCTTCGTATGAATTTTAGTTGAGTTATAAAATAAATATTGTTAAGAACTTAAAACTACCAAAATATGTGTTGTGTGTGGATCCCTAAACCTTAACACCTTAATATATTGTTATTTTCTCTCAATTTAAATTAACTTTACTAAACCATAAAAAATCCCTTCAATTAAATTTTATTATTTTAGTTTTATTCTCTTGTGGTTTGCTAATCAATTCCCTTTTCCCTGTGGATTCGACCTTGGACTTACCGAGTTATTACTTCACGACAATTCTACACTTGGGAGCATTATTTAAGTCGTAGCAACACCTCTTCTTTTGTTTCTGTTATTCAGGGTGGGGCTTGTATGCATGTGTAGTTTGTTTTCTCTCTTAATAAAATTTCTAGTTTATAAAAATTAAAAAAAAAAAAAAAAATAGACAGGCTTGAGTTCTTTCAAAAAAGACTAAAAATCCCCCAGAGAGAGAGAGAGAGAGAGAAGCGAAACTTTTGGATGCCGAAAAAATATGGCTAATCCCAACTCTACTCTCTTGCTCTTCCCACGGCTATCCAAAATTGTTGTACATTCTTTCTTTTCCCATTCTTTGTATGGGCTTAACTTGGGCTTTCTACCTACATGGCGATTTTTCTTTTTGTTGGGCTTTCAACTGTGTGCTCTTAATGGGCTTTCACCCCATAGGGTAAGATAATGACATCATTTATACTTTGTAAAAGAAACAACTTTCCAAATATTGAGCTGGCGACTTATATAAATTTCTAATTGGGTTACAATTTCTTTCTTTTTATGTTCGAGACATAATGCTTAATAGATTTATTTGCTCTAGGAGTGTGTATTCAACCCACCAATCTCACAAACTTGACCATTTTAGATACCATAGGTTGGTTTTTTGTGAATTGATGGGTTGGGTTGTAATTTCTTTTTAAAACTTGGGTCATGATTAAATTGGTAAAATTTTCATATTAAATTGTGTAAATTTGTAATCTCTTATAGAATAATGTGCTTAAATGCATGGTTTTGAAATCCTGACCAAACCATACGGTTTGACCTGGTTAATCGTAAACCCCTCTTCTTTGCAGTTCTTTTAGCCTTAAGAACCTTTCTATGCAAGAAAAGTATGGACCCGTGTGAACCACCGTTGAACCACAAGGTTCTTAAAACCGTGAACGGTTCTTACGCTTCTTCTTTTTTTTTTTTTTTTCAGCAAATACTGGCTGAAATTAAAGATTCGGCCGGCATGCACTTTAGACTTTTTTCAGATCTAGAACCAAAAGATTTGTGAGGGAAAAAAAAAAAAAAACTGAGAAGAAGAAGACGACAAAGTAGGGGCTATGCGAAGTTGAAGCAGCAAGCTAGCAAACCCAGCACTGATCACCAATCATGGCCTTCATCTTCGTCTTCTGCTTCTATTTCTTCTTCTTTCTTCTTTTTCTCCCTCTTCTCTTTCTTCTTTTCATCTCCACTACTATAGTTTCTCACCTTCTCTCTGATTGTTTTGTATTCTTTTTTTTTTTTTTTTCCAAAACTCCTTCACGTGACTTGCATTGGGAAGGAAGAAAACTTTTGATTTTTGAATTAAAGATGGCAAAATGTTTAAGTCGTAAGATTTTTGCAACTTTGAGCCCGTGATGTGACTTATATTGATAGATTGATACGTAGCAAATAAAATATTATAAGTACTTTTAATTAATATTTACCATTTTTTTAACAAGAAAATTTAAGGTTACCAAATATTTCACAACTTTTTGTCACAATTATAATGTAGCAAAGTGTGAACTGTAGAGGAAAAATAGTAGGTCACATCATAATTGTGAAAAATATTATAAAGAGATTAAATTCAATAAGGACGGGGTGTAAACCTTTTAGTTTACACCAGCCAATAAAAACATGTCACATCAAACTTTTTCTTAAATATATTGTCAAATCAATACATCCTAATACATCTAATATCATCTAAAAAAAGAAAAAGAAAAAAAAAAACCTATTTCATTGATCTCACTGCTTCTGTACAATACCTTAGCCAATGGCCTGATTCTTGTGTCATCTAGATAGTCGAAAAATATCAATATTTTTCTTCAATTTTAATGCCAAAGAGAAATATCCAAACTCATCAAATCCACTTGCAGTCTCATTGCCGTGAACCACACTTTCTTAATTTTTATTCTTTTCTTTGATTTATATCCAAAGAGAAAGAGAATTCATTTTAGAAAACAACAAAGTCAAAAAGAAAAGAGTAACAATCAAAATCGTTTTTCTGTCAATCAATTCCATCTTGTGGGACTGAAGCAACAAACTAAAATTGTTCTTCTGTCAATCGAGGTGAAGCTTGATGTCAATGGGAGGGTAATTGAAGTGAAGCTCACCGACAGAGACAGAGAAACATGAAATAGGGTTTTTTATTTTTTATTTTTTTTAGAAGTTATTAGGTATACTAAGATGTATTGATTTTACAATGAGTCTAAGTAAAGGTCTGATATGGCAAGTTTTTATTAATTGGTGTAAATCAAAAAGTTACACCCCATTCCTTTTGAATTTAATCTCTATTATAAAATAGAGTGAATTACTTTTTTTAAGGCAGCAAATACAATTAAGTATATAATAATTATTAAATAATTCTTTTAATTTAAAATTACTAAGTAATTTAAATTTTTTATTTTATTTAATGTAAGTGTCCTTATAATTCCTATATTATTATAATATTACTATTATTATTTCTATCTCAAGTTTAACTAATCAACATATAAATAAAGAAATAAAGAAATATTATATCTATGTATGTTTAGGATTTAATATTTCTTATTTGTCCTATGAAAGTTATAATATGAAAAAAATACATTTGAAAGATAGATTTCTATATTTAATGTGATCATTTTATTTAATTTTTCTATTTATACTAATTTAATATATTTATTTATATTTAAATAATTATTAAATTAATTATGATGTCATTATGGTTCGACCTTAATTTGACCTAAAAAACCTTGAATCTCTTTCTTTTATAGTTCATTAAATGGTCTAGATTTGGAAACCATACTTAAATGTTTCAATGAGAGTCCATTTTTTGTCACACACGATAAAATCGCCTTTATACTAATTTAATATATTTATTTATATTTAAATAATTATTAAATTAATTATGATGTCATTACGGTTTGACTTCGGGTTGACCTAAAAAACCTTGAATCTCTTTCTTTTACAGTTCATTAAACAGTCCGGATCTAAAAACCATACTTAAATCTTTCAATGAGAGTCCATTTTTTGTCACACATGACAAAATCGCCTCAATGCGACATTCAAATCAACCTAAATTGGTTGAGTTGAAAAATACCTCAAATCCAACCAAACTTGACATATCTATATAGTGATAGTATATTATTCATGTTTTTCTTCATACAATATTTTAGAAAATTTAGGGTATTTTCTATATTTCAGAGTTATTGGAGGTATTTCAAGAATTTTGGAGGTTTTGGTAGGTATTTTGGTCATTTTCGATACTTTGGAGATATTTTGGTCAATTTGGAGATTTTGAGCATTTTTTGATCATTTTTTTTTAATACTTTAGGTGTATTTTGGTCATTTTTTTGCCGGGGGGGGGGGGGGGGGGGGGGTTGGTTTCTTATGTATTTTGTCTTTTTGGAGGTTTTGATGCTATTCTTGGTAATTTTGGAGGTTTAGAGGGCATTTTAGTTATTTTTTAGATTCAAAGTGGCATTTTTGGAGGTTTTAAGGGTATTTTATTTAGTCATTTTGGAGAGTTTAGGTGCTATTTTATCATTTTTGTTATTTTTTGGGGTTTTCATTTTTAATATAATTTTTGAGAGATATAAGGATATTCGGTCATTTTAAATTTTTAGGGAATATTTGGTTCTTTTGGAGGTCTCGATGGTGTTTTAGGTTATTTTGGAGTTAATATAGTATTTTGGTCACTTTAGAGATTTAATGTAAATTTTTTTTTTCATTTTAAAGATATTTACACATTTTATTATTGGTTTTTTTGGGGTGTTTTTATTATTGGTTAGTTTAGAGATATTGCACCTATTTTGGTCATGTTGAAGGTTTCAGTTTCAAAGCTATTTGGTCATTTTTCAATGTTTTGAGTTCATTTTTTGTTGGGTAAAATTTTATATAAATGGGAATAAATTTCAGCAAGTATAGCGAAAGCATAACTACACAAGAACACAAAAATTTACGTGAAAACTTTTTCTCTTTAAAAGAAAAAATCACGAGACAAATTTTGAATAATTTTATTATATTAAATAAAGATTACAATACAAATACAACTTGAAAAAAAAAAAAAAAAAAATCTACCTCACCGTATATCTCTCACAATTTTCTACTACTTTCTATATTTTTCTCTTCTGTTGCTTGCTTCCACTCACGCAGTTCTCTAACACCGCACTGTCCTCATCCTCACCTTTGATTTCTTACCTTTTTCTTCTCTTCTTCCTCTCACATTCTTCACATCAAATTATAATAAATGCAAGCCACTTACCGTGACTTTTGTACATAACAAAGATGACTTCAACTCCTCTTTTTGGCAAACTTCTCGTGCAAGGTCACTTCACTTTGCTGACTTCTCAGCACTTTTGTCCAACAAGCTTATTTAATGAGCTAAGCAAAAGAGTGGGCTGGAGATGTGGCTATCGGCACCCAACATTTTTGTCATTTTATCCAAAGATAATTTTGTAATTAAAAGTTATAGCATGAACATTTTTCTTTTTGATAAAAATACATTATTAAATTGTATAGAAGATTATCATCATCTCAAGAGATAATCACATTAATTACGTAATGTAAAATGTACGTATATAAACGAACCGTCACATTTGTGTAATGTTGTAATGGTTGCAATATTTTTGTGAACCAAACTGCCCAACAATTAAAGTGGCTATATATAAAATTCTAAGGGGAAAAAAATTCAGGAAAAGAAATTTTTACATGTGAAATAAAAGGTTTTTGGAGCAAAACAAGAATAATTAATGATATTAGCGTAGATGCATGTCACAAGATTCATTAACATAGCATATAGCTTTATTTGCTAAAATACAGACTGACCACACCAGTTTATAGATGTGGAAACATCACAAACTTACAACAAAACATTTGCTAAGCTAGAAGCAAAGCATTATTACAAAGTTCAGAATGCATCTTGTAAAGTTGTAATTTACAACTATGGTTTTTGTTGGCTTGTATTCCGTGCCAAATTTGATTGTAATTTTATTCAATCTTTTGTACCCTGTATTTATTGTGGGATTGGTTGTAAGGGTTGTGTGATAGAGAGAGGGTGTGAAGACTCAAGCATTTGAAGGCTGAAGAATTCTCGCGGGTATGTCGCGACCTAGCTTCCCGCGAAGTGAGCCATGTGAGAAGCACGTGCTGGAAGCTGAAGAGTCATGCCAGGCTGTTGTTTTCGCGAGTGTCTCGCTGGTAAGGCCTTCCCGCGAGACAGTCGCGAAACTTTCTGCCTGGAGGATTTTTAAGAATGACTCTCTTACCCTTCACCCATACTATATAAACCCTCATTACCCACAAATGTTATGTGTGGCTATTCAGAAAGAAAAACCCTAGATAGGTTTTCTACAACTCACCCACCCATCTTTTGAGAGAGAGCTACTCCTCCTTAGTGAGAAATCATTGTAGCCTCTTCTCCATCCCTCTCCCATTATCATACCTTGAGAGGAGATTTGTACCCAAACACAACCCACACATATTCAGAGTGTAGAGAGTGTTTTGGAGCTGTTGGGAAGCATTGGAAGAAGCCAAGGATGGCAAATGCAACATGGAGTTTGTTGCGGGATCCGGAGAGCTAGACAAGACACGGTTCCGAGAAGCCTTATTGGAGTAGGAGCTTGGAGGGCTTAGGTACATCGGGTAGATTAGGCTTGGAGGGTCTCTTGCTAACCCATGTATCCCAACTGATTGTCTAGTGGATCGATTTCCGCTTGGAGGGCGGCGGAGAGGTTTTTCGCCGAGTTCTTCGGTTTCCTCTTCGATAACACGTTTTGGTGTTATCTGTGTTTGCATCCTTCTTCCCTACTCTTGTTCATTTTATTTTTACTGCTGTGTTGCTTTAAATATGGATTAGAGTAGTGATATTGCTTATACGCTTGTGTTTACACTATTCCGCACTTATCATTAAGTTAGTGTAAAATCAACCAAGCCGTAATTTTAATTTGGGGGTCTAAACCGCTCGTGTGTTTTCAACACATTTTCGAGCTTTCACATCTAAATAAGCATAAGCAAAGCACCAAGTCTCCAACAAACACTGAAGCACACAATGTTCAAGTGTGAAAGACAAAAGGCCTAACGAAATTCCAGGTAGTGAAAAGCAGGACCATGATTCCAACAACAGTTGCTGTCCCTCTCCAAAAATCTTTGAAATATAGATTTGTAAAGGATGACATGAGTTTGCTCCAACAGCTGCTATAGTGATCTTTAATCTTTTTACTGAGGTCAAAGTAACAGGAACGATTACCTTCAACAATTTGTTGGCAAAGGTTGTTGATCAGAGTTGCCACTTTTTTATTGTTGCCTAGCCAGTTAATGATAACGTTTTTCTCAACAAGTAGATCCACATCTGCTTCAGTGTTGATAAGATGATCCAACAATACAATATAATTACATATGTAAGCTTCCCATGGATAATGACACTGTTCTAAGGCCATGAGGTTTCGAACAACAGGTTCAGTTGCATCCCTTATTATAAAGGATTTGAGTTCCAAGACAGGTTGCATGATCTCCAAGCATTTGAGGCAAGGAAAGCAACTCAAGAGCCATGAAAAGTTTAAAAATGGACAAATTTCCAATAAGGCACTCTTTCGAAATTGAATGTCAAGTAAGCGTCCATTCTTGGATTTGCTGACTTTGAATTCCACTCCTGCCTCAGACAGCTTGGTTGCACAAGGTACACGATCAAAACTACTTCCACAATTTAGATTCTGTGGAATGAGAAAATATCTTAGGAAATCAGTAAAATGTTTGACTTTCTTCTTCTTACCAGAGAATATCTTCCCGTAATCAGAATAGAAACCAGCACTATTCCAAAAATGGAAAAAGTATTCATGGACAAGCTTAAGAAAGGAATAATCCTCATTTTTCTGGTTCATAGAAAGGCCACTGTAGGCAAAATCGTATAATTCCTCCAGAACAAAAAATGGAACCTGATTCTCAAGTAATATCAAGTCCTGCATAATATTATAGCTTCGCAATGGGTTTTCCTTTTTATGGTTGTCTTCTTTTGGGTTTTTCTTTTCGGGGTCGTCTTCTTTTGTTTCTTTTTGGCAAGTTATTACACATGCATCCAATTTCCACTCACACTTTCGGGAAGTGGTAGTCATTGCCGATTGGCTCATTGGCGGGTTTTCATTAGTCCTCCACAACTGTTCAATGATAAAAATAGAATCCAAAAGGATCATTTGCATGAAATCTTTCTCGTTCATGTCATTGACCTCTGAATAACAATGAAGGATCTTCTTGTATTCGATTTTTCGGATGCATCTTGTAAAATCACCATGGTTCTTCCTAGTTCGATAAACGGCTTCATTGAAATACCTCACTTTCAAATCTTCCATCTTCTTGAATTTTTTTTGGCCGTGATGATAAGGGCCTATTGAAATTAGCTTTGGAGTGTAGGCTTCTTCTTTTACCTTACGGAGTTTCTGGGGAACCTTGTAGATACAACACTCGGGCCACTTCTCAGGTTCCATTTCTTCCAGGGCTAGGACTGGAATGCTAAAAATCAACTCTTGGTCTTCGGAAAACTTGACCTCCATTTTCGGGAATAGTAATTATTTGCATTCACATTCTACTACCTTTCCTGCTTTTCCACCTGTCGGGCTCCTTTTTTCTAGCTGCAAAAACAACAGTAACTAGCAAGGGTAAGTCTCACCTCTCAATAGGCAAAAACTTGTTGCAGATATATTAATACATTAATACACACCCAAAAAAAAAAAAAAAAAAACCAAATAGTAACAAGAACAAAGTTTAATTACCAATTAACCAAGTCAGAGGACATGCCATCTCACCCAACCTTCTTAAGTCATTTAACAAACCCATTCAAAACTTAAGTCGTTACTCTTCCGTCCCTCTCTCTCTCCCCTCGACCACTTTCTCTCACTCCATCGGCGCCCCCAAGCCCTTGTCTTTCTTTGCCATCCCTATCCCCACTCCCTTTCACCTCCATAGTGTCACCACATCACTGAATCTATATCATTTTTCAAAGCCATCGACTACATCCAATTTGACCCAAGTTTGTGTCAACTGAGCTCAATAACTCAACCTAAACCCATGACCAGAATCACCCACACAAAATCCAATTACTCCCTGACCTAATTAGCCACCAATTGCTAGTCAAATAATCAATCACCACATATATCTAGCTGAGACCCACTCAACCAAGCCTCTCATAACATACCATAATTGGTCCATTAAATGACTAAAGGTCATCATGTGAGATTTACATGACAAGACACTTGTTTAATTTAGGTGGATGTCACCACCACATACTCTTGGTGCGATGGTCACTCCACAAAGTATAAGTGTTTGTAAGGTATGGGGGGCAAAGACCGAGGTTCAAGTTTTCAAGAGTAAGCTTTATACACATATACACTTAGATTAGGTTAGAGTAGAATCTCTATCTTGTATAAAAAAAAAATAATAATAAATTAGGTGGATGTCACCTCTCCTCCAATTAGGTTTGTAACCAAACCTTCTCCCTGAAAGAAAGGATTTCTTAAACAAAATAGGACATAACACCGAAAGCTTTTGATGCAAGAGAGAAAGGAAGAAACTAAGAAAGGTAAAAGAACAAAGAAACCCTTGGCTTTTTGAGCAATGACCTAAAAGACTTCATAAAGATGTAATAAAGGTAGGTTTTGTGAATAATTAATTTGAATACCATTAGACAAAATAAATCTTAATCATCTTTTTAACTCAAATGGTTCTCAATATTCCAAAAAGGTATTCGAAAAAGGGGGAAAAAGAGTTTAAAGAGGGAATAAGGAAGTCTGACCAAATAAGCAAAACCTAGAAAGCTTTACACAAGAGGAGATAAGAGACAAAAAGAAAAGAAAAAGGAAGAGGGATAATAATAAATCCGAGGATTGTAAAGACACCCACCCCAACAAAAAAGCACCTGAAGTAATATTAAGAGGTAGGTGTTTTTTGTGAATGATCGACCCCCTCCCGCCTTTTTTTTTTTTTTTTTTGCCCTCCCTTTTTTTTTTCTTCTAACGAGAGTACATAGTTCCCTTTGAGATTTGAGCACCTCACTATTCTCTCAAATGAGTGTAATTCCTTGTCTCACATATACTAGATTAGTGGCGAAGCCAACAATGTATTCCAGTAGGGCCAAGCAAAATATATCTATAATTTATACCCACACATATCAATTATACTTAAAACGTGTCTATATTACATGATTGAGTGTGTGTACATACATACATACATATATTATTTTTATGTATATATAAAAATTGATCAAGTCAATTTTTTACAATTTAAGAGTTTTTTTTTTCCACTAAGTTGTGTAGTTATCCTTTAAATTAATTATAATTAATACTTTGAATATTTTAAATAATTTTTTGTTGAATAAATTAAAGATTACACATTAACGTATAATAATAGTTTTATAAAACATGAAATGTATAAAATAAATTAATTCAAATACATTAATTAATAAATATTACTTTATATGCCTTAACATATACAATGTAATATAATAATAATAATAATAATAATAATAATAATAATAATAATGATAATAATAATACTAAATTAAATATAAAAAATATTTTACTTTTTTTATAGATGAAAAAATATAACCTATCCTAAAATTTTAATTGTAAAAATTATAGTATCATTTCTTTTAATGTAAAATGAAAAAAAAAAAAAAAAATCAATGCATTCTTGTATCCTCAATATTTATTTAAATACAAAATGAAAAGGAGTTTGCTTTTAAAAAATACAGAGAATTAATGAGTCATATATGGTAAAAACCGTATAATAATAAATACTAAAATAAAAAAGAGATATTGTACTTCAAATTAATATTTGAACAAAATTTTTAAAATATGAGAGGCCATTAAGGAAAATTAGACATAATAAAATACATTTTAAAAAAGTGGGGTGACGTGGGGGGAGAGGGGTGGGGTGTGGGTCCTCTCCCTACACCACTGCACCAGGTAATTACTGGAATGATCCTTTGAGATGGCCTCAAAATGTTCGTTAGAAATTTCAAACCTAGATTCTCATAAATCTCATGATTGACCCTTGGTAGTCCTTCTTCTAATTCACCACCAAAGAGGGAAAACACAGCAGGCGCATGCACCAGCTGTTTGTATGTATGTAATAATTGTATTAGTATTGCAAAATCTAAAGGCCGGCAACAGTAGTACCTCATCCTTTGCTTTTTTTGGTAGTAAAACCCATAAAAGAAATTTTGTATAGAAGGGGAAAAAATAAAGAAAAAAGAAATTGATTGTCTCATATATATAAAATTAAAATGAAGCTTCATGCTTAATTACTAACTTATTCATAAATACATTATTATGTATAAGCATAACTTGACAAAAAATCAAACTTGAAATTAGATTAAATGTTTGTTTGTTTGCTAAAGACATTAATATAAATTTGGTTGTTTCTTATCATGAATTCAAATTGTTTATGAACATTTAAAGAAAAAGCATCTAGTGGGTTCCAATAAGCTTAACTAGTAAAGTTTTTGTCGTTAAATAAGAGATCTGAGATTCAAATCCCGCATATACAAAAAATCAATTGGTGTCTTGCCCAATAATAAAACACAATTATCGAGCAGTCACAATAAATTAAATTTATATTATATCTATATAGAAAATGAAATGAAAAGAAAATAAAAAGTATCCACATATGTTTTCATATACGGCCATGGTGCATGGCTTTTTTCTTCTTCTTTTTTTCAGTCGAGATAATATTTATATGTTCATTAATGATGTTGTAACATAGCAGTACTTCTCTTTCTTCAATAAAACTATTATTCTATATTCATAATAATATGGAATATGTGTTGCCCCATTTCTTTGATTTGAATTTCATCTCATTTTTCTCCACTACCTACCAATCTCTTCTTCTCTTTCATAAGTTGTACGTACGTAGATCATATTAGAATATCTCTTATCAAACCTGTTATTGTTGAGGAATATTGTTTCCAAAATATCAAGTAATTACTCACTTAAAATTTTTTTTATTAATTAATTGTACGTTTGAAAGTTTGAACTCTAGAGCAACTAGAAAGTAGAAATTAATTACTAGAGAGTAGGAAAATAAATATCTATCTCTTATATTTAGATGTTTTAAAAATTAAAATGGGACAAGTATGCATATTTTCTAAGTTATGTCTTTATGTTAGAATCTCATTCCTTTTCCTCAATGTGTGTGTGTGTGTGCTTGTTTTTCAAAAATAAAATAAAGTAAAATGGGAAAGAAAGAAAATGATAAGAGAAATATATATAACTCTTTTATGTTCAATTATAAGTGTAAAATCGACAATTTAATATATATTTTTTAATATAATGAAACCTCTACTCTTCCCCAATTTTTGAGATTAAAAATAAAGGGTTTGGCTCCAAATCTCTTCCCCATTTATTTAAGGAATATATATATATATATATATATATACATATATACATATATACATATATACATATATATATACATATATATATATATATATATATATATATATATATATGTATGTATATAAAAGGTTGATTTAAACATCCCTACATCCCATCCCCTTCCCTCTATCCCAATTCCCAACATAACAAATTTTCCAAAAAAGAACAGGACAAGATTTTTCTCTTAACTAGCTTGAATAAAAACTCTTCAAACTCCTTATAAATGTTTTTATTAGATATAACTTTTAAAAACCTAACCCTTTGATTGCATTTACTTTGTTTTCTTTACACGCATGCTAAATTTTGTTTAAATCAAATGTTACTTACTATTTGATTAATAACTTATTTTCGAAATTTAAATATTTAATTGATGATATAACTATTGATTATTGATCTTGTTCTTGTTGAAATTTTATAAGTATGAAAAATAAAATAAAAATATGCAATTTAATGATTAAATTTTTAAAATTCACATTCAACAAAAATATATAGGAAATGTGGTTTCCCTCCAAATAAATCTTTTCCAAAAGAATATATAGTAAGTACTGAAATAAGAAGGTAAGAACCTGCAAACTTCACTGGAAAGAAATGCTTGTATTTCTTGAGATACCTCCTCTAAAATACCATCACACTCATTTTTAGTCTGTCTCTTTTTGTTGATTATGTGCCTTAATCTCTTTCGCCTGCACTCATATATATAGTAGGTGTGGTCTGTCCAAACTGTCCCAATGCCAAACGCTAATCTCCTTTTTTTCTCCTAATCAGCCACAATAATGTTTAGTCACCTCGGGCAACAGTGCACGATAGGGACCAATGTTGCCATATATGTATTATTTTATTTTACTCTCAAAAAAGGCCAAAAGATACCTTTTTTTTCCCCTATCTTTTATCTCAAAAAAATAAAAATAAAACTTGCTATTAATTTGTTCATTAGTCATTCATTAAGGACCATTGCCATTGCCGTTGCCCTTTCTTATTGTTGTAACTATTGATTTTTTTTATAAAAAAATTGCTACATAATGTTTATAAGCTAACGAGACAATAAATTAATGTGATTAATTTTACATTAGTAACATAATAAATAAATGAAAAAGTTAACGAATACTTTAAGGACATCAGTTTAAAAAATATTTTAAAAACTTTTTATGGGAAAATAAAAAAGAAACTAACTTTTTCAAAAAAACATATATTTCTCGTAAAAGTTGTATTAAGATTTTCATAAAATTGTTTATTAACAAATGACCTAAGGGCACCCGTTAACTGGACACATAAATAAATTTCTTAATTATTTTTTAGTTGTATTTTGTAAAATGATACATCAGTTTATGAGAGCATTCACATCAGTCTCAACAAAATTTTAGTTAAACAATGGAATGTGACTATGGTAGTTCCCTATTTATTGAATAATCAATGTTTGAGAAATATATACAAAATGTTTATTATTTATTAATATTTGATATTTATAAACATTTTATGGATTTTTAGGTTTTATTTACTCATATTTGATTGTTTTTAGTTTTTATTTAAGTTAAAATAAGATTATTATATAGTAGTATATTTAGGATATATATTCTTAGGAATATTTTTACTTATAAATTAAGTTTGGGTAAAATACGTTTTTGGTCCTTATTTTTTTACCATATTTTAATTTAGTCTCTAACCCTTTAATTATGTCAATTTGGTCCTTAACATTTTAGTACTATGTCAATTATTCCTTGCTATTATCTTTTGGATGGAAATTATTGACATGGCTAACAACCAAATAAAATTTTAATTTCCGTTGATGTGTGATGTAGAATAGATAGCACATGCCTTCCTAGAGCAATAGGGGCGCTGGAAGTCACAACGTAAGATCAAGGGGGGTGCCAGTAGAGGCCATCAGGGTGACAATGTCGGAATTGTATGAAATTTGGTTGGTTGAAGAGAAACAGCATTCTAATCCAAACCCGATTTAACTTAAGTGTTGCCCAAATTTAGGCAAATTCCTTCATTAAGGCCCTAAAAACAGTATTTTTCCTATTTATAGTAATATTTGTTTTTTCTTAATAACTTTTAGTTTAAAAGTCAGAATAAGTTCTTGTTTATTTTAAGACGTCTCTTAGAGACGGTATTTTCAATTTCCGCAATTATCTCATTTTTTCTATTTTTGGCAAAAATCACTATTTTGCCACCTAATTACGTGATTAACACGAAGTTTCTAGGCGTTGCCCTAACTGTCCTAGGGTTTCTTTTACTATTTAAACAAATTGTAGCCTCTAGGGAAATTCAGTTTTTAGATTCATAAAATAGAGAAGTTGTCTATTTTTCTCTGGTGGATTAATTCCTGATTTATCACCTAGTGGATTCAAGGAACCCCTCATGAATTTGAGGTTTACTACCCAGGAACTAACAATTTATTTTCTATCCATCAAAGAGTGCATCGTGTGTGTTTTTTCAAACTTTCAAGACATCAATGTGGCAATAAACTAGTTTTTTATTTTGGTTGTTTGCCATGTCAGTAATTTCTGTCTAAGAGATAATGGAATAGACTAAATTGACATGACATTGAAAGTTTATGGACCAAGTTGACACAATTGAAAGGTTAAGGACCAAATTCAAATATGGTGTAAATGATAAGGACAAAATACATAGTTTACCCATTAAGTTATATAACATATAAGTTGGTCATAAACTTAAAAATGAAAATTGCAATTTTTGTATCAATTAATTTTTCAACTATTTTTTTTTCCTTTCATATGATAGATTTTATAGTAAAATTCTTCTTTTGAGTATTCAAGAGAATCCTTCATGACTCTAGGTCAAATTTTTCCTTCACATGAATATTAAACAAGTCACATGAATATTAAAAAAATATTAAAATTCTTCTTTGTGTATTATTTAAATAAGTTACAAGAATATTAAAAAAATGTTATATGACTAAAAGTACACAAAAATTTTCTTTTCAACCACCACATAGATAGAGGGGTAGGCTTTATTTAGTTCAATTAGTAAAATCTCTTGTCATCAAATAAGAGATATAGGATTCAAACCCCTCCTTCTTGACCTAATGATAAAAAACATGTATTACAGGTTAAAATTTTATCTTATCTGTTAATTTATAAAAAAAAACAATAATAAAAAAAATAAAAAAATAAACTCCATCTGATTGGAGGAATTTTCTTGCTAACCGAATTCACACATTTCTTTTTGGGCTGAACTAAAATAGTAAAATGGTAGATCACATTTTCAAATACATATGTAAAACTTTTATACATGTAGTTATGTACCATGTAGTCTCCCTCACAAATTAATGAAATTTGCTCCCACCTCTCTGTGTTAATTTGTTTCATTAAATGCTACCATGCCAGTTTGTTTCCCCAATTAAGGGACCTTTTGTCATTTTTGTTGGAACGAAGGGGAAATGCTCCTTTCACAAAAATGTGACTTTTTACTTTCTATGAAAGGAGGCTTCATCTCTTGAAAGAGCTAAGATAAGGGGCCACGCGTCAATATTTTACAATTGCAAGAATTGACTTCTTTGTTTTTGTGAACATAAAACTGTGTTTGGTTGGATGGAAAGCATGTAAAAAAAAAAATTTTGAAGAAAATATTTTGTGTGTTTTTGAAAATGTTCCAAAAAATATTTTGATTTGATTGATTGAGTTCCAAAAAATGTTATAGAAAACATTTCTTTACTAAAAATTCTATGGATTTTTAGGTTTTGTTTACCCATTTTTAATTGTTTTTAGTTTTATTTAAGTTAAAATAAGTTTCTTATATTGTAGTATATTTAAGATATATATTCTTAGGAATATTTTTACTTATGAATTAAGTTTATATAACATATAAGTTGGTCATAATCTTAAAAACGAAAATTGAAATTTTCAAATCAACAAAATTTTCAACTTTTTTTTTCTTTTCATGTGATAGATTTTATAGTTAAATTCTTCTTTTGTGTATTCGAGAGAATCCTTCATGACTCTAGATTAAATTTTTCCTTCACATGAATATTAAACAAGTCATATGAATATTAAAAAAAATATTAAAATTCTTCTACATGTATTATTTAAACAAGTCACTTGAATATTAAAAGAAATGTTATATGACTAAAAGAACACGCAGATTGTCTTTTCAACCACCACATAGAGGGGTGGACTCTATTTAGTTTAACTGGTAAAACCTTTTGTCATCAAATAAGAGACCTATGTTTCGAATCCCGCCTTCTTGACCTAATGATAGAGCACAATCATCATGGAACATGCATTATAAGTTGCAATTCTATCTTATCTATTTAATATATATATATATATATATATATATATATATATATATATAACCTCTATCTGGTTGAAGGAATTTTCTTGCCAACCGATTTCACACATTTCATTCTAGCCTGAACAATAATAGAAAAATGGTAGATCGCATTTTCAAATTCACATGAAGAAACAAAGACTTGGTCCTACTAACTACAACGGCAACAATGTGAAACAAAGACTTCCAGTTTGGGTCATGAATTAAGGGACCTTTGTCATTATCGTTTGATCAAAGGGGAAACACTCATTTCACAAAACGTGACTTACGTTCTATGAAAGGAGCTATTCATGTCTTAAAAGACATAAGATAAGGGGCCACGCGTCAATATTTTGCAATTGCAAGGATTGACTTCTTTGTTTTTGTGAACATAAAACTATGTTTGGTTGGATGGAAAACAAGTTAAAATATATTTTTTAAAGAAAATATTTTGTGTGGTTTTGACAATGCTCCAAGAAATATTTTTATTTTTATTTATTTTTTGAGAAAATAAAAATATTTTTATTTGTTTGGTTGAGTTCTTAAAAATGTTATAGAAAACATATTTTTTACTACTTTTTCACATTGTCTCATCTTCCAAGCAAGTTAGTGAGGGATGGTGATTGCATGACTGATAATGATGATTGGGGGCAGAGGATTAGTTGAGAACAATGGTTCAACATGCATAAACCCAACAACATTCTTCTCCTAATACACACATGCAACAATGGAGGATCCCAAAATTGTCTCTATTACACTATTTCTTTCTCTTTGTGTATATATCTCTCTAAACTTTCCCTTTCACCTCCCAAACACTCTTTGCTAATAATGCTAATTTTGAGAACAATGAATGTAAAATTGATATAGCTAGTGAGAACGTAGACAAGGGCAAATCAATTTTAGGAGCACCCACTAAACTTGA
Organism: Quercus glauca; assembly: GCA_023736055.1. Lineage (NCBI taxonomy): Eukaryota > Viridiplantae > Streptophyta > Magnoliopsida > Fagales > Fagaceae > Quercus > Quercus glauca. Next base: position 70,397,529 of record CM043318.1, read on the forward strand.
CAAGAAAGAGACTAGAAACCTTAGGACTAAGAAGGGTAATAACCAAAAGTCTAAACAGAAAGAGCATCATCTCTATCATCACTGTGGAGCTTTAGGGTATACTCATTCAAATTGTTACAAGTGGTTAGCCACTCAACAGAGTAATAGTATGATCTCATTTGGAAACCAGAATCAGTTTCCATCCTCTTTTGCTCCTCTTGGAGATCTTCTTATGGCCCTCATGTTCCTTTATAACTTAAACAATTTCAATTCTTCTCCCTCACCGTCGGATCAAAAGTTCGCTCAACGGAAAGATTCTTCATAGATGTGGAAGGAAAAAAGGCTCAAAGTGATTTAATCACTTGTTCTCTCTCTCCCTCTCTTTTTGTTTATGCATTACTTGTGTATTTTACTTTCTTGTTTTGAGTCAGTCTAGTTTTATGCTATGCTTTGCTTAACATATTTTTGTTTGTTTGTTTTATGTTTTGCTTTATTTTGTTTTTCATAAAAATAAAAAAATCAAAAATTGAAAAATCAAAAAAATATAAAAACAATGTGTGTTTTGTATACATTGGTATTTGTGTACTTTGGATGGCCATTGAAACAAATCTTTCTAAATTTTGTATCTTTTGTAGCTTAGATGAGCATCTCAATGCACAATTGAGCAAATGAGCTATGTGGCTTGTGTTGGTGATGAGTACAATTAAGTAATCTCTTCCATATCACTCTTTTTGACGGGATGACTAAAAAATCCTAAGAGAAAGGCATAAATAACCATCTCGCCATTAAAACTCGCCAATCATGAATAATAACTATGTGCTTTGGCATAGCAAAATTATGATGTTTAAGCTTAACATAATTGGGTGTTTCTTCTCTCTCTTATATGCCTATGCGTGATATGCTCAAAAGAAAAAATATGCAAAGAATAATAAAAGCAAAAAGAATCAAAATGCTTTTAAACATGGTTGCAAGCGTGTTTCAATCTCAATCATTAATTATTAAAAAAAGTTAAGAAAAAAATTAACAAAAGTAAAAGTTTAAAAAGTGAAATGTGAAAAAAAATTTGTAACAGAGAGGATGGTAAATGGCACCCGGTGCAATACCCTAAGTATTGCATCAGATCCGAATCTGTAGGCCTACATTGTCTGTTTAGGATATTGCACCAGATCCTAATCCGTAGGCTGGCATGGTCTAACACAATCCCACACGTTAATCACCCTTTCTCTCCTAATCACCAAGCAATAATGTTTAGTCATGTTGGGCAACAGTGCACGGTAGCCGATAGGGACCAGTGTTTCCATATGTTTATCGTTTTATTTGACTCTAAAAAGGTTAAAGGAAGACTTGCTATTAATTTCTTCTAAAAAAAAATAAAAAGGAAAAGACGAAGACTTGCTATTAATTTGTTAATCGCCCTTTCTCCCCTAATCACCATGCAATAATGTTTAGTCACGTCGGGCAACAGTGCACGATAGAACAATAGGGGACCAGTGTTTCCATGTGCTTATCTTTTTATTTGACTCTAAAAAGGTTAAACGAAGACTAGCTATTAATTTCTTCTAAAAAATAAAAAAGGAAAAGACGAAGACTTGCTATTAATTTGTTCGTTTGTCATTAAGGACCATTGCCATTGTGTTTTAAGGAGCCAGGATGACTGAATAATATTTTAATAGGCGTAAAAGTACAAATAAACATATTTATACAAACTAGTATTATTTAGTTAGATTTTAATAAAATATTAAAAAAAACAAGATACAACTAATTTTATTAAAAGTTTACAAACTAATGTGGTATTAAACATAATTATTGCCACGTCAATAATATAATAAATAAATAACACCAAAGTTACTACCAATTTTATTAAAAAAATGGCTAAGAGTTTTGTATCTCAGCGTTATGGTTTGGTCATGGTTCACTTTCTCCCTCCTTAATTGTTGTAACCACTATTTACTAAAAAAAATTGCTACAAAATATTTATAAGCTGACATGGCAATAAATTGATGTGATTAATTTCACATTAACAACATAATAAATAAAAGAAAAAGTTATTGGTATCCTAAGGTCATTAGTTTTAGAAAATATTTTTATAAAATTTTAATGGAAAAAGAAAAAAGAAACTAACTTTTTTATATAGTTTTTTTTTTAATTTTATTCAAAAAAGTGATATTAAAATTTTTCTAAAATTGTCAATTAATAGGAGCCCTAAGGGCACCCATTAACCGAACTTATAAATAAATTTCTTAATTACATTTTAGTTGTATAAATTGATACATTAGTTTATAAATCGTATGTAGTAAAATTTATAAAATTTGTGGCATCATTCTAAATTAATTGCTTGGACCAATCAGTGAATGAAAAGACACAAAATAAAAGTTTTTGAATTATTTTCATTTTATTTTGAAGAAAATAAAATATTGTAGCTAGCTAGGTTTCCCAAAATTCACAAATTGAATAAAAATCATATTTATCATCTAATTAAATGTCAAATATTTTTTGAACTAAAAAACTTATTAGTGCTAGCAAGACCAAAAAAAACAAAAACAAAAACAAAAAAACAAAAAACAAAACCAAACTTTTAATTATGGGTCCCTAACAATGAAAAATCCAAGTCAAACAACTTAACAACATAAGTCATTTGAATAATAATAATAATAATAATTAACAAACACGTTTCGAAATTCATAAAAGTAAAAAACAAAATTGCACATGTAGGTGGGTTAAATTTCATAGAAGAAACAACACCGCAAGAAGGACTTCAACAATACACGGCCAAACAATGAGAAATCCTTACAACCTGCCGACACCCTATTAAGGAAAAAAAAAAAAAAACCCAGTTTATCCCTAACCAATCCGATGGTTGGTCAAGAAAACTCTAATAGTTAAGTCAATTAACCAATAGGAGAAAAAACTAAATATTTAAGTCCAGCTACATATATAGAAAAATACACAAAATTTTCATATCGCACTCATATATACAAGTCACTAGATCCTACTATCACTGTAGTATCAAACCAAGGAAGTGAATTCCGTACCATACCGGCCGGTATGGCCAGAATATACCGTACCAGCCAGTAATCCAGTACAGAATACCCCTCTGTTTTGTACCGGAAAAAATACCGGCCGTACCGGCCTCATATCGGCTAATTTCGGACAATACCAGCCGGTACCGGGTGTACTGGCCGGTACAGAAATAAGTTTTTTTTTTAATTTTTTAAGTTTTGTAATTTTGGAATTTTTGTTAGGACAGAATGGTAACTTATTTGCATTAACTTATTAGTATTATTTGTTTTCTTAGTATGCAATGGTAACTTTTAACATTTTTATTTTTTATATTGTGTTTTTTTTTTTCTTTTAATTGATACTAAACTCTAAAACCATGAATAATTAGTTCTGAATTGAGGAAATGTTTTATGATAAACTTTTATATTTATTATAATATATATATACACACACACATACATACATACATATACATATATATATATATATATATATATATATATATATATATTTATTTATTTATTTATAAATATAAAAAATAGAGGTAAATCCGAAATGGTACACCGGTATTGGCCGGTATCCAAAATATATCGTACCGCTGGCCAAACCGGTACGGCATCCGGTACGGTATTGACTCCCTTGTATCAAACAAGCCTAGTGAAAAACTTTGTGAAAAATGTCCGTCACTTCATTTTTTTTTTAATAAAAAAAATTATCCTCACCCAATGGTTCTGCTTTGGGAGGGAATCCAAATTGCCAAAAGCCCGACACAAGTTTATTAATACTTCTACTTTTTCTTTTTCTTTTTAGTAAAATACAGTTTACATTCTTAAAGTTTAGGCTAATACCAATAAGATCTAAGATATTTTAAAATCAACCAACTTGACCCCTAAACTGTTGCCATTTTTTTGCTCGCTGACATCATGATTAATAATGATCAAATTGGTCAATTTTTAAATGTTCAGAACTTGGCTCACATTAGCCAAAATCTCAAGAATATTAACTGTATTTTACCATTTTATTTTTTTCCCATACTCCTATCTAACGATTAACTTTTACTACTTTAACTGTACAATGGTTGTTTACAACCCTAATCAATTATCGTGGCTATCTTATTAATGCATTCTGACTATGGTAGTTCCTTATTCATCCAATAACCAATACTTGAGTCTTGAGAAATATATACAAAATCTTTATTACTTATTAATATTTGATATTTATATACATTTTCTGGATTTTTAGGTTTTGCTTACTTTTTTTTTTAATTTTTTTTTTTTATAGTTTTTCTTTAAGTCATAATAAGGTTAAAATTAAGACGATCATATTCAAGCTTATTTCAATTGAGTTTAAATAAAATTTAGGATCAAGGTGTTCAAAATTTTATTTCAGGGAGTCGAAATAAAAAACAAATTAAAAATTTTATATTGAAAATTTTGTTTGGGCCAGGTCAGGAGGTTCATTTGAACCCCCGACCTTAATGTAACACTGCCCATGAATATGGTAGTATATTTAGGATTTATATTCTTTGGAATGTTTTTGCTTATGAATTAAATTTATATAATCTATAAGTTGGTCCTAAAATTTTAGTTTTAAAACAAAAATTTTTGTATCAATAAAATTTTCAACTATTTTTTTTTCTTTTCATATGATAGATTTTGTATTAAAATTCTTCCTTTTTGTATTCGAGAGGATCCTTCATGACTCAAGTTGACCTTTTAAATAGGTCAAAGTTATCTTTTAAACTTGTTTTAAGTAATGAACTTGGCTTGTATCCAGTGGCCAGATCCACTAAACATGATGGGATACAGACTGGACATGTGTCCGCATCACAATGTGTCCAGTGGAATTGGCCACTAGACACAAGTGTAATTCTTAAAGAATCTCCTCAAACTTATTTAAGTAATGATTCTAAGTATCTACATATAGTATTTAAAAAAGTCACATAAACATTAAAAAAATGTTATATTACTAAAAAGTACATGGAAATTGTCTTTTCAACCACCATGTAGAGGTGTAAGCTATATCTAGTTCAATTCATAAAGTCTTTTGTTGTCAAATAAGATATTTGAAATTTAAACCTCATCTTCTTAATCTAATGATAAAGAACTATTATAATAGAGTGGATATTATAAGTTGAACATATATATATATATATATATATACATATAAACCCTTATTGAGTGTAGAAGTAATTTTCCTCCCGAGTCCCAACCGATTTCACACATTTCATTTTGGGCTAAACTAAAATAGTAAAATGCTAGATCACATTTTCAAATACATTTGTAAAACTTTTTTATGTACGCTGTAGTCTCCCTCAAGAATGAAATTTGCTCCTAAGTCCCACCTCTCTGTCTCAGTTTGTTTCATTAAATGCTAACATGTGAAAAAACAAAGACTTGGTCCTACTGGCTGCAACTGCAACAATGTGAAATGAAGACTTCCAGTTAATTTATTAATTTGGTCGTGATTATAGGGAAGTTTGTCATTATCATTTGATTGAAGGGGAACGATTCTTTCACACAAAAGTTCTACATGCAAAATGATTTCAAAACAAATCATAGGTAGTTAATTATTATTGATTATTATTTAAATTTATTATTAAAATTACTTTTTTGTCTCACCAATAACAACTTGTAACAATCTACTACTAAAAATTTGTTGTAAAAATGTTATGAATACAACATTTCTCTTTCACAAAATGTGACTCACGTTCTATGAAAATGCTTTAAAAAATATAATTTCAACTACTTTTCAGTATTGTCTCATCTTCCAAGAACATTAATCATGGATGGGAGTTCGGTGGCTGAAATTTGCTCCCAAGTCTCACCTCTCTGTCTCAGTTTGTTTCATCAAATGCTAACCCAAATTTGATAGTGAATAATTAATAAACAAAGACTTGGTCCTACTGGATTAGAATCCGGTGCAATACCCAAATTCTTTACAATTTTTTTTTTTCATTTTACCTTTTTAACTATTACATTTTACTTCTCTTAATTTTTTCCTTAATTTTTTTGAATCAATGGTTGGGATTGAAAGTTGCTTTTTGCAAATATCAATCTCAACCATTAATAGGTATTGCATTAGGTGCAATACCCTAAATATTGCACCTGATCTCAATCCAGTCCTTCTTGCAGCAACTACAACAATGTGAAATGAAGGCTTCCAGTTAATTAATTAATTTGGTCGTGATTATAGGGAACTTTATCATTGTCATTTGGTTGAAGGGAAACTATCCTTTCGCAAAGAGAAGTGATACGCTCACAATATTTTCAAAATAAATTATAGGTAATTAGTTATTATTGGTTATTATTTGAATTTATCATTAAAATTACTATTTTACCTCACCAAGAACAACTTGTAACAACTTGATATTTAGAATTTATTGTAAAAATGTTATAAGTATAACATTTCTCTTTCACAAAATGTGACTCACGTTCTATGAAAATGCTTTAAAATATATATTTTCAACTACTTTTCGGTATTGTCTTATCTTCCAAGCACGTTAGTCGTGGATGGTAGTTGGGTGTGTTGACAATGGGGTCAAGGCTGGAGGCTTGATTGATTAGTTTTGGATGAGACTGAAAATGAAATGAAATGAAAGTGTAAAGTATTATTTGCCAGAAATATCTTTATTTTACAGTTAATTGAAAAATAATTTTTAGTTAACTAAAAATTTTAGTCACCAATGTAAAAGATATTTTTTTTAAATCAATTTCAGTCGAAACAGATATAACCAAAGTCACAATTAAATTAAACCAGTCACAATTAAATTAAACCAACTACCCTTTCATAAATGTTTGTAATTAGTGGCACTTTAAGAAGATAATAAACAAGTATTTGAATGAATGATGTTGAGGATATTATAAATTTTACAACTTGAGGCTTACAAAATTAATATAAAAATGTATTTAATAAGTTGTTGACGTCTACAAATCATATTAATTGTCACATCAATTTGTATAGGCTTTGAAGTAAAATTTATAATATTTCTAATATTTTTTTATCTGAATTATTTCTTATAATTAGTGACACACATATTTATAAGACCCAGGTATTTAAAGTTGTTTGCTATTTAGACCCCTGTAAACACAGTTTGTTTAACATACTTTATTAGTCAAGTTGTTATTTAGGTTAATTATTCAGATTGAGGTTAAACAATAATAAATCATATCACAATAAAAGAAAAGTAAAGAAGATAAGAAATATGATGACCTATGAAAACCAATGAAACCGTCTAGTTTCAAATAAAAAATCTGGGGAGGATTTAGCTTAAATAATCCACAAGACAATAAATTCACTAAATAGAATATAAGTCTTTACAATAGATTTTTTCCCAAATCTAATGCTACCTCTTGTAATACTTACTCATATAATCACACGCAGCTCTGAATCCATGGACTCTTCTATTCTGAATTTGTTGCACATAAACACTCCAGTTTGTGACTTTGAGATCTCACTCAAATATTTAGATCATCAACACAAACTCTCCAGTTTGTGACTCCAAGACCATCCTTGAAAGTTTAAATCTCTAGCACCTTTGATGACTACTGATGGTAACAACTTCTACAACACCAGATCTTAAGTTTCTTCAAAGAATTTTACTGGTAAAAGATTTTAGAGAGTTTTGGGTACAAAAACCCTAGATCTACAATTGGAGGCACAAGAAGCACTCTTCTCTCTCTCAAAAAACCCATTTAAAACATGTCTTGGGGTTTCCTTTAAATACTATGTGAATTAGATATGAACTTCTAATCACTTAATGGGCTTAATAAGTAGTTAGGCTTTAATTAAATAATTTTGCAAATCCGTGTCTTGATCAGTAGAGCCTTCTTCTCGATCGGTCAAACTTGGCAAGTTTCGAATTTCTTGAACCTGTAGCTTCCTTATTCTTGTATTCTGACTTGTAACACCTTGAGCATTGTCTAATATAATCTATAGACTCTATAATCTATACCTAGATAAGTTTGTGCTCACAATTTGCCAATTGTTCTAAACTTTTAGATCCTAACAATCTCCCCCTTTGACAATCCATGACAAAACTTACATACAATATGAAATACTCAAATACAAGAATATCCCTATTATAATAAAATACCTAAATACATCAAAAATTTCAATCTAGTACTTCTAACTCAAAAGTTGCAAAAAGAGGCAGAAGGTCTTGATCGGAATGAATATGTCTTTTTTGAAACACTTAAAAGAGTAGATCAACGCATGTGTGGAAATAAAGATAGATAAACAATATGAATCACAATGATAACAAATATGTAAAATAACTCTCCCCCTGAGTTAGATACAAAAAACTTTTATTTTCTCCCTCTCTCAAAAACAATTTCATCTCCCTAAATAAAAACATTTTAAAAGCCTTTTAAATATGATTCACAAATTTTATCTATTTCTACCCCTTTTTGTCACGTATTGACAAAGACAACCCAAATAGAATGTAGCTAGAAAACATACACGACAAAGGTCAAGAGAAAATAGAGAATCAAGGAACCATTAAAAAAAAAAAAAAAAACTCTATAGAAAATAGACACAACTCCCCCTATGAACAATATATGATTTAAAAATAGCTTTCTCCTCCTATAAAAATAGGAAAAACAAAACAAGTTTTTGAGAAAATTTAGGAGGTGAGAAAACTAAAAAGAAACACAAACCAAACTTAAAAAATAAGTTAAGGATACACATGAATACAAATATTCTCTTTTTCAATATATGCAAACTTGACAGCATGAGACCCATAAACAGATGCATGCAAACGCTTCCAGGCACAATTAGTTAAGACCATACAATATGGATCTCAATGATATAAAAATTCAGCATGCAAAGTGTTTTCATGTGTTGAGGTGTTTTGAACTCAAACCAACCTTAAGAGTAGAAAAACCATTTGCACATTTTATAATCCACCCTATCTCTCAAAAAATTTCAACAGTTCACACATCAAATAAAATAGCATACACTAAAATGTATTGAATACAAAAATTAATCAATCAATTTGTAAATCAAGTTTAGTACCCAATTTAGCAAAGTGTATGCATGTGAAACCAATGAGTGATATAAAAAATACATGATAGACAAAGAAAACAATATAATGCATGTGAATTCAATTACAAATGATGCATGAAAAGACTGATTGATCAAGAACTTAAAAAACTGAAATTTTCAAGTTTCAATCAATCGAAGGAATCGAAAAAATTTTCAATCGATCAGGCATTAATCGAGTCAAGCAGAGAGTTTTGGCCTAAAAACTGGACAATTTCAATCAGTCGAGGACCTTGTTTGATCGAAAGAACCAGTAAAAAATTCTGGAACTTAAAAATCTGGAAATTTTATGCAGAAAAACAACTTAAAAAGCAGTTTTTAAGACTCAATACATATGCATATGATCTAGAAAAGTTTTAAAAACATAATGACACTTGGATGCAAACAGCAAATCCAATCAAGAAGTTAACCACAAGATTTAAACTTCTAAACGCATTTTTCTTCTAAATCTAACCAAAAAAAAAAAAGTATTTACACATCAGATCATATGTTTTAAGTTATGGTTTTTCACATAACATTTATGTTGGCTTTATTCCATGACAAAAAGTGTTGTAATTGTATTAATTTATTTTCTTGTATTTTGTGGTATTTAATTATAATGGGTTTAGTCTTAAAAGGTGAAGATTTGATCGAGACAATTGAAGGTCACACGAGGAGCACATGCCGGAAGCTGAAGAGTCAAAGTGTTTTGCGACTTATCTCACGACTTGGACAACTCATGAGATGACCCGCGAGATGCACTAATGGCTAGGATTTTAAATGTGACTCCTATACCCTTCACCCATACTATATACCCTTATTACCCACAAAATTGTAAGGAGGCTATTCAAAAGAAAACCCTAGAGAGAGATTTCTACAACACCCACCTTGTTAGAGAGAGCTACTCATCCTCAAGAAAGAATGTTTATTTATACATTTCTCCTAGAATTTTCTAGTCTTAACAAACAAAAGAATGACATCAAAATCAAGATCATGTTCAAAGACTATAAACAATTCACACAATTAAGCACTAAATAGCACAAACTAGTAAAGTGCAAAAAGTAACTCATCAAAGCTAAGCAAGGTACACATTCATGAAATATAAATTTCATTGGCCAACCTTAATTACACACTTAGTAGTGAGCAATACCAAAAAAAAAAAAAAAATTGTGTTTTTATGTTATGACCAAAAATCAAAAAGCACACATTATGCTAAATGAATAAAATGCAACAACAATGCATGACAGTGCTCAACTAAGCTGTAGATGGTACACAAACAAGAAATATCAATTTCTTAATTAACCCATGAGTACATGTACAAACTAGTATATACTCATACAAAATCAAAAATAGCTCATACACTTAGTTATGCAATACACACTTTCTTTGTTTCTCCACAATATCAAGCATGTTCTAAGTCAAGAGAGAGATATTATAATTTATGTAATCCTCAAGAAAAATAAAACAATTTAGTAGTTCTACTATTGAGCTTTCATACTTATTATGGGTCCAAACGCAAACACCCAAAAAAAAAAAAGCGTTAAAAATACCAAATTGTAATCAACCTGTCAACATTTTTTTCTCAACAAAGAATAGTAATCAATTAGCATCACCCAAGCAAGCAATAGAGACCATAAAACCAGCAAAACAAAAATTATACAAAAAAATTCTGAAGTTTAAACACTATAGTCTAACTTTGTATAGCTTATACATACCTTCAGGTGCTTTAATTGGTCCAAAAGTCTTTGACAAAGCTCTCTGGTCCTTTCAAAGTCATCCTCTAATATTTCAAAATTAACATATGCTTGTTATTAAACAAATAAGAAAAAGAGAAAAAATTAATGGTAACAAAATTCTTTTACATTACCACAGAATCAAGGGCAAGTATATATAACGATACTAAAGAGAATTTTTTTTTTTTTTTTTGAAATAATAGCTTTCTCTTTTTGTGTTCCTAAGCTCTGTGTTTTTTTAGATTAAATAAACACAATTACTTATAAATAAAAAAGAAAAAAGAAAAATCTTCAATTACACATACCTAAACTATTATACAAATAAAACCAAACAAGCAATTAAGCTAAGCTAAACCAAATCTACTAAAAAAACCTAGATAATAAAAAATAAAAATAAAAAAAACAAGAACTTGAAACTTAAACACATGAAAGCAAAGAAAATAAAAGTAAAAGAAAAAACTGTAGGCTTGTTGACTCCAAGTTACTTAAGATTTTACTGATCTCTCAGTGGTGGAGACCAAGGATGGAATTGTTTCTGTGGCTTCTACATTTGCCTCTCATCAAGAAGGAACCAATAAAATAAGAATAATAGCATTCTTTTACTCTGATTTTGTGCTAAAGTTTGAGTTTCAATAATTCCATTCACTCAAATTCTTTTCTTTGCCATCCAAATTTTACATGGGTCATTATCAAAGTTAGGGCCCTTATATATTGTGGAAACCAAGATATGGATGTATTTGGTAGTGGGGCTACCCTTATATATTGTGGATACCAGGATATGGATGTATTTGGTAGAGGGGCTACGGGAAGTAGTATTGAAAAGCCTCCCAGCCAATTGCATAAAGATGAAAAAAAATATATGTACCTGCTATGTAATACTACCAATTGCCTCACATTTGGTTCATAATTCATTTTTTCCATAATGCTAATATCTTCTAGACTTCATCCTTGAATTTTTTGTTCATATTCATTATTCATAAATGAATAAATTATTTAGATTTATCACGACATGAGGGCAGGAAAAATTGAATCCAATCATCACTAATTAAGTCTAAAAGGGATTTCATCGAACATGTGGAATTCAATAAAAACAAATATATAGAATACCAAAATAACATATACAGAACAATGCAAATTTTCATCTGCATTCAAAGAAACCCAAAAATTAAAATCGGGTTCCATTTAGTAACACCATAGACAGACACAATAGCAAGCAACGAAACATATATTGCAAGAACCTTTGAAGTTTCTTTAGTAATTGTTGCAAAAAACCAAAAGAGATTGGGAACCCGACACCATAAATAAATACCCGCACATCAGTTTAGCCTAAATACCAAAAACAAAACCAAATCTAATTCAAATACTCTAATCAAAACCAAATATAACCCAAAGGGATAAATAAAAAACAATCCAGCCAAAATATAAAAACCTGATCATATTTATGCCTAATGGATGGAGATGAAGTGCAAAGTAAGAGAAAAACTAACCGGTAGTTGTTTCGAAGGGACGATAGGAGGACGCTAGTCGTTGGGAGGAAATAGGCCTAACGATGAACAATAACCCAAAAAGCAAAGAGGAAAACTTTCTGATAATGGTGAAGGACTCTCAGAATACTTTCTCTCTCTTCTAGGCGTTTTATGGTTATGGGTTCTCTTTGTTTTTTTTAATAGAGTGTGGATGGGTCTTTCTCGTGTTCTTTCCATTTTCTTCAAACTATATTTTAACTGTGTGTTTAATTGGTTTATGGTATAGGTGTCTTATCAGGAGAAACTATTAAAATTGTGTTTTAATGTAGACGAAACAGTCTATCCTTTCATTTTTTAGCATATACGTGGCAGAATATTAGATGAGTTTTTTTCCTACGCGACAGCAGAGTCTTAATTGTATGAGAAAGCTTTTCCTTTTATATATAGTACTAGTTGCTAATCCATACAATGCATGAAAAAACTATTGTGTATGAAGATTTAAATAGTTCTTTGTTTCTTCCTCTTTAATTGTACATTAGGATTCCAATCTCATAAATTCCTATCCTTGACATGAAACATTAAATTACTACATGAAAAATATCAATCAAACTTAAATTTAATTTTAAATTAGGATTCCAATCCTTAACATCCTCAATTATCCAATAAATGTTAAAATATCAATTTCTAATGAATTGATAGATGTGTTTACCATGCTAAAAAAAATTCTAAATATAATTTTAATTCCTATAATAAAACAGAGATATAAAACACTTTATTTTGTTGAGAAGCAGCAATAATTATGGATTTAATAATCAAACAAACAAAACATAAATTTTCAGCAGAAGGTCATAACGGCTTCAACATTGATGCTCAATTGCTCATTCCCTTTTTTTCCTTTTCTTTTTCCACTGAAATACCATAGGTTATCATGAAAAAATTAATGAAAACTCAAGATATTCCTTACCATTATCAATACCCCTGCAAAAATTGTTGCTGGTGCTGTATAATTCATGCTCTACTCACATACGGGAAATACTTCTTTTTATGTTAAATAAATATTAAAATTATTTAGTTTACTTGAAAATGATTACAAAACTTAGGCTGCGTGAATGCAATTCATATCTAATTAAATCCATTACTATAAAAGTGCTCTTAGATCTACTTTGATAAGTACTAATAATATGAGAATTGAATATTTGGTTATGAAAGGAATATATGCAACTATACATCAGTTCTTTGAGCTCATTGAGCATAAATGTATAGGGCTCTTTCTTGTGCATTGATCTAAGAAATCTATAGAATCCTTGTCCTAAAAATGAAAAGAACAGGCCACAGTCATGGACTGGAGGGCAAAGCAAAAAATCACATGTTTACAAAGATTTTAAAGTTCTTCAGATGGAAAATTGACAATATCACCCCTCAAACATGTTTGATATACATATCATTCAGCAAAAATACTTATCATAAATATTATTAAAAAATAAAAATCAAGCTCTAAATTTGGATGATTCACCTATGCATAAAACTTTCTACTATGCTCAACCATTTTATCTTCAAAACTTTATAACAGGCATTGCTGCAAAAAATTGGATGATTCACCTATGAAGCAAATTTTAAGATAATTTTAAATTAAAATTTCTAAATGAGCTCACTAAAAAAATAAAGTTTGACCATACTTGCTTCAAAGAAATAAAAAACCGAAAGAATCACAATGAGAACTTCGTGGCAGTTAGAATCAATCCGTACATAATAATGAAAAGTTTAAAACCAAGCCAGCAATAGTGATAATATACACAATAAGCTCAAGAGCTTAAAAATATTTCTAAAAAATAATGACATTCACGGTAGATAATAATGAAAACGAATTGAGCCAGCAGTAATAACAAATATGCAGTTAGTAGAGTACAAGTATCAAGCAATGATACTGTTCCTTCAATATCAAAGCTGGCTACGTTTTTGTTGTTGTTGTTGTTGTTGTTTTTTTTTTTTTTTTTTTTTTTTTTGGAACTAAAATTATAGCAAAACAATATTTGAAACTGGAAAATATAGCCCATCTTTGTCAGTGACTGACTTAATTAAATACACTTTCCAACCTCAATCTTAAATCCGAAATAAAAGAAAGCCAACAAATTCAAACTATTCTAAGTCTGAATTAAAAGCAATGAAAACAGGACTGAAGTCTAGAACCACATATTTACTACACTCTTAACAAACTAACCCTCCTCAACCAAACAAAAATTCTTAAACGTTTACATCTAAGCAGCAACCCAATGCATATACTCGAAACTAGTCCTTGCAGTAATAAAAATTTGATGGTGAAAGATCATTGGAAAATTATTTATTGGGAAGGGAAAAATCCTAAAATTAAAGTAAAAATATCACTAACCATTCTTTAAAGAGACGAAGCACAGGTAGAATTTGATCTTCTATGAATTAGGAATTGAAATCCCAAATTGAAGACAATTGAATCAAACCCAAACTCGAATTCCTCTACAAACTCACCCCAAACTCAAATTAGCTACCAAAAATAAAAATAAAAATTCGATAGGGTAGAAACCCAACGACAAACCCAGGTGGTTTTTCAATGTTTACAGCGAAACAAACCCAACGGCAGAAACCCAGTGGTAGAACCCAGAAGGGCGTAGAAACCCAATGGCAGAAATCAAGATCGACACCCACAAACCATCCCAAAACCCATATCGGGGAGTAAAAAAGAAACAAATCGGTTGTGAGATTGGCGGACTCGGTTGGTAGTGCGAACTGAGAAATAGAACCTGAGAAGAACCAGTTGGATTGAAGACGATTAATCCGGTGATGAGTGGCACCAAAAGATGGAGGGTGATGAGCGGACTGGGTTGTGGGAGAGTAGAACTGAGGGTGAGAGAGGGGGAGAAGCTATCATGAGTGAGAGATGAGTGGCGCCGATAAAGGTGGAGTAGTTGGGTTATGGGAGAGAAGGACTGATGGTGGGCTGGCCGTCTGGGTTGTGGAGAGAGTTTTTAGTGAAGAGGTGTAGAATATCAGGTTTGAGAGACAGGAGCAAGCTTGGATTTGAAAGAGAGGAGCAAGCGTCAAAGGTTAGATTTAAAAATTATAAAAAATAAATACTGATGTTTAAAATTGTGGAGCTAACAAATCTAACGTGGCAAAATATAGAGAGGTTTTATAGTATATATTGATTAAAAACCTTGATTTTGAATTAAAATTTCCTGTTTAGTTTAGGGATATGCCTTTATATATATATATATATATTATGATTTCTTAAATTTATTTTTAAAAATATTTTTAAAAAAATTAAGGATAATTACACTTTATCCATCTATGGTTTGCCTACTCGTTGTTTCATTTTTGACACTTTACCCACTTGTGATTCCCTCCGTTACTCCTCTGTAACCCACCTCCAGTGCAGACATTACTCTAACACATAAACTCATCAAAAACAGAACCTAAAACAGATCAAACACTCCTCACTCCCAAAACACACTCTCATCGAACGTGCTTACCAAACGAAGATCACAATGCAATGTGCTTGAGATAATGGACTGAGAAACTCCTAGGTTTTCATCGTGCAAGCAAACCGAGGAAGAAGGAGACACGGTGTTCAGCAGTTGAGCTATTGCAAATAGCATTTTTGATTTTTGGTGCTTGGTCCGTTCGTCTTCTCTTTATTGGGTGAGTTCCTGACTTTGTTAGCTTCAAGTTTTGGTTTTCTTTTACTGTCATATGCTCTGTTCATATGATTTTATGTAGATCCTTTTAATTTTTGAAACCTAGGGTTTTAGGCTTCCTTCATCAATGTGGGGCTACTGGACCATAGGATTAGGCTTCCTTCATCAATGTGGGGCTCCATTGATTATTGCTTTTCATGATTTTGCAATAGTATTGATTATTGCTTTTCTGCTTTCCCTTTCCACGAGTTTGTCTCCCAAAAACATAACAAAAACTTTTAATAATATTGTTTGTTTGTGTTGTGCTTTGTGTGGACCACAAGACCACACGATACATACCCAGTTGCTGGTATATAGTTAATTACATTCATCAAGCCAATCTCATTTGCTAGTATATAGTTAGGGAAATTGAAAGAGAAATTTGACTGCCTAATAAAGTAATAATCTATAATAGATTATACTTTTCCACATGCAAGCCCATCTCATACTTTATTTTGATTCATTTTATATGCAGATAGCTGACTTGACATTCAATTTTGAGATTTATCATGGTGGCCAATTTGTGTGGAACCCAGATTTGGTATATTTAGGAGGTAGTACTTCTTTTATTGATGAGGTTGACCCAGATAGACTTAGTTATTTTGAAATACAAGATATGTGTTGTGGTTTGGGGGCAAATAGTACAAGTAGATTTCATTATCTTATTCCTGGAGGTAATTTGGAGTAAGGGTTAAGGCTTATAAATGAAGATGATGATGTAGTTTATATGTGTGAGATTCATGTTGCATAGCCTATAGATAAGAAAACATTGTATGTTGAGGGTGGTGAGGAGCCACTTGCAGTTGAACAATCATTTGCTAATGAGGAAGTGGTAAATGATGATGATGTGCATGAGGCACCTCAGAATGGTGATGATGTGCATGAGATGCATGAGGGAGGTAGTGTGGATGCTGAAGGAGGTGGTGGACAAGATTTTGATTGGTTGGAGGAAGGGTTTGAGGGGTCGGATTTTGATGATGATGTATTTGGAAATGTAGATGATGGGCCATCTACACATGATGGAGTTAGTGGCAATGCAGTAGCCCCACATAGGCCCTCTGAGGGAGATAATGTCAATGCAACCCTACATAGGCCCTCTGAGGGAGATACTCCAGCTAATAATGACCCACCTCTTGAAGAGGGTGAATGGATTGACCCACCTCTTGAAGAGGGTGAATGGATTAACCCACCTCTTGAAGATGACATGGAAAGTCTAGTAGATTCTGATGATGATCAGTCATCACCAACTGTTGCAAAAGAACTTGAGTTTAATGTCCAAACTGACATGAGAAAACCAGTGTTACAAAAAGGAATGAAGTTCCCAAACTCTAAGGTATTTAGGGAGGTATTGAGGGAATATGCTATAATGAAGCCAGTAGATATCAAGTTCAAGCTGAATGAGAAGAAGAAGATATCAGTTTATTGCATAAATGAATGTGGATGAAGGTGTTATGCATCTCAACTACCTGGGCATCTCAACTACCTAGGGAGTTGACATTCTAAATAAAAACATTCAATCTAGAGTGTACCTGCCCTGGATCCTTCAAACATAGCCAAGTGACTTCAAGTTACGTTGCAAACAAGTTTATGTAGGAGTTTGACAAAAATCCCAATTGGAAAGTGGTTGGTGTTCAACATCATGTGAAGCAAACACTTGAAGTTGATATAAGTTACAGTTAGGTGTATAGGGCAAAAAGGAAAGCTAGTGACTTGATCACTGGGGATGAACATCTGCAATATGGAAAGCTTAGGGATTATGCAGAGATGATAAGACTGAACAATAAAGGAAGTAGGGTTATTTTGCAAACTGAAATGGAAGATGAAAATGCACAGCCCAAATTTAAAAGAATGTATATCAGGTATAATGCACAAAAAGTTGATTTTTTGAGAGGTTGTAGACCAATCATTGGTTTAGATGGGTGCCACCTGAAAGGGAGATTTGGGGGGTAAATACTTGCTGCCACAGCTAGAGATGCAAATGATAACATTTTCCTAATTGCATTTGTTGTTGTTAAGCAAGAGAACAAAGATTTATGGGTATGGCTTTTGCAGTAGTTTTCAGATGACATTGGGAATCCAGAACAACTTAATCTAGTCTTTATCACTGATAGACAAAAGGTATGAACTACAATTGTACTAACATATTTAACCCACATATTTAAAGTTTAATAATACATGCCTTAGTTCATTTCAACATGTTTAACTAACGTATTTACTTGATATGTTTTGTATATGAATTAGGGCCTTATACCTGCACTTGAGATGTTGTTCCTAACTTGTGAGCATAGATATTGTGTGAAGCATATCTATAATAATTTTAAAGTGGATCATAAGGGCTTGGAGTTAAAGGATGCATTGTGGAGATGTACTGGAGCCACACCAATCAGGGAGTTTGAGAGAAGAATGCATGAATTGAAGGATTTGGATGTCAAGGCATAGAAGTATCTTGCTGACATCAACCCTGCACAATGGTCTAAGTCTCACTTTAGTAGTAGAGCTTTGTGTGACTGTTTAGCTAATAACTTGAGTGAGTCTTTTAATGCCATGATCTTAGAAGCTAAGGATAAGCCAATTTTAGCAATGTTGGAGTGGATCAGAGTTAGGCTTATGACCAAATAATAAAAAAAGATGAAAGGTATAGCAAAATACACTAGAAAGGTTTGTCCTAATATTTAAGACAAATTAGAGAAGTTAAAACACGAATCTATACCTTTCAGTGCTACTCCATCAGGCAGGTTCATGTATGAGGTTGATAATAGTTGTGAGAGACATATGGTTGACTTGGCTAGGAGAGCATGCAGCTGTAGGATTTGGGATTTGACAGGACTTCCTTACAAACATGGGATCTCTGTTATTGTTAAGAACCTGGAGAAAGTGGAGGACTATGTGCATCCTTGTTACTTAAAAGAGACATTTGTTGAAACTTACAAAAAGATAATACAGCCAATGCCTGGCCAGTCAGAATGGGTTGAGACCAACCAACCTGCTCATGTTGCTTCTTGTTAGGCCACAAATTGAATGACCCCTTGTGATTTAAAAAAATTAATTAATTTAACCAAGTTATTAATTAATTAATTTATCATGCAAACAGTGGCAGCACAAACAAATCACCAAAACTAAATATGCAGCGGAAAAATAAATAACTCGGTGATTTGTTCACAAATGGGGAAAACCCTAACGGCAAAAACCCCACCGGGTGATTTTCAGGTCACCACTCCCGAAACTCCACTATTATCAAATCAAGCGGTTACAAATAAGGAATCCCAAGTACCTTACCAACCTACAGTTGAACCCTTACCCCAATACCCAATTGGACTTGATCTGTAGTGACAGTTCCCCCTTTTGATGCACAGCTCCCAAGTACGTGACTAACCAGATGCGCGGATCCCAGTACGCGACTTCAAACACCAACTTTAGGAAGAGAGGTTGGCTGCAAAGTTCTTCAGATCATCCTATGCAATGAAGACCAGGAAGATGCTTGGTCACAAAACCCTACGGTGCAAAATACACAGCAACTTCTTGAAGAAGATGAACTAAGTCAAGAACTTCGTCTTAGATCACAATTTGCTTGAACAAGGATTGCTCAATGCTTATGCAACTTGTATCTATGTTGACTGCTCTTAAAACACTCCTTAAATATGTTTAGGGTTAGAAGAAAAGAAGGCCCAAAAACACATTCACGGATCCCAAGAAAATCAAATTGGAATTCTGACTTTTTAATTCTCGACAGATAGCAGGTGTCAAGGTAGGTGTCGAGCTTTAAAAACTGTGCACTTCAGCTTGCTTTTTCTTGGACAGACTTGATGACTTCAACACTTGATCTTGAAACCTTGTTTCTTGAAGTATTAAAAACACCTAGAACTACCCAATTACAAGTAGAGTGCGTTTTGTCAAAGGATTAGCCAATTTACATAAAATATGACATATGTTCTTTAACATGTGAACACATATGTCCTAACAATCTCCCCCTTTGGCAATCCGTGACAAAACCACAACAAACAAATGAACATATGAGAGAAGTCATAAATCACTCAACTCATATTCACTTGTTAAATACAATAAAATCTATCCTAACACAAACTCTTGAAAAAATTTGTAAGAAGAGAGTTTATGGCAAGTAGACTTTGACAACCTGTATTTCTGAAACACTTTTAAACAAAACTCATCAAGGCATCTTGTGTAAAACAGAATTAATTAGATTGCATACAAATATAAAGAACATGTGTATAAAGAGAGAAAAGAAACAACACATGAAGAGATAGGTGAAAGAAAAACACGCATCCACATATATAGAAAGATAAGTACAATGTATGTAAAACTGGTCACAAGACCTCATATACAAGATCAATGTATCTATAAAGAATAGAAAAGAAAAGATACATCAAAACCTCACTATATCCCTAAAAAAATATGAACACTCCCCCTATCAAAAATGTCCTATACTAACTCTCCCCCTAAGATGACTACTCTCATAATCCCAAAACTACTTCCCCTTTTTGTCACGAGTGACAAAGGGTAGAGTGTCATGTAGACATCTCATCAGTAGAGCTAGCATCTCCATCATCATCATCCGAAGCATCATCGTCATCACCATCATCATCATCATCCTCAGCATCAGAATCTGAAGCAACTGAAGGAGGTGGTGGAGGAGAAGCCTCAGAAGCAAAACCACCCATGGTCGCCTGCCGTCGTGCAATACGACCAACACGAACGTTCACCTGATACAACTCAGTGGTGAGTGTATCAAGGCGAGCATCCATGCGCTGCAGCTGCGCCATGATATCTCCAAGAGATACATCGCCTGAAGAAGGAAGATGAGTCGATGTAGATGGAGCAGATTTGGATGGAGCTGAACGGGAGGGCGGAGTGGAATCCGGCTGTCTCGACCTAAACTGTGCCTCACTACGTTTTACGGTAGCGGCATCTATGGCAGATATGTGTGTGAAGTGGTCGGACACAGGGAAAGAGATGGAAAAATGGCGTAGTATCCTCGTGATAGTGGAAGGAAAGATGAGCTTATCACGGGACGCCGCATCTAAATGAACATCTATGATAGAGAAAATGAAGTGAGAAGGAAAATCTATCGTAAGATGCTCAAGTAGAGATAGTAAGAAACGAGCACGAGGCTCTGTGATAGAGTTATAGTGAGAGAGAGGATGAAGTACAAAAGTCATCACCATGTTTAGGAACCTAGGACCTTTAGCAAAAGGTCTACATGATGTATACTGATGCTCACCCCACT
The DNA here is from genome assembly GCA_023736055.1 of Quercus glauca. Classification (NCBI taxonomy): domain Eukaryota; kingdom Viridiplantae; phylum Streptophyta; class Magnoliopsida; order Fagales; family Fagaceae; genus Quercus; species Quercus glauca. The sequence goes on from CM043318.1 coordinate 70,418,677, forward strand.
CAGAAGGGCGCTCACAAAAAGCAGAAATGAGCTCATCCTTGGACACCGTCCTCAGTCGCTCACATGTAGGATAGTCAGGAAACTCTATCCTAGGAACCCTAAGTACATCCGCAACAAGCTGTGGTGTGATAGCAATGCGCGTACCTCGAACGCGAGTATGAAAGAGAGGTACTGAACGATCAATCCCGTACATGTTGGAGTAAAACTCCTGAATCAGTACGAGAGGACAAGTGACCGGGACGTCACACAGTGACTCCCATCCCTTACTGTGGATGATAGAGGGAAGGTCAGTATCGGCGAAGTCCGCCAAAACGACTTGGCGTTCTGAATGAACACCTCGTCTAGAAAAGTTCTCAGTAAATGCCTTTTGGGCATCTCCATCACGGAACCGAAGGTTAAAAGGAGCAGTATCAGAAGAAGAGGAAGCTCCAGAATGCAGAGGGTTCCGAGCAGGAGTGGATTTACGTTTGGGTGCCATAGACACAACTAACGTAAAAGAATGAGAAAAGAGATAGAGAGGGAGACAATCAGAAAAGTCCCAAATAGTTCAAATAATATAATAACTTGAACAAAATGTACGTATGCATGGGAATGCATGGTCATGTGACATGCAAACATAAAAAGCATCATGGGCTCAGCCCAATCCAAACCTAGCAGCACACATACAAGAAACACACATCTAAATGCATGAAAATATCATTCTAATGCATATGGAATGCAATGTATGACATTTTAAAATCATTTGAGTGAAAAACCAACCCAAAATTTCAAGAAAAACTCATCAATTTTGAAAAACCCCAAAATTTTCAAAAACTTCAAAACCTAAGTTTCAAAATCATGAAATGCATGAAAAAGGAATGGAAAATAAGATCATACCACTTGATTTGAAGCAAAGAAGGCCGAAAATCACGTGGGATGGAGATTTGAGTGAAGAAAAACGGTTTGGGAAGATGAACAGCCTCAGACAGATCGAAGAGAGATCGAGAAATGAGAGAGAAATCGCGACAGTTCCTTAAATAGGCACCTCAGTAAATCTCGACAGCTAAGGTGTCGAGAGGTATCGAGGATGCTGTCGAGAAAGGTGTTGAGAAATTTGCCTTCGACAGCTGAAGGTGTCGAGGAGGTATCGAGGTAAGAACAGCTGAACTGATACCTGAAGCTCGATCGATCGACTAGGTGTCGAGAAGGTATCGAGGAGACAGAGAAGATCTCGATCGATCCACCAGGTGTCGAGGATGTGTCGAGATTGCGATAAGAAAAAGGCTTGAGAAGCTCGACAGATGATCAGGTATCGAGGAGGTATCGAGGAGGTGTCGAGCCAGCAGAGAAAAGCAGTTTTTCGAGAAGAGAAAAACACAGACATGAATGCAATTAAGACAAACACCTTAACCATGATCCAATCAACATAAAAAGCTCTCAAAAATCATCTCTCAATGAAAATTTAAGCACATGGATCTCCCAAAAACACACACACACACACTAAACAAGTCTAACCAATTTTATATTTCAAAAATAAGTCATGACGGTTTAGTGAGCATACAAAAGCACATGTAAAACCTTTGTGATGGCCAAATCACATTGTACTTGCACATGTATCAAAAGTAGTAAAGAATATTGTGTGTTGTGTGTGAAAGAAACATCGCAAGATTGCATATGTGTATACATGTTATGACGATCTGAGATATGAGAAAATAACTTTAACTCACACACAATCATAACTGTTTGATGGGGACTATCACCTTCGAGGTACATCCTATAACTCCCACATCTCCTAGAATACACGCTTGCAACCATTTTAAAGCATTTTTAATCTTTTTGCTTTTTATTTCTTTGCATATTTTCTTTTTATACGTATCATACATGGGCTTATGAGAAAGAAAAGAAATACCCATTGATATTTGACATTTCAATTTTGCTATGCCTAAGCACATAAATGTCATTGACATCACACTTTTGCTATGCCAAAGCATAGAGATGTCATTAATGATTGGAGGGCAATAGTGGTGAGATGGTTATTTATGCCTCTCTCTTAGGATTTTCTAGTCCTACCCGTCAAAAAGAGTGATATGAATGTTAAGTTTAAAGAATTAACCTAATCTTACTCATCACAAACACGAGCCACAAAGCTCACTTGCTTAGTTTTGCATAGGAATGCTCATCTAAGCTACAAGAGATACAAAGTTTAGAAAACTTTGTTTCATTGGCCATCCAAGGTACACAAGTACCAAAGTACACAAAACAGACACTGTTTTTGTATTTTTCAATTTTTCAATTTTTTTTTTATTTTATATAAAAAAAATAACCAAAACTGAAAGTAAACACACAAAAACATGTTAACAAAGCAAAACAATGCATAAAACTAGATTGACTCAATAAAAATGTAAAACAAACAAGCAATGCAACAAATAAGAAAACAAGAAGGGAGAAGAAAGTGATGAAATCACTTTGAGTCCTTTTTCTTCCACACCTTGGAAGAACCTTTCCTTTGATTGAATCCTTGAACCGGCGGTGAGGGGGAAGAATTTAAACTGTTCAAGTTCGAAAGGAACATGATGGCTTTCAGAAGATCTCCAAGAGGAGCAAGAGAGGATTGAAGCTGATTTTGGCTTCCAGATGCTGTCATACTGTTGCTCTGTTGGGTGGCTAACCACTTGTAGCAATTTGGTCGAGTGTGACTGGCAGCTCCACAATGATAACAGAGATGCTGCTTCTTTTGTTTAGGCTTTTGAGAGTTAGCCTTCTTATCCCTAGGGATTTTAGCATCTTTCTTATCTAACTTAGGGGGTGCTCCTAAGATGGATTTTTCCTTGTCTATGTTCTCACTAGCTAATTCAGTTTTAACATCAATGTTCTCAATTTTAACAGTATTAGCAGGAGGAACAAAAACAGTAGAACTAGTAGAAGCAGAGTTAGAGAAAGAAAGACCATACCCTAAACCTGTTCGATCTGAAGCAGATTTCTGGTTGCTGAGCATCTCATCAAGTTTTGCACTTGAAGTCCTCTCCAGTTGAGCTCTGACTTGAAACAGCTCTGCTTCAAGCTTCTTGGTCTTCTCAGCCAGGAAGTTGTTTTCAAACCTCAGTGCACCAATAGTTTGATTCGCCTCATCAAACTTTGTGGACAATTCTTCTCTATCAAGTTCCACATCACTGAGCTTCTTGGTGGCCAGCCTGTATAACTTCTCATGCTTTTCAGAGAGCTTGTAAAGCTTCTCATAGGCTGAATGGATATCATCTTTGTCATCCATCTTCTCACATTTAGTGTCCACCAACTCTTCTTCTTCTTCTTCCTCAACAATCCCTTCAGTAGAATTGACTGAGGCAGTGAAGGCATTTAGGATTCCGTCATCCTCATCATCGGAATCATCTTTAGGCTCAGTATCACTTAGGGTTGCAGCAAGAGCCTTGCTCTTTCCAATGCTCTTCAGATATGTAGGACACTCATTTTTCATGTGTCCAAACCCATGACACCCAAAACACTTTGGTCCTGCCGGAACAGTGTACTGACCGCCATCCTTGGCATTCTTCCTTCCTTTGTCTTGGCTCTTGAACTGTGAAGAACTGGATTGCCTTCGGTCCTTGTCGAAGCTCCTCCCATTGGCATTCTTCATAAACTTCTTGAACTGCCTTGTAATGTAGGACTTCATCTTAGAATCTTCATCATCGGAAGACTCATCTGTGTCACTGCTCTTTGCCTTCAGCGCCATCTTGCCCTTGCTTGACTTGCTAATTCTAGATAAACCTAGCTCGTAGGTCTGCAAGTTCCCAACCAACTCAGTCAAAGGAATTTTATCAATGTCCTTTGATTCTTCTATTGCCGTAATCTTGGCATGAAATCTCTCAAGTAGAGATCTGAGCACCTTCCTTACAACCTTGGGTTCAGGGATAGTTTCCCCAAGATTGAAGGCTGAGTTCACTATGTCTTTTAGCTTGGCATAGAACTCATCAAACGTCTCATCCTCCTCCATTTTAATCTCTTCAAAGCTAGTGGTGAGCCTCTGTAGCTTTGAATCTTTGACAGCCTTTGTTCCTTCATAGGTTGTCTGGAGGATGGTCCACGCCTCCTTGACAGTTTCTGTTGAGGATATCTTCTTAAACTCCTCATTGGTGATAGCACTAAATAGAGCATTCAACGCTCTGCTGTTGAAGTTTGCCGCCTTGATCTTGGCTTCATCCCAATCGGCCGGCACTTCTATTGGCTTGGTCCAGCCAATCTCAACAGCTTGCCACACCTTCTCATCTAAGGACTGTAAAAAAGCTCTCATGCGTACTTTCTAGTAGGCATAGTTAGTCCCATCAAATAAAGGAGGTATAATTAGAGATTGTCCTCTATCCATGACAAACAGGGGTCAATGGATCAAACACAGCAAAGATTAAACCTAATCAGAGTGTGCCTGCTCTGATACCACTTGTTAGGCCACAAATTGAATGACCCCTTGTGATTTAAACAAATTAATTAATTTAACCAAGTTATTAATTAATGAATTTATCATGCAAACAGTGGCAGCACAAACAAATCACCAAAACTAAATATGCAGCGGAAAAATAAATAACTCGGTGATTTGTTCATGAATGGGGAAAACCCTAACGGCAAAAACCCCACCGGGTGATTTTTAGGTCACCACTCCCGAAACTCCACTATTATCAAATCAAGCGGTTATAAATAAGAAATCCCAAGTACCTTACCAACCTACAGTTGAACCTTTACCCCAATACCCAATTGGACTTGATCTATAGTGACAGTTCCCCCTTTTGATGCACGGCTCCCAAGTACGTGACTAACCAGATGCGTGAATCCCAGTACGCGACTTCAAACACCAACTTTAGGAAGAGAGGTTGGCTGCAAAGTTCTTCAGATCATCCTATGCAATGAAGATCAGGAAGATGCTTGGTCACAAAACCCTACGGTGCAAAATACACAGCAACTTCTTGAAGGAGATGAACTAGGTCAAGAACTTCGTCTTAGATCACAATTTGCTTGAACAATGATTGCTCAATGCTTATGCAACTTGTGTCTATGTTGACGGCTCTTAAAACACTCCTTAAATATGTTTAGGGTTAGAAGAAAAGAAGGCCTAAAAACACATTCACGGATCCCAAGAAAATCAGATTGAAATTCTGACTTTTTAATTCTCGACAGATAGCAGGTGTCCAGCAGGTGTCGAGCTTTAAAAACTGTGCACTTCATCTTGCTTTTTCTTGGACAGACTTGATGACTTCAACACTTGATCTTGAAACCTTATTTCTTGAAGTATTAAAAACACCTAGAACTACCTAATTACAAGTAGAGTGCGTTTTGTCAAAGGATTAGCCAATTTACATAAAATATGACATATGTTCTTTAACATGTGAACACATATGTCCTAACACTTCTCATGTGTATAAACCACCTGGCAGACCATCAAAGCAAAGAAAAAGAGATCCTGAAAAGCCAAGGAACCCTTATAGAGTTTCTAGGGTGAACAAGACAATCAAGTGTGGGAAGTGCTAGAAAGAAGGACATAATGCAAAAGGGTGCAAGGCAGACATCACTAATGAAACTCCATGGCAGAGAAGAGATAGACTTGCTAAATCAAAAGCTGTAAGTATTTCCATGCTTTGAACTATAGTCATTTCCTCATATATTTCATGTGTATGTAACTTGTATAACCCTATTTGTAGGCACAAGGTAGTAGATCTACAACAAAGCAGACTACAACACCTCAAACTGCATCTCAGCCACAAAGTACTAGATCTCAGACTGCCTATAGAGTTTTTGGTCAAACTGTATCTCAACCTGCACCAAATAATAGATCTGAGGCAGCAACTCAACCGCCAATTGCATCTAAGGCCAACTGGTTCTCTTCATCCTCACAACAAACCAGTCATACCCCTAGAGAGACATGGGATTCTTTATCATCTCAGGTACCTCTACTAATATCTATTTTGTTTGTTTTTTTCCTCTTACTTGCTATTGTTGGACCATCTTGCTAACTGCTGGATTTTGGTAATGCAGCCAAGTGCATCTGGTCGTGGTGCTGTTGCTAGGGGGTTTAAAGGTAGAAAGTTTGGTGTATCAAGGCCAACAAAGTTTCAACCAGTTGGTGGAAAGGGCAAGAAGGCTGCTGGCAAGGGCACATAAAGCAGTAAATGAAGATGGAAGATGTTAAAGTTTCAACCACTTTTTTTGTTATAGTTCTCACACTTAATGTAACTAGTATTTAAATTGGTCAAGTGTCAAAAATAATATTGGTAATTTTGGTTTGAAGATGTGTATGTCTAATATGTGGTGGACTAGTAGTTGGGTTTTGTTTGTAAATATATTTGCATGTGACATAAAGTCACAATGGCTGTCTTCACTTTTGGCAGATTATGACATTATTAGGATTTTATAAATGTTAATGTGCATTGACACAGGATAAAGTGTTTTGATATCTTGTGCTTGTCTTTGCTTTTGGTGGATTTGCTTGTCTTGTGCTTTTGGTGGATTTACACAGGTGTATGTATTGACACAGCAAATCATGTATATGTCATAACCATAGGTCCATTTATGGGCAGGTGTAGCATAGAACCAAAATTAATATATATGGATCCATTTATGGGTAGGAAGTAAAAACAATAAATAAACTACAAAACATTTGCACAAAAACAACACTTTGTATTTCAAGAGATGGATACAATAATAAGGGACTTAATTCAATTACCCAACCACATTTTAATAACCCCCTAAGCATCATGGCAAATTAAGGGTCCTCACCCTTACATTGTTGTTCATTAAGGTAAAACACAACAACAACATTACAAAAATGAAAAATAACCATGACAAAATTAGTGCCAACTTGTACAATCTCTCACTCTCTCTAATCCTCTTAAGTTCCTCCCTAGCTTCTACATAAAGCTCATGAGCTTCTCTTTCCCTCTGGTTAGATCTTTCTTCCATTTCCCTACTTCTCATTTCTCTCTGATTTGTAAGCTGCAATTCATTCTCAAGCTGCAATTCATTCTCAAGCATACTTATCCTTTCACGGACAAGTGGGGCAGTTTCACTCCTACAAGTTTTGTTATCCACCCACTGAAAGAAGCCACATTTTGGACCAACCTGATCATTACAATTACAACAGTTAATTTCACAATTCACAATTAATCATAACTAATAATTCAATTCAATTAAAATGAAATACACCAATGGAATTGTTTCTTACATTAAATTGACTACAATCAAGGAATCTTCTTCCATAGTTACTAGATTTTCGACTTGTTCGTAGGGCACAATTCTCATGGGTACATAAATGGCCGTCTAAAGCACGGTAGAAACCATTAGTTGTAAACCCATTGCCAATTGTTAAAGACATAGCAAGCAAAAACCCAATTTCGAAAAAGAATTTTAAAACCCTAAGTTTCAAAAATTAAAAGGATCTACCTAAAATCAGATGAACAGAGCAAATGACAATAAAAGAAAACCAAAACTTAAAGCTAACAAAGTCAGGAACTCACCCAATCAAGAGAAGACGAATGGACCAAGCACCCAAAATCAAAAATACTATTTGCAACAGCTCAACTGCTGAACACTGTGTCTCCTTCTTCCATGGTTTGCTTGCATGATCAAAACCCAGGAGGTTCTCAGTCCATTATCTTAAGCACATTGCATTGTGATTTTCGTTTGGTGAGCACGTTGGATGAGAGTGTGTTTTGGGAGTGAGGAGTGTTTGATCTGTTTTTGGTTCTGTTTTTGATGAGTTTATGTGTTAGAGTAACGTCTGCACTAGAGGTAGGTTATGGAAGAGTAATAGAAGGAATCACAGGTGGGTAAAGTGTAAGAAATGAAACCACAGGTAGGCAAACCAAATTAGAGGCAAACCACAGGTGGGTAAAGTGTAATTATCCCATAAAATTATTTGACCTTGTGGTTTGATTGGTGACTCACTAGTTGAACTAGTGACGGGTCAATGTCCGAACCAAGTTTGATAACTATGAATTGACATATTAGTCTTTTTTTTTTTTTTTTTCATTTATAAAGAATTTGGGTGTACAAAAGGATATTCTTCAAGCCAAAAATGAGAGTCCTTCACCCAGAGCTTCAGCTACCTACCTAATTACATGTTTAGAAATGGTATGCATAGAAATGCTACTGGTGGAAGACCCAAAAGATGGAATAGGCTCCAGCAAATCCGAAATCTCCAATAGGCAAGGTTCCTTGGTGTTAAGCAGTGCAAGAAGCAATGTGTTTGTGAACTCGACAACTGGGTCCACAATTCCAATATCTCGACTGAAGTTCAAGGCTTTCAGTAATGCGTAGGCTGCCATCCAAGTTGATCACCTGACGATGGGGCCGTTCACTGCAATTTATAATACAAATGAACGCTAAAACAACCATTTTTGTTTAATTTCCCAAACACCTTGCCCTCCATACCCGTATTGATCCAAGGTGAGTACATCATCTCAAAAAGCTTGGCCCAATCTTGAACATGCGTCACAAAAATGGATTCCAATTCACCCCACCATTAATCACATCCTTATATTCAAACATCACAGCATCTTTATCCTGAACTAAACTAGAATAGCTTAAGAAATAAAGGAGCCAAATGACTATAATACCACTCCAAGCGTGATGCCAAAACCAATCCGAAGTCCAACAAAACTAAACAAAGAGTGGCACCATACTTGTAAAAATATATTTAATAACAAATAATATCGCGTCAAGCGTATTAATATTCAATAATTGAAAGACGTGTGTAAAATAATCATATTAGTAGTCTACCACTACTTAAAAATGTTAAGGCTAATTATTTTTTATACATGTGTCTCTCATTTATTGAATTTTAATATGATTGACTTAATAATATGATATTATTTGATACTTGAATGTTTAATATGTGTGTAAAACACCCTTGAATGTTTAGACCCTAAATTACAAAATATCACTTCAAGCTTATTATCAAACAATTAATATGGGGAATATGAACATAAGCCAAACACAGAATTGATAAACAATCTAAGCCAATTATAATCACATCCACAACAGAAAATAAATGGCAAAGATAAAGGAAGAGAAATGCAAACACAAAGACAACACGCGATGTGTTATCGAAGAGGAAATCGAAGCCCTCGGCGTAAAACCTCTTCGCCGCCTTTCAAGCAGTCAATGATCCACTAGAAAATGTAGTTGGGATATATGAACAGCAATAGAACCTCTAAGCCTAATCTACTTAGGTACCTAAGCCCTCCAAGCTTCTTGCTCCAACGAGGTTGCGCCGAACTTTTTCTTTTCTAGCTTACCAGATTCCGCTATAACCCATAGCATCAACCAATAACCATTGGTCCCTTCCAAACTGCTTCCCTTAGCACCAAATGAACCTTCTCACAGACGTGGGTGTGATGAGAAAAGGATTTGGTCAATAACCTCTCAAGGATGTATCAATGGAGAGGAAGAGAATAGAGGAATTTGAAGAGTCTCTTAGTGAAGATTGGGGATGAGGCAATCTTGTTTTTCTCTAGGGTTTCTCTCACAAAATTCTCTCTGGAAGCTCTCTACATTTCATGGGTATAAAGGTCTATATATAGTGGTGTGTGTTTGGAATACGAAAAGTCAGTTTTTCCCAAACAGGGCTAGTTGGCGGCTTGGCCTCGCAACTAGTCCAAGTTGCGAGTTCAAGTTGCGAGATAACGGCCTGGCCAGCCTGGGTATTTTTGTCCTGTAGTGCACCAGCTGGCAAAATGCTTGAGCTTCTCGCATGCTTGGCACGTGACTCTCATCTGGCGGCTTGCACTCGCGAGCCACCCGCGAGTTCCAGTCGCGAGTACTTGCTTCTTTGCACATTGCGGAACATTTCTTTATACTCTCTTCACACATTACCCTTACATGAATCCCACCTAAATACAGGGTTACTAAGTGTTAAATTACAAGCAAATTGGCACGGACTAAAGCCAACAAGATGGTTGATAAATTTCAACCTTACAATCTCCCCCTTTGGCTATTCCATGACAAAACCCTATAACAAACTCTAGACTTAATGTGTGAGTTGGGAACGGTTGGAAAACTCACTCACACCTAACTTTAGAATTTGTGAAGCTTTTGAACCATAAGAACAAGTAATTCCTGAAACACAACAACACAATAAGTTCATTGTATGCAAAAAACTTGTAATGTAAATGGAGCAAGTACAATGCGATCAAGCACAATGGAATAAAGCAATAAAACATGGCAAGACCAAAACAAACAATCACTATAAACAAGTGATCACAATGCTCATTCACACTTGGAATGAACATCTGGACATTCAAGCTGACAAACACAAGGCAAATCACTTGAATGACCAACACTCAACCAATGCATAGTACAAGAAGTATATGCATCTAGGAATAAAGTCCTACAAGGGCACAAGAGTGACAGTACTTAGAAGGAAATGCATAACATTTAGTTATTAGTACTGATTTAGCAAAGCACACAGGCTGCATAAAGCAAGGTATAGACCATAAAGCCTACAAAGTGCATAGAAACAAACCCTAAAAGCTTACAAAAGCAATATGGGTACAAATCAAAAACAAAAACCTTAAAAACCTACAAAGGTACCAGGTACAAACAAAACATAAAGTACTGAATAATATAACATGGATACTGAAATATGCTAAAGATAGACAAAAGCAATAAACAAAAGCCTGTTAGCTGAAATCTCCCTCTTTTGTTGAACTCCCCCTGTCAACAGCATCTCCCCCTTTTTGTCATAGAATAGCTAGTCCTCATCATCTTCTAGCTTTCTTTGAATTTGATCCAATTGAGCTTGGATAGAAGTGAACTTCATATCCCACCGAATGTTGAGATGGTGCAAGATGGATGTAAGCTCGGACATCTTTGTGCTCAGCTCATGAACAGATGCTACAGTAGAGTCTAGCTTCTCGTTGGCAAGGAATGAGCTGGAGCGCGAACCTCTGTAGGACGCTGAAGCTTCTGTTTTGATTCCCTTCTTGCTATGGCCAATGCTAGCGTTGAATGTGTACATGTTGATTGGACATGGTTTTGTGCAGGGAAATTCATTCTCTGAAGGATGGAGCCCTTTAAGCTTCAAAATCCTTGAAATGAGACAGCAAAAAGGATTGCATATCCTTGACTCTGTTTGTAGAACAGTTTTGCGAAGGATATGAAAGATATGAGCACAAATGTCAATCTCTACATCAGAGATTAGATCATGAAGGAACAGTGCACACCCGAGGTTCATATACCCTGTGCTGGATAGGAGATACAGGTTATGAAACATGATGATCGTAAGCACCCTCAATTTTGGAGGAAGAGATGAAACACTGATTGAGTTTCCATTGGAGGAAAATTCCAAATCTTTTCCAAGAACAGCCCAAAGTAAGTCCTCATCTAGATATAGATCATCATAAACTGGTGAGATTCCAAGTATTGACCAGTTGATGTGAAGAATCTTTGCCAGGTATGTGGGAGAGATCGAGAAACTGTTTCCTCTAACCCAGCACTTAAGTTCGTCTCCTTCAACAATTGCATTGGCATAAAATTCTTTTACCAAATTTTCATATGCATCATCAAGGTTGGAGAGAAGATAATTCCAATCCTTGCGAGCAAACCATTGAGGGATGTTAGTGTCAAAAAGAGAATGTTGATCAACAACTCTTTCAATCAATGGTGTAGCCTTTTTGAAATAATTTTCATGAGTCTAAAAAGCCACATACGAACGGAACTTGTTAGGATCGAACACACCTGATGGGGAACGAGCCCTTTTTGGTCTAGGAGAGAAATCATTAATTTCAATGACAGGTTCCTTCCCTTTGTTGCTACCTCCTTTCACAGTTGATCTCTTGAATGGAGACATTTTGACACTGCAACATGGTTTATCACACACAAGATAAACCACAACAAGACACCAAACATTATTAGCAATGTGTTAGTTTCACACCATGGATGATGAAGAAAACCCTAAACACTTGAGATTCAGGATCAAACCATGACAATGAGTTTGTGTATACAACCAAAACCACAATAGGTACACAAGATAGAGAAGATCAGTAAACAAACCAACACAAACACACAATAAAACTAGAAAATCAGAAACCCATGTTCGAACAAGATGAAACACAAACCACAATAGCAACTCAAAAATCAAGAAAATGATGCTCAAATTAGTAAGTTTGAAGTGAAAGAAACAAAACCCATACCTTTTTGTTAAAGATTTGAGAAGAAATGATGCAGAAATGAAGGATTTTTAAAGAAATACTTGGAGTGTTTGAGAGAGTGAAATGGGGAAGACAATAAACAGTCACAAGAGTACGAGGGAAAAACTAAAAAGTTTTAAAACTGACCTTAAAACGCAAAACACGCGTTTTTCGCGACTGGATTAAGTTGCCAGTTAGTCACCAGGGTAAGCTTCGAAACACTGTAAAACCAAGATTTTCAAAAAATCTTCTAAGTGTTTTTCGCGACTGGAAGGTCTACCTGTGAGATAGTTGCGAGATGAGCCGCGAAAATCTCTGAGTTCCCCTCACGACTGGACCTTCCATCCGCGAACAAGTCGTAACACTGAGCCGCGAAAATAATAAAAACTCAAATTTTGAAAAATTTTCTAAGTATTTTTCGTGACTGAGACCTTGACTTGCTAGTGAGAAGTGAAAAATCTTGGAGTGAGCTCGCGACTGGAACATGTGACTGGACCTACCCGCGACTGAGTCGCCAAAACAGGGCAACATTGTTTTTGAAAATTTTGATATATTTGTAAAAACAAAATACTTTCCAAAAACAACCTAAAACACTCAAAAATCTTTTTGTGTTTGATCAACAAAGATTAAGCTTGTAAAAACACATTTAAACAAGTACAATCACACAAATGAATATGACATTTCTTGAACATAGACTTGTGTGTTGTGTGTGGATATCAAAAGTGAGATAGTCCTTAGTCTAATGTGAAGCTTCAATGATCAATTCAATCAAGGCATACACAACTAGCACTAGATAATGTGACCCATCTCAATTATAGAAGTATGCATATATGACCACCCACATAAACTTGAGTACATTTCATTGAAGCTTTTCATTTGGCTCCATTTTCAACATATCATTTGATCTTTTTGAATAAACATATCTCATTGTGAGATCGATGCCTGAAATTTTGAATATTTCAATTTGATGGGTTAGCCTTTGGCTTTTTGGGCATCATACAATTTATTTTGGTCGTTTTCCCTTTTTCCTAGTCAAATACTAGTATGTGCGACAGGCTTTTGCAGCTCAATATCTCTTTTCATTTGGAGATTTACATTTAGTGAGCTCTTTGAGTAAAGCAATAAAATAATAGTAGGAAGATATATAGGCACAAGTTTATGCATGTCTCAAGATCAACAAAACCATTCACTAATCATTCATGACAAGGTTGAAGATCTATTTACAACAGTCACATAGATTTTAGAATTTCTTTCACAATGATATGAGTGCATAAGAGACAAGCTAAGCTCGTTAAATGCACAAAGCCATTAGTACAAAGGTACAAGGCAAAACTTGCTTTGAGACAAGACTCAACAAAGATGATAAAACTTTTTAGGATTTTCTACTTTTTATGTGTTTTTGGATTTTTGACACAAAAGCAGTAAAAAAATTGATCAAAAACATATCAACAATAAAAAAAATGAAAACAAAAGTAAGACACACAAAGCAAACAAGAACACAATAAGATTACATGGAAGATTGAGTTTAAGGAATGATACCAACACCAATTGTCTTACTCAAGGATTCAAACCTCGGGCCATCAAGAGGTTTGGTGAATATGTCTGCCTTTTGATTGTCAGTATTGATGAACTCTAGACATACTGTCTTATCCTCTACCAAATCCCAAATGAAGTGATAATGGATCTCGATATGCTTTGATTTGGAGTGCTGAACTGGATTCTTTGACAAGTTTATGGCACTAGTGTTATCACAGAACACACACATAGTGTCTTGAGAAATTCCATAGTCTTGCCGTAGCTTTCTCATCCATAACAATTGTGCACAACAACTTCCTGCTGCAATGTATTCAACTTCAGCCATTGAAAGGGATACTGAATTTTGCTTTTTGCTCATCCATGAAACCAAGTTATTTCCAAGTTAGAAGCACCCACTAGAAGTGTTTTTCCTATCATCAATGCACCCTGCCCAGTCAGCATTTGAATATCCCCCCAAACACTCATTTGAATCTTTTGTATACCAAATCCCATCGTCAGATGTGCCATTTACATAGCGAATGATTTGCTTTACTGCTGTTAAGTGGGATTCCTTAGGAGCAGCTTGGAACAGTGCACATACCCTGACACTGAATGCAATATCTGGCCTACTTACTGTGAGATAGAGAAGACTGCCAATCATACTTCGATAAAGTGTTGGATCGACGTCAACACCGGCTGCATTTATGCTTAGCTTTGCCGAGGAACTCATGGGAGTAGAAGTATGTTTCTTAGAGTCCAGGCCAAATCTTTTGACAATATTTTTGGCACACTTCTCTTGAGAAATAAATATTCCATCTCTCCGTTGTTTCACTTGAAGTCCTAGGAAGTAGTTCAACTCTCCCACCATGCTCATTTCAAATTCCCTTTTCATTTCTTCCGAGAACTCATGAGCTAGTTGATCAATTGTTGGTCGAAAAACAATATCATCCATGTACACTTGAGCGACAAGGAGAGATTTCTCATCTCTTTTAACAAACAATGTTCGATCTGCTTGACCTCTTTTGAACCCACGATCCAATAGGTAAGTAGTGAGATGATCATACCATGCTCTTGGTGCCTGCTTCAACCCATACAAAGCTTTCTTCAATCTTAGCACATGACCCGGAAAGTGAGGATCTTCAAACCCCTTTGGTTGCTCAACAAAGACTTCTTCATTTAGAAAACCATTCAAGAAGGCACTCTTCACATCCATTTGGTACAACTTGAAATCCATGATGCATGCTATGGACAAGAGAATTCGAATAGACTCTAGTCTTGCTATCGGAGCAAACGATTCATCAAAATCTATGCCTTCCACTTGAGTATACCCTTGAGCCACCAATCTAGACTTATTTTAGACAACTTCACCATTTTCATCTGTTTTGTTCTTAAAAATCCACTTGGTGCCGATCACATGTGTATCTTCAGGTCTTGGAACCAATTCCCATATATCATTTCTAACAAATTGGTGTAGCTCCTGGTGCATAGACTCTACGCAATTCTCATCTTTCAGTGCTTCTTCTACCTTTTTGGGTTCAAATTGAGCAAGATAACAGTTGTATGTTACATGGTTAGCACTATACCTTGGTCCTTTTCTCAAACGAAGTCCCTCGTTCACATCCCCAATAATATTACTTGATGGGTGATTGAGAGTCACTCTTGATGAAGGTTTCTTGGGAGTTGAGAGTTCCTCATCATGAGAAATTGGGGTTTGAACTTCTGGAGGTGTGAGTGGACTTGAGACTTCTTGTGTTGATCTAGTCTCTCTTCTTGATATAGGAGGTGTGGACTCCTTTCTGAGTGTTTCTTTCTCAACATCATCACTTAGAGACTTATCATCATCATCCTCATTCTCCTTGAGTTTGAGCCCCTTTCCATCATCATCAATTTCCTTTTTTGATATGGTGTTGTCTATGACTACGAAGTGGTGCTTCAAGAAAAAATTAAAAACAAGCAATCAATTAAAGGAAAATGAACTACAAACAACTGTTGAATAATGTTTGTAGGAAATGACTTTTGAAACGAATTCAAATCCAAAACATACAACAGTATACTATGCATCTTAAATGACCTAGCCTAATCACTTTCCTTTTTCATCCTAAAAAAAAATCACTCATATTAAAACTGTCATTGAATAATAAAAATATATATAAATTAGAAGTGCCATTGCAGTGAAGCATCATTCAAGATGACATTTTAAAGAGAAAAATGTACCTTTACTCAAGCCTATGAGCCTTCCAAGTTTGTCCTCATAAAAACTAAATCTTTCATACAATACATGGGTAGTGAAAAAATCAGTTTAGTAAGACCCATGATCAAAACATCAAAAATATATATACTCAAACAATCAAAACCAAAAGGCAAAGCATGTAATTTCAAATAATGGGCTGGTTCTCTCCCACATGTATAGCCCAGGAAAAAAAAACATGAATTAAGCAATGCAGATTAAACAAAATCTGAAGACAGAGAGGCCCAAACAGTCACACTCAAAATATCAAAGCAAAATTACAAAAAACCCATCATTAAAGAACTAAAAATATACATATCCACATGACAAAAACATAGAAAGAAACACAAATTTACGGTATGAGCAAACCTTAAAGCTTTGATTTAAGGTTCGGTTCACAGACTCCATCACTGAGTCTGGTACAACCGTGTAGAGTCCAGTATGGTATGGACCAAGTTTAAAATTTTTTTTATTTTTATTTTTATTTATTTATTTATTTTTTTTAAGTTCTGTTGGACCATTTCGATTGTGGATACTTGGCTGGACCGGTATTGTGTTTAGGAAAACTAGTCGCTAACCCGTGCGATGCATGGAAATGCTACCAATTTTTTTAATTAAAAATAAATAAAAGTTAAGATTTTTTTTTTTTTTTTGAGAATCAAATAAAAATTGTAACCGCCATAAAATAATAACAAAATATATATTTTTCTAGATTAAAAAAATGACACAAATAGCTTAGTCATTTGCTCCTGTGACAGTGTTGCACCACTCCCAAATGACACATACACCACAGAATCATTTGGTTGCTTGTTTAGCCAATCAAACAGCAAGCCATTCTTGGACGAGTTACTTGATTGAGTTACTCCAAAACACTCGTTTCAATTTTCAAATGATGTTCCTTTGAGTGCCAATAAATCTAGATCAGAAGGGAAAATAGAAGAATATGATGGTAAAACTGAGAAGAATAACAATGCCAGGGCCAAACCTAAGAAAGTTCCTATGTCCTGTAAAGTCAATGAGCATTACATGAATCTTGAGGTGCATATAAATACAATCAATCTTGAGGACAAAGAATTTGATGCTCACATTCCCTTGCATCGGGGTACCAGCTTAACCAACATGGTTGACATTGAATTATCTCCTGAAGATGTTGGACGTGTATAGAAATTTTTAGAATTTTTTATGCTTCTTTTGGAAAGTTAAGTTTAAGTGTTTTACTTCGATTATATGTACTGGTATACCAAAATGCAAAGCTAGCAGCTTATTGTTTAATGGCTAAATTAATGTTCTTTTGCCAAAAAATTAAGATTATCTAAATAGGTAGCCTATTGCTATAAATCATGCTCTTAATTGCATATGGTCTCCCAATCAATTTAAACACTCTTATACTTGTACAATCTCCAAAAACATGGGTCACATGGCCTACAAAAAATCTACCCCATCCAATTTTCTCACCCCTAATATCTTATTCTTTATTAGAGAGAAGTGTTTTAGTAAGAGGTAATTACCATAAAGCATTCAAACTAAAAAGAATTTGCAACCTCAATCCATGCTTAAAAATCCAAACTATAAGAAATCCAAACTATTCTAAGTCTGAACTTATAACAATCGAAACATAAACCATGAAGCTGTATTTTTTCTGCAAAAAAAAAAAAAAAAAAAAAATTCATAGCTTTTTAGTTGGGTGTAAAGACTCCCTCATGTTCCTTCAATCAAACTATAAAAAATAGAATATTGATTTACCCAAATAACCTTCAAGGATCCTTTGTTGTTACTTGAAATAATCAGCTACTCAGTTTCCTTTTCCTACAATTAAATGCATAAGATGAATGAATGCATCAAAAATCATCAAATTCTGATTTTTTACCAGGTAAATAACTACCCAGATAAATAACTACTTGAGTTTAGTTTATTGCATATTTGCATAGTTTATATATATATATATATATATTTGGTAAAACATGAACTTTCATTAGACTAGAAATTAACTATTCTGTTACAAAATACATTGGCTCTATCATGAGCTATAATGCTGTCCACCACAGTCGGTGGAGTCCAAAAAACAACAAAAGAAGTTAGCGACGCAGCTCCCATTTTTGCCAATGCATCAGCGCATTGGTTGGCCTCTCGATAGGCATGGACCACTTGCATATTAGGAAATGCCTTCAACAGGTTCCTGCAATTAGTTAGTAGAGGCTCCATTAGCAAATTACAAGTGCTGTTTTTCTTAAGCAGTACCACACTTAAAGCATCAAGCTCAACTATAAGATTATTAAGGCTTAACTCCTTAGCCAACAGCAGCCCATCTCTCAATGCCCAAAGTTCAGCCATGCAGCTGTTGGTTCGCCCAAGTGATCTAGCAAAACCAGCTATCCACTTCCTTCTTGACCCCTGATCACTCCTCCACCTCCGGCCATCGCTGGGTTCCCCATAATTGATCCGTCTGTGTTAAGTTTAGTCCAGCCCTCAGGTGGCTTCGACCAACCAACAGGTATCACAGCTCTACTTCTTTCCACTTTAGTATTGAAACCTATGGCATAAAATTCAGCACTCTCTTTAATACATTTCCTGAACCATAAGTGCTCAACCTTTCCTGATTTAAATACATAATTGTTCCGATGCAGCCACAGATACCAAACCCCCATAGGAAACAAAAATTTCCATGGAATGCCCATAAACAAGGAGTTAGCCTCACTCCTACAATTGGATTTCAACCAATTTTCAATAGGAAGATTAAAAGTATCCTTCATACAATAAGGCACTTTCAACTCATGCCAGAAATCTTTAGCCACTTCACAGCCCCTCACAAGATGCTCCACAGATTCTGTTTCCTTATTACATAGACTGCAGGTGGGGTCAAGGTTTAACCCCCTTGAACCCAGTACTTCTCCAACGGGAATGCTATTATGGAGACACAACCATAAAAAGAAATGTACCTTTGGCGGAGCTTCCACCTTCCAAACCCAACCAATTGAATCAGTTTCCCGGTTCAAGGGATTTAAACCCCTTGCCAGCAGATAAGCAGACTTGAGCGAGAAGAAGCCATTCTTGGAGTAAGCCCAATGTAGCACATCCTCAGCATTTTGATCTAACGATAGTGGAGTAGCTTTAATAACGTTTAGCAACTGATCCGGTAGCTCAAATGATATGTTATAAGCCCTCCCACCAGTCTCGTTAACAAGATATTACCTTACAGTGATATTCTCCTCTCCTCGTTGTAAGGGCCCTTGGATGAGACTACGTAAAGTGCCTTCAAGCAGCCAGAAATCCATCCAAAAATTAATAGTTTCTCCACTTCTGACAGCCCATTTGAGTCCTTTAACATAGATTGGACCTCCCTTTTTACAAGCAGTCCAAATACTAGAACAAGTTAATTTCTTCCCTTCCTTAGTCATTCTTTTGGGTGTAAGATACTTGGCAGACAACATAACAGCCCATGGAGAACCATTATCACTAGCCAATCTCCAACAAAGTTTTGCAAGAATCGCTAAATTCCTATCCTTCATTGACTGCAGCCCCAGACCACCGAGATCTTTAGGGAGGGTTACAATGCTCCATTTGACCATATGCATTTT
The DNA here is from genome assembly GCA_023736055.1 of Quercus glauca. Classification (NCBI taxonomy): domain Eukaryota; kingdom Viridiplantae; phylum Streptophyta; class Magnoliopsida; order Fagales; family Fagaceae; genus Quercus; species Quercus glauca. Next base: position 70,438,140 of record CM043318.1, read on the forward strand.
CCTCTTCTCCTCAGTTGATCCCCACAGGAAATCTCTTATTGTTTTATCCACCGCTTCACATACTTTACTAGGTAACGCTTGACATTGCATGAAATATTCAGCTATAGGGGCAGCTGCAGACTTCACTAAAATAAGCTTTCCTACTCTAGACAGTAGCTTAGTCCTCCATCCAGCAAGCTTATTTTGCACCTTCTCCACAATAAAATTGTAGGCACCTCCTGATCTTCCCCGAGTTAGTAATGGGAACCCAAGGTATCTTCCTAAATTGTTTGTGGCCATCATGCCCATCTTTCTACAAATAAACCTCTTCCGCCTTCTAGTGACATTGGGAGAAAAAAGAATCTTAGACTTCCCTTAACTTTTTGGCCAGCAAGATTACAGAAATTGTCGAGCACCTCAATGATAGCGTCATAGTTCTTATGATTTGCCTTAGCAAACAGCATCAGATCATCAGCAAAGAATACATGAGAGAAGCTCGGCCCATTTCTTGAAGCTTTCATCCTATCCCACCTTTTTCCTTGACACATACTGGTGATCTGGTCCCCAAGAAATTCCATACACAGCAGAAACAGGTAAGGTGATATGGGATCACCCTGTCTTATGCCTCTTGAAGGTTGAAATGCTTCTAATTTACTACCATTAAACAACAAGGCTGTGGTTGCTGTGGATATACAACTCATAATAAGGTTAATCATTTCCTGCGGAAACCCAAAATGTTCTAAAACCATTTTTACAAAACTCTACTCAAGCTGGTCATAAGCCTTTTCCAAATCAATCCTAATAACCATGTACCCATCCTTCCCTTTTCTACTTTTTAAGGAGTATATTAATTCTTGCGCTATAATCACATTATTTGCACTCCTTCTACCCTCAAGGAAAGCTGCCTGCATGGGGGAGATAAGAGTAGGCAGCAAGGGTCTAAGCCTCTGAACAATAATTTTTGAAATAATCTTGTAAACGGTATTGCACAAGCTGATTGGCCTAAAATGACTGACAGTCTCCGGCCCAATCTGTTTGGGAATGAGGGCAATGAGAGTCTGGTTCAAATATTCAGGGATCTTTTGGCTTAGAAACACTCCTTTAACTTCTCTTTTCACTGATTCCCCAACCACAAGCCAAAACCTTTGAAAAAACCCAGCATGGAGGCCGTCAATGCCAGGGGCTTTGTAAGGTTTCAAAGACTTCAGAGCTGACCAAATCTCACCATCTGAGGGAACCTGGACCAATCCATTAGCTTCATCCTGATTAAGTTTGGCACACCAATCTGAGTTCCAATGGTGGATGATAGGACAAAAACATTGTTCCGTTTGATAAAGCTGATTGTAACTCGACAAAAACAAATTCTTCACTTCATCAGTGTCAGGAATCCACTCCCTTTCGGCATTCTGAATGCAAGTAATTCTGTTTTTACTTCTTCGGACTAGTGTAGACATATGAAAGTACGTGGTGTTTCTTTCCCCCATAATGATCCACTCCGTCCTTGCTTTCTGTGAGAGACTGCGCCCCCGGCGCCCTTTTTTATAGGATGTTAGGCCAAATCCAGGTGAATGGGTGGAGTCGTATTATTGCCTCTCAAAATGGAGGTTCGACTAGTAATATTTTCCCCTTTAGATTAAAGGTTTTACAATGGAGTCGCCACTTATTTAATTATTGGAATAAATAAGAAAACCAAAATTGAAAAATTCCTCATCTTATTTATTTGAAATTGAATTTACATTGATCATAGGAATATTACATAGCTTTGGTCCTAGATACAATCTAAGATAAAGTACATAACTTTGTTTCCTAATTACAATCTAGAAATTGAAAATTACATGGATAAACACTTGATCTACTAACACTTGATCTACTAATCCTTGATCTAAGTTCGGAGGCTATGTTACAAGGTGGGAAGGTGTTAGGCACCCACCTAGCCCGGTGAAACCGGTCTTCTAGACTATGGTGGCCAACATTCATATCATATCATCCAATATGTCAATCAATTTGCATGTTTAATGTGTGTGCATGTGATAAACCCTAATTCAATTTATTAAGCATTGCATTTGGATTGAAAAATAAATTCTAGTGAATGTGTGTGGATGGTGATAACCTAGATTCAAGGATTTGAAAGAATTATTAAACAAACATGTTTTTCATATTTTTGATGTGGACTTAAGATTAAAACTAGTGATATGCATGAACATGTGATGAACAATCAAGAACACGTGAAGAACATGTAAGAACAATTAAGAACATTCAAACTTATTCAATGGAATTTAAATGATTACTATCATGCTTTAATCTTAAACTCTCATCATAGCAACACAAAAAACAATTAGGGAAATGGATTATACCTTAATGCGAGATCTATATGGTGGAGGGGGAGACTTTTGAGGGAGATCCTAAGGGTGGAAGAAAAGAAGAGCTAGGAGAGGGAGAGTGAGTCTCACTCAATACCTTGAGTCTCAGGAAGATCAAGATATGACAAGACTACTCAACTTCACTAGAACTCAAGTGATGAGAAGAGAGGGGGTTTTTGTGTGTCCTGGAATGAATGAGAGGGAGGGTTTATATAGTAGTGATAGAGGAAATATGAATGGAAGGCCATTTAATGAGGGTTGACAAAGAAACATGAACCTAGACCTCATTTTAGCCTTGGGGAAAATCTAGTGCATTAAATGGGAAGATTGGTAGGTGTGAGGAACAAGCCAAAATTCGGTTTTCCCGTAGCTGCTGTAACAGCTTGTAGAGCTAACTTCGAAAAATCATATCTGACTCAATTCTGATTGGAATTGCCTCGTTCTTATGCTCAAATTGAAGCCCCGGATGTCTAGTTTCTGGGAAAATTAATCTCATTCACAGATTCAAAATATTCTGAGAGATATTGATGAAAAGGTGAGCAGAGGTCATTTATTAGAAAATGGTTTCAGCACAATTATTATTAATAGGTCCCAAATTAGCTCCCAATTAACATTAAATGGCTCCAATTACTTTCATTTCAGACTTAATTGGTTCCAAATTTACTCTAATTAAAAGATAATTGCACAAATTACTCATTGAATAATTAATGTTTAACTATCTAATTAATTAGGTGTATGCAAACTCACCATAAAATGTAGTCCTAACTAATCAAATTATGACACATCATTGATCTCCAATCTATTACACTTATAACCAATTGAAATCAATTGTTCATAATCACATATAGTTGGACTCAATTTGTGATAATGCATCTCAGCCATTAAAACTTAATTTGTTGATAACTTTCAATCTGGTGGTCCGATTAGGGCCTATGACCAGTTGATTTGATCGTTACAACATCAAGACCATTTTGGTGAAATGAAATTAAGGATCAAATGGCCAGAATCAAGATGCATAATTCTAAGGTGAAAGTACCCTTTTACCCTCCATGTAAGGTTAAATGCGGGTTGCAAAATGGGGTGTCAACACTTTCATTGCCCAAATCTCCTCCTCCATCTGGAGAATAAGATTATACTCTTCAGTAAGCTGATTTTGAAGGTTGAGCAAGGAAGTGTTCGGCCTCAATGCTAGAGCTTTCTGAGCGCCCAACAACCTTGCCAAAATTTGCTTCTTCTTGACAAACACATTACCAAGCACTTCTTTATTCCACCTCAAGGCTTTGGCTTTGAAAGAAGTTATAGCACCATCCAGTCTGTCATTTTGCCTTTCCCAAGCCTCTCTAACTATTGCTGGGAATTCCTTGTGATTGAGCCATACTAGTTGAAATCTAAAAGGTCTATCCGACACATTACCCAAATTGGGACAGAGATTTAGCAACAACAAGCAATGGTCAGAGTTAATCCTCGCCAAGTGAGTAACATTAGCCTCTTCAAAAAGTCCTTTCCACTCCGGATTAGCCCAACACCTATCGAGTCTGCATTGGATCAGATCACTAACCTCTCTCTTGTTGGTCCAAGTAAATTTAGGCCCAGAAAAACCTAAATCCATCATATGACACACATCCATACACTCTTTAATGGCTCTCACTCTCCTTTGGCACACCGGATTCCCCCCACCTTTCTCCTCTTCTGAAAGCACCTTATTAAAATCACCCATGAGCGCCCAAGGGAGGTCATGTATGGTAGCTAACAATTTAAGATTATTCCAGAGAATACACCATTCTGCAAATCTAGGACTAGCATAAATTGCACTAATTAGCCAATGACAGGTTTGAGCTCTTACCCGGATAATGGCGTGAATCTCCTGCTCGGTAGTTGCTAGGACTTCCATATGCACCAAGTCCATGTGCTAGAGAAGCCAAATTCCTCCAGCAAACCCAATAGTATCCGCCACAGTAGCACCATCAAATGGAAGTGACTCAATAATTTCATTGGCCTTGGCCCCACTTATTCTGGTTTCTGTAAGCACCATGAGTAATGGTGAATGCCATTCCACAAGATCCATAACTATCTTCCTAAATTGGGGTTTCATAGCACCCCTGCAGTTCCATATCAATATATTCATGATTCTATTTGGATTGGATGCAGAATCCAACTGAGTCACTGAGGAAACATCTTCACTGTCCCTTAACTTCCGTGCTTCCAAAAGCTCTATCTTCGACTCCCACACCCCTCGAAAGAGAGTTGTAGAGTGTTTGATCACCCCCATCAGCTCTTGCGTTGCCTTTATCAACACTGTGCCACTGATCTTTGGTTCCGTAAATTGTAACATTTTCACCCGGTGAAGATTGCCCAACATCACGCATTCCACTGGGTTCACTTGGAGTATCTTCCTCATAGTAACTACTGGTTGGATCCACTCCACTTCTGCCTTGGACAGAAATTTTTTCGAATTCGGCGCCTCTGATTTTGCTGCTGATGGCCTTAAGTTTGTCGGCGGTGTGATTGGCATCGGTGGTCTGTCCGTCAAAAACCTTCGCCATGGGTTTGGAGTTGTTACCCAAGCCTCGTCCTTCAATGGCAAGAACCCCACCCGTTGACTCGACTCCGTCAGTGGGAATAAATTCTTCCAAGCTCCCATCAACTTCGTATCGAACCATCCCCATATCTCGGTAGGGTCCTGCTGTATCCACCGTATGGTCTCGTCTCCCACTGGTATCACCTTTCCTTTATAGAAAAACCCCTACTTCTCTCTCCCCTCCATTTCGGCGCCTTCTAGAGTTGTTCTTGTATGACTCCTTCCCTAGTATTCTAGGGCTATTACTTGTGCTTGCTGGGCTTGAAAAAAGGAACGGGCTTGAGTTAACCTTTTCATTGTTTACTACTCCTTGGCTTGGCCCAAAAGAGAAAAGGCCCTTTGTTTCTCCTAGGCCCACTTTGTCCCGTTGATTTTCAACTACTCCTTTAGCTTTCTGGTTTGTTTTAGCGCGAAAACCAGCACTCTTAGCTCCCTTTCCCAAGTTACCTCTGTACTGATTTGACTCTGCAGTCTTGCCTGTCTCCCAATGAGACGTTCCAAGTTGCGTGTTCGTCGCCTTCCTCTTACCGTCTCTCTTGTACTGCTCAGCCACCCTAGGTGTGGCTATGGAACTAGTTTTAGGGCTCACTTCACTCCTCTGGCTTTCGTCTATTTGTTGTGGTCTGTTAACCATCCTACCCTAAGACTTCTGCCAACTAACTACCATCCACTCACCGTAATCCTCAAGTTTAGTCATCTCCGCACCTTTCCCTTCCGCCATCTGCTCATTGGAGTTGTCTCTAGTACTAACATTTTGCTTCATGTTTGTCCCCGTGGCATACTCCCTAACAACATGAGGGCATGTTTCCAACTTGTGCCCAATCCTGCCACACATAAAACATAAGGCATTGATTCGTACTGTATACTCTGCACATTCTTGCCAATAAGAATGGTTCTTAGCAGCGGTTTCTCCAAGTTTACTTGAACACAAAGCCTGGCAAAATGCCCTCTTACCCCAGTAGTGGTATGTGAATCAATTCGTAACACCGGGCCTATGGCTATACCAATTTTAAGTTGAGGGACCTGGTAGAGGAGGAGCTTTAGGTTGAGGGAGCTGGTAGAAGGAGCTCTTGCGGGAATTTTGGAGAAGGAGAAGGCAAAGTGTATATATTGGGTTTGGGTTTTAGAAAAGCTCTTGTGTGTTTTTTTTTTTTTTTTTTTTTAATATTGTGCTGACGTGGAAAATTATAGGAGTTTCAGAGGCTTCGGTTATATATATATATATATATATATAGATAAATAAATAAATAAATAATGTGATTTAATTACCGAAATAAAATTATAGTTTTGGAAACTTGGACCGTTTAGGGGATGTTTGGTAGGGGTATTTAAACAATGATTTTTGTTGTTTAAATAACATAACACGTATTTTTACAACACTTTTTTACTTACATATATTTTCAAAAAACTTAAAGAATATTATTAGAACAACATTACTAAACAAGCCTTGATGTTGGGTTTTGTTTTTCCCTAAATTTATTTGCTTAATAAAGTTTATTTTTTATTTTTTTTATTATTTTTTTTTTAAGAAGAGGATAAGAAATTAAGCTAATAAATTGATAAGTTATTATTGATTCTAATTTGAATCTAATCTCCTTTTTTTTTGCCTCCCATAACAATATTAATAGGAAAAAAAAAAAAAAAAAAAAAAAACTAACAAGAAAAGTAGCAACAATATTCCATTAATGATGGAAATATGAAAAATTGATGCACAGAATCCATTTCGACTAAACAATTTTCCCTAAACCAAACTAAGTGGCCCAGATTTACTGAACAATGAGAAAACGAAAAAGAACAGAAAAAGGACCAAAAAAAAAAAAAACTAAATTCTTGAAAAACTAAGCAAAGAGGAAACATTCATAGCGTTGGAACTTTTAGGCTCTTTTCTTCCACGGACTACACTGTTACTGTTTAGCTACACCCTTCATGCATGCCTGATTCGTGAACTAATCTTCAGGTGGCACAGTCCTGGGTTTTTTCATGCCCCATCGGAGGCCCGCTACTTGAGAACGAGGACTCTTTTTTCCTTCCAAATCTTGAATGCGCCCCGAACGTCGAAGCTGTTTCGGCTCTGTATTTTCCCGGGGAACTTGGTCTCTCTCATCATCTTCATGCGGCACAGTCCTGGATTTTTTCATATCCCATCGGAGGCCCACTGCTTGAGAACGAAGATGCTTCTTTCCTTGCAAATCTTGACCGAGTCCCGAACGTCGAAGCTGTTTCGGCTCTGTATTTTCCCGTGGAATTTCGTCTCTCTCATCATCTTCATGCGGCACGGTCCTGGATTTTTTCATACCCCATCCGAGGCCCGCTGCTTGAGAACGAAGATGCTTCTTTCCTTGCAAATCTTGACTGAGTCCCGAACGTCGAAGCTGTTTCGGCTCTGTATCTTCTCTCTCGCCATCTTCAGTATGGCTTCTTTGAACATCAATCTCCACATTAATCTTCAAATTCAGTTCAATATCTTTCCTAAGAACTACGTATCTCTCATCATCTGTAATGGGGCCGCCTCGATTTTCTTGGAAATCAACCTCCTCATTACTTTTCATATTCGTATCTTCCCGTCGAACTTCTTGAATCTCATCACGTTTACTGGGGCCTCCTTGATGTTGTTGAACATCATTATCTATCTTCTGACTGGAACTCAAGTTTTGGAGGACTTCTGTAGACAGAGCTCTGATATTTGCGTCAGATGAAAATGCTTCCAAGTTAGTCAATACACGATTAAGAACGTTAAAGGCTTGAGGTTTTCTTGTGGAACTTAAAGTTAATAGACTGCGAAGAGCATCGCACTTCGCTGCATTGGACACGCTTTCATCTTCAAGCTTACTTCTAATATCACCGAACATATCGTCGGTTGTTGGAGAAGATGATTTAGTAGACCATAACCCATTGGTAAAATCTTTAATGGCATTGAAGATTTTTCGAAAAACGTTTTCCCCGGACATTCTATCTTCTTTACTTCTTTCTCCTCTCTGCGTGGGCTGTTTCTTTCTTCTCTGTTGTCTGCGTCAGTGCGTTGGCTGTGGGATAATTTCTATTTTATGTGGGTGGGTTTATATATCGTGGGGGTATATAGGTATATATATACCTTTTGATAACCGTATTTAGGTATAGGGGGGCCTATCACTATAAGTTTAGGCTATCTAGCTTTCTCAAAAAAAAAAAAAAAAAAAAAAAAAAAAAGCTTTCCACAAACTAACTGGTAACTTTTATTTTTTAGAAAAAACTAAATGGCAACTAATTGGAAATTCAGGTCAATTTTGCTTAAAACCACATCTAGATAGAAAATCATGTAACAAGTGTGTGTATATATATATATATAAAATTAAAATCATCACTCACGTTAGTGCAAAAAAAAAAAAAAAAAAAAAACGATTAAAAATTACAAATTTGTTCCTCACCTATAGGGTAGTATTAAATTTGGCTCATCAAATATGAATTGTGTCAATTTATTTATTTATTTTTTTTTGGTTGAATTGTGTCAATTTATTAGTTATTCAACTATTTTTTTTAATTTGAAACGAGAGTATCCTTACATAAATATTTACAATAAAGTCTAATGAATCCAAGGTTGTTAAAATCAAGATCATATTTTGAATTGATGGAGGTATTTTATGGATCAAATCAAGCATCATAAGATCATACTTTTATTTGAAAAAAAAAAATTGGCAATTACTTTTGTACATTGAATAGTCAATAAAATTATAAATTATCCATTGAAAAACGAAATTTTATTTCAGTATATAGTTTAATTTTGATACTCTACATCACTAGACTATAAATCAAATTTTTAATTTTTGTATATACTAGCCTCCTCACACACGCTTTGCACATACGATGAAGGTTTTTTTTTTTTTTTTTTTTTTTTTTTTTAAATTTGGTCTAGTATCATAATTTTCAATTTATATGTCTCTTTTTGTGCGCTGAAAATCTGTGGTGAATTTAAGTTTGCTAAATTCCTAGGAATTTTTCTATTCAAAGTAAAAAAGAACATAGAAGAAGCAGGGAAAAAAAGAGTGTGTCTGTTTAAATTTTAAAAAATGATAAAACATGAGAAGAAAAATATAGTGCATTTGTTTAAATTTCAAACAATATAAAAGATAAGGAGATTCTAAACTACTGAGAACGTGGGTTTATTATGAGGTTTTAAATTGTGGGCTTTTATTTTACCAATTCATCTCCTTTAATTGAAAACCTGCAAGTGAGCATGGAGGGATATTTTGGGATATCCAAGACTTAAAGTCATAGCTTAAATAGCTTGAAAGCCCTTTAAATATTAGTTAGATATAAATATAGATAAAGTCTCTTGGTTATGTTTTTTCTATTTTTCTATTAAAACGTAAATGGGACAATACCATTTAGTCTCTACATTGTCATAACAATTAATTTGGTCCATGTAATTTTCAATATGTAGTCAATTTGGTCACTACCGTTAAATCACTAACTAAAAACATCTTCATAACAAATGGTGTGTTATTTCTTGATTATGAGGAAAAGATAAGGTTCCTAAAAAGTTTATATTATATACATGTTGTTGCCTTTGATGATGACCTGCAGATACTCTATCTTAAAACTTCAAACACCATCCTTTCATATTGCCTAGAGACCTGACAATTAGCAAAAGCTATGTGCACTGATCCTTCTTCATTTGACTTGCACAAATTCAATAATTATCCATTAATCTTCAAAGCTTACCAGTTTAGACAATAGTCTTCTTTCACATACTAGCCAAGAGTAAGATGCCCTATAGTTTCATTTGCTCCAAATGTATCTATCAATATATTCTTAACTTGCTCTTATTTCGACGTACTATGGATTTTGTGACTCAATTTTGAAAATGTAAAAACTTCATAATATTGTGTTTCTTTGGCTTATAGATCTACCTCTTAGGATGTATGTTTTATGACTTTGGTTCTAATTCAGTCTTGTTTGGTTACTTTGGTAAAATTCTTACAAAAAGGAATCAATATTTTAGTAGAAGCATTGTTTGGTTGATAAGATCACAACTTGTTGAGAAAAAAATTGTACCATTATATTGATTTTGGGGCTTAAGACAAAAAATTGGAAGAAAGTTTATATGTTATTTAAATAGATATTTCATATGTATTCAAAGCAACCTCTTGTTACTTTCTTATTGATATTTACAAGCTATTGTTACTGCTGAATGAGCAATAATTTTGCCTCTTTTTTAGTGGGAAAATCTCTTTTTATTTTTGATTTTTTAGTGAAATGAAAAATGGTCATATGTGATAGGTTAGAACACTTTTCAACTTCTTTATCAAACAAGTTTTCAAATTTTGGTTTTAATAACACAGTTTGACCCACACCGTACTAATTTTTTTAGATGGAAGCAGGCTTGCGCTCTATTGTTTATGATAGTTTCCAATTGGCAAGACTTGTAGGCAACAAGTTCTTCCAGTTGTATAAGTGATCTTCTAGTTCTATATGTGGAAAAGCCTTTTATGTTTAACTTATTAACATGAATAGTTGATTCTGATAATGGTTAAGAAATGTTTATTTGATCAAAGCTCAAAAGGTATATAATAGGGCTTTGCAAGTGTACTTAAATATATGATCTACATGCCATTTTCTAAAATTGCTTGCAATTACAAATAAGCTCTACAATTGAGATAGAAACAAAGCTTAATAGTAAAAATTCAATTAAAATTTATTTCAGCCCATTATCAGAACAAATTTAAAGTTCTGAATGTCCACCCTAACACTTCATGGGTGTGAGTGTGTAACAAAGAATTTCTAACAATTGAAATTTCCAAGAGTTTGACATTTATTATGTTCAAATAACTATTTCACTAAGGTTTCTTCCCACTTTTTTTTCCTATATTTTATTTTTAGAGCACTTTCAAAAAAAAAGATTTTTTTTCAATATCAAATACTTTTAAAAAAAAAAAAAAAAACTATTTTTTCTTTCCAACTAATAACCAATCGTGTTTTGGAATTTAAAAAAAAAAAAAAAAAATTCACATTCCAATTCCTCTTCCTCTAAATCCTTAGCTTAGCCATCTTATCTATATTTGCCACCTTCAGAGATGTTGGGAGATAAACACCTTGGGGAGTTTTCTTAAGTAATTAATATAACATATCGAGACACAATTAAACCCAAAAGGCTTAACCCTAATGGATGTGTACTCAATTATGTTATATTAATCATTCATTCTTCTCATCATTATTCAATGTGCGACTTCATTCACACATGTATACCCAACAATCTCCCTCTCACGTGTGAGTCTTTGCCTCTCTGTGGGCTTCAAGACCTCTTTGTGGGCCATGAACAAATCCTACTAACTCCCTCTTGCCTAATGGGATTTTTCCTTCACTGGTGCATCATCCATGGGTCTCCACGTGTCAATCTCGCATATCTTTTATCCTTCACTAGTTGCGGACCTGTGCGTTGCGTGTGATAATTTTTTTTTTTTTTTAATGATTGTGTTATTATTTTGAATAATTTTCAATGTATTACTACTTAAGCCCTCTCAATAGTTGGGCTCCGATATTGAATTTTAAATAATTTTAAATTCAAATTATTTTTGAATAATTTTCAATGTATTACTACTTAAGCCCTACCAACCATCATTTAACCTTCATTATAGCGAAAGATCATTTCAAATAACTGGTGGATAATATGAACACCCTACCAATAATATGAGGACTATTTTAGCAAAACATTTCACTGTAGAGAGACCTGAAGAAATATTCTAGCTTGTGTGAACTTGCAATTTAATATTTAATCCGTTATAATTTGGTAGAAACCAAAAGATAATATAAAAATTATTTTAGCACAACAAAAATAATATAATCTCAATTTTATAATAGCCATTTCATTAATTGAGAGTTGGACATACTTTACGAAACAATCTAGTTGTTGAACTTGAAATTTTACAGATAATCCATAATCAGCTGGTAGAAAATATGAACAACCTACACAACCAAAAGAAAATATAAAAAACATTTTAGCATAGCCTTTTCATTTTATAGTTGTTGAACTCGCAATTTAATAGATATTCAGTAATCAACTGGTAGAAAATATGAACAACCTACACAACCAAATAAAAATATAAATAATATTTTAGTAAAGCCTTTTCATTTTATTTTTAATTTAAAGTTAGAAATACTTGAAAAAACAATCCAGTGTAAAAACATGTAAATTAACAGGTAACTTGTGAGCAACTTGTGGGTAAAATAGTAATTAAAACGGTGACAGGTGTCCACATCATTGAACACCACGACCTTTTTTTTTTTAATCTTTTGATAAATGAACACAAACACTCACATGCAAATACACACTCAAACACTAAAAAAATATATAATATTTTATGTCATCTATCTATAGTGTCTTCCTACTTGGTAAGTAAGTTCACACAAGTATCATGAAGCCCATTTTTCTAAGACTATTTGGAGATTCCTGTCTTTATGCAGTTCCATTAAAAATTAAAATATCACAAGGTAAGACCAACTCAAAAACTTAAACTATAATAGTTTTTTAGACCAACCTCATTCTTTTTAATCTCCCTCCTTTTTTGCTTTTAATCTACCTTTGTTTTTACTCTTTCACTATGTGTTAAAACCTTCCACTGCCAAGCATGTGAAGCAATACCGGTTTTGTTTTTTTGTACTTCAAAATGTATTATGTATATAACCATGTTTTGAAGCTTGGCCTTTGGTAGCAATTATTTCACAGAATGGACCTCACAAGAAGACTACATTACTGAACTTTTTTGAGAATCAAATAAATTATTGAACTTAATGATGTATATAAGGCTACATCCAGGAAATAATTAATTAGCCATGTTCTAAGGCATCAAGATGATTGCTGAAAAATTTCGTAGACACTAATCTCAGTGTTGATTTCTTTTTCCTTAGCTTATCATGCTTAAATAGTAGTGACATGACATAAGAGGCATAAATTTTTAAAAAAGGCTGTAGTTAATTAAAACTTCTCAATTTGAGGGAAATATTGCACCTACAATAGTTTAGGAAGTGCCCATTAGGAAAAAATATCACAAAAGATCCAAAGAATTTTCCAAGTGCTATGCACGGGAAAGTTAAATCGTGGTCCCAAAGAGTAACAAAAAGTTGTTTTCAGGCCCCCTAGAAGTGTTCTTACTTTTCCACGGTGCCTTTGATACTCCCAAACCAAAAGTGCAACTTATATAGTCTCACTATTCTACTCTATAGTTGTTGTCCAGCAAACCTCAGTTTGGCAAGAATATTGTGGGAAAAATAATGAAAGAAGCCAATATAAGTGCATCAATCAACCATAAAAAATGGATTTTCAATTCCATATTTTCAATAAATGATAAGCTATTCCAAGTCCAATCAAAGATAAGTTGCAAAACAACAAGGCTTTGAACATTTACATTCCAAGTTATTTCCAATTGGTCAGTGGGCAAGGTTGCCTAAGGCGGAAGGTACAATTTTACCACAACTAATTGGGTATTAATCCCACCAACAACCTATTTCATAAATTAAAACCTCCCTTAAGCATAAAAATAAGACACAGAAGAGAGAAATGGTAATAAAGGAAAGTATAAAAATAGAAGAACCTAGGAAAAGTCCTACTATGGCTTTGTGCCAACTTGCAAAAGAAAATGCAAAGGTATAAACACTGTATTGGGCATTTTTCTTAAGGTTCTGTCAGTTTGAAAATACAATGTAAAAGACAATAGCTAACCAAAAACAAAAAAACAAAAGTAGTCCCAACTGGCTAAACAGGTATATGCAATTAGACAAAAAGTTATTGTATTTGTGAGTGCAAACAGTGAGTGAATTCCATTGGTTAAGCAAGTCAAGGACAATGTAAGCTTTTATCTCTCAACAATCAAAGTTCTTTATTCATAATTGAAGGGCTTGGTTTACTCAATCTCAAATTCTCCAGAATTCAACTTTAAGTGGTTTTGGACAATTGTTATGTCCATATTTGCTCGTGATCTTGAATCAACCCGCCTGCACTGATTAGTCTTGGACAACCCACAGCGACCCAAATTCTTGGGCCAATAATAAAGATTCAATTTTGAATGTGTGTTTGTCTTCCTTATAATCTCAGAAACTGAGTTATGTGTTCAAAACTAGGCAACAAACCACTACTACCAATCCATATAAATCAAAAGACAAACTACTGGCAGTATTTCTGCAGCTTCTTTCAGATAGTGCACCAATTAAAAACCGCAGCAACCAGAACAATCATCCATACCATACCACGAAAGAGGCCGTAACAAAATGTAAAAAAGGAAACAAAAAACATTGAACAAAAAAATGGGGCACAAAAAGAACTGGGGTTTAGAGATACATCAACCGAATTAGCCAGGTTTCGTTAGTATTTATATACTGTGAGGAAAGGAAGATAGCAAGGAAGGAACTTAGATAAGTGGCCATTACTGTGAAACTATAGAGCAGGAAGGTGGGGAGATTTTCAGACTCTTTGGTTGTCCTTGAAATCGTTATTGTGAAACCGTAGAGCTGAAGTGTAGCGCTGAACTCTCTGTTGTCCTCACACTGTGCTTCTCACGCACAACCCTTCAGGGTTCCACGTTTTCAAATCTTTCCTTTAAGTTGAAAAGGCCTTGGGCTGGGCTTTATGGTGGAAGTAAATAGATAAAGAGTGGGCTGGGATTTATTATATAGATTTATTATAGGGCTGGGATTTATTATTATGAAATTTGTAAAAATTGTTTTAAAATTGTAGGTAAAATAAAAATTTTAAAAAAGAAAGAAAGAATTAGGATGACATGGCCATTGACGTGGCGCAATGTTAGCGCAACTACGTTAAACACTACGCTTCAGCTTTTAGTAATGTATAAACGAGAACCTCACACCTCATCGTTGTCTAGTAGCATTGGCAATAATACTCCCATTGTCTAGCACATTGGCAATAATATTCCTTTGTTGGACCTTTTCCAAGATCATTTGTGTAGGTTTTATAGGCTTGCTTGGTGCAACATACTATCCCTGCTCCAAGCTCTGATACCACTTGTTATGGAGATAAACATCTTTTATTATAACATATAGAGACACACTTAAACCCAAAAGGCTTAAACCCAATGAGTATGTACTTAATTATGTTAATTAACCACTCATTCTTTTCATCATTATTTAATGTGAGACTTTACTCACACGTGTATGCCTAACAGGAGACTCCGACGATTTCGATTCTAATTTAGTAACTATTTCACAAAGGTTTCTCACTAAATCCTCAAGCTGGGGCGCAATAATACTTGTTCATTGAATTTACTAGTAAGTTGTGTGTTGGATGCAACATAAGGATTATGGTCGTGCTTGTGTGGCACTGCCTCCGTTCCTCTTCTCAGCTATTCTTCCACCACAACTCCACTGAATACACTGTTGGTCCATTGTTTGCCGACGACGGAACATAGTGCTTACAAATATATTAATGTACTTGCTAATACACACACATTACTGTACAGTGTACACATGTATTTCATATAAGGAGGATCTACAATTTACAAAATATGTCTCAAAACTGTTTTCAGAGGAATCTTATTCAACCCACTACGTGACATTTTATATATTTATCTATGTATGCTTGTGATCAAATGACAGTTAAGTAATCTAAACTGGTTAGATTATTGATTACTTCATGTGATTAAAAGCACATGTAGATGGTTGTTTTGATGATCATGTATTGAACTTGAAGAATATTCCTCCAAATGCAGTTTGGACAGAAATTCTGTTAATTTAGATTAGAAAGGCATGAAATACAGATACTTCCTAAACTTTTTCTTTCTGACAACAGCAGCCGTGTTTTCTTGATCTGCAGCTACTATATGGCTACTGAATGGTAGGGTCAGATTGTGAGAATTTGATGATGAACCTTCATTCCTGAGGTTTGGCTTCAGAATTTTGCTTCCTTGACGGTGCACAGCTGATTTGGGTGTAGAACTATCAGTTTTGAGGATTTCTGAAGGTGTCAACATTTTTTCTCTATTAAGAGATCCTGCAGAGCAAGCATAAATTAAATTAATTGATGTATATTATTATAGAGAAACAACAGTAGCAATTGATAGCAGAAGGATTCCCTATTTACAGCAATAAAAGAAAGTCTAACAAAAGCTCAGATATTAGTATGGGCATCAAATTTGATGAGAGTGCTATAATAATTGAACAGGAGAAATTCAGAACTCAGTAGAAGATGGTTGAACTGCAACAGATTACAGACATACTGGGAATCTAAAAGAAAGTAACTAATGCAATTTAAAATCCTATTCTCACTAAAAAAGCATCTGGTCTCACTTGACAGCCTAACGGCTGAACAATAAGATATTACTAACGTATTTACCGCAGAATGATAACACATGAAGAAACAATCGCCACAATGAAATCTATAACAAACAGCTCAAACGGGGCTCACACATCCGGTGGTCTTGTACTCATGATCTCACCCTCTATCTTACTGTTACAACTGGAGGAGCTGTCATTTAATCTATAGCTCATTGGTGAAATGGACTTAGGAATTCATAGTTGTGGTGAATAAAAATTTGAACTTAGCCAAGGACAAAAAGGCTAAACTTCAGCTAACATGATACTATTTTATTAATTCCAAATAAGTTTCTTAAATCAAATAGTATTTAATCACATTGGACTGGAATGGGAATATCGTTGTTGTACATTAAACAATAATCTTTTTATTGTACATCAAACTATAATCTAAAATGCTTTTAAGCATGTTAGATGCCTCCTTTCTAGGGAGCCTGACTTTCAACGCTAATAAGGTGTTAGACAAAATACAATTTATACTCTACGGAAGTAGGGACTTATTAGGTCAACAATCACTTCAACTTCCCCCTTAGTTCTGTTGGGGACATATTTTTATGTAATTGTCATATCCTTTGACAAAACGCACTTTACTTGTATTTGGGTAAATCTAAGTAGGTTTAAGATGATCACTACAAGTGGTAAATTGAAGACATGAAGACTACTCAAGAACTGTTCAGGAAAAGTGCAAATCTGTAGGTCTCGATACCTTCTCGATAGAAGCTCGATCTGTCGAGATTCATTAAAGCTCGATAGATGCCTCGATCGATCGAGCTTACGGATTTTCAGATTATAGCTAGCAATGTTTTATTCCTAAAGGCTATTTGTTTATGGGTTTGTATAATCCTTATTGGACAAGGAAAAGCCCAAGGTTTGTGTAAACCTATTTGGAATAGGAGAGCCCATTAAACTCCTATTTAAAGGAGGTGGAAAAGAAAAACCTAACCCTAGAGAGCTTCATAAGGTTTTCTTTTTGAAACCCTAGCCTCCTTCTACAGAAGAAAGAGTTCTTGCTGCATTTCTTGTACGCCTTTGGGTTCTATAACCAAGCAAAGTCTCTTGCACCAACATTGAAGATCTTATTGGTGTTTCTATGTGAAGCTGCTGCAAATCAACTACAACAATCAAAGGGTTGTTGTGGAGTTAGTCCCGTACTTGGATTCGTGTAAGGAGTAAGCCGCGTACTGGGATCCGCACATTAAATTGGTTAGTCACGTACTTGGGAGTCATGCATCAAAAAGGGGAACTATCACTATAGATCAAGTCCAATTGGGTATTGGGGTAAGGGTTCAATTGTAGGTTGGTAAGGTACTTGGGATTCCTTTACTGGTAACTGCTTGATTTGATAATAGTGGAGTTTCAAGAGTGGTGACCTGAAAATCACCCGGTGGGGTTTTTGCCGTTAGGGTTTTCCCCATTCGTGAACAAATCACCGTATCATTTAATTTCCGCTGCATAATTAGTTATTTGGTGATTTGTTTGTGCTGCCACACAATTGCATGATAAATTGATTAATTAATAACTTGGCTAATTAATTAATTGGTTTAATCACAAAGGGTCATTCAGTTTGTGGCCTATCAAGTGGTATCAGAGCAGGCACATTTTGATTAGGTTTTAATCTTTGTTGTGTGATCCATTGACCCCTGTTGTCATGGAAACTCTTGATTGTTTTGATTTGCATGATCTTGTGTTGAATGATGATGGTGATATTCAAGATGCCTATTGCAAGCTTTATAATTTTTTTATGAATTCTCTTGAATGTTCTACAAAATTAAAAGCTAAATTTAAAAAGGTCAAACTTGAAAAAGATGATTTGATTGCAAAATTGGATGAAGCCAATAATTTGAATGAGAATTTTAAAAATCAAATTTCATCTCACGTGGACAAAATTAAAAGTTTGGAAGAGCTACTAGTTGAATCTAAAACTGAAGTTGAAAAATTAACTAGTGCCAAACTTGTTGTTGAGCCTAACTCAAAAGAAAAAGATTTTTATATTCCCCCATTTAAAAGGAATAATGAAGAGTTGAAGGCTAATATTGCTAGGATAGAAAAAGGTAAACAATCTGATATTAATGCTGAAATTTCTAAACCTATGTCTAAAACTCCTCCTAGGTTGAATAAAAATTCTGAATTTGTCCCCACTTGTCATCATTGTCATATTGTTGGTCATATTAGGCCAAATTGTCCTAAATTAAGGTCTCTGTTAACTTCTAAGGTTAGACCTCCTTCTAGGAAGCCGAGTAGTTCTAAAACTACTCATGTTTGTCACCATTGTGGTGCTTCAGGTCACACTCGCCCTAATTGTTTCAAATTGTTTTCTCATAAGCGAGTGGCCAATAGCTTACATCCTTTTTCTAAAGGCTCTGTACCTATTCTTGGTGAGTTATTAAAAGTTTTGAGCTTTTTGACTCAATTTCAGGGGAATTCTAATTCTTTTATGTCCTTTAGTAGTCATACTAGGACACGTGCCTTTTCATCTTCACGGCCAAAGACTCGTGCTATGTGGGTGATGATGGATCTGAAGACTTAATTGTTTTTCTGTTTGTCCCCTGCATTAATTCTTTCTATCTAAAGTGGGACTTTCCTTCTTGATTTCTTATCTTTTTGGAATCATGCTTTCATGCATCTGCACCATTCTATCATGACTTCATGCATATGCATCTGTCTTTCTGCTTAACATGTTTTTGTGTGGTTATTTTCAGTTTTGCTTAATTTTGTTTTTGATATAAAAAAAAATTTTGAAAAATCAGAAAATACAAAAACAGTGTGTGTTTTGTGTACTTTGGTACTTGTGTACCTTGGATGGCCAATGAAACAGAGTTTTCTAAACTTTGTATCTCTTGTAGCTTAGATGAGCATCTCTATGCACAACTAAGCAAGTGAGCTTTGTGGCTCTTGTTTGTGATGAGTAAGATTAAGTTATCTCTTAAACTTAACACTTATATCACTCTTTTTGACGGGTAGGACTAGAAAATCCTAAGAGAAAGGCATAAATAACCATCTCACCACTGTTGCCCGCCAATCATTAATGATATCTATATGTTTCAGCATAGCAAAAGTGTGATGTCAATGACATTTGTGTGCTTCGGCATAGCAAAATTGGAATGTCAAAATATCAATGGGTATTTCTTTTCTCTCTCTTATAAGCCCATGCATGATATGCTTAAAAAGAAAATATGCAAAGAAAATAAAAAGCAAAAAGATTAAAAATACTTTAAAAATGGTTGCAAGCGTGTATTCTAGGAGATGTGGGAGTTATAGGATGTACCTCGAAGGTGATAGTCTCCATCAAACAGTTATGATTGTGTGTGAGTTAAAGTTATTTTCTCATATCTCAAATCATGTATACACATATACAATCTTGCGATGTTTTTCATACAGAACACGCAATATTCTTTGCTACTCTTGATACATGTGCAGGTACAATGTGATTTGGCCATCACTAGGTTTACATGTGCTTTTGTATGCTCACTAAATTGTCATAACTTGTTTTTTGAAATATAAAATCAGTTAGACTTGTTTAGTGTGTGTGTGTGTGTGTGTTTTTTGAGATCCATGTGCTTAAAATTTCTTTTGAGAAATGTTTTTGAGAGCCTATTATGCTGATTGGATCATTGTTGAGTTGCATGTTGGATTGCATTCATGTCTGTGTTTTTCTCTTCTCGAAAAACTGTTTTTAAAAGCTGGCTTGACACCTCCTCGATACCTAGCTATCTGTCGAGCTTCTCAAGCTTTTTCTTATCACAATCTCGACACATCCTCGACACCTGGTGGATCGATCGAGAATTCTCCTGTCTCCTCGATAGCTTCTCAATACCTTGTCGATCGATCAAGATTCTGTTCTTGTGTCTTTGCTTTGTCCCTCGATAGATCCTCGACACCTGCATCTGTCGATGTTGTTTTTCTCGACACTTGTCTCGACACCTCTCGATCCATCGAGATCCCCTTGCATGCATTTCATTTTTTTTTGTTTTGCATTTTTTTCCCTTTGTGTCCATAGCATTTTATTTTTCTTTTCTTGTAGGTCTATGGTTCCTTGTTCTCCTCGTTCCCTCTTTGTCAGTTTTCTGTCTGTCTCCTGTCATGTCTTTTGGCTTTTTATGCCTTTTGACAATCGTGTCAAAAAGGGGGAGAAATTTGAGAATTGAATGTCATTCCTCAGGGGGAGTAATAGACTTAGGGGGAGAACTTCATGTTAAAAGGAAGAAAGTTTTTGATGTAACTAACTTAAGGGGAGAGTTAGTTTGATACACACTGATATTGATATATTTTAATTGTGTATCTTTTGGTTTTGTAACCATTTACATACATCATGTGTTGTTTCTATATTTGATGATGATGTATGTGTTTCACTCTTTATCTCACATGTGTTGTTTCTTTTCTCTCTTTATACACATGTTTCTTATTTATTTAACTTGTCATTATTTTCCACATGGTACCTTGATGTGTTTTGTTTAGTGCCTTTCAGGAAAGACAAGTTAAAGCCAAGTCAAGATTCCGAACCTTCTTCTTGCAGCAACTTCCAAGGTTCAGATCTTTTAGACTAGGCTTATTTATTTTGTAATCTTGAGTAGAATGTATTTTAGGACATTCAATGTACTCTTGTGGTTTTGTCACGGATTGCCAAAGGGGGAGATTGTTGGGGACATATTTTTATGTAATTGGCATATCCTTTGACAAAACGCACTTTACTTGTATTTGGGTAAATCTAAGTAGGTTCAAGATGATCACTACAAGTGGTAAATTGAAGACATGAAGACTACTCAAGAACTGTTCAGGAAAAGTGCAAATCTGTAGGTCTCGATACCTTCTCGATAGAAGTTCGATCTGTCGAGATTCATTAAAGCTCGATAGATGCTTCGATCGATCGAGCTTACGGATTTTCAGATTATAGCCAGCAATGTTTTATTCCTAAAGGCTATTTGTTTATGGGTTTGTATAATCCTTATTGGACAAGGAAAAGCCCAAGGTTTGTGTAAACCTATTTGGAATAGGAGAGCCCATTAAACTCCTATTTAAAGGATGTGGAAAAAGAAAAACCTAACCTTAGAGAGCTCCATAAGGTTTTCTTTTTGAAACCCTAGCCTCCTTCTACAGAAGAAAGAGTTCTTGCTGCGTTTCTTATACGCCTTTGGGTTCTATAACCAAGCAAAGTCTCTTGCACCAACATTGAAGATCTTATTGGTGTTTCTATGTGAAGCTGCTGCAAATCAACTACAACAATCAAAGGGTTGCTGTGGAGTTAGTCACGTACTTGGATTCGTGCAAAGGAGTAAGTCGCGTACTGGGATCCGCGCATCAAATTGGTTAGTCACGTACTTGGGAGCCGTGCATCAAAAGGGGGAACTGTCACTACAGATCAAGTCCAATTGGGTATTGGGGTAAGGGTTCAACTGTAGGTTGGTAAGGTACTTGGGATTCCTTTACTTGTAACCGCTTGATTTGATAATAGTGGAGTTTCGGGAGTGGTGACCTGAAAATCACCCGGTGGAGTTTTTGCCGTTAGGGTTTTCTCCATTCGTGAACAAATCACCGTGTCATTTAATTTTCGCTGCATAATTAGTTATTTGGTGATTTATTTGTGCTGCTACACAATTGCATGATAAATTGATTAATTAATAGCTTGGCTAATTAATTAATTGGTTTAATCACAATGGGTCATTCAGTTTGTGACCGGAGACACCACAAAAGTGACAAACAGGAACAAATTTATGAACATCAGTATTCCTAACAACAAATCTAGTCTCAGATTTTGGTTTTTGCCTCAACAAAGAACAATTTGGTCTAATATGACCAACAACACCACAAAGGTGACAAGTAGGCACAAAAACAGATTTATTATGCTCTCTAACAGTAGGTTTAGACATAGGTTTAGAAACTTCAGCGTTTACATCAGAACTTTTACCTTTGTCTAACCTAGCACAATAAGCTTTCTCTTTATTATTCCTCTTGAAAGGAGGGATATAAACTTTTTTAGTTTTAGGCTTAAGAGAAACAGAAACACTTTTGTTATCATCAGCAGGCTTGGTACTAGTCAAATTTTCAATTTTAGCTTTAAATTCAACTAACTCTTGTTCCAAACTTTTCATCTTCTCATCTTGAGAGGAAATTTGATTTCTCAAAAATTCATTCTTTTTATTAGATTCATCTAATCTAACAAGTAATTCCTCTTTTTCAAGATTAGCCAATTTTAACTCTTCCTTGAATTTCTTAGAAATTTTCAAAGATTTAGATAATTCCTTACGAAGAGTTTCAAAAGCATCAAAAAAATCAACAGAAACAATAGTCTCCTTTTTATTCAAAACATCACAAACATGAGCTGAAAGACACTTCAAATTATCCATGACAACAGGGGTCAAGGATCAGCTCTTAGATCAAAAGATCTACAACAAGAAGAGCTACCTGCTCTGATACCACTTGAAGGAAATTTAGACCCCTTAAACCAACCAGATTAACCTAGTTAATTAGCCAAGTGATTAACTTAGTCCAATTCATGCAAATCTAGGTTAACACAATTAAATAATCATATCAAGATATAAAGCAGCGGAAAAAATAAATAACACAATGATATGATGACCTAGGAAATCACACGGTAAAAACTTGGGGAGGATTTGACCTAGCTATCCTCAAGGTAAACCTGAATCCACTATGAAAGAATCGAAGTTCATACAGAAGGACTTACAAGCTCCCCGCTTGACTTCCTAATGCTACCCACCAGTAGAACTTACTGACACGACCACGTGCAAGCTCTGAATCCATGGACTCCTTCTTTCTTGGATTCTTCAATCAGCTACAAGCTCCCTACTTGTTTATCTTTAAGCTCCAATAGTAGCAACTGAGTTGATCATCAAGATGTTGAAATAATCTCTACCTTAAAAACCCTAAGTTTTGTGTAAAGGAAAGCTCCTCAAAGATCTCACAAGAGATTCACACAAAACAGAAAAGTATGAGCAACAATACAATCTGAACAACCTTCAAAAACGTGGCTAGGGTTTTGTTTAAATACCTAGGGTAAAAACATAAAACCCTAAACGTTTAATGAAGTAGGGCTGAGTTGGAAATTTTGCAGAAAAAACAATCTGGCCGACTTTCGATCGATCGAGTCTATTCTTCGATTGATCGAGCCAGGCCGAAAGTAACAAATACTTCTGTAGCCACTCGATTCCAACTTTACAATAATTAATCAACTTTGAGCAAGCCTAAATAAGACTAAACATATTGTTTTGATCATGGTTTGCCAACATTACACATTAGAGTTCTAAATACATTAAATCCTAAGTCTTTAGAACCTAACAGAAGGTTTATTTGGTACTGTTGGGAAGCAGTTAGGAAGGAACCAATCTACATTGGTTGATGCTATGGTCTAGAAGCGGAATCCGGTAAGCTAGAAAAGAAAAAGGTTCGACGCAACCTCGTTGGAGCAAGAAGCTTGGAGGGCTTAGGTACCTGGGTAGATTAGGCTTGGAGGGTCTATTGCTGTTCATGTATCCCAACTACATTTTCTAGTGGATTATTGACCGCTTAAAGGGTGGCGGAGAGGTTTTACGCCGAGGGCTTCGGTTTCCTCTTCGATAACACATCGTGTGTTGTCCGAGTATTTGCATCTTCCTTTCTTTATCTTTACCTTATATTTACTGCTGTGGATGTGTTTATATTTGGCTTAGATTGTTTATCAATTCTGTTATAAGCTTGTTATCATATTCCGCACATTAACTGTTCGATATAAAGCTTGAATTGGTAATTTTGTATTTGGGGTCTAAACGTTCAAGGGTATTGTATACCCATATTGAACTTTCAATTGGTATCAGAGCGAGTACACTTGTTATGGTTTAATTACCTAAGTGTGATCCCTGACTCCCTTTGAGATGGATAGGTCTCAATCTCTTAATGTACCACCGTTCTTTGACGGTAATAATTATGCAATTTGGAAAGTCCGCATGAGGGTGTTTTTGTGTTCTATTGATGATGCTGTGTGGGATGCAGTTGAAGTAGAATGGACAAGGCCAGAGGCTGCCAAGTCCACTTGGGATAAGGCTGCTCTTGCAGCAGCCAATGCAAATAGCAAGGCATTGAATGCTATTTTCTGCGGTGTCTCTCTAGAAGAATTTCACCGAATTTCACATATCACCATTGCTAAGGAAGCATGGGAAATTCTGGGAACAACTTATGAAGGGACTAAGAAAGTGAAGGACACCAAACTTCAAATGTTGACCACTCGCTTTGAGGAGCTATTGATGAGTGAGGATGAATCATTTGATTCGTTTTATAGTAAATTGAATGAGGTTGTAGTTGGTAAATTTAACTTGGGAGAAAAGACGGAGGACTCAAAAATTGTAAGGAAGATCCTTCGGTCACTACCAGAGAGTTTCCATGCTAAAGTTACAGCCATTGAAGAGAGCAAAGATCTTGACGAGATCAAGGTTCAAGAACTGGTTGGTTCTCTGTAGACATATGAGTTGTCCTTTCCTTCAGCGAAGAAGAGCAAATCCCTTACTCTTAAGACAATTGATGAGAGAATGGTGTCTCATGACTCTTCGGAAGAGGATACAGTAGACAAAGATGTGGCGTATCTTGTAAAGAACTTCCGAAAATTCTTAAAGCCCAAAAACAGTGGAAAATTCAGTGACAACGGAAAATTTCAGAGTTTCGGGAAGGAGAAGAAAGAATTCCGAAGAAAATAGGGTAGAGATTCTCAATCCTTACAAGGAATTACGTGTTTCGAATGTAATGGACATGGGCATTTTAAAAAGGAATGTCCAAATTATTTGAAGTCAAAGGGAAAAGCCTATGCCACTACTTTAAGTGATTCAGACTCATCAAATTATGATTCTGAAGAGAGCTGTGATGGAGAAGGAAATTTCTCCGCATTCATGACGATTGCTCATGTGGAATCCTTAGATGATTTAGATACACTTGTGAAGGAGATTGTTGAGCATTCTGATTTGGAGTCTATTGGAGTTGTTGAAGAATCGAAGGCTGAAGAGGATGAAGGTACATCGGGTCTTCAAGAGAATTACTCCTTACTCCTTGAGAAATCGGGTGAGTATGCAAGGGTTGCAAAGGCAGCTGTGAAGAAGATGAAAATGGCTGAAGAGGACTACAAAAGTCTTCTGGCTAGATATAAAGAGGCTAAGTGTGAGATTGAGACACTAAATGGCGAGTTATCGGAAGCTTATACCAAAGTAAGATTTCTTGGGCAAGAGGTGGTGCAAGCACAAGCCAAGATAGAAAGGGTCTCCTCCAAGAAGCTGGAAGATGTTATCTCTTCTCAAAAACACTTCTCTGACAAATCTGCTCTGGGTTATACCGGAGGAAGTAGCTCATCGGTCAAAGCTACCAAAGAAGTAAAATTTATGAAGGCCATAGAGCCGATTGTGGAAGAGGCCATCCCTGAGAATGTTAAGGTTGAGAAGAAGAAGAAGCTGGCTGAGCAACAAGTGGGTAATAAGTTCCAAAATCAATCAGAAGCCAGATTTGAAAGTAGAGCAAGATCTCTCTCAAGACCACAACGGGGTCCTAGAACAGATTATGTGTGTCATTATTATGAATTGCAAGGACACACTAGACCCAACTGTCAAAAGCTGAGAGCAAACAACAATGCAAGTGCACCTCGGTCACGAGGAAGAAGAAATGACAAGAGGTCTTGGAGTGGTGAGCAACCAAGAATTCAAAACCATGATCCAAGAATGATGGACGTAATGAAGATGATCGGTGCCTTCACCAACTGCCTTGAAAGCTTCACACGAAGGTTTGATAGTCCTAATTCTCGTACCCAATCCGTTAAGGATATCACCCCAAATGCACGTGATGTGTAGGTGACGAAGGGTACTCATGCATAAGTATTACAACATGTCCATGCATCAATACTTCCCATGTTTGTGAATATGCTTGGTTGTGTGCTTCTTGCTAGTATTTAGGCTGTTATTTTGCATGTGTATCTATCTTTGGTTTGAAATGTCTTTATATTTTTTTGTTATGTTTTTGATCTTTTTTTTTTTTTTTTTTTTTTTTTTTTTTGCTTTTGTGTCAAAAATCCAAAAACACATAAAAAGTAGAAAATCCAAAAAGTTTGATCAACTTTGTTGAGTTTTTGTCTCAAATCAAATTTTGCCCTGTACCTTTGTACTAATGGCTTTGTGCATCTA
This sequence comes from Quercus glauca, assembly GCA_023736055.1. Lineage (NCBI taxonomy): Eukaryota > Viridiplantae > Streptophyta > Magnoliopsida > Fagales > Fagaceae > Quercus > Quercus glauca. The sequence goes on from CM043318.1 coordinate 70,464,491, forward strand.
CGAGCTTAGCTTGTCTTCTATGCACTCGTATCATTATGGGAGAAATTCTGAAATCTATGTGACTGTTGTAAATAAATCTTCAACCTTGTCACGAATGATTAGTGAATGGTTTTGTTGATCTTGAGACATGCATAGACTCATGCCTATATATCTTCCCACTCTTTATTTTTGTTTTTGCTTAAAAGAGCTCTCTAAATGTAAATCTCCAAATGAAAAGAGATATAGAGCTGCAAAAGCTTGTTGCACATACTAGTATTTGACTAGGAAAAAGGGAAAGCGACAAAAATAAAATGTTTGATGCCCAAAAAGCTAAAGGTTAACTCATAAATTAAAATATCAAAAATTTTAGGCATCTATCTCACAATGAGATTTTCTTTGCTGAAAAAGTGCAAATGATTTATTGAATATGGAGCCAAATGAAAAGCTTCAAAGAATGTAATCAAGTTCTTATGGGAGGTCATATATGCATGTTTCTATAATTGAGATAGGTCACATTATCTAGTACTAATTGTGTATGCCTTGATTGAAATTGATCATTGAAGCTTCACATTGGACTAAGGACTATCTTATTTTTGATATCCACACACAACACACAAGTCTATGTTCAATGAATGCCATATTCATTTGTGTGATTGTACTTGATTAAATGTGTTTTCACATACTCAATCTTTGTTTGATCAAACACAAAAAGATTTTTGAGTGTTTTTAGTTGTTTTTGAAAAGTATTTTGTTTTTACAAAAATATCAAAAATTTCAAAAACTGTTTCCCCTGTTTTGGCGACTAAGTCACGGGTTAGCCCAGTCGCAAGCCCCAGTCGCTAGCGCACTCAGAGATTTTTCACGGCTTACTAGCGAGTTAGTACCCAAGTCGCGAAAAAGACTTAGAAAATTTTTCAAAATTTGAGTTTTGCATTTTTTGCGGCTCAGTTTGGCGACTTGTTCGCGAGTGGAAGGTCCAATCGCGAGGGTTACTCAGAGATTTTCGCGGCTCAACTCGCGACTCCTTCACGGGTAGATCTTTTAGTCGCAAAAAACACTTGGAGAAATTTTCAAATTTCTTACCTTCACAATGTTTCGCGGCTTATCCTGGCGACTTGTTCCAGTCGCGAAAAACGCATGTTTTGTGTTTTAAAGACAGTTTTCAAAAACCTTTTGGTTTTTTCCCTCGTACTTTGTGACTGTTCATTATCTTCCCCATTTCTCTCTTTGAAACTTGCTGTACCCATCTTTGAAAATCCTCCATTTCTGCATTATTTCCTCTTCAATCTTCAAGAAAAAGGTATGAGTTTTCATTTCCTTACTTCATTTTTTATGATTTGAACATTTTTTTCTTGAATATGTGAGTGTGCTGTCACTGTTGTGATCTGCGAAATGTAGTGTTCGAACATGGGTTTCTCTCTATATAAAATTTGGGTTTTGCAGAATACTTGTGTGCTTGGTTTGGTTGTCAAATACTGCTATGAGTGTATGTTACCACATCATGTGTTTGGCTCTGTTCTAGGTTTTGCTTGCATATCTCATACCCATTAAGTTATGTCTCATTGACATATACTCTTTTTGTTAGTATGCTTCTATACAAACTGTTCATGCTTAAGTTGCTGAAATATCATGCTTGATCTATGTATTAATCTGTTACTTTATCTGTTAGTCACTTGTTACTAAGTTGTGTGCATTTCCACAAATTGTGTTTTGTTCGTGTTGTGGCCTCTTCTGCGTGTTTATAGATGGCTTCCACATCTTCAAAGAAGAAAACTCCTGCTAAGAAGGCTGATAAAAGGATGAAAATGGACAACAACCTGTTTAGGTCTGTCAAGCATTTTGAGAGATATAGAGATTCCTTTATGAAGGGAACCGTTATCCAGGAGAGATTTGTGGATTTACATGACCTGAAGGATACTTTCATTCCAGAATGTTTTGAAGGCAGAGGATGGGATAAATTGCTGGGTGACTTACCTTCAGTGTGTGAGCCCTTAATAAGGGAATTCTATGCAAATGTGAACATAAGGGATGAGGAGATGAACTGCTGGATTAGAGGACATGAGTTCACCATAGATGCTCATGTCATTGATGAGGTTCTAGGGCTTGAGGGTCTAGAGGATTATAAGTTCATCAACTACAAAGACAGGATGTTGTCTTTAGATACTGTCCAAGCTCGGATTGGTGGTGTTAAAGAAGGGAGATGTCTCAACACTAATGTCTTTCCTGCTGATATGAGGTGTTTGACCACCATCATGATGTTCAACCTATATCCTATAAGAAAGATGACCACTCTTACTAATTCCAAAGCTATATTCCTCATGGAGCTCAAGGAGGAAGTCATCATTAACATCAGCTCACACATATTTGACACTATTATGGACGAGACTAGAACCACTGCTAGGCCCAAGTTGGTCTTTCCTAGCCTCCTTATGAGGATCTTCAGAGCAAAGGGTGTTAGAATTCCTCAAGATATCAGTCACATGACTCCATTATCAGCAATAAACAAATTCACCATCACAAGGATACAGAGTCATCTTCCAGGTGATGAAGAGGAGGGTGACTAAGGAGAAGGAGATCCAATGGAGACTGAAGCAAAGGCTGCAGGACTGTCTTCCACACCAAGAGCAAGAGTCAAGAGGAGTAGAGCCTCTGCCTCATTTGTTGCACCTCCGGATGCATTTCATATAATCCTGGAGAGGCTTGATACACTCAGGGAAGTTCAGAATCAGCACACTGAAAGGATGACAGCAATGCAAGACCAGCTTGATGTACTCTCTGCCAAGTTTGACAGCATTCACACCAGCCATGAGCACTGACCCTTTGGCCGTTCCGGTCAAAAAGGGGGAGGATTTTTGGCAGCTCTTGAGGGGGAGTGTTTATTCTGAGGGGGAGTTTCATTATTATATGTGTTTTCTTTATAATTTTGATACTATGCTTGGATAACTACTGTTGTTATAAGTTTGATACACTGTGGTTTAAGATTGGTTTAAACTCATATCACTTGTATATTTTTTTTGGAACTTTGGTTTACTTATATATTTTGATGATGGTTATTCAGTTATTTTAGCATATGTCTTTATATATTTGTACCCATGTTGCTTTTGTAAGTTTTAAGGGTTTGTTTCCTTGCACTTATGCTATTTGTAGGCGTTTATGGTTTGTACCATATATTTGCAATAGCTCATGCAGCCTTTATGCATTGTGCTTTAGTACTTGTTAATGCCTTGCATTATCTCAAGTACAACACTCTTGTGCCCTTGTAGGATTGTTCCTAGATGCAAATATGTTTGTATGTATTGGTTGAGTGTTGGACTTGCAAATGATACTTTTCAATTGAGCTTATCACCTTGCATGTCCGGATGTTCATTCCTTGTGTGAATGAGCATAGTAATCACTATTGCTCTTCCAAAGGCAGGCCCTATAAGGCCCTTGTACCCTATTTAAACACCAACACACCCCCCCCCCCCACACATACTTCCATACTTATTGTCAATAACCCTTCTCCACAGCGCCTCCCTCTCCAAAGCATAATGCCACAACCATTTCCCCAACAATGCTTGATTAAAGACAACCAAGTTTCGAAAGCCTAAACCCTTATTATGAAGTGGCTTATGCACATTCCTCCACCCCACCAAGTGAAATTTGAATTCATCTCCCAACCCTCCCCATAGAAAATCTCTTTGTAATTTCTCCATACGTCTAGCCACACTTAAAGGGATAGGAAACAAAGATAAATAGTAAGTGGGTAGGCTAGATAACGTGCTTTTAATTAGCGTATAAACCCAACACCCCCCCCCCCCCCCGGCGGGCAGCAGCCAAACGCCTTTCCATATTTTCCAACACACCATTCCACACAACCTTTGCTTTAAAGGTTGAACCTAAGGGAAGACCCAGGTAAGTTAGGACACCTTGCTTCTCAAAACACTAGCCAAGGTGTCAACATTCAATACATCACCAACTGGAACTAGTTCAGATTTCCTCAAATTGATTTTCAACCTAGAAATAATCTGAAACCACACAAATTCTAGGTCAAGCTTGCACAAAACCCCTTGTATACTCCCCCTTTGAGACGATTCTCTAAACATGCATTAGCAATTAATGTTAAACCCAGAATTTGTCTCTAGCTAACAAAGGCGTTTTGAGGGACCGAAACCACCTTATGAAGCACCCACCTTTAACCTATTTGCCAAAACTTTAACTACGATTTTGTAAGTCCCTGTAATCAAACTAATAGGACGAAAGTCCTTAATCTCACTTGCCCCCGATTCTTTCTTGGAATAAGAGAGATAAAGGTAGCATTAATGCTCTTCGCAAAGGTAACGTGTTCATCAAAATGATTGAAAACCTTCATAATATTTGCCTTCACAACACCCCCAACAAGTTTGAAAAAAAGCCATAGTGAAACCATCTGGTCCTAGTGCTTTATCCCTGTTCGTGTTCGACACCGCCTCATAAACCTCATCCTCTATGAAACACCTCCCTAGGCAATTTGAATCCTCCAAATCAAAGGCTGAAAATCAAGGTCGTCCAACAAAGGACACCAAACTCCCGGTTTAGAAAATAGGGCTTTATAGAAATCCACAATCTTTTCATTAATAGCCTATTGATTAGTGAGCTCCTCTCCATCTACAAGTAATCTCCCAATATAATTATGGCAATGATGTGAGTTCACAAGTCTATAAAAGAACTTCATATTTCTATCCCCTTCCTTCAAGGGCAACATTCTTGATTTTTGCCTCCAATTAATCTTTTCCATCAATAGGATCCACTCAAGCTCTGTTTTGGCCTACTCCCTTAGCAATTTTTCATCCTCCAATAATGCTCTATTATCCTTAGTCTCATCCAATAAATTAATACTATTCTCTATTCAGCAAAGTATCTTTTTGTTGAGTAATCTATATAATACTAAAAGCTGAAGCATAGAATTTAATGTTGCTGCGCTCACGTTGAGCCACATCAGCAGCCATGTCATTTCCATCATATTTTATATAAATTTTAAAATAATTTTTGACAATTTTAAAATACTAATAAATATAAAATATTTTACAACCTTATCTCCACTTAAATCCCACTTCTTATAAATTTAATTTCACCATAAAGCCCAAACCCAAAGCCTTTTCAACTAAAACCCTATCTAAAACTCCGTTTTCACGATTACAACTTTCATTCCTCTCTCCCACGTTTTGTTTCAGTTTCACAGTTTCATATTTTGTTCCTTCCCCTTCCCCACCTTCTCTTTCTCATGCACATTTAGTTCCTTCCCCTTCCTCACCTTCTGTTCTACGGTTTCACACTTATTTCACGTCAGCCTCTCTCCCTTCTAACGGCAGCCTTTCTGTCTCCCTTCCTTCATGTCTTACTCTCCTCATTGTTTATAAATATTGACAGAACCTGGATGTTTGAGTTGAGGTATCTCTAAATCCTAGTTTCTTTTGTGCTTTGATCTTTTGCTTGATTTTTTTTTTTCCTTTTACTTCTAAATCGTTTTTCTTAGGTTGTTGAATTTTTTATTGGCGGATTTTTTAATTGGAGCTCTACCTTTTTTGGGTCTGTTCATTTTGAGTTTTTTGATTGGGTCTTATTCTGTGAAAATTTTCTACTTATTGTTGGGTATTGTACATGGCAGATGAAGTGCATCTGTTTTTGGTAAAAAATTGAAACTGGAAGAGGAAAGCATGGTGGAGAAAAGAAATCGGATTGCTTTTATCCATGACTGATTAAAATAAGGAACAAATATGGAGGTGATGATAAATATGTTCACAACCTGTGTAATTTGACCATGTTAATTTCCTCTCAAATATTTTTTTTTCTTTTATGATTTGATAGATAACAGTAACTCAACAAAGATTGGTATATTGCTGAGTTCGTGTTGACTGCTATATTGCTTATTACTATTTTTTAATGAGAAAGGGGCTACTCATTGTTGTTTGAATTTTTTTTTTTTTTTTTTGTGGTTTTATATTTTTGAAAGTGATCTACCTACAGGTTCCCACTCTATCCTCTACTTAATTGATCTTATACGTATTGATTGGTTCTTGTGATTGATTTAATATTATTATAGAGTGAATTGGGGAATTGAACATTTACTTAGCATAACAATGCTTTTGTTAGATTTTTATTCAATTGGCCAACCAACTGTCTTCATAGATAATTTATAATAAATTTGCTTCAATGGAACTCCAAAAGTTGCTTACAAATTTAGATGTTATTTAAAGTAGAATTAAAAGTTCATATGCTCGATGCAAAGTGTCTTGCACTGTCATCTATTACTTCAGGTTGTTGTTGTTGTTGTTGTTGCTGTTGTTGTTGTTGTTGTTGTTTTTTTTTTTTTTTTTTTTTTCATTCTTATAACATTGTTCACAATATTAAAACCACGGTAAGAGATTATTTTTAAAAGTCCAAGTTCATTCATTATTTATGATGTTTATAGGTATTAGGGGAAGCATATCAAGTTTTAAGTGATCCGCTGCATCTTTAAAAATAAAAAAAAAAAAAGAAAAAAGAAACTTCTTTGCATCATCTGGTGCTCTTATTTTGAAGTTCTTTTGGAATTTAATAATTCAATGCAACATTACTTATGGGTGTTGAATTTGTTACTGTTGGGTTTTTTAATTGGAGCACTACTTCTTTTTGGTATGTTCATTTCAATTTCTTGAGTTGGGTCATATCTTGTGCCATTCCAACGACTTAGTGTGACTTTGATTTCTTTGTGTAGCCTGTGGTGTGGAGTACGGGGATTTTCTAGGTAGGGAAAACCAAAAAAATAGTGTGACAATCATGTAGCTATATTAAATCTATATATTAAATCTATCACCTTTTATGTATTGAATAGAGATTGTTAATATTTAAGCATGTATGTTGATGAAAAATGTCTTGATTGCCATACTACTCTTTGCTTGAAATGTTCGGGTTTCTTTTTTTCCTATTGGATATTTTTTTTATTGTCTGCATTGAACAGTTTGCTAAATACAAGTTTTGTTACAAAGCACGGTTTAATACATCAAGTTTCTGATAATATTTGCATTTTGGGGAACTGTGTGAATGTGGTTTCTATGATAGGTTGCTTTACCTATATCAGTGTATTGTCTTTGAAGGAAATCGAGTACTTACCTTAAACTTGACTTTAACTAAGTCCACTTCAGAGATGTATTCACAAATATAGTTCATTTAAAAGGCCATTAATATCTGGAGTCAAATCTTTTGCATCATTTTCCACATACGTGAAACTCAGCAAACTTGACAGAGCTTTCAGAGGTGCAAATTTGGAAGAATTCCTTCTATAGGTTTGTACCCGCCTCTCCTAATATTTAGTAATATTTTGGTCATTAATGTTAATTTAACTCGGAAAAATTACATATTATAATGTCTTATTTTTGGCAGTTGTTAACTTACAATTAATTTGGAAGACCAAGATGGAGTAAGAGGATCAGTTTGATATGTTTACACATTCTCTCTATACTTATCTCTCTGACGCTTTCATTCTTTGGGGTCAAGAGAGTAGAGGAATGAGTAACCAAATTTTGACAGAGAAAAACTTGACGGAGCTTTCAAAGGTGTGGATTTGGAAGCTGAAGAAATGTCTTGATAAATGCATGCATTACTTTTTTTAAGAATAAGATATTTTTCTGATAGATTGAGAAATGTAACTAATGGGATAAAGATTGTAACAATTCTACCAGTTCGTTGTTTTGCTGATTCTAATGTACTCTAGATTTTCCCTTTTGGTTCTAGCATTAATATTTGTCAGATGCTGAAACATAAAAAAATCAATAAATAAAATTCACACATTTTCCTTTGCTGGAACACAAATACTTTCTGCATGTTTTAATGCTATGCTTCTTGAACAGAGAAAAACTTGACTGATGAGTAACAAAATTTGACAGAGAAAAACTTGGTTGAGCTTTCAGAGGCACAGATTTGGAAGCTGTTGAAATGTCTTGATAAGAGCATCCCTTAGCTATTTTAAAAGTTATATATTTTGCTGATAGATCGAGAAATGAAACTACAGTCAAGAAAATGAATCAACTTGCTATTCAGTTGCTCCACAATTGTTATTTTACCATTAATGCAAGTAACGGACACATGTTAATTTATTTGCTACCCTCATCATTTGCTGACCATAAATTTATTTTGCTTTGCTATTGCATGGACCCGTAACAAATATGACTTTAATTTTGTTTAATGACCCATGTGTAAGTGAGGTAATAAAGTAATTTAATAATGTTGGGAAATTGTTGAGAATTTTTGTGTTCCTATGAGGACTCTTTATTATTAGACAAAACATTAGGCACTTATATAAAAAGAAATATTGCTACGGTCTCAAAAATAAATTAGAAGGGGAAGGAAGGATCTCTTATGCCACATACGAAGACCATCAGTCATGTAGTAAACCAATGAGTGAAATGGCACCTTCTTTGGTTGTAAGAATAACATGTGAGAGGATTTTACATATTCATCTATTAAAATTTTTTTTTTTTGAAAAACTTCTTCAACGTAATTTAGATATTTATAACTAGACAATTAAATAATAATTCATGCAAAATCCAAAAATGCAAAAATTGTCTATACATATTCATCATGGATGGTTTTAAATTTACATTTATTTAACTTTGCATTTATGTATTCTTATGCTTTAATTTAGATATTTATAACTAAAAAAATAAAAATTATGAATAAAATAATTAAAACAGTTCACTCATCCATAAAGCAAGCACCATACTATAAATTACAATCCTAAACAACTTCAAAAATACAAACCAAAAATATCTCAAAAGTACTCTACACAATCACGAAAATGAGCATACAACATGAATTACTTATAGAATTATTGCTCGAAATATTTTCCAATGTTGGAAGAAAATCGCCAAAATTTTTAGGCAACAACAAAATGAGGTACACATATTTAAATTCACAACTAATGTTTGTTGCTTTCACATGAACTCTCCAATTTTTATCTACTAATCACAATCTACCACGTCCAAAATTGTGGCACAAAATATTGTAGTACTATATTTTCTCTTTTGATTAACTATATACAATGATGTCGTGCACAGTTCTAGAGTCATTGTTATATTTTTGAAAAAAAAAATTTTGACTTCATGGATCCAATATTGCAATTGTTATGATAACAATGTTCAGGAGTCATCCTTATTAAATGATTATTGACATGTTTTGTCACCAATTGATTTAAAAAAAAAAAAAAAAAAAAACAGCTGCAAGCGATTTAATCAGCTAACAAAAAAAAAATTTCTTCACCACATCAATCTGACTGGACTACTCCAAATCCTTTATTCCTTTGAAAGGATGAAGAAAAACTCATTCATCAATGCTTTAGGGCTAGAAACAAACAAGCACTATTTTGGGTCGAAGTTCAAAAATATTTTGTACAAGATCAAACTAAAGCGTGAAAAGAAATCCTTCTTCAAGCCAACATAGAAGAAGAGAAAAAAATGCAAATATGGACTGGCAATTACGCGAATCAAAGATGAGGGAATACAAATACTGTTATCAATTCTAAACCAACCAAATGAAAAACAATTGTTGCTAAACTATCGACAAATCCTTCGACATACAATTTTTGGAATAAACACATTTCACATCCCAAATAACCAAGCATGCAAGAAAAATAGAGTGGGTCATTGGGATCGTGAATGCCCTTACCCTTATGGAAATGAAGAATTACATGTAACAATCAAAATGTGCTCAATTGACTTGGGAATGTACAAATTAACCAACTGAGTATGGTAGAAATTATGTTTCAAAAAAAAACCTACAATAAAATTTCCTAATTTTATTCCGAACACTAATCTCTAATAATACAAAATTAATTCCTTGACCAAAACCTCCTATCAACATGAATCCTGCAATATATTGGTCACACACACACACACACACACACACACACACACACACATATAATGCAGCTTTAGTAGTAATACATAGAAAAATATTAATAATAATATTATGATCATAAAAAAAATTATCACGCGTAACGTGCGGGTCCGCGACTAGTATTACCAAAGTCTGAAGCATTCCACTTTTTCAAATCAAACTTTAGAGCCTTCAATTTATTTGCCATAACAAAACTAGGTGATCCATGAAACTCATAGGAGTCCCACCAACCCTTCACCTTTTCAACAAAGCCATCCGTGTTTAATCATATTTTTTTCAAAGTGAAATGGACTCCGACCCTGTTGCACAACACTGCACCCAAAAAAAAAAAAAAATAGGGTGATGATCTGAAAATAGCCATGGTAAATGCATTTGGCTAAACATAGAAAAATGCTATAGATTAACTTGGATTCTTACAATCTCTCCCACGTAGGAGCTCTGTCTCTCTCGTCATGATGCGAGACTTTTCTCTCTTAGGTGTAAGAGCCTAAGGGTCTTCTCTCATCTTCCTCTAGTCTCTGTTCTCTCTTTATTACCACTGTTCACTACATAACATGGAGAATACCATTATTGATAACCTGAAAAACCTACAGCTAACTAAAGAAGAGGAGGAAGATATTTTCATCTCTTCTAACAGTACACCAGATTTGTTGGAAGAATGCACTCTGAGCTTGTTTGGAAGATTATTGGCAGATCGCAATCAAAACCTGAGAGCTCTTAAGAACACATTGAGATCGGCGTGGAAGCTGGGTTCTGATCTTCGAATAGTTGAGGTTGGTAATAATATTTTGCAATTCAAATTTAGCTCTATGTATCAGTTAGAGTGGGTGGAGAGAAGTGGGCCTTGGAACTTTGAAAATAATCTCTTGCTCTTGTGTCGGTGGAAGAGAGGTTTATCATTAGCCAACTTGGTCTTCACTCATGCCCCATTCTGGGTTCAAGTGTGGGGATTACCATTTGAGCATATGACTGAAGAAGCTGGTAGAGATATTGGTGGCAAGATAGGAAGAGTCATTGAGGTGGACAAAAGGTCTTGGCAAGCTGACCAAGCTAAGTTCATGAGAGTGAGGGTTGATCTGCTGATTGAGAAACCACTAAGAAGGGGTGGATATGTCACTAATATGGATGGAGAAAGATGCTGGGTTTCATTCAAATATGAGAGGTTGCCCACTTTGTGCTTTGCTTGTGGAAAAATTGGGCATGATGAAAAGCATTGTGGGATGGAGATTGTGAAGCAACCTGGGGAACGGCAATATAGAGAGTGGATGAAGGCAGGGGGGGCTTCGAAAGGAGCGTATGAAGGATCCAAAGCCGCTGGGAGTAGCAGTCATGAGCAAGGGAGCGGTGGTGAGCCCGGGAAAATGTCTCAAGCCACGGTGGGTGAGATGGTGGCTTCCGGTCAGGATGTTAGTGGAAGGAGTGGCAGTCTAGGCGGACAAAACAGCCTCGAGGAAAGGGAAAAATTTGAAAAAAGGAGACATGATGTGAAGTCAGACATGTGTGCAGCAAGTTACCAGAGAAGATGGGACAACTCTGAGGCTGAGAAGCACGATTTAAGCAAGGAAAAAGGGTCCGGCTCTCCACAAAAAGTAACTAAAGGTGTAACTAGTGGGAGTTTAGTCAAAGAGCTGTTCAAACCGAATGAGGAAGAGCTTTCTTTTATGGGCCGGTCAATAAAGCCCAATAAAGAGAAGCAAGAAGGGGCTAGCCTTCTTAAGCCCAAACCGAAGGAAGAAAATGAGGAATGTAGGGCTGTGCTTGTCGGCCCGAGTAAAAGAAAAGGTAGAGGGGGTAAAATGAATATAAAAAAATCTGCTAGAGAGGTTGGAAAAGCCCAAAGTGCAGGTATGAAAACTCAGGAGATATTAGTGGGCACTAAGAGACGTGAAAATACAGAGGAACTGGCAGCAAGTGAAGGGCGGCTCCAAAAGAAAAGCTACGATGGTGAAGGTAAGGAAACTATTCTCTACTGTGATGAAACGGCGGTGGCTGCTAGGCAGCACCGCTGAGAGCAATGATAGCCTTAGGTTGGAACTGCCGGGGGCTTGGGAACCTCCGGTCAGTTCGAGTGTTGGGCGAATTAGTCCAACGGTGGGATCCCAAAATTGTTTTCCTATCAGAAACTAAAGTTAAGAAGAAAGCTATGGAAAAAGTAATGGAAAAAATAAATTTTGTTAATGGGCTTATTGCTCCTCGAAAAGGCAGGGGTGGGGGTTTAGCCTTGCTATGGAAGAGAGAAGTTGATTTGGAGATTATGGGATATTCTAGGAGTTTTATTGATGCGATTATTACAGAACAAGTTTCGGGTTTCCAGTGGAGAATTACAGGCTTCTATGGGAATCCGGAGACTTCCAGAAGAAAGGAGTCATGGGAAGAGCTTGGGGCCTTGAGCAGAAAATTTAATCTCCCATGGTTGTGCTACGGTGATTTCAATGAGATTTTGTCGGGGGAGGAAAAGTTGGGGGGGGCTCTGAGGCCCCAAAGGCAGATGGATGGATTTAGGGAGGTGGTCAATGTTTGTGGGTTTAAAGACTTGGGATATAGTGGTCCGGATTTCACGTGGTGTAATATGCAAGAAGGGGAAAACCGTGTATACCTAAGACTTGATAGAGCCCTTGCCACCAACGACTGGATCAACTATTTTAATGGAACAAGAGTCCACCATTTGGTAGACTCAACCTCTGATCATTGTGCTTTGTTGATTGCCGACTCAATTGCGGTTCAACCCTCTCGAAAGCGCAGGTTTCATTTTGAGGAAATGTGGACAAAAAAAGAGGAGTGTAAGGAAATTATCAGAAATGCTTGGGAGGGTGGCTTGGACTATGCTACACCTAGAGGCATAGCTAATTGTCTCCAAAACTGTGCAACTGACCTGGAGAGATGGAATAAGTCAGTTTTTGGTTATGTGCCCAAGCAAATTCAAAGCAAAAGGAAAGCGCTCAATGATTTGACCCTCCAAGATAGAAACGGAGTCATGGGTAAGGAGATAAACAGTTTACGTAGGGAGATTAATGATCTGCTCGATTGTGAGGAGACGTTATGGCACCAGAGGTCAAGAATTCTCTGGTATGGTCATGGGGATCGAAACACAAAATTTTTCCATTCAAGGGCTTCGCAGAGGAGGAAGAAAAATACTATCAATGGTTTGTGGGATGAGTATGGGAATTGGTGTGATACGAATGAGAGTATGGCTGCAGCAGCTATAGCTTATTTTGAGACTTTGTTCACTACTTCTCATCCTAGTCGAATTTTGGAAGTCACAGAGACGATCCACACCAGAGTAACTGATGAGATGAACCAAAGTTTGGTTTCAACATTCACAAGGGATGAGGTGGAGGCCGCTCTAAAACAAATGCACCCCACAAAAGCTCCTAGACCTGATGGTATGTCTGCTATCTTTTTCCAAAAATATTGGGATGTGGTAGGGAATGATATTACATGTATGGTTCTGAATGTGTTAAATTCCAATATGTCAATTGCTGATATAAATAGAACCAATATTACTTTGATTCCAAAAGTCAATAGTCCATCCAGATTGTCTGATTTTAGGCCAATAAGTCTATGCAATGTAGTATATAAGTTGGTTTCTAAAGTTATTGCAAACCGTCTAAAAAATATCCTCCCTCAGATTATATCAGAAAACCAAAGTGCCTTTCTCTCAGAGAGGCTCATTTCTGACAATGTATTAGTGGCTTTTGAGTTGATGCATTATCTTGAGCATAAAAAGGAGGGGAGGGAAAATTTTATGGTGGTCAAGCTCGATATAAGCAAGGCCTATGACCGGGTGGAGTGGGGTTTCATTGAGAAAGTAATGGAAAAAATGGGCTTCCATGAAGATTGGATAAAACTTGTCATGAAATGCATTACTACTGTTTCATATTCTGTGATTATCAATGGAGCTGTTCATGGTTGCATATTCCCTACAAGGGGTCTCCGACAAGGAGATCCTTTATCTCCTTACTTGTTCCTTTTATGTGCAGATGGCTTTTCATCTTTAATTAAGGATGCAGTTAGGAATCAATCATTGAGTGGAATTTCCATTTGTAGGGGATGCCCTATGGTGACTCATTTATTTTTTGCGGACGACAGTTTACTTTTCTGCAAAGCCAATGATCTGGAGTGCCATAAGCTTATTGAAATTCTTGAGCTTTACGAAGCTGCCTCCGGTCAGAAAGTTAATGCTGACAAGTCCTCCGTTTTTTTCAGCCATAATACTCCTCATGAAAAAAGGTGTGCGGTGTTAAACATCCTTGGCCCAATGCAAGACACTCGACATGGCAAATATTTGGGTCTTCCGTCCATTATTGGTAGATCCAAAACCGAGGTGTTTGCGGAAGTAAAAGAAAAAGTTGGGAGGAAGTTAGCGGGGTGGAAGGGTAAATTATTGTCCATTGGGGGAAAAGAGATCCTGATAAAGGCCGTGGCGCAAGCGGTCCCCACCTATACCATGAGCTGCTTCTTAATTCCGAAAGGGTTGTGCAAGGAGATTGAAGGAATGATAAAGAAATTTTGGTGGGGACAAAGACATGAAGAGTCAAAGATTGCTTGGGTGAGTTGGGAGAAAATGTGTAAAGCGAAGTCAAATGGGGGCATGGGCTTCCGAAATCTTCATGCCTTTAATTTAGCAATGCTTGCTAAGCAAGGATGGAGATTCTTGTCAAATCCGGATTCATTGTGTGCCAAAGTCTTTAAGGCTAGATACTTCCCAAATGGAGACGTTTTAAATTCAAAGTTGGGCTACAGCCCCTCATATACCTGGAGAAGTATTTTTAAGGGACTGGAAGTGATCCGGAAGGGTACTCGTTGGAGAGTAGGAAACGGAAGGCTCATTCATATCTGGGAGGACAAATGGCTTCCCACCCCAACAACTTATAAGGTAGTATCTCCTCCCCAACTTTTTGATGATTTCCCTATGGTCTCGGCCTTAATTGATGAGGATACTAGAAGATGGAAGGTTGACACCTTGAAGTCTCTCTTTCTCCCTTTTGAGGTTGAAACTATTCTTAATATTCCGCTAAGTCATAGTCTTCCTGAGGACAAAATAATTTGGGTGGGGAACAAAAGGGGGGAATTCTCAGTGAAAAGTGCGTATTATGTGGCCCTTGCTATGGTTAACTCATCAGATAGAGGGGAGAGTTCTCTTGCTGATCCTAGAATTCCTCTTTGGAAGCGGATTTGGCAGTTAAAAATCCCTCCAAAAATAAGAATTTTCTGTTGGAAGGCCTGTGTTAATGCCCTACCTACTCTGTTAAATTTAAGAAAAAGAGGGGTGAATACAGATGGAGTATGTCCCGTGTGTGGACTGGAGTTTGAATCTATCTATCATGCTCTCTTCAAGTGTGCTGGTGTCAAGAATATTTGGAATCTGTGGAAGGAGTGTCCAGTGGAGATTGGGGCTGAAAATATGGATTTTTCGGATTTGGCTTTGAAGATATTAAAGGATGGAACTTCTAGAGACTTGGAGATGCTGGTAGTGGTGGCTTGGGCTGTTTGGTATAGTAGAAACTTGAGAGTTTTTGAGGCAGTCAGTCAAGGGGCGGATCAGGTCTGGAATCATGCTATAAGTATGCTCTCTGACTATAAAGAAGCTGTGAAGTTTTGTGGGCTGGGTCCTTCAACCTGTGAGATTAGCTGGAAAAAGCCTCAAGCTGGGGTCTACAAAATAAATACTGATGGGGCTGCAGCTGATGACGGTAGGCAGTCAAGCATAGGAGTGGTAATTAGAGACTCTAAAGGAAAGGTGGCTGCTGCTCTCTGTAGAGTTTTGCCTGGCTGCTTCTCGGTGGATGAGACTGAGGTACTGGCTGTCGAGGCGGGGATTTTGCTTGCTAGAGAATTGGACCTGCATCAAATCATTGTGGAATCGGATTCACTCTCAGTCGTTCAAAGAATTTTGGCGAAAGATTTCAGCAGAGGTCTAGGCCACATTGTTCTTGGTATTTCTGGTTTTCTTGAAGAGTTTAATAGCTGGCAAGTCAGGCATTTGAAAAGGGATTTCAACAGGGTTGCACATGAGTTGGCCCACTTCGCTAATTGTAATGAAATAAGCCAGGTTTGGAGGGGTGTGTCTCCACCTGTTGTGAGAAACTTGGTTCACCTGGACTGTTTGTAGTGTGGCTGTTGCTTGCTTTCTGTTGTAGTTCAATTTCTGGTTTAATGAAAGCATTCCACTTATCAAAAAAAAAAAAAAATGCTATAAGGGCGGAGAGAGCAAAAATCTATATAACGAGAATAAGAACCGGTATTGGACCATGTAAAAAGTCCACCCTCCATAGGGAGATCCACCAGACCATGAGAGAAGGGTGGGAAGCAATGTTCTCCTTGTCATTGTCCTCTTCATCAGAAGAACTACAAAAGAGATATGCCACCTAGAACATTCCATTTCTCAGAAATTGGTAAATTACCAATTGCGTCAAAAGTTTTAGTTATTAGGAAAATGACGAATTTAATAATTTAACTATAATTCTATCACTTCCCCTCTTGTTTGTGCCTAAATTCCCCCTTAAATAGTTTTTTTTTGGTAAGTAATGAAATTATATATATACATATTTTAAATGGGAAGTAGAATAGAGACAGGAATTGAACTTAAGATCTCTTATTCGGATACCAAGATAAGTTATTGATCGTCTCAAAAGCTTAATCCATTAGAAAATTGTGGAATTTAATCATTTAACTATAATTCTAACAGGCACAAATAGAAAGTTAATGGTAGTGAACAAAAGGATTGAAAGCATGACATTTAAATAGTTTAGGAACAGAAATATATCTTTTGTAAGTATAGGGACAAAAGGGAAACTTTAGGGACGGAAACATTAATTTTCCCTAAAATGTACGTTCACAACTATCTTATTCAGCCGATCACACCAAACCAATAAAGCTTTTTTTCATCACAGCTAGATACAATCAGAATGCACCCTGTAATAGAGATTTGCACATTAAAATTATATATAAAGCATATACATGTGTAATGCATACCATTAGGAAAATATCTCTGATTAGTTATCAATGTTATTACCCTTCAAATTCACATAATTTTTCTAATTTCCCTTACAAAGAAGAAAATTTGATGAGTCTAAAATATGTACCTTTTCAAGGGGTTGAAGATGTTGCCATATTCACTCTTAACCATACAAGTAACTAATAAATCCTTACTATTTAACACTTAATCACGTCAGTAAATGTGGGGCAAGCAAACAAGGAAGGGCAGAGGGGTCTTCCACACTGAAAAATCTTTATTTTTATTTTTCCAGTGTATGTTAGTCTTGCATAAGCTAGTTATGCGATCCCAGGCTAGATTACTTGTGTTTACATAGTTGTAGAAGTATTTCAAAGCACAAAAGCGCAAATAAATGAGCGGAGCCAACCCCCAACGTGAAGAAATAAAATTGCTCTTACGACTTTTCTATTTGGAATGAGACGGGGCATACTTAAGTTGGCACCATAAAATATACATAAAAAATCTACAGGTCTAATGGGCCTCCTATGGACCAAGGAAAAGTTATTTTATGATGTTAAAGCAGCACTCATGTTAATGCCAAAGGAGTCCATATTCCTGGCAATGATAGTGACTTTGCAGCACCAAAGACAAATTAGTTTTCTATAAATTAGACTCAGAAGTGGCTTTTAAAGGGATGGAGCTACCTCTCTTTATTCTCTTATATCTGCACAAGGTCCTTCCTCAGAAAATTGTTTTCTCCATTAAAATTTCATGTGAAATTCATTGTTGGGAATTGTAGTTTCATTTGGTTTTGGCATAATGTGTGGTGCGGGGATGAACCGGTTAAAAATGTCTTTTCCTGACCTGCATTTTTGGCAGTTAATAAACAAGCCATTGTTGCTCAACATATGTATAGGCCAAATGATACAGTTCACTAATGCCCTACCTCAATTAGGGCCTTTAACAATTGGAAGCTTCAAACTATTGAGTATTTTTTTGACACTTTTAGTTTAGCTCATATTTCAAACTATTGAGTATTTTTTTGACACTTTTAGCTTAGCTCATATTTCAAGGAGAGGTTGGGATAAGATATATTGGGATCATAAACACATTGTACTTTTCTTATCAATAAAACTTTTATTACCTATCAAAAAAAGAAAAAAAAAAAGAAAGATATATTGGGTATTATCTAAAAACCACAGAGTTGATATGAAGTCTTTCTGCGGGACTTTATGTCACACCCCAAACCCAAAAGGGTCCAAGGCATGAAAAAGACATCTCAAAGAACCTGTAGATTTTCCTTTTTGACAATCCAATCCACATAAATCATATCAAGAACCAACATTGAGAATTATCATAATATTTTCATTGAATAAACTCTCAAAATAAGTCAGAGCTCTAAGCAATAATTACAAGGACCATTGGCCACAAAAGAATAGAGGTCTGAATAATTAATTACATATCACGGCTTGTCCCATTAGTGGAAATAACATCACAACCACTTTAATATACAAAAGAATAAGTCAAGCCTATTCTAAGATTTATACCATCTAATATACCCATTACAAAAGTTCAGCCTCCATCAGTAGTTAGTCTAACTACTATTAGCCACCCAAAAAGCTGTCTCAAAAGATTGTTGCCTACTCTGAAAAGATTATAAAGTAATGGAATGAGACAGAGCCCAGTAAGTAGCATATTTAATGGGGGTGGGGGAAATGCAAGTTTCATCTTCAATAATAATAGTATGACAAGAATTATTTAATAATGGAACACAAAGTTTCTCAAAGTAAAATATCTTGAAACTATACATTATAATCTGTGAAAATCAACAATGTAATTTCCAAAGTCATAATATCTAACATAAGATAAATTATCCCAAATCTACCATACTACCACATAAACTGGTCAGGGGATCCACCCATTCACAACTGGCATGATATTGTCCTCTCTGGTATGCAGACTCTTGGCCCCATGGACAGCAGCCTCACCCATACCCTCAAGGTTTTTCTCTCCCCCCATGGGCAGCAGGGAGAGCGCGTCAAATAGGACCTCTCTTGCATGTGGTCTCTTGGCCCCATAGACAGCAGCCTCACCCACACACAATCAAGGAACCTCTTCCCCCCATGGATAGCAGGGAAGAACGCGTCATCCAAAGTAAAAGGGCACTGACCTTGATTTGATTTCGTTGTCACAAAGACTACGGAAACCAAATCGGGTGATCACCGGGAAATCACACATGGCATAGTGTTAAAACAACATAAACTCACAGATTACATTATTTTGAAACACATAGTTCATATCCAAATAGTTTCAGAAAACCTTAAATAATCTACTTCTACAAAGTTTGTAAGGTTTTCAACTTCATTCTTATCAACAAGATTTTCTATAAATCTTCCAAGTACTAAGACAAGATAAGCATCTTAAATATTCCAATACACCATAAAATCCAAGATTTTCTTATCAAGATTAAATAAAAGATGCTCATTTATCCATAACACAAATTCATGCATTTCCCCAAATGCAATACCAAATATGATGCTCTTTTCATATATAATAATATATAATAGGGTCACAACACAATGCTTTTATGAAAACATATATCCATATATAATTTTCCAAAACGTATTTGACCCAAAAATAACATTTACAAAACATGGTTATTTTCCAAAATCCCATTAAAAGCTACTTACCTCGCAGCCGCAAAATCCTAATTCTCCAAGCTCCAAGGAGATTAGCTAGAACCTAACAATATCAAGTAAACCTATCACAATAAGTACAAAACTTGAAATTGCATCTAACCACAATTTAGGAATTTGCCAAATAATCACTTAATTAGGCAAGCCTAGTATTTAACCCCATCAATAATAATATATTTCACTTCCCTAGTTTCTCAACAAATTGATTCACAAGGTATAAACTCCAATTTATAGAGTTAACCCATTTAATACAATCTCCAACATTATGACTAGCTTCCATAAATTTTGCATTACATTACCAAGAGACCCATGAAAGCAAAATCAACATATCCTCCAAGACAAGAATTTAGAACTTCAACTAACTCCAAATAAACCCAATGGCAATGGAAAAATTTAAATTCACAAACCATCACATGTTATAGCTTAAAACCCCCAATTTTCCCACCATACATAAACCTTAATTAGCCATCAATAGCACAAAATATATATCCACTCATCAAATAATTCCACCAATGCCAAACCCATACATAGAAACACATAAATATCACTACCAATGCTCATAACTCACAAGAGTATCATTACTAAGGCTTAGATAAAAATATAACCTTAAGCAAAAATGCAAAACCCACAAAAAGATGAGAAATTTTTTACCTCAAATAAAATGATGAAGATGCTTTGAGGTTCCTAAGTATTTTTCCGGTGATCTTGCCGGAAAAATGATGGTGAAATAGTGTGGTTTGGAGTGGAGGCCGGTGGGTGAGTGTGGAGCTGTGTGTGCGTTTCAGTAGGGAGAAAAGAAAGAAATGAGAGAAAGAAAAGAAGGAGCCGGCCAAAAGAAGAGATAAGAGGGAGTGGGTGGTAGTGGGGTTAGGTGGGCTTGGCACGTGGGAACACAAAATTTGATTTTGACCATTTTTTTTTTTTTTTTTTAAAACTGACGGGATGTTACATTCTTCCCCTCTTATAAAAATTTCGTCCTCGAAATTTTACGTACCTTGATCTTGAAAAAGGCTTGGATATCTCGACAACATATCCTCCTCACGCTCCCAAGATGCCTCTCTCACCGAATGATTCTTCCAAAGCACCTTTACCCAAGGTATTGTTCTATTACGTAACACTTGCTCCTTACGGTCCAAAATCTCTGCCGGAACTTCTTCATAAGACAAGTCATTTCTAATTTGAAGAGGCTCATAACTTAGAACATGTGAAGGATCAGAAATATACTTCCTTAGCATAGATTCATGGAAAACATTATGAACTCCTGACAAGGCCGGTGGTAGGGCAATTCTATATGCAACTTCGCCCACTCTCTCCAAGACCTCAAAAGGCCCTACAAACCTAGGGCTTAACTTACCCTTTTTGCCAAATCTCATTACCCCTTTCATAGGCGCAACCCTAAGGAAAACTTTATCTCCAATTTCAAGTTCCAAAGCCTTCCTTTTAATGTCAAAATAGCTCTTTTGTCTACTTTGGGCTACTTGTAGTTGATTTCGAATCATATTTACCTTTTCACAAGTCTTCTGAATAATCTCTGGCCCCAAGATTTTTCGTTCTCCAACCTCATCCCAACAAATTGGGGATCTACACTTTCTCCCATACAAAGCCTCATAAGGTGCTGCTTTGATACTTGAATGGTAACTATTATTGTAAGCAAACTCTATCAAAGGTAATTGTTTAGCCCAACTCCCTTTAAAATCCAAAACACATGCTCTCAACATATCTTCTAGAGTTTGAATAATCCTTTCAGACTGTCCATCTGTCTGAGGGTGGAAAGCTGTGCTAAAATTCAATCTAGTACCCAAGGCCTTTTGCACACCACCCCAAAAATGAGAAGTAAACCTTGGATCTCTATCTGAAACAATAGTAGCAGGTACTCCATGAAGTCTCACAATCTCATCAACATAGAGCTGAGCTAACTGATCAAGGGAGTAGTTCATCCGAATAGGGAGAAAATGAGCTGTTTTTGTCATTCTATCAACAATCACCCAAATAGCATCATGACCCTTAGGAGATCTCGGCAGTCCTGAAACAAAATCCATAGTGATTTTCTCCCACTTCCATTGGGGAATAGGAAGTGGTTGCAACAAACCCGAGGGCCGTTGGTGCGACACCTTAACCTGCTGACAAGTCAAACATTGCTCTACAAAGTGGGCAATCTCCCTTTTCATATTATTCCACCAAAAGTTTTCACGAAGATCATGGTACATCTTTGTACTACCCGGATGTATTGTATATGGGGAATAGTGAGCCTCCTCTAAAATCTCCTTTTTAATTAATGGATCCTTAGGCACACAAAGTCTACTCCCAAATCTCAAAGCACCATCCTCAGAGATAGAAAATTCGGATTTCTTTCCACTACGCACCTCATCCATGATTTTCTTTAAATGTGGGTCATCGGCCTGTGACAATTTAATTCTTTCCACCAAAGTTGGTTGAACACTCAAACTAGCCAGGTAGGCCTCAGAATGGCCCATAACAACCTCAATCTCCATCCTTTCAAGATCCCGAATAATATTCTCTTGAGTGGTTAGCAAAGCAGCCGAAAAACTTGAAGGCTTTCTACTAAGAGCATCAGCTACAACATTAGCCTTACCAGGATGATAGTTAATAGAACAATCATAATCCTTAACCAATTCCAACCATCTCCGTTGCCTCATATTTAACTCCTTCTGGGTAAAGAAATACTTTAAACTTTTATGATCAGTGAAAATCTCACATCTTTCCCCATACAAATAATGTCTCCATATCTTCAAAGCAAAAACAACTGCAGCCAACTCCAAATCATGAGTTGGATAATTTTTCTCATAATTTTTTAACTGACGAGAGGCATAAGCCACAACCTTCCCATTCTGCATCAACACACAACCAAGTCCCTTATGAGAAGCATCACTATAAATGACAAAACCCCCTGTGCCTGAAGGGATAGTTAACACTGGAGCTGTGACCAATCTCTGCTTTAACTCTTGGAAACTTTTCTCACATTCTTCCTTCCACTCGAATTTAACATTCTTCTGAGTAAGTTGTGTCAAAGGAGTCGCAATGCGGGAAAATCCCTCTACAAATCTTCTGTAGTAACCAGCAAGGCCCAAGAAACTTCTTACCTCACTCACATTTGTAGGCCTATCCCAATTAACCACCGCTTCTATCTTATTAGGATCCACTGTAATTCCATCCTTAGATATCACATGACCCAAGAACACTACTTGATTCAACCAGAATTCACACTTCTTTAGCTTGGCATACAACTTCCTTTCTCTTAGAATCTGTAAAACAATCCTCAAGTGTTCTTCATGCTCTTCTTGGCTCTTAGAATAAATTAAAATATCATCAATGAACACAATGACAAATCGATCCAAGTACTCATGAAATACCCTATTCATCAAATCCATAAAAGCAGCAGGGGCATTAGTTAATCCAAACGGCATCACCAAAAATTCATAATGACCATATCTAGTCTGAAAGGCCGTCTTTGGTATATCCTCACCCTTAATCTTCAACTGGTGGTAACCAGAACGAAGATCAATCTTAGAAAAGACTTGTGCTCCTTGCAACTGATCAAATAGGTCATCAATACGAGGCAAAGGATATTTATTCTTTATGGTGACTCTATTAAGCTCACGGTAATCAATACACAACCTCATAGACCCATCCTTCTTCTTGACAAATAAAACTGGAGCTCCCCAAGGCGAGGCACTAGGGCGAATAAACCCTTTGTCCAGCAATTCTACCAATTGCTCTTTAAGTTCTTTCAACTCTGTGGGTGCCATTCTATATGGTGCCTTAGAAATAGGTGCAGTGCCAGGAAGGAGATCAATAGAGAACTCAATCTCACGATCCGGGGGCAACCCAGGTAAATCATCAGGAAAGACATCCGGGAATTCCCTCACAATGGGAATGTCTCCTATCTCCAATCCTCCACTTTGTAAATCCACTACACTAGCAAGGAATCCTTGGCATCCCTTTCTAAGCAAGCGGTTTGCTTGAATGCATGATATCACAGGAGGCATAAAAGGCAAACATGAAGCCTTAAATAGAAATTCTGATTCACCTGGAGGCCTAAACACCACCTCTTTCTCAAAACAATGCACACTAGCATGGTAAGAAGCCAACCAATCCATGCCCAAAATGACATCAAAATCGTGCATATCTAACAAAACCAAATCAGCCAATAACTCTCTACCCTCAATACAAATAACACAAGACTTAAGCACAAGATTAGCCATTAAAGTATCACCAACAGGGGTAGAAACTGATAACTCAAAATCAAGTAGTTCGGGGCTCTTGTCATAATTTTTAGCAAATGCACAAGAAATAAAAGAATGCGTAGAACCAGGATCAAAAAGAACTTTAGCATGTGCAGAGAACAAAGGAAGTATACCTGCCACCACTGTATCCGTGGCCTGAGCATCCTGAGTAGTCAAGGCATACACTCTACCTTGCACCATCTTCCCATTGTCATTACCCTTTGCAACTTGAGATGAGGAAGAGGAACCCGAGCCCTTAGAACTTGGGCATTCTCTAGCAAAGTGTCCGGGTTGCTTACAAGTAAAGCAAATTTTGACCCCATCACAATTTTGTCCATCATGAAGTTTACCACATCGAGAGCAAGACTTCTTATCACCGGACCTAGGATAGGCATTCTTGCTATGCCTAGAAGATTGTCCTCTATTACCCGAGTTTTTAAAGAAACCTTTCTTATGTCCTTGACCTTTACCATGTTGAGAATTAAAGGGCCCTTGCTTCTTTTCACTCTCCTTGGAACTAGGGTTGTTCTTAGAGTCTTCTTCAAGACTCATTGCCCGCTTCACAGCCTTAGTAAAAGTATCCACTCCAGAGGCTATAATGAGAGGGCGAATCCTATCATTAAGGCCTTCCCGAAACTTTTTCACTTTCTTGGACTCATCCGGAATCAAGTAAGAAGCAAAGCGAGAGAGCTCAACAAATCTTGCAACATACTCCCCCACTGTCATAGCCCCTTGAACCAAATCAGAAAATTCTTTTGCCTTACGATCCTTCACTACATCAGGGAAGTATGTCCTATTGAAAACTTCCTTAAACTTTTCCCAAGTAATAGGAGTGTCCCTCAACTCCGTCCTCAACGATGGCTCAGTGCTTTGCCACCATCTATCAGCAGGACCCTGAAGAACATATGTGGCATACAACACCTTCTGGGCATCCGTACATTCAAGGGCTCTCAGTAATTTTTCCATCTTTAGCAGCCAATCCTCTGCTGCCATAGGATCAGATCCCCCATCAAAAGTTGGAGGGTTTTGCTTACGGAACTCCCCAAAAAGGAAATCCTCCCTCCTACGTCCACCACCTTGGATTGCTCTAGCAATCCTAGCATAAATCCTGTCTGCCACTGCCACCTCATCAATCACGCCACCATCAGGAGTGACAGATCTCTCACGCTCTTGGCGTTGCCTATGGCCAGGCTCTGGAGCTATAACCTCATCCACATGCCTTACTTTACGTGCTTTCTTTTTAGGAGGCATAGTGTACCAAAGTACTTATACCTATACCCAAGAAACAAGCAAGTAAATAACAAGGCAAGATAGAAGGTTAAAATAGAAAAGATAGATAAGGAAAAAGGAATAGCAGGTGGAAGTTGAAACAAAGGAACAAAATAAAGAATTCATCAAACCCCTAATGCTCTGACTTAGATCAAAATCAAAACCAATTCCTATTTTCAAAGTCTACAGAATCATAACCTAAGCTCTGATACCATAACTGTCACACCCCAAACCCAAAAGGGTCCAAGGCATGAAAAAGACATCTCAAAGAACCTGTAGATTTTTCTTTTTGACAATCCAATCCACATAAATCATATCAAGAACCAACATTGAGAATTATCATGATATTTTCATTGAATAAACTCTCAAAATAAGTCAGAGCTCTAAGCAATAATTACAAGGACCATTGGCCACAAAAGAATAGAGGTCTGAATAATTAATTACATATCACGGCTTGTCCCATTAGTGGAAATAACATCACAACCACTTTAATATACAAAAGAATAAGTCAAGCCTATTCTAAGATTTATACCATCTAATATACCCATTACAAAAGTTCAGCCTCCATCAGTAGTTAGTCTAACTACTATTAGCCACCCAAAAAGCTGTCTCAAAAGATTGTTGCCTACTCTGAAAAGATTATAAAGTAATGGAATGAGACAGAGCCCAGTAAGTAGCATATTTAATGGGGGTGGGGGAAATGCAAGTTTCATCTTCAATAATAATAGTATGACAAGAATTATTTAATAATGGAACACAAAGTTTCTCAAAGTAAAATATCTTGAAACTATACATTATAATCTGTGAAAATCAACAATGTAATTTCCAAAGTCATAATATCTAACATAAGATAAATTATCCCAAATCTACCATACTACCACATAAACTGGTCAGGGGATCCACCCATTCACAACTGGCATGATATTGTCCTCTCTGGTATGCAGACTCTTGGCCCCATGGACAGCAGCCTCACCCATACCCTCAAGGTTTTTCTCTCCCCCCATGGGCAGCAGGGAGAGCGCGTCAAATAGGACCTCTCTTGCATGTGGTCTCTTGGCCCCATAGACAGCAGCCTCACCCACACACAATCAAGGAACCTCTTCCCCCCATGGATAGCAGGGAAGAACGCGTCATCCAAAGTAAAAGGGCACTGACCTTGATTTGATTTCGTTGTCACAAAGACTACGGAAACCAAATCGGGTGATCACCGGGAAATCACACATGGCATAGTGTTAAAACAACATAAACTCACAGATTACATTATTTTGAAACACATAGTTCATATCCAAATAGTTTCAGAAAACCTTAAATAATCTACTTCTACAAAGTTTGTAAGGTTTTCAACTTCATTCTTATCAACAAGATTTTCTATAAATCTTCCAAGTACTAAGACAAGATAAGCATCTTAAATATTCCAATACACCATAAAATCCAAGATTTTCTTATCAAGATTAAATAAAAGATGCTCATTTATCCATAACACAAATTCATGCATTTCCCCAAATGCAATACCAAATATGATGCTCTTTTCATATATAATAATATATAATAGGGTCACAACACAATGCTTTTATGAAAACATATATCCATATATAATTTTCCAAAACGTATTTGACCCAAAAATAACATTTACAAAACATGGTTATTTTCCAAAATCCCATTAAAAGCTACTTACCTCGCAGCCGCAAAATCCTAATTCTCCAAGCTCCAAGGAGATTAGCTAGAACCTAACAATATCAAGTAAACCTATCACAATAAGTACAAAACTTGAAATTGCATCTAACCACAATTTAGGAATTTGCCAAATAATCACTTAATTAGGCAAGCCTAGTATTTAACCCCATCAATAATAATATATTTCACTTCCCTAGTTTCTCAACAAATTGATTCACAAGGTATAAACTCCAATTTATAGAGTTAACCCATTTAATACAATCTCCAACATTATGACTAGCTTCCATAAATTTTGCATTACATTACCAAGAGACCCATGAAAGCAAAATCAACATATCCTCCAAGACAAGAATTTAGAACTTCAACTAACTCCAAATAAACCCAATGGCAATGGAAAAATTTAAATTCACAAACCATCACATGTTATAGCTTAAAACCCCCAATTTTCCCACCATACATAAACCTTAATTAGCCATCAATAGCACAAAATATATATCCACTCATCAAATAATTCCACCAATGCCAAACCCATACATAGAAACACATAAATATCACTACCAATGCTCATAACTCACAAGAGTATCATTATTAAGGCTTAGATAAAAATATAACCTTAAGCAAAAATGCAAAACCCACAAAAAGATGAGAAATTTTTTACCTCAAATAAAATGATGAAGATGCTTTGAGGTTCCTAAGTATTTTTCCGGTGATCTTGCCGGAAAAATGATGGTGAAATAGTGTGGTTTGGAGTGGAGGCCGGTGGGTGAGTGTGGAGCTGTGTGTGCGTTTCAGTAGGGAGAAAAGAAAGAAATGAGAGAAAGAAAAGAAGGAGCCGGCCAAAAGAAGAGATAAGAGGGAGTGGGTGGTAGTGGGGTTAGGTGGGATTGGCACGTGGGAACACAAAATTTGATTTTGACCATTTTTTTTTTTTTTTAAACTGACGGGATGTTACATTCTTCCCCTCTTATAAAAATTTCGTCCTCGAAATTTTACGTACCTTGATCTTGAAAAAGGCTTGGATATCTCGACAACATATCCTCCTCACGCTCCCAAGATGCCTCTCTCACCGAATGATTCTTCCAAAGCACCTTTACCCAAGGTATTGTTCTATTACGTAACACTTGCTCCTTACGGTCCAAAATCTCTACCGGAACTTCTTCATAAGACAAGTCATCTCTAATTTGAAGAGGCTCATAACTTAGAACATGTGAAGGATCAGAAATATACTTCCTTAGCATAGATTCATGGAAAACATTATGAACTCCTGACAAGGCCGGTGGTAGGGCAATTCTATATGCAACTTCGCCCACTCTCTCCAAGACCTCAAAAGGCCCTACAAACCTAGGGCTTAACTTACCCTTTTTGCCAAATCTCATTACCCCTTTCATAGGCGCAACCCTAAGGAAAACTTTATCTCCAATTTCAAGTTCCAAAGCCTTCCTTTTAATGTCAAAATAGCTCTTTTGTCTACTTTGGGCTACTTGTAGTCGATTTCGAATCATATTTACCTTTTCACAAGTCTTCTGAATAATCTCTGGGCCCAAGATTTTTCGTTCTCCAACCTCATCCCAACAAATTGGGGATCTACACTTTCTCCCATACAAAGCCTCATAAGGTGCTGCTTTGATACTTGAATGGTAACTATTATTGTAAGCAAACTCTATCAAAGGTAATTGTTTAGCCCAACTCCCTTTAAAATCCAAAACACATGCTCTCAACATATCTTCTAGAGTTTGAATAGTCCTTTCAGACTGTCCATCTGTCTGAGGGTGGAAAGCTGTGCTAAAATTCAATCTAGTACCCAAGGCCTTTTGCACACCACCCCAAAAATGAGAAGTAAACCTTGGATCTCTATCTGAAACAATAGTAGCAGGTACTCCATGAAGTCTCACAATCTCATCAACATAGAGCTGAGCTAACTGATCAAGGGAGTAGTTCATCCGAATAGGGAGAAAATGAGCTGTTTTTGTCATTCTATCAACAATCACCCAAATAGCATCATGACCCTTAGGAGATCTCGGCAGTCCTGAAACAAAATCCATAGTGATTTTCTCCCACTTCCATTGGGGAATAGGAAGTGGTTGCAACAAACCCGAGGGTCGTTGGTGCGACACCTTAACCTGCTGACAAGTCAAACATTGCTCTACAAAGTGGGCAATCTCCCTTTTCATATTATTCCACCAAAAGTTTTCACGAAGATCATGGTACATCTTTGTACTACCCGGATGTATTGTATATGGGGAATAGTGAGCCTCCTCTAAAATCTCCTTTTTAATTAATGGATCCTTAGGCACACAAAGTCTACTCCCAAATCTCAAAGCACCATCCTCAGAGATAGAAAAAAATGTGATAAAAAATTTAAACAAGAGAAGTGTAAAAATCGATGAGACAGAAGACGTGTGTGATAAAATCGATGAAAATGTGATAAAATTTAAAAATATGAAGTGTAAAAATCAATGAGACAGAAGACGTGTGTGGTTAAGAATAAACAAGAAAAAAATAATTAAAAATGAGAAGCAAGTAATATATGTCTAGTGAGGAAAAATAATACTTTAATAAAAAATAATAAAATGTTGAAAATTGTGTTGTATTGGGCAGTGTGCTTAGTCAAAAGAATCAAGCCACTGCCCAGTCTGTAGTAGTTTTATTATAACTTTTTTTTTTCTTCAGATTCATGTTCATCTAAACATGTGAAGAGAAAAACAAAGTTGTCATGTTATTTGTCATCAATATAATTGCAGAGAGAACAAAATAAAATAAAATATTTAAGCATATTTGATCATCCAAGCAATTATAAAAAAAAAAAAATAAAGGAAAAATCCTTTAGACATGTTCATCTAGGGAAAATAAAAATACTTAGACATGTTCGTTCAAGCATTTAAAAAAAAGGTAGAACAACTACCTAGACATGTTCATCTAAGCATTCAAGAGAAAGTTGTGCCTAGAAGTGTTCATCTAGCATTCAAGAGAAAATTGTGCTTTAGCCTAGAAGTGTTCATCTAAGCATGTAAAAGGAATATCAATGAGGCATGTAGGCATGTTCATACAAGCATATCATAAAAGAAACAAATAATGACTTGTTAAGCATTTATTCAAGAATGTGTAGAAAGTTAAGAACATAATTAACTACTTACCAGCATAAAACATAAACTAAAAGGGGGAAGTGATCACTTAAAGGGCTAGGGAGAAAGCAAGGAAGTACTAAACTACAATCAAAGTAAGAACAATGGTTGCACAATAGCTTTTCTTTTCTGCTTTCTCACTAACTCTCTAGAGGGAATTCGGGGTCCAGAAAATGGAAGAGGTCTTCTCTATTTATGGGGGAAGGGATGGCTTAGCTTTAAAGCTAAGTTATAAGCTTTCTTCTGAAGCTAAGGGATGAGATAACCTGTTTAAATAAGCTGGAATAGATTTGTGTTGATCCCCATTTGAATTTTGAAAGGAAGTTGAAGGTGATGCTGCACCTGCTTCGTATTTTGGCTCTAACTTTCTGCTCAAAATTCCAATTGATTCAAGATTGGTGTTTTTTGAAAGGAAATTAAATTATCTACAACTTTTTCAGAAATAGAGGAAACCAAATTTCAATGTTTTCCAGGCCAAAAATGTGTTTCCAATTGCTACTGAAAATAGTAACGTTTTCTGAGCATTTTTGAAAATTTTCACAGGATTTATCTGTTTCTCTACACAATTTATTTTTATAAAAAACTTTCTTCCAAAGCTAAGGGAAGGGATAATCCTATTAGACAAGCTTGAACAGATTTGATGTTGATCCCTATGATAGGCCACAAATGTATTGACCCATTGTGATAAATTAACTAAGTTAATTAATTAGATTCAATTACATGCAATATGCGTGGTAGCACAAACAAATCAACAACTAAGTTAAATGCAGTGGAAAATAAATTTGACATAGTTGAATTGTTTACGAATGGGGAGAACTACCGAAGCAAAACCCCACAGGTGATTTTAAGGTCACCACTCCCCAGAATCCACTATTATCACAACAAGCGGTTACAAGTAAAAGAATCCCAGTATCATATACCAACCTACAATTGAACCCTTACCTCAATATCGAATTGGACTTGTTCTGTAGTGACAATCTCTCCTTTTGATACACGGTTCCCAGTACATGACTAACCAATTACGCCGATCCCAGTACGCGACTTCAATCACCAACTAGAGAAGGATGTTGGTTGCAAAGTTCTTCAATTTATCACATGATGAAGATCACGAAGTTGCTTGGTCACAAAACCCAACATAGCAGCTTCTTGATAAGAAAGATGAATTAGGGTAAATTCTGTCTCCAATCACAATTTGCTTGAATAAAACTTTGCTCAATACTTGTGTAACTTGTGTCTCTGTTTACGGCCCTTAAAATAATCCTTATATATGTCTAGAGTTGTGAGAAAAGAAAGTCCAAACATATAATCATGGATTGGATGAAAAACAGTCCTGGAAAACTGAGTTTCATAAACCTCGATAAATACCCTATTTATCGAGCTACTGTTGAACCACGAGATTCAAACAGCTCTAAGTCTCGATATATACTAGCAGTTGAACTCTAATGAACAACACTTTTCACACTTGATTCTTGGACAGACTTGCATGGCTTTAACACTTGAATTTAAAACAAGGTTTCTTGAAGCATCAAACACATTTTAAATCTACCCAATTACAAGTAAAGTGCGTTTTGTTAAGGGATTAGCCAATTACACAAAATAGTGACATATGTTCCTAACATATGAATCACATATGTCCTAACAATCTCTCCTTTTGGCAATCTGTGACAAAACCACAGCAAACAAATGAACATATGAGAGAAGTCATAAATCACTCAACTCATATTCACTTGTTACATACAATAAAATCTATCCCAATTAGAGGGACGCTCATAAAAAGTGGACATAAGCTCATCTTGGAAACAGTTCTTAGATGCTCACAACCGGGGTAGTCAGGATGCTTTACCATCGGGACACGGAGCACATCAGATACAATATTTGGTTTGACCACTATGCATATACCTCGAACGCGAGTAACAAAAAGAGGTAATGAATAATCGAATCCATGCATGTTGGAGTAAAACTCGTAGATCAACATGGACAGACAAGTGATCGGGATGTCACACAGTGACTCCTAACCCCTACTATAGATGATAGTGGGTAGGTCAGTGTTGGAGAAGTCCGACAAAATGACTTGGTGTTTTGAACGAACACCTCGTCGAGAAAAGTTCTCCGAGAAGTCCTTTCGGGACTACTCATCACAGAACCGAATAGAAGAAGTAGGATTAGAGAAAGTGGATGCCCCGAAACGAAGAGGGTTTCGGGACAGAGTGGACTTATGTTTTGGTGCCATGATGCACTAACGTAAACTAGAGAGAGAGAGAGAGGGGGGGGGGGGGGGGGAGAAAGAAACAATCAGAAAAGTCCCAAAATAGTTCAAAATATAAGAATATAGTGAATGTAAGGAACGTATGCATGAAAATGCATGAGCATGTGATATGCAATAGTAAAAACCTCATGGGCTTAGCCCAATCCAATCCTACCAGCACATAATTAGTTTAACATATATAACACACATCTAAATGCATGAAAATATAGTTATAATGTACATGAGATGCAATGCATGAAGTTTTTAAGATCAAATCTTCAAAATCCATTCCAAAAAGTTTGCAAAAAGCTCATCAATTTTGAAAAATCCCAATTTTTTTTAAAAAACCCCAAATTCTAGGTCAAAAGATATGAGATGCATGGAAATGAAGGATTAAGACTCTTACCAAGTGAAGGAAACTTGATTAAGGCCGAAAAATCGTTGAGGAAGAGGTTTGGAGTGAGAGAGAGAGGTTTAGGGAATTGAAGACTCTAGAGAGATCGAGTAAAATTAGATTCGGATCGCGCTGACCCTTTATATACAAGCTCAGTAATTCTCGACAGATCGAGAGATGTCGAGAGGTGTCGAGCTTTAAAGGGTTCGACAGATGAAGCTATCGAGCAAGTGTCCAAGGCAAAAAGAAGCTCAATAGATCGAGGATCTGTCGACGAGCTATCGAGGGGACATAAACTTTCTCGATCGATCGACCTAGCTATCGAGAGGTGTCAAGATTGCGATAAAAAGTAACTGAAGAGCTCGATAAGTAAGCTAGGTATTGAGAAGTGCCGAGGAGCTGTCGAGATTGCTTAAAAACACTTTTTCAAAGAAGAGAAAAACACAGACATGAATGCAATCAAACATGTAACTCAACTAAGGATCCAAACAACATTTTGAACTCTCAAAATCATCTCTAAAACAAATGTTAAGCACATAGATCCCAAAACACACACACACACACACACACACACACACACACAACAAATCTAACTAATTTTATAGTTTAAAAAGAAGTTAAGACAATTTAATGAGCATACATTAACACATGTAACCCTTGTGATGGCCAAATCACATTGTACCTGCACATGTATCAATAGTAGCAAAGAATATTGCGAGTTGTGTGTGAAAAACATCACAAGATTGCATAAGTGTATACATGTTATGACGATTTGAGATATGAGAAAATCACTTTAACTCACACACAATCATAACTGTTTGATGGGGACTATCACCTTCGAGGTACATCTTATAACTCCCACATCTCCTAGAATACACGCTTGCAATCATATAAAACATTTTGATCTTTTTGTTTTTTATTTTTCTTTGCATATTTTTCTTTTTAATAAGCATATCATACATGGGCATATAAGAGAAAGAAGAGAAATACCCAATGATGTTAAGCATTTGACATTGCACTTTTGCTATGCCGAAGCATACGGATGTCATTTCATGATTGGTGGGCAACAGTAGTGAGATGGTTATTTATGCCTTTCTCTTAGGATTTTCTATTCCTTCCCTTCAAAAAGAGTGATACGACTGTTAAGTATAAGAGATTACTTAATCTTACTCATCACAAATAATAGCCACAAAGCTCACTTGCTTAGTTGTGCATAGAGATGCTCATCTAAGCTACAAGAAATGCAAAGTTTAGAAAATTTTGTTTCAATAGCCATCCAAGGTACACAAGTACCAATGTACACAAACACACATTGTTTTTGTATTTTTCAATTTTTTTTAATTTTTATATGAAAAACAAAACAAAGTAAAAACTGAAAGCAAAACCAAACAAAAACATGTAAAACAAAGTAATGCAAAGCATAAAACTAGACTGACTCAAAACAATAAAGCAAAACACACAAGTAATGCAAAAATAAAAACAAGAAAGGGAGAGAGAAAAGAAGTGACAGAATCACTTAGAGCCTTTTTCTTTCCACATCTTGGAAGAACCTTTTCGTCTAACAAATCCTTGATCTGGCGGTGAGGGGGAAGAGTTAAAACTGTTCAAGTTTGAAAGGAACATAAGGGCTTAGAGAAGATTTCCAAGAGGAGCAAGAGAGGATGGAAGCTAATTCTGATCTCCCGACGCGATCATGCCGTTGCTCTGTTGAGTGGCTAGCCACTTGTAGCAAATAGGTCAGTATGTCCAGTTGCACCACAGTGATGACAGAAATGCTGCTTTTTCTATTTTGGCTTTTGAGAGTTTCCCTTCTTAGCCCTAGGGTTTTTAGTCTCATTCTTAGTAAGTTTAGGGGGCGCTCCTAAGATAGACTTACCTTTATCTATGTTCTCACTAGCTAATTCATTTTTAATTTAATTGTTCTCAGTTTCAACATTATTTGCAGGAGGAACAAAAATAGTAGTACTAGTAGAAGTGATACTAGGAGAAAAAAAATCATACCCTAAATCGGTTCGATCGGAAATAGATTTCTGAAAACGGAGCATTTCATCAAGCTTAGCACTTGA
Source organism: Quercus glauca (assembly GCA_023736055.1). NCBI lineage: Eukaryota > Viridiplantae > Streptophyta > Magnoliopsida > Fagales > Fagaceae > Quercus > Quercus glauca. The sequence continues at coordinate 70,499,008 of CM043318.1, forward strand.
AGTCCTTTCCAGCTGTGCTCTGACTTGGAATAGTTCTGCCTCAAGCTTCTTGATCTTCTCATCCAAGAAGTTATTCTCAAACCTCAGTGCTCTAATAGTCTGATTGGCTTCATCAAACTTTGTAGAGATTTCTTCTCACTCTAGCTCCACATCACTAAGCTTCTTGGTGGTCAACCTATACAACTTCTCATGCTTTTCTGAGACCTTGTATAACTTTGCATTGGCTGTGTGGATGTCATCTTGTTCATACATCTCCTCAAACTTGGACTCCACCAATTCCTCTTCTTCATCCACATCTTCAACAATCCCCTCAGTAGGATTGACAGTGGTAGTGAAGGCATTTAAGATTCTTTCATCCTCATTGTTGGAATCATCCTCAGGCTTGGTGTTGCTCAATGTAGCAGCAAGTGCCTTGCTCTTTCCAATGGTCTTCAGATATGTGGGGAACTCTTGTTTCATATGTCCAAAGCCTTGACACCCGAAGCACTTTGGTCCTGAGGGAACAGTGTATTAACCGCCATCCCTAGCATCCTTCTTCCCTTTGTCTTGGTTCTTGAACTGTGAGGAGCTAGATTGCCTACGGTCCTTGTCGAAGCCCTTCCTATTGGTATTCTTCATGAACTTATTAAATTGCCTTGTAATGTAGGACTTCATCTTGGAATCTTCATCATCTGAAGACTCATCAGTATCACTGTTCTTGGCCTTCAATGCCATACTCTTGCTCTTGCTTTTGCTCGATTTCCTGATACTTGTCAAACCCAACTCATTGGTTTGCAGATTGCCAACTAACTCTGTCAAAGAAATTTTGTCAATATCCTTTGATTCCTCAATCGCGGTGATCTTGGCATGGAATCTTTCGGGCAGAGATCTGAGCACCTTTCTCACAATCTTGGGTTTAGGAATGGTTTCCCCAAGATTAAAAGCTGAGTTTACTATGTCCTTGAGCTTGGCATAGAACTCATCAAACGACTCATCCTTCTCCATCTTGATTTCTTCGAAGCTTGTAGTAAGCCTTTGAAGCTTGGAGTCCTTGACAGCCTTGGTTCCTTCATAGGTTGTCTAGAGAATGGTCCATGCTTCCTTCGTAGTTTCAGTGGAGGATATCTTCTTGAACAAAACATTCAATGCCCTGCTGTTGAAGTTTGCCGCCTTGATCTTAGCATCATCCCAGTCGGCAGGCGCTTCCTTCGGCTTGGTCCAGCCTATCTCCACAGCTTGCCACACTTTCTCATCTAGAGACTGCAAGAAAGCTCTCATGCGTACTTTCCAGTATGTATAGTTAGTGCCATCAAATAAATGAGGCATAATAAGAGACTGTCCTCTGTCCATGACAAACAGGGTTAATGGATCACACAGTAATGATTAACCCTAATCAGAGTGTGCCTACTCTGATACCACTTGATAGGCCATAAATGTATTGACCCCTTGTGATAAATTAATCAATTAATTAGCCAAGTTAATTAATTAAATTCAAATACATGCAATATGTGTGGTCACACAAAAAAATTACCAACTAAGTTAAATGCAGCGAAAAATTAATTTGACACAGGTGATTTGTTTACGAATGGGGAAAATCACCAAGGCAAAACCCCACCGGGTGATTTTAAGGTCACCACTCTCGAGAATCTACTATTATCATAACAAGCGGTTACAAGTAAAGGAATCCCAATACCTTATACCAACCTATAGTTGAACCCTTACCCTAATACTCAATTGGACTTGTTCTGTAGTGACAATCTCTCCTTTTGATGCACGGCTCCCAGTACGTGACTAACTAATTATGTGGATCCCAATACACGACTTTAATCACTAACTAGAGAAGGATGTTGGCTGCAAAGTCAGTTCATCACATGATGAAGATCAAGAAATTGCTTGGTCACAAAACCCTATAGTGTACAAACACAGCAGCTTCTTGATAAGAAAGATGAACTAGGGCATATTCTTTCACCGGTCACAATTTGCTTGAATAAAACTTTGCTCAATACTTGTACAACTTGTGTCTTTGTTTAGAGCTCTTAAAATAATCCTTATATATGTCTAAGGTTGTGAGAAAAGAAAACTCAAACATATAATCACAGATTGGATGAAAAACAGTCCTGGAAAACTGAGTTTCATAAACCTCTATTTGTCGAGCTGCTGTTGAGCCATGAGATTCAGACAGCTCTAAGTCTCAATAGATACTAGCTGTCAAGTTTTAATGAACAACACTTTTCACAATTGATTCTTAGACAGACTTGCATGGCTTTAACACTTGAACTTGAAACAAGGTTTCTTGAAGCATCAAACACATCCTAGATCTACCCAATTACAAGTAAAGTGCGTTTTGTCAAAGGATTAGCCAATTACACAAAATAGTGACATATGTTCCTAACATGTGAATCACATATGTCCTAACACCCCATTTGAAATTTTAAAAGAAAATTGAAGATGATGCTGAATTTGTGATATCTTCTGCACCTGTTTCATATTTTGGCCATAACTTTCTGCTCAAAATTCCAATTGATTCAGGATTGATATTTTTGGAAAAGAAATTAAATTCTCTACAACTTTTATAGAAATAGAGAAAACCAAATTTCAACGTTTTCTAGGCCAAAAATGCAATTCAAGTTGCTGCTAAAGATAATGACGTTTTTTTGAGCATTTTTCTGTTTTTTTGAATTTTTCATGGATCATGTCTTTTTCTATCTCCAACATTTTTTTTTTCAAAAGAGTAGATAAGATGCCATAAAGGAAAACATTTTTTATTATTTCTTTAAAAAAATGAAATAAAATGAAATCCAATAAAAAATCACACTTAATTAATTTTAAATTAATTCTTGTGAGAACCAATCAAAATTAAGTGTTTAAAATAAGACATGATTGGGCCCATTGTGTAGTTGAGCCATGATCATTGAAAATTTTTTGTATGATAACTTTTGATCAGGTGGCCCGATCAAAACCAATGACATACCATAATGATTGTTAGAGCGTCAAGATTTGTTTTGTATCACAAATCTGAAGATCTACTGGTTGGTTAAATGCAAGTTGTAAAATGGGGTGTCTACAATTATCCTTCTCATTATCAACTGGCTTTTCTTCATATCCACTTGCTATCATATCCTTAAGTTCTTCTAAATCCTCATTGTCCTTATCTTCTTCATAATCCTGGAATCAACGCATGTCATTGTCACTGCCAACCTCTTCCTCTGGTTCATCATCTACAGATTCTTTAACAAGAACACCATTTGGAGATGGAGACAAATCAATTAATCCATGCAGATAGGAAGCAATGTTTTTTGTTGTTGTTGTTGTTGTTGTTGTATAAGTAATAAACTTTATTGGTAGAAAAACAAGTACAAGAAAAACCAAAGCACACAAGACATGTACATGTACTAAGGGAAACAAGGGACAAACAAAACTAAGATTTTAAGAAGAATAAAAACAACATGTGTGTTTGGCAAAAATTATTTTTGCCAACTTATTTTTGCTACTATTTATGGACATCACTGCACTTTTTGGTACTATTCATAAGTTCCACTGTACTATTTCAGCTGACTTTTACCTTTATCTACAGTACTTTCAGCAAAAAAATTTTAGTTTTAGCAAAATAAGCGGATTCCAAACAAACCTTACATCTATAGATCAAATCAGACAAAGAACTGTAAGAGAGAACACCCGACGCATTTGTCCACCCAAACAAAGTCTAGAAGAAGTCTTCAAGGCTTGAATCAATCTTTTGGTTCCTTCAAAGATCCAAAGATTCCTCTAGATCCAAATATTCCACATCAAACAGTGGGAGATCATGTTCCAAATCATGCCAATTCTATGTTTACTAAACTTGCCAAGGCAGCTAGCTAGAAGCTCCTCTACATCCTTGGGCATAACCCAAAAAACCCCAAAAAGTGAAAACACTAAATTCCACAATTCTCTGGCTATTAGGCAATGCAAGAGTAGACGATTAGTATTCTCCCCTGCCCTCTCACACATATAGCACCAGTCAATAATAACAAGTTGGTGCTTCCTCAAATTGTCATTGGTCAAAATTCTACCCAACCCCGTTGTCCATACAAAAAAGTTGATCTTTGAAGGCACTTTGGAAATCCACACAATCTTCCAAGGGAAGACAATTGGGAAGGGGGTTGTAAAACTTTATAATAAGATCAAAATCCCTCGAGAAGCAGGTTTCCACCATAGCCCATCCAACCCTTCCCCTTTCCATACTCTGGAATACTGTAAATCCACTAAAAAGGCAGCTAACTGTAACTTCCAGTCCAGAACCGATCGAATGAAGGTTATATTCCAATGGTAGCTATTCCCTGATAAAGAAATCAACCATGCCATTGATGCATCCCTATATCAAGCAATGCTATACAGCTCAGGGAAAATCTCCTTTAAAGGAGGTCCTCCACACCAAGGACCATGCCAAAATTTAATAGAAGAACTATCCCCCACCTTAAAGCTAATGTTGCGATGAAAAGAATCCCACCCCTTCCTATTGCTCTTCCAAAGGCACACCCCATAAGGCCCTTGTACCCTATTTAAACACCAACACACCCCCCCCCCCCCCCCACATACTTTCATACTTATTGTCAATAACCCTTCTCCATAGCGCCTCCCTCTCCAAAGCATAATGCCACAACCATTTCCCCAACAATGCTTGATTAAAGACAACCAAGTTTTGAAAGCCTAAACCCCTATTATGAAGTGGCTAATGCACATTCCTCCACCTCACCAAGTGAAATTTGAATTCATCTCCCAACTCTCCCCATAGAAAATCTCTTTGTAATTTCTCCATACGTCTGGCCACACTTAAAGGGATAGGAAACAAAGATTTATAGTAAGTGGGTAAGCTAGATAACGTGCTTTTAATTTGCGTATACACCCCCCCCCCCCCGCGGGCGGCAGGCAGCAGCCAAACGCCTTTCCATATTTTCCAACACACCATTCCACACAACCTTTGCTTTAAAGGTTGAACCTAAGGGAAGACCTAGGTAAGTCATGGGTAATTAGGACACCTTGCTTCTCAAAACACTAGCCAAGGTGTCAACATTCAATACATCACCAACTGGAACTAGTTCAGATTTCCTCAAATTGATTTTCAACTTAGAAATAATTTGAAACCACACAAATTCCAGGTCTAGCTTGCACAAAACCCCTTGTATACTCCCCCTTTGAGACGACTCTCTAAACATGCATTAGCAATTAATGTTAAACCCATAATTTGTCTCTAGCTAACAAAGGCGTTTTGAGGGACCGAAACCACCTTATGAAGCACCCACCTTTAACCTATTTGCCAAAACTTTAACTACAATTTTGTAAGTCCCTGTAATCAAAGTAATAGGACGAAAGTCCTTAATCTCACTTGCCCCCGATTCTTTCTTGGAATAAGAGAGATAAAGGTAGCATTAATGCTCTTCTCAAAGGTAATGTGTTCATCAAAATGATTGAAAACCTTCATAATATTTTCCTTCACAACACCCCCAACAAGTTTGAAAAAAAGCCATAGTGAAACCATCCGGTCCTAGTGCTTTATCCCTGTTCGTGTTCGACACCGCCTCATAAACCTCATCCTCTGTGAAACACCTCCCTAGGCAATCTGAATCCTCCAAATCGAAGGCTGAAATCAAGGTCGTCCAACAAAGGACAAGAAACTCCCGGTTCAGAAAATAGGGCTTTATAGAAATCCACAATCTTCTCATTAATAGCCTCTTGATTAGTGAGCTCCTCTCCATCTACAAGTAATCTCCCAATATAATTATGGCAATGATGTGAGTTCACAAGTCTATAAAAGAACTTTGTATTTCTATCCCCTTCCTTCAAGGGCAACATTCTTGATTTTTGCCTCCAATCAATCTCTTCCATCAATAGGATCCACTCAAGCTCTGTTTTGGCCTACTCCCTTAGCAATTTTCATCCTCCAATAATGCCTTGTTATCCTTAGTCTCATCCAATAAATTAATACTATTCGCTATTCAACAAAGTATCTTTTTGTTGAGTAATATTACCAAAGTCTGAAGCGTTCCACTTTTTCAAGTCAAGCTTTTGGAGCCTTCAATTTATTTGCAAGAACAAAACTAAGTGATCCATGAAACTCATAGGAGTCCCACCAACCCTTCACCTTTTCAACAAAGCCATCCGTGTTTAATCATATTTTTTCAAAGTGAAATGGACTCAGACCCTGTTGCACAACACTGCACCCAAAAAAAAAAAAAAAAAAGGGTGATGATCCGAAAATAGCCATGGTAAATGCATTTGGCTAAACATAGAAAAATGCTATAAGGGCGGAGAGAGCAAAAATATATCTAAACGAGAATAAGAACCGGTATTGGACCATGTAAAAAGTCCACCCTCCATAGGGAGATCCACCAAACCATGAGAGAAGGGTGGGAAGCAATGTTCTCCTTGTCATTGTCCTCTTCATCAGAAGAACTACAAAAGAGATATGCCACCTAGAACATTCCATTTCTCAGAAATTGGTGAATTACCAATTGCCACAAAAGTTTTAGTTATTAGGAAAATGACGAATTTAATAATTTAACTATAATTCTATCACTTCCCCTCTTGTTTGTGCCTAAATTCCCCCTTAAATAGTTTTTTTTTGGTAAGTAATGAAATTATATATATACATATTTTAAATGGGAAGTAGAATAGAGACAGGAATTGAACTCAAGATCTCTTATTTGGATACCAAGATAAGTTATTGATCGTCTCAAAAGCTTAATCCATTTTAGAAAATGGTGAAATTTAATCATTTAACTATAATTCTAACAGGCACAAATAGAAAGTTAATGGTAGTGAACAAAAGGATAGAAAGCGTGACATTTAAATAGTTTAGGAACAGAAATATATCTTTTGTAAGTATAGGGACAAAAGGGAAACTTTAGGGACGGAAACATTAATTTTCCCTAAAATGTACGTTCACAACTATCTTATTCAGCCGATCACACCAAACCAGTAAAGCTTTTTTTCATCACAGCTAGATACAATCAGAATGCACCCTGTAATAGAGATTTGCACATTAAAATTATATATAAAGCATATACATGTGTAATGCATACCATTAGGAAAATATCTCTGATTAGTTATCAATGTTATTACCCTTCAAATTCACATAATTTTTCTAATTTCCCTTACAAAGAAGAAAATTTGATGAGTCTAAAATATGTACCTTTTCAAGGGGTTGAAGATGTTGCCATATTCACTCTTAACCATACAAGTAACTAATAAATCCTTACTATTTAACACTTAATCACGTCAGTAAATGTGGGGCAAGCAAACAAGGAAGGGCAGAGGGGTCCTCCACATTGAAAAATCTTTATTTTTATTTTTCCAGTGTGTATGTTAGTCTTGCATAAGCTACTTATGCGATCCCAGGCTAGATTACTTGTGTTTACATAGTTGAAGAAGTATTTCAAAGCACAAAAGAGCAAATAAATGAGCGGAGCCAACCTCCAACGTGAAGAAATAAAATTGCTCTTACCACTTTTCTATTTGGAATGAGACAGGGGGCATACTTAAGTTGGCACCATAAAATATACATAAAAAATCTACAGGTCTATTTATCAAAAAAAAAAAAAATCTACAGGTCTAATGGGCCTCCTATGGACCAAGGAAAAGTTATTTTATGATGTTAAAGCAGCACTCATGTTAATGCCAAAGGAGTCCATATTCCTGGCAATGATAGTGACTTTGCAGCACCAAAGACAAATTAGTTTTCTCTAAATTAGACTCAGAAGTGGCTTTTAAAGGGATGGAGCTACCTCTCTTTATTCTCTTATATCTGCACAAGGTCCTTCCTCAGAAAATTGTTTTCTCCATTAAAATTTCATGTGAAATTCATTGTTGGGAATTGTAGTTTCATTTGGTTTTGGCATAATGTGTGGTGCGGGGATGAACCGGTTAAAAATGTCTTTTCCTGACCTGCATTTTTGGCAGTTAATAAACAAGCCATTGTTGCTCAACATATGTATAGGCCAAATGATACAGTTCACTAATGCCCTACCTCCATTAGGGCCTTTAACAATTGGAAGCTTCAAACTATTGAGTATTTTTTTGACACTTTATTTTAGCTCATATTTCAAGGAGAGGATGGGATAAGATATAACGGGATCGTAAACACATGATACTTTTCTTATCAATAAAACTTTTATTACCTATCAAAAAAAAAGAAAAAGAAAGATATATTGGGTATTATCTAAAAACCACAGAGTTGATATGAAGTCTTTCTGCGGGACTTTACTTAGAGACCACAAGCAGGGTTTTCCTTGTAGGGAAATTTGAAAGACTAAAATCCCTATAAAGCTTGCTTTCTTTGGATAGACAGTAGCTTATGGTATAATTCTCTCCGAGGAAAACCTTCAAAAATGAAACACCATTGTGGATTGGCGTTGCATGCGCAAAAAGGATGACAGTAAACCATCTTCGCCTTCATTGTGTTATCACATGATTTTTTTGGTCTATGGTTCTCCTTATTGGAATTTCTTTGGTCATGCCTTGGCAGTGGAATTTTGTTTAGGATGTTCTTTAGGAAGCATAAATTACACAATCTTATTTATTTTTAGGTAATTAGGTTTGATTCAATGTTATTAATTTCGTTCCGTTCCGGCCGTAACGGTTGGAAAATACCGTGCCGGTAAACAAACTAGAACAGTAACCCACCTTATTCCACTTCGGAAAAAATTTCGGGTCATTCCGGTCTATTTCAAGTGTTTCAGGGTGTTTCGGTAAATATTGGCCAAAATTCAAAATTCAGCCGGCATGAAGTTTGTGCTTAAAAAAAAAAAAATAAATAAAGTTCTTAAAACCAAAACAAATTTGCATTTTGTAAACCAAAAAACCTCAAAAGGAAAAAAAAGAAAAAAAAAAGAAAAAAGAAATGAACAAAGGTACCTGTACAATTAAAAAAAAAATCGTATTGAGAAATTTGAGGCTCAAAACTTGAGAAGAGGCACGGCCGCACTAGTAATGTAGAAGACGAAGAAGTTACAAACAAGGAGGAAGGCAAAACGTAGATGTGAAAGTATAAATGAAAATGTGATAAAATTTATAAGTATAAAGTGTAAAAATCGATGAGACAGAAGACGTGTGTAGTTAAGAATAAACAAGAAAAAAATAATTAAAAATGAGAAGCAAGTAATATATGTCTAGTGAGGAAAAATAATACTATAATAAAAAATAATAAAATGTTGAAAATTGTGTTGTGTTGGGCAGTGTGCTTAGTCAAAAGAATCAAGCCACTGCCCAGTCTGTAGTAGTTTTATTATAACTTTTTTTTTTCTTCAGATTCTAGTTCAAATTTTTTATTTTTTTTGGTTGAGTTTTTCCTTTTTGCTTGAAAGACCCCAATATATTGTTAAGTTGCTCAAATTATGGACCAAAATTTAATTTTATTGGCATAAAAAAAATTCAGGGTGGTCCCAAAAATTTTTTTTAAAGGTAAATAAATAGAAAATTTTAAATAATTATATATAAATTTTTTTTTTCAGGTCAGGCAGGCCCCTTTCCTCTACTAATATTTCTCATACTTATCTTTCGCTCTGCACAAAATGAGCAACTCCTCAATGGAAAGATCTTAAAATGGTAAAAGATTCATGAACATGAAAATTAGTAAATGACCAACTACCAGAGGTAAAGTCTGGTAAAGCATGCTCAATAAAGCGTGCTGCTGCCTGAGAATTCAATGTAGCAGAAGGTCGAAGTGGTGCTTCAAGAAAAAATTAAAAACAAGCAATCAATTAAAGGAAAATGAACTACAAACAACTGTTGAATAATGTTTGTAGGAAATGACTTTTGAAACGAATTCAAATTCAAAACATACAACAGTATACTATGCATCTTAAATGACCTAGCCCAATCACTTTCCTTTTTCATCCTAAAAAAAAATCCCTCATATTAAAACTGTCATTGCATAATAAAAATATATATAAATTAGAAGTGCCATTGCAGTGAAGCATCATTCAAGATGACATTTTAAAGAGAAAAATGTACCTTTACTCAAGCCTATGAGCCTTTCAAGTTTGTCCTCATAAAAACTAAATCTTTCCTACAATACATGGGTAGTGAAAAAATCAGTTTAGTAAGACCCATGATCAAAACATCAAAAATATATATACTCAAACAATCAAAACCAAAAGGCAAAGCATGTAATTTCAAATAATGAGCTGGTTCTCTCCCACATGTATAGCCCCAGGAAAAAAAAAACATGAATTAAGCAATGCAGATTAATCAAAATCTGAAGACAGAGAGGCCCAAACAGTCACACTCAAAATATCAAAGCAAAATTACAAAAAACCCAACATTAAAGAACTAAAAATATACATATCCACAGGACAAAAACATAGAAAGAAACACAAATTTACGGTATGAGCAAACCTTAAAGCTCTGATTTAAGGTTCGGTTCACAGACTCCATCACTGAGTCTGGTACAACCGTGTAGAGTCCAGTATGGTATGGACCAAGTTTAAAATTATTTAGGTTCTTTTTACACTTTTTTTTTTTTTAAAGTTCTGTTGGACCGTTTCGATTGTGGATACTTGGCTGGACCGGTATTGTGTTTAGGAAAACTAGTCACTAATCCGTGCGATGCACAGAAATGCTACCAATTTTTTTAATTAAAAATAAATAAAAATTAAGATTTTTTTTTTTTGAGAATCAAATAAAAATTGTAACCGCCATCGAATAATAACAAAATATATATTTTTCTAGATTAAAAAAATGACACAAATAGCTTAGTCATTTGCTCCTGTGACAGTGTTGCACCACTCCCAAATGACACATACACCACAGAATCATTTGGTTGCTTGTTTAGCCAATCAAACAGCAAGCCATTCATGGACAAGTTACCTGATTGTGTTACTATTGGATCAACTGGGTACAATGTTCTTTTTAATACATAACCAAATAGTTTATCATCTTGTAACTGTTTTAGGCTGAAGCTCCTCCCAACAGTTTTTTATTTGCACAAATTGGGAAAATGTCCCAATACCATGTCTTTTTGCTATGGCTTTTTTTATTTTTCAATTTCATTTATTTCATGTCTTCCACTAAATATTCAATGTATTCTTTATATTAAAAAAAACGTTGAAAGTAAAGCTGTATTCTCAAATAACTAAATATAAGAGTTTAATTCCTCTCCGTTTCAATTTAAAACCATATTGTATTTTCCACCAGCCTGTTATATTACATAAAGATATTAGACATAGTATTGTAAAGACTGCAAATATATTAAAAATTTGAATTATGTAAAAAAATTAACAAATAGATTTCAAAAGTAATGATACCACATAATAATAACAAGGTTTTCAGACCCGGACCGTTTATTGAACCGTAAAAGGGAGAGGTTCAAGGTTTTTAAGGTCAAACCGAGGTTGAACCGGGGTCGAACAGTGATGACGTCATAATTAATTTAATAATTATTTAAATAAAAATAAATATATTAAATTAGTATAAATAGAAAAATTAAATTAAATGACCCAATTAAATATAGAAATCTATCTTTCAAATATATATATTTTTTTATATCATAACTTTCATAGGACAAATAAAAAATATCATATCCTAAGTATACATTGTTTATCAAAAAAAAAAATATATCCTTAGCACACATAGATATAATATTTCTTTATTTATTTATATGTTGATCAGTTAAACTCGTGATAGTAATATTGTAATAATATAGGAATTAGAAGGACACTTAGTAATTTTAAATTAAAATAATTATTTAATAATTATTATATATTTAATTGTATCCGTTGACTCATTATTTTTTCTCTATCATTCAAACTTTGTTACGTTATAATTGTGACAAAAAAGTTATGAAATATTTTATAACACTATTTTTTTCATTTTAAAAAAATTGTAAATATTAATTAAGAGTACTTATAATATTTTATTTATTACCTATCAATCCATTAATAGTCACATCACACGCTCAAAGCTCCAATTCTAATGGCTGAAAAATTTTTCCCATTTCAAAAATAAAAAATTTTCTTGTTTTCCCAATGCCTAGTCACGTGTAGGAGGGGCTTTAGATTTTTCCCAATTCTCTGGATTCTTCCCAATGCCTAGTCACGTGTAAGACACGTGTAGAGGGGCTCTAGATTCTTCCCAATGCTCTGCATTCTTCCCAAAGCCAAGGCACGTGTAGGAGGGGTCTGGATTCTTCCCAATGCTATGACAAGTCACATGAAGGGCTTTGGAAACATAAAAAAAGTATTCAAAACAAACCCAAACAGCTAGAGAGAAGGTGAGAGAAACTACAGTAGTCTGCTAGTCTCCACATAAAGAAGGTAGAGAAGAAAGAGAAAAAGAAGAAAGAAGAAGAAATAGAAGCAGAAGCAGAAGACGAAGATGAAGGCTGTGACTGGTGATCTGTGCTGGGTTGCTAGCTTGTTGTTTCATCTTCTTCTTCTCAGTTTTTTTTTTTTCCTCATAAATCTTTTGGTTCCAGATCTAAAAAAAGTCCAATGCATGCCGGCCAAGTGGTCTGATCAGGGTTCCAGAATTTAAAGCTTGTTTTTTTGTGTGTGTGTGTGTTTTTTTTTTAGGTTCAGAATCAGAGGGAAGTAGAGAACCGTGAGAAGTGGTCTGATCACGGTTCTCAGAACCATGAGGTCCTACCGCGGTTTGCACGGGTCCCTGCTTCTTTCCCATAGAGCGGTTCTTGAGGCTAAAAGAACCGCAAAAATGAACGGTTCGAGATTTTTCCAGTCGGACCGTATGGTCTGGTCCAGGTTTCAAAACTATGAATAATAAAACATAACTTATTTTAAAAGGATAATATATCACAACCCAAAAAACTTGACTATTTCACGCGTCCTTTTAGGAATTACTGCATTCTAATTTGCAAGTTGTAACTTGAACTTCTTTTTGACAGGACCTTATTAAAAAGACTCATTATCCACGCACTGCCAAAACAACCTTCATATCAAACAAACACTTTCCCATATTTTGTGCCACTTAGACTTTTTTACTTTAGGCCTTACAGGACTCCAAAACCTTCCTTAATGTACACCCCTGTATTCTCACATGGGAAACATGTCTATCACCAGCATCAAATAGTGAAACTAAGATATGCCAAGACACCAATATTATAGTGTGATCATCCCACACCTTTCAAAGTAATAATAGCCCAAAAGGCATAAAGTTTGTGAGATCTATGAAAAGAAGTTAAAACAAACAAAAAGGGACAGTGAAGTCCTCTCCAAGAAAAAGAACTCCAAAACACGCGTTTCAATTTTCAAATGATGTTCGTTTGAGTGCCAATAAATCTAGATCAGAAGGGAAAATAGAAGAAAATGATGGTAAAACTGAGAAGAATAACAATGCCAAGGCCAAACCTAAGAAAGTTCCTATGTCCTGTAAAATCAATGAGCATTACATGAATCTTGAGGTGCATATAAATACAATCAATCTTGAGAACAAAGAATTTGATGCTGACATTCCCTTGCATCGGGGTACCAGCTTAACCAACATAGTTGACATTGAATTATCTCCTGAAGATGTTGGACATGCATAGAAATTTTTAGAATTTTTTATGCTTCTTTTGGAAAGTTAAGTTTAAGTGTTTAACTTCAATTATATGTACTGGTATACCAAAATGCAAAGCTAGCAGCTATTTGTTTAATGGCTAAATTAATGTTCTTTTGCCAAAAAATTAAGATTATCTAAATAGGTAGCCTATTGCTATAAATCATGCTCTTAATTGCATATGGTCTCCCAATCAATTTAAACACTCTTATACTTGTACAATCTCCAAAAACGTGGGTCACATGGCCTACAAAAAATCTACCCCATCCAATTTTCTCACCCCTAATATCTTATTCTTTATTAGAGAAAAGTGTTTTAGTAAGAGGTAATTACCATAAAGCATTCAAACTAAAAAGAATTTGCAACCTTAATCCATGCTTAAAAATCCAAACTATAAGAAATCCAAACTATTCTAAGTCTGAACTTATAACAATCAAAATATAAACCATGAAGCTGTATTTTTTCTACAAAAAAAAATTCATAGCTTTTTAGTTTGGTGTAAAGACTCTCTCATGTTCCTTCAATCAAACTATAAAAAACAGAATATTGATTTAAAACAGCAACCATATATTTGCTGCATGTTTAGAGGAGAGCATACCCAAATAACCTTCAAGGATCCATTGTTGTTACTTGAAATAATTAGCTACTCAGTTCCTTTTCCGACAATTAAATGCATAAGATGAATGAATGCATCAAAAATCATCAAATTTTGATTTTTTTACCAGGTAAATAACTACCCAGATAAATAACTACTTGAGTTTAGTTTATTGCATATTTGCATAGTTTATATTGGATATATATGTTCAGGATGACAACATTTAAATCTACTTCTTTTGGGTGAAAAATTCATAATCAAACTAAACCTGAATCTAATGCAAAAACATGAATTTTAAATACTCGCAATTTACAATTACGTTCTATTAACTGAACCGTGAATTGGTAAATGATAATTTTCTCAGCTGTCGTAAAATAGTATTTCTTGAAAAAAAAAAAAAAAATCATTGGCACCACTCAAATCACCCAATAAAATCTTAATCAAACCCATACTATCAAAATGAAGAATACCCATAGATTTTAGCAAATTTATTTTTTCTAAGATGTTTATGAATGTTTTGCAAACATAACTTTTTAATAAGGATAGATATAAATTATTTTATAAACCGGCTCCATATCTGTATATCATTTGAAACTGATTTTTAGAGAACACACACACAAAAAAAGAAAAAAAAAAGAAAAAGAAAAGAGAGAACATATAATTCAATATGACGTGTTCTCTGAGACTTGAGTCTATTGACTACAAAGCAAAGTGTAGAGACTGGACTGGGAGAGTTGGAAGAAATTGAAACCAAAAAATTAACTACAACAAAATTTAAAAAAAAAAAATTTATTTATACATGATTAGTTACAATTCAAATTGAGTTTCATGAGTTCTTTAAATGTAAAGAGAACACTACAATATTAGAAATTAGATGTACATAGACAAATAGATGCACTAAAAAAAAATTCAAAAATTTAGTACAGAGGCAAAGAACAAATAGAAAGGCAACAAAAAAAACATAAATTAATCAAGAATATTAAATCTAAATAAAAGTGAATCAAATAACAAAAATTAAGAAGGAAACCTATAAATTGCATCACCGACTGGGCTGGGCTTGGTGTGATGGTGCATCGCTGACTGGGCTGGATGAGATCAACGGCAAATGGGACGATGTTAGCATGTGGGTGGTTTGTGGCTTGCGGCAGTGGTCTTTGCCGTGGGTCTAAATGTTGGGGGAGTTGGTAGAGGAGGAGCTTTGGGTTGAGGGAGCTGGTAGAAGGATCTCTTGCGTGAATTTTGGAGAAAGAGAAGGCAAAGTGTATATATTGGGTTTGGGTGTTAGAAAAGCTCTTGCGTGTCTTTTTTTGTTGGGTTTATGTTATTTTTTTTTTAATATTATGCTAACGTGGAAAATTGTAGGAGTTTCAGAGGCTTCGGTTATATATATATATATATATATATATAGATAAATAAATAAATAAATAATGTGATTTAATTACCAAAATAAAATTATAGTTTTGGAAACTTGGACCGTTTAGGGGATGTTTGGTAGGGGTATTTAAACAATGGTTTTTATTGTTTAAATAATATAACACATATTTTTACAACACTTTTTCACCTACATATATTTCCAAAAAACTTAAACAATGTTATTAGAACAACATTACTAAACAGGCCTTGATGTTGGGTTTTGTTTTTCCCTAAATTTATTTGCTTAATAAAGTTTTTTTTTTTAAGAAGAGGATAAGAAATTAAGCTAATAAATTAATAAGTTATTATTGGTTCTAATTTGAATCTAAAAATTTTTTCTTTTTTTTTTTTTGCCTCCCATAACAATATTAATAGGGAAAAAAAAAAAAAAACTAACAAGAAAAGTAGCAACAATATTCCATTAATGATGGAAATATGAAAAATTGATACACAGAATCCATTTCGACTAAACAATTTTCCCTAAACCAAACTAAGTGGCCCAGGTTTACTGAACAATGAGAAAACGAAAAAGAACAGAAAAAGGACAAAAAAAAAAAAAAAACTAAATTCTTGAAAAACTAAGCAAAGAGGAAACATTCATAGCGTTGTAACTTTTAGGCTTTTTTCTTCCACGGACTACACTGTTACTGTTTAGCTACACCCTTCATGCATGCCTGATTCGTGAACTAATCTTTAGGTGGCACAGTCCTGGGTTTTCTCATGCCCCATCGGAGGCCCGCTACTTGAGAACGAGGACTCTTTTTTCCTTCCAAATCTTGAATGCGCCCCGAACGTCGAAGCTGTTTCGGCTCTGTATTTTCTCGGGGAACTTGGTCTCTCTCATCATCTTCATGCGGCACAGTCCTGGATTTTTTCATATCCCATCGGAGGCCCACTGCTTGAGAACGAAGATGCTTCTTTCCTTGCAAATCTTGACCGAGTCCCGAACGTCTGTGTTAAGTTTAGTCCAGCCCTCAGGTAGCTTCGACCAACCAACAGGTATCACAGCTCTACTTCTTTCCACTTTAGTATTGAAACCTATGGCATAAAATTCAGCACTCTCTTTAATACATTTCCAGAACCATAAGTGCTCAACCTTTCTTGATTTAAATACATAATTGTTCCGATGCAGCCACAGATACCAAGCCCCCATAGGAAACAAAATTTTCCATGGAATGCCCATAAACAAGGAGTTAGCCTCACTCCTACAATTGGATTTCAACCAATTTTCAATAGGAAGATTAAAAGTATCCTTCATACAATAAGGCACTTTCAACTCATGCCAGAAATCTTTAGCCACTTCATAGCCCCTCACAATATGCTCCACGGATTCTATTTCCTTATTACATAGACTGCAGGTGGGGTCAAGGTTTAACCCCCTTGAACCCAGTACTTCTCCAACGGGAATGCTATTATGGAGGCACAACCATAAAAAGAAATGTACCTTTGGCGGAGCTTCCACCTTCCAAACCCAACCAATTGAATCAGTTTCCCAGTTCAAGGGATTTAAACCCCTTGCCAGCAGATAAGCAAACTTGAGCTAGAAAAGGCCATTCTTGGAGTAAGCCCAACGTTGCACATCCTCAGCATTTTGATCTAACGATAATGGAGTAGCTTTAATAACATTTAGCAACTGATCTGGTAGCTCAAATGATATGTTATAAGCCCTCCCACCAGTCTCGTTAACAAGATATTGCCTTACAGTGATATTCTCCTTTCCCCGTTGTAAGGGCCCTTGGATGAGACTACGTAAAGTACCTTCAGGTAGCCAGAAATCCATCCAAAAATTAATAGTTTCTCCACTTCTGACAGCCCATTTGAGTCCTTTAACATAGATTAGGCCTCCCTTTTTGCAAGCAGTCCAAATACTAGAACAAGTTAATTTCTTCCCTTCCTTAGTCATTCTTTTGGGTGTAAGATACTTGGCAAACAACATAGCAGCCCATGGAGAACCATTATCACTAGCCAATCTCCAACAAAGTTTTGCAAGAATCGCTAAATTCCTATCCTTCATTGACTGCAACCCCAGACCACCGAGATCTTTAGGGAGGGTTACAGTGCTCCATTTGACCATATGCATTTTACTCTTCTCCTTAGTTGATCCCCACAGGAAATCTCTTATTGTTTTATCCACCGCTTCACATACTTTACTAGGTAACGCTTGACATTGCATGAAATATTCAGCTATAGGGGCAGCTGCAGACTTCACTAAAACAAGCTTTCCTGCTCTAGACAGTAGCTTAGTCCTCCATCTAGCAAGCTTATTTTGCACCTTCTCCACAATAAAATTGTAGGCACCTCCTGATCTTCCCTGAGTTAGTAATGGGAACCCAAGGTATCTTCCTAAATTATTTGTGGCCATCATGCCCATCTTTCTACAAATAAACCTCTTCCGCCTTCTAATGACATTGGGAGAAAAAAGAATCTTAGACTTCCCGAGGTTAACTTTTTGGCCAGCAAGATTACAGAAATTGTCGAGCACCTCAATGACAGCTTCGCAGTTCTTATGATTTGCCTTAGCAAACAGCATCAGATCATCAATACATGAGAGAAGCTCAGCCCATTTCTCGAAGCTTTCATCCTATCCCACCTTTTTCCTTGACATATACTGGTGATCTGGGCCCCAAGAAATTCCATACACAGCAGAAATAGGTAAGGTGATATGGGATCACCCTGTCTTATGCCTCTTGAAGGTTGAAACGCTTCTAATTTACTACCATTAAACAACAAGGCTGTGGTTGCTGTGGATATACAACTCATAATAAGGTTAATCATTTCCTGCGGAAACCCAAAATGTTCTAAAACCATTTTTACAAAACTCCACTCAAGGCGGTCATAAGCCTTTTCCAAATCAATCTTAATAACCATGTACCCATCCTTCCCTTTTCTAGTTTTTAAGGAGTATATTAATTCTTGCGCTATAATCACATTATCTGCACTCCTTCTACCCTTAAGGAAAGCTGCCTGCATGGGGGAGATAAGAGTAGGCAGCAAGGATCTAACCCTCTGAACAATAATTTTTGAAATAATCTTGTAAACGGTATTGCACAAGCTGATTGGCCTAAAATGACTGACAGTCTCCGGCCCAATCTGTTTGGGAATGAGGACAATGAGAGTATGGTTCAAATATTCAAGGATCTTTTGGCTTAGAAACATTCCTTTAACTTCTCTTTTCACTGATTCCCCAACCACAAGCCAAAACCTTTGAAAAAACCCAACATGGAGGCCGTCAATGCCAGGGGCTTTGTAAGGTTTCAAAGACTTCAGAGCTGACCAAATCTCACCATCTGAGGGAACCTGGACCAATCTATTAGCTTCATCCTGATTAAGTTTGGCACACCAATCTGAGTTCCAATGGTGGATGATAGGACAAAAACATTGTTCCGTTTGATAAAGCTGATTGTTACTTGACAAAAACAAATTCTTCACTTCATCAATGTCATGAATCCACTCCCTTTCGGCATTCTGAATGCAAGTAATTCTATTCTTACTTCTTCGGACTAGTGTAGACATATGGAAGTACGTGGTGTTTCTTTCCCCCATAATGATCCACTCCGTCCTTGCTTTCATTGCCCAAATCTCCTCCTCCATTTGGAAAATAAGATTATACTCTTCAGTAAGCTGATTTTGAAGGTTGAGCAAGAAAGTGTTCGGCCTCAATGCTAGAGCTTTCTGAGCACCCAAAAACCTTGCCAAAATCTGCTTCTTCTTGACAAACACATTACCAAACACTTCTTTATTCCACCTCAAGGCTTTTGCTTTGAAAGAAGTTATAGCACCATCCAGTCTGTCATTTTGCCCTTCCCAAGCCTCTCTAACTATTGCTGGGAATTCCTTGTAATTGAGCCATACCGGTTGAAATCTAAAAGTTCTATCCGACACATTACCCAAATTGGGACAGAGCTTTAGCAACAACAGGCAATGGTCAGAGTTAATCCTTGCCAAGTGAGTAACATTAGCCTCTTCAAAAAGTCCTTTCCACTCCGGATTAGCCCAACACCTATCGAGTCTGCATTGGATCAGATCACCAACCTCTCTCTTATTGGTCCAAGTAAACTTAGGCCCAGAAAAACCTAAATCCATCATATGACACACATCCATACACTCTTTAATGGCTCTCACCTTCCTTTGGCACACCGGATTCCCCCTACCTTTCTCCTCTTCTGAAAGCACCTCATTAAAATCACCCATGAGCGCCCAAGGGAGGTCATGTATGGTAGCTAACAATTTAAGATTATTCCAGAGAATACACCATTCTGCAAATCTGGGACTAGCATAAATTACACTAATTAGCCAATGACAGGTTTGAGCTCTTACCCGGATAATGGCGTGAATCTCCTGCTCAGTAGTTGCCAGGACTTTCATATGCACCAAGTCTGTGTGCCAGAGAAGCCAAATTCCTCCAGCAAACCCAGTAGTATCTGCCATAGCAGCACCATCAAATGGAAGTGACTCAATAATTTCATTGGCCTTGGCCCCACTTATTCTGGTTTCTGTAAGCACCATGAGTAATGGTGAATGCCATTCCACAAGAGCCATAACTGTCTTCCTAAATTGGGGTTTCATAGCACCCCTGTAGTTCCATATCAATATATTCATGATTCTATTTGGATTGGATGCAGAATCCAACTGAGTCACTGAGGAAACATCTTCACTGTCCCTCAACTTCCATGCTTCCAAAAGCTCTATCTTCGACTCCCACACCCCTCGAAAGAGAGTTGTAGAGTGTTTGATCACCCCATCAGCTCTTGCGTTACCTTTATCAACACTGTGCCACTGATCCTCGGTTCCGTAAATTGTAACATTTTCACCCGGTGAAGATTGCCCAACATCACGCATTCCACTGGGTTCACTTGGAGTATCTTCCTCATAGTAACCACTGGTTGGATCCGCTCCGCTTCTGCCTCGGACAGAAATTTTTCCGAATTCGGCGCCTCTGATTCTGCTGCTGATGGCCTTAAGTTTGTCGGCGATGTGATTGGCATCGATGGTCTGTCCGTCAAAAACCTCCACCATGGATTTGGAGTTGTTACCCAAGCCTCGTCCTTCAATGCCAAGAACCCCACCTGTCGACTCGACTCCGTCAGTGGGAACAAATTCTTCCAAGCTCCCATCAACTCTGCATCGAACCATCCCCATATCTCGGTTGGGTCCTGCCGTATCCACCGTATGGTCTCGTCTCCCACTGGTATCACCTTCCCTTTGTAGAAAAACCCCCACTTCTTTCTCCCCTCCATTTCGGCGCCTTCCAGAGTTGTTCTTGTCTGATTCCTTCCCTAGTATTCTAGGGCTATTACTTGTGCTTGCTGGGCTTGAAAAAAGGAACGGGCTTGAGTTAACCTTCTCATTGTTTACTACTCCTTGGCTCGGCCCAAAAGAGAAAAGGCCCTTTGTTTCTCCTAGGCCCACTTTGTCCCGTTGATTTTCAACTACTCCTTTAGCTTTCTGGTTTGTTTTAGCGCGAAAACTAGCACTCTTAGCTCCCTTTCCCAAGTTACCTCTGTACTGATTTGACTCTGCAGTCTTGCCTGTCTCCCAATGAGACGTTCTAGGTTGCGTGTGCGTCGCCTTCCTCTTATCGTCTCTCTTGTACTGCTCAGCCACCCTAGGTGTGGCTATGGAACTAGTTTCAAGGCTTACTTCACTCCTCTGACTTTGGTGTATTTGCTGTGGTCTATTAACCATCCCACCCTTAGACTTCCGCCGACTAACCACCATCCACTTACCGTAATCCTCAAGTTTAGTCTTCTCCGCACCTTTCCCTTCTGCCATCTGCTCATTGGAGTTGTCTCCAATACTAACATTTTGCTCCATGTTTGTCCCTATGGCATACTCCCTAACAACATGAGGGCATGTTTCCAACTTGTGCCCAATCCTACCACACGTAAAACATAAGGCATTGATTCCTTCGTACTATATACTCTGCACATTCTTGCCAATAAGAATGGTTCTTAGCAGTGGTTTCTCCAAGTTTACCTGAACACAAAGCCTGGCAAAACGCCCTCTCACGCCAGTAGCGGTATGTGAATCAATTGGTAACACCGGGCCTATGGCTCTACCAATTTTAAGGAGAGCGCTTGGCACATAGTATTCGATGGGCAATTCCGGTAACCTGATCCAAACTGCCACCGATGATAAGGTTGTAATGGATGCTTTAAACTCAAGCTTCCCTTGCCTTATTGCTAGAAAGTGTTGCCTAATGAACCATGGTCCACCCTTCAGTATATTATCCACATCACCCGCTAATTCAAACTTAACCAAGAAGAAGTCAAAGCCCAAATCAATACAATCCATATTCCCTGTCCACTTCCACATACTACGAATTTTATCTACAAGAAAAGAGAAACCCAACCTACGCCCAAATGTTTTGATGATGATCGCCCTCTTCCATGGGTCTCTTATATGAATTTTTTCTTCTTTAGAGAAGCAAACTCTGGTACTACCTTCCTGCTCCTACTCTTCCTCATCATCAGAGACAATATCTTACTGCATAAAACCTTCAAAGCCAAAGGCTTGTTTAAAGGCTCCAGGTATCACTCCCACTAATTTGTCCTTGTAGCTTTTCCCTCTATTTCGCACTTCATGCTCATTCCCTCCTAGATCTCCTGATGGCACGTGGCTGTCTTTGAATTTCTTGGTGCTGCGGGCCAGCACATCTTCTTCATCAGAGCATTTCATTCTTTCTCTCTCCATCTATCTATACAATATACATAGTTTATATTGGATATATATGTTCAGGAAGACAACATTTAAATCTACTTCTTTTGGGTGAAAAATCCATAATCAAACTAAACCTGAATCTAATGCAAAAACATGAATTTTAAATACTCGCAAGTTACAATTACATTCTATTAACTGAATCGTGAATTTGTAAATGATAATTTTCTCAGCTGTAGTAAAATAGTATTTCTTGAAAAAAAAAAAATTCATTGGCACCACTCAAATCACCCAATAAAATCTTAATCAAACCCATACTATCAAAATGAAGAATACCCATAGATTTTAGCAAATTTATTTTTTCTAAGATGATGTATATGAATGTTTTGCATACACAACTTTTTAATAAGGATAGATATAAATTATTTTATAAACCGGCTCCATATCTGTATATCATCTGAAACTGATTTTTAGAGAACACACACACAAAAAAAGAAAAGAAAAAAGAAAAAGAAAAGAGAGAACATATAATTCAATATCACGTGTTCTCTGTAACATGAGTCTATTGACTACAAAGCAAAGCGTAGAGACTAGACTGAGAGAGTTGGAAGAAATTGAAACCAAAAAATTAACTACATTAAAATTAAAAATAAAAAAAATTATTTATACATGATTAGTTATAATTCAAATTGAGTTTCGTGAGTTCTTTAATGTAAAGAGAACACTACAATATTAGAAATTAAATGTACATAGACAAATAGATGCACTAAAAAAAATTCAAAAATTTAGTACAGAGGCAAAGACTAAAGAGAAAGGCAACAAAAAAGCAGAAATTAATCAGGAATATTAAATCTAAATAAAAGTGAATCAAATAACAAAAATTAAGAATGAAACCTATAAATTGCATCACCAACTGGGATGGGCTTGGTGTGATGGTGCATCGCTAACTAGGCTGGATGAGGTCAACAGCAAATGGGACGACGTTAGCATGTGGGTGGTTTGTGGCTTGCGGTAGTGGTCTTTGCCGTGGGTCTGAATGTTGGGGGACCTGGTAGAGGAGGAGCTTTAGGTTGAGGGAGCTGGTAGAAGGAGCTCTTGCGGGAATTTTGGAGAAAGAGAAGGCAAAGTGTATATATTGGGTTTGGGTTTTGGAAAAGCTCGTGTGTGTGTGTGTGTGTGTGTGTTTTTTTTTTTTTTTGGGTTTATGTTATTTTTTTTTAAATATTGTGCTGACGTGGAAAATTATAGGAGTTTCAGAGGCTTCAGTGTTATATATATATATATATATATATATATAGATAAATAAATAAATAAATAATGTGATTTAATTACCGAAATAAAATTATAGTTTTGGAAACTTGGACCGTTTAGGGGATGTTTGGTAGGGGTATTTAAACAATGGTTTTTGTTATTTAAATAATATAACATGTATTTTTACAACACTTTTTAACCTACATATATTTTCAAAAAACTTAAACAATATTATTAGAACAACATTACTAAACAGGCCTTGATGTTGGGTTTTGTTTTTCCCTAAATTTATTTGCTTAATAAAGTTTTTTTTTTTTTTTAAGAAGAGGATAAGAAATTAAGCTAATAAATTGATAATTTATTATTGGTTCTAATTTAAATCTAAACCCTTTTTTTTTTTTTTTGCCTCCCATAACAATATTAATAGGAAAAAAAAAAAAAAAAAAAAACTAACAAGAAAAGTAGCAACAATATTCAATTAATGATGGAAATATGAAAAATTGATGCACAGAATCCATTTCGACTAAACAATTTTCCCTAAACCAAACTAAGTGGCCCAGGTTTACTGAACAATGAGAAAACGAAAAAGAACAGAAAAAGGACCAAAAAAAAAAAAACTAAATTCTTGAAAAACTAAGCAAAGAGGAAACATTCATAGCGTTGGAACTTTTAGGCTCTTTTCTTCCACGGACTACACTGTTACTGTTTAGCTACACCCTTCATGCATGCCTGATTCGTGAACTAATCTTCAGGTGGCACAGTCCTGGGTTTTTTCATGCCCCATCGGAGGCCCGCTACTTGAGAACGAGGACTCTTTTTTCCTTCCAAATCTTGAATGCGCCCCGAACGTCGAAGCTGTTTCGGCTCTGTATTTTCCCGGGGAACTTGGTCTCTCTCATCATCTTCATGCGGCACAGTCCTGGATTTTTTCATATCCCATCGGAGGCCCACTGCTTGAGAACGAAGATGCTTCTTTCCTTGCAAATCTTGGCCGAGTCCCGAACGTCGGAGCTGTTTCGGCTCTGTATTTTCCCGTGGAATTTCGTCTCTCTCATCATCTTCATGCGGCACGGTCCTGGATTTTTTCATACCCCATCCGAGGCCCGCTGCTTGAGAACGAAGATGCTTCTTTCCTTGCAAATCTTGACTGAGTCCCGAACGTCGAAGCTGTTTCGGCTCTGTATCTTCTCTCTCGCCATCTTCAGTATGGCTTCTTTGAACATCAATCTCCACATTAATCTTCAAATTCAGTTCAATATCTTTCCTAAGAACTACGTATCTCTCATCATCTGTAATGGGGCCGCCTCGATTTTCTTGGAAATCAACCTCCTCATTACTTTTCATATTCGTATCTTCCCGTCGAACTTCTTGAATCTCATCACGTTTACTGGGGCCTCCTTGATGTTGTTGAACATCATTATCTATCTTCTGACTGGAACTCAAGTTTTGGAGGACTTCTGTAGACAGAGCTCTGATATTTGCGTCAGATGAAAATGCTTCCAAGTTAGTCAATACACGATTAAGAACGTTAAAGGCTTGAGGTTTTCTTGTGGAACTTAAAGTTAATAGACTGCGAAGAGCATCGCACTTCGCTGCATTGGACACGCTTTCATCTTCAAGCTTACTTCTAATATCACCGAACATATCGTCGGTTGTTGGAGAAGATGATTTAGTAGACCATAACCCATTGGTAAAATCTTTAATGGCATTGAAGATTTTTCGAAAAACGTTTTCCCCGGACATTCTATCTTCTTTACTTCTTTCTCTTCTCTGCGTGGGCTGTTTCTTTCTTCTCTGTTGTCTGCGTCAGTGCGTTGGCTGTGGGATAATTTCTATTTTATGTGGGTGGGTTTATATATCGTGGGGGTATATAGGTATATATATACCTTTTGATAAACCATATTTAGGTATAGGGGGGCCTATAACTATAAGTTTAGGCTATCTAGCTTTCTCAAAAAAAAAAAAAAGCTTTCCACAAACTAACTGGTAACTTTTATTTTTTAGAAAAAACTAAATGGTAACTAATTGGAAATTCAGGTCAATTTTGCTTAAAACCACATCTAGATAGAAAATCATGTAACAAGTGTGTGTATATATATATATATATATATATAATTAAAATCATCACTCACGTTAGTGCAAAAAAAAAATAAAAAAAAACGATTAAAAATTACAAATTTGTTCCTCACCTATAGGGTAGTATTAAATTTGGCTCATCAAATATGAATTGTGTCAATTTTTTTTTTTTTTTTTTTGTTGAATTGTGTCAATTTATTAGTTATTCAACTACTTTTCTTTTTTTTTTGAAACGAGAGTATCCTTACATAAATATTTACAATAATGTCTAATGAATCCAAGGTTGTTAAAATCAAGATCATATTTTGAATTGATGGAGGTATTTTATGGATCAAATCAAGCATTGTAAGATCATACTTTTATTTGAAAAAAAAAAAAAATTGGCAATTACTTTTGTACATTGAATAGTCAATAAAATTATAAATTATCCATTGAAAAACAAAATTTTATTTCAGTATATAGTTTAATTTTGATACTCTACATCACTAGACTATAAATCAAATTTTTAATTTTTGTATATACTAGCCTCCTCACACATGCTTTGCACATATAATGAAGGTTTTTTTTTTTTTTTTTTTAATTTTGGTCTAGTATCATAATTTTCAATTTATGTCTCTTTTTGTGCGCTGAAAATCTGTGGTGAATTTAAGTTTGCTAAATTCCTAGGAATTTTTCTATTCAAAGTAAAAAAGAACATAGAAGAAGCAGGGAAAAAAAAGAGTGCGTCTGTTTAAATTTAGAAAATGATAAAACATGAGAAGAAAAATATAGTGCGTCTGTTTAAATTTCAAACAGTATAAAAGATAAGGAGATTCTAAACTACTTAGAACGTGGGTTTTTTATGAGGTTTTAAATTGTGGGCTTTTATTTTACCAATTCATCTCCTTTAATTGAAAACCTGCAAGTGAGCATGGAGGGATATTTTGGGATATCCAAGACTTAAAGTCATAGCTTAAATAGCTTGAAAGCCTTTTAAATAGTAGTTAGATATAAATATAGATAAAGTCTATTGGTTATGTTTTTTCTATTTTTCTATTAAAACGTAAAGGGGACAATACCATTTAGTCTCTATATTTTCATAACAATTAATTTGGTTCATGTTATTTTTAATATGTAGTCAATTTGGTCACTACCGTTAAATCACTAACTAAAAACATCTTCATAACAAATGGTGTGTTATTTCTTGATGATAAGGAAAAGATAAGGTTCCTAAAAAGTTTATATTATATACATGTTGTTGCCTTTGATGATGACCTACAGATATTATATCTTAAAACTTCAAACACCATCCTTTCTTATTGCCTAGAGACCCGACAATTAGCAAAAGCTATGTGCTCTGATCCTTCTTCATTTGACTTGCACAAATTCGATAATTATCCATTAATCTTCAAAGCTTACCAGTTTAGACAATAGTCTTCTTTCACATACTAGCCAAGAGTAAGATGCCCTGTAGTTTCATTTGCTCCAAATGTATCTGTCAATATATTCTTAACTTGCTCTTATTTCGACGTACTATGGATTTTGTGACTCATTTTGAAAATGTAAAAACTTCATAATATTGTGTTTCTTTAGCTTATAGATCTACCTCTTAGGATGTATGTTTTATGACTTTGGTTCTAATTCAGTCTTGTTTGGTTACTTTGGTAAAATTCTTACTAAAAGGAATCAATATTTTAGTAGAAGCATTGTTTGGTTGATAAGATCACAACTTGTTGAGAAAAAAATTGTACCATTATATTGATTTTGGGGCTTAAGACAAAAAATTGGAAGAAAGTTTTATATGTTATTTAAATAGATGTTTCATATGTATTCAAAGCAATCTCTTGTTACTTTGTTATTGATATTTACAAGCTATTGTTACTGCTGAATGAGCAATAATTTTGCCTCTTTTTTAGTGGGAAAATCTCTTTTTATTTGTGATTTTTTAGTGAAATGAAAAATGGTCATATGTGATAGGTTAGAACACTTTTCAACTTCTTTATCAAACAAGTTTTCAAATTTTGGTTTTAATAACATAGTTTGACCTACACCATACTAATTTTTTTAGATGGAAGCAGGCTTGAGCTCTGAAGGAAATTTAGACCCCTTAAACCAACCAGATTAACCTAGTTAATTAGCCAAGTGATTAACTTAGTCAATTTATGTAATTCTAGGTTATCACAATCAAATAATCATATCAAGATATAAAGTAGCGGAAAAAATAAATAACACAATGATATGATGACCCAGGAAACCACACGGTAAAAACCTGGGGATGATTTGACCTAACTATCCTCAAGGTAAACCTGAATCAACTATGAAAGAATCAAAGTTCATACAAAAGGACTTACAAGCTCCCCGCTTGACTTCCTAATGCTACCCACTAGTAGAACTTACTGACACGACCACGTGCAAGCTTCGAATCCACGGACTCCTTCTTTCTTGGATTCTTCAATCAGCTACAAGCTCCCCGCTTGTTTATCTTTAAGCTCCAATAGTAGCAACCGAGTTGATCATCAAGATGTTGAAATAATCTCTACCTATAAAACCCTAAGTTTTGTGTAAAGGAAAGCTCCTCAAAGATCTCACAAGAGATTCACACAAAACAGAAAAGTATGAGCAACAATACAATCTGAACAACCTTAAAAAACGTGGCTAGGGTTTTGTTTAAATACCTAGGGTAAAAACATAAAACCCTAAACGTTTAATGAAGTAGGGCTGAGTTGGAAATTCTGCAGAAAAAATAATCTGGCCGACTTTCGATCGATCGAGCTAGGTCGAAAGTAACAAATACTTCTGTAGCCACTCGATTCCAACTTTACAATAATTAATCAACTTTGAGCAAGCCTAAACAAGACTAAACATATTGTTTTGATCATGGTTTGCCAACATTACACATTAGAGTTCTAAATACATTAAATCCTAAGTCTTTAGAACCTAACAAACTCCCCCTTTGGCAATCTGTGACAAAACACAAACTATAAGCTCAAAGTGTACAAATAAAAAGCCCTTTACAAAAAATAATGCTCATAAAACACAATTCAATCCTAACTACTATCCATCAGTTGCAAGTGTAGACAGCAGCCAAATCGAATCAGCCTGTATATTCCTGAAACACTCAACAAACACATAAACGCATATGTGACAGAAAAACAGTAAATTAACAGATATGTAATCTAACTCTCCCCCTAAGTTTTTTTTTTTGAGAATGAACTCTCCCCCTAAGTTAGATACACCAAAAATTAAAAGCATTCTTGAAAGATCACACAACACATAATAAAGACATATATCAATGAATAACTCATAAATATAAATCAATAAGCAGTGAACACTGAATCAAGAATCATATATCAAAAATGTATTTCCCAACAAGAATAGCCCAAAAGAAAGTATACATAGTGAAGCACCTAGATACAATCTAATATCAAAAATCTCCACTAGCTCCGCAAAAAGAAATAAAAACTCCCGCTAACTACAAAAACTCCTCTACAAGTCTCCACACTCTACTCCCCCTTTTTGTGACGGAATGCCAAAGGACAATCACAAGCCATCTTCAAAAGGAGGTGGTGAGGGTGAACGAAGATGCGCCAAGTCAACTCTCAGAGCACGAATCTCATCAAGCAAGTCCACCAAAATCTGAACATGAGCCGCCTAAACAATCATGACAGTCTCCAAGGTACGACGTACATCGAAGTCATCCGAAGGAGGTGGAGGAACAGCAGCACCACCACCACCAACAAGATCAGGAATAGCCTCACGAGTAGGACCTGTAGAAGAAGAAGGGGGTGCGGTACTAGAAGGCTCAGACCTAGAGTGTTTAGAGCCAGCTTGAAGATGAGTAGCCCTCTGTCTAAGGAAAGAAGCACCTATGGGAGCAATCACATGGACGGGCTCAGAAGAAGGGAAATCATCTAAACCAAGATAAAGCAAAATCCTATGAATAAAGATAGGATGAACAAGAGCGTGAGATGTGGATGAACTCCTATACACTTCGTTCAAAGAACGAAGAAACAAATGAGGAAAAATGATAGGAGCATCAGTGACAAGAGCGTACAAAAATACACACCGCTCAAGAGGAATGGTGTGAAGATGAGAAATGGGCCAAAAAGAATGACACGCTATCCTAAAGAAAAGATAGATAGTCTCAAGAAGCTCAGCAGTGGTGATCCGATGATCAGAACCCCACTGGATAGAAGACCCAATGATGTAAGACATGACATCACTTAACAAAGGTGACTCATCATAAGGGTAAACAGGGTGCTGGACCAAAGGTACCCCTAGAGCATCAGCCACTACTGCAAGAGTAATGACATACTCTATGCCTCATATCCAACTCTTAACTAGAGTGTTGGAATCATAGACGCGGATAGAGATGTTCGAAAAGAACTCTCTAATCAGGGTAGCTGGAGGAGGAGGATCAGAAACATCTAATAAAGGTAACCAGTCCTGACGCTCAAAATTTGCCCTAATGGCAGGATCAACCTCATCTAATATGACAGAACGCTCAGCCCAAATTTTTCTCTGAAGGTTCAGCTTCTCAAAAGTCTCTTGGTTTTTCTCACTCGGAAACCTCTCACGGTCAAAAGAAGGTGGGGGAGGTGAAGGAGAGGGAACAGACCTACGGGCTTTAGTCTTCCTAGGCATGATGCTAAGGAGAGGACAGAGACATAAAGAGAACCAAAAGAACAACAAAAAATAAAACCAATGGCAGACTGCAAATTAGCACATAAATAGATAAAAAAAATCTATATGATGTGTTAGGACATATGTGGTTCATATGTTAAGAACATATGTCATACTTATTTATGTAAATTGGCTAATCTTTTGACAAAACGCACTCTACTTGTAATTGGGTAGTTCTAGGTGTTTTTAATACTTTAAGAAACAAAATTTCAAGATCAAGTGTTGAAGTCATCAAGTCTGTCCAAGAAAAATCAAGCTGAAGTGCAATTTCATTAAATCTCGACACCTGCTCAATAGCTCCTCGACACCTGCTATCTGTCGAGATTTAAAAATCAAATTTTTCTGTTCTGATTTCTTGGGATCCGTGAATATGTTTTTGGGCCCTCTTTTCTTCTAACCCTAAACATATAAAAATCTTCCTGATCTTCATCGTGTATGATGAACTGAAGAACTTGCAACTAACCTCTCCTTCTAAAGTTGGTGTTTGAAGTCGCGTACTGGGATCTTCGCATTGGTTAGTCACGTACTTGGGAGCCGTGCATTAAAAGGGGAAATTGTCACTACAGATCAAGTCCAATTGGATATTGGGGTAAGGGTTTAACTGTAGGTTGGTAAGGTACTTGGGATTCCTTTACTTGTAACCGCTTGATTTGATAATAGTGGAGTTTCGGGAGTGGTGACCTGAAAATCACCCGGTGGGGTTTTTGCCGTTAGGGTTTTCCCCATTCGTGAACAAATCACCGTGTCATTTAATTTCCGCTGTATATTTAGTTATTCAGTGATTTGTTTGTGCTGCCACGCAATTGCATGATAAATTAATTAATTAATAACTTTGCTAATTAATTAATTGGTTTAATCACAAGGGGTCATTCAACTTGTGGCCTATCATGTGGTATTAGAGCAGGCACACTCTGATTAGGTTTAATCTTTGCTGTGTTGATCCATAGACCCCTGTTTGTCATGGATAGAGGATAATCTTTAATTATACCTCCTTTATTTGATGGGACTAACTATGCCTACTAGAAAGTACGCATGAGAGCTTTTTTGCAGTCCTTAGATGAGAAGGTGTGGCAAGCTGTTGAGATTGGCTGGACCAAGCCAAAAGAAGCGTCGGCCGATTAGGATGAAGCCAAGATCAAGGCGGCAAACTTCAACAGCAAAGCGTTGAATGCCCTATTTAGCGTAGTCACCAATGAGGAGTTCAAGAAGATATCCTCAACTGAAACTGCTAAGGAGGCATGGACTATCCTCCAGACAACCTATGAAGGGAAAAAGGCTGTCAAAGATTCAAAACTATAGAGGCTCACTACTAGCTTTGAAGAGATTAAGATGGAGGAGGATGAGTCGTTTGATGAGTTCTATGCCAAGCTTAAGGACTTAGCGAACTCAGCTTTCAATCTTGGGAAAACCATCCCTGAGCCCAAGGTTGTAAGGAAGGTGCTCAGATCTCTACCTGAGAGATTTTATGCCAAGATTACGGCAATAGAAGAATCAAAGGACATTGATAAAATTCCTTTGACTGAGCTGGTTGGGAACTTGCAGACCTACGAGCTAGGATTATCAAGGATTGGCAAGTCAAGCAAAGGCAAGAGCATGGCCTTGAAGGCAAAGAGCAGTGATACAGATGAGTCTTCCGATGATGAAGATTCCAAGATGAAGTCCTACATTACAAGGCAGTTCAAGAAGTTTATGAAGAATGCCAATGGGAGGAGCTTCGACAAGGACCGCAGGCAATCCAGTTCCTCTCAGTTCAAGAGCCAAGACAAAGGAAGGAAGGATGCTAAGGATGGCGGTCAGTACACTGTTCCGGCAGGACCAAAGTGTTTTGGATGTCACGGGTTTGGACACATGAAGAATAAGTGTCCTACATACCTCAAGAGCATTAGGAAAAGCAAGGCACTTGCTGCAACCCTGAGTGACACTGAGCCTGAAGATGATTCCGATAGTGAGGATAACGGAATCTTAAATGCCTTCACTGCCACAGTCAATCCTACTGAAGGGATTGTTGAAGAAGTAGAAGAAGAAGAAGAATTGGTGGATACCAAGTGTAAGACGATGGATGATCAAGATGATATCCATTCAGCCTATGAGAAGCTTTACAAGCTCTCTGAGAAGCATGAAAAGTTGTATAGGCTGACCACCAAGAAGCTCAGTGATGTGGAACTTGACCGTGAAGAGTTGTCCAAAAAGTTTGATGAGGCAAATCAAACTATTGGAGTGCTGAGATTTGAGAACAATTCCTTGGCTGAGAAGACCAAGAAGCTTGAAGCGGAGCTGTTTCAAGTCAGAGCTCAATTGGAGAGGACATCAAGTGCAAAACTTGATGAGATGCTCATCAATCAGAAATCTGCTTCGGATTGAACAGGTTTAGGGTATGGCCTTTCTTTCTCTAATTCTACTTCTACTAGTTCTACTGTTTTTGTTTCTCTTGCTAATACTGTTAAAGTTGAGAACACTTATGTTAAAACTGAATTAGCTAGTGAGAACTTAGACAAGGGTAAATCTATCTTAGGAGCACCCCCTAAGTAAGATAAGAAAGATACTAGAAACCCTAGGACTAAGAAGGCTATCTCTCAAAAGCCTAAACAAAAGAAGCAGCATCTCTGTCATCATTGTGGAGCTGACGGTCATACTCGACCAAATTGCTATAAGTGGCTAGCCACTCAAAAGAGCAACAGCATGATAGCATCTGGAAGCCAAAATCAGTTTCAATCCTCTCTTGCTCCTCTTGGAGATCTTCTAAAAGCCATCATGTTCCTTTCGAACTTGAACGGTTTCAATTCTTCTCCCTTACCGCCGGTTCAAGGATTTAATCAAAGGAAAGGTTCTTCCAAGGTATGGAAGAAAAAGGATTCTAAGTGATTTCGTCACTTTCTTCTCCCTTCTTGTTTTTCTTGTTTATTGCATTGCTTGTGTGTTTTGCATTTTTGTTGAGTCAGTCTAGTTTTATGCTTTGCTTTGTTAACATGTTTTTGTGTGTTTACTTTCAGTTTTGTTTATTTTGTTTTTGATATAAAAATAAAAATAAAAAAATTGAAAAATCAGAAAAATACAAAAACAGTGTGTGTTGTGTACTTTGGTACTTGTGTACCTTGGATGGCCAATGAAACAAAGTTTTCTAAACTATGTATCTCTTGTAGCTTAGATGAGCATCTCTATGCACAATTAAGCAAGTGAGCTCTGTGGCTCTTGTTTATGATGAGTAAGATTAAGTTATCTCTTAAACTTAACACTCATATCACTCTTTTTGACGGGTAGGACTAGAAAATCCTACGAGAAAGGCATAAATAACCATCTCACCACTGTTGCCCGCCAGTCATTAATGACATCTGTATGTTTCGACATAGCAAAAGTGTGATGTCAATGACATTTGTGTGCTTCGGCATAGCAATATTGGAATGTCAAATATCCATGGGTATTTCTTTTCTATCTCATAAGCCCATGCATGATATACTTAAAAAGAAAATATGCAAAGAAAATAAAAAGTAAAAAGATAAAAAATGCTTTAAAAATGATTGCAAGCGTGTATTCTAGGAGATGTGGGAGTTATAGGATGTACCTCGAAGGTGATAGTCCCCATCAAACAGTTATGATTGTGTGTGAGTTAAAGTTATTTTCTCGTATCTCAGATCATCATAACATGTATACACATATGCAATCTTGCGATGTTTTTCACACACAACACGCAATACTCTTTGCTACTTTTGATACATGTGCAGGTACAATGTGATTTGGCCATCACTAAGGTTTTACATGTGCTTTTGTATGCTCACTAAACTGTCCTGACTTGTTTTTGAAAAATAAAATTGGTTAGACTTGTTTAGTGTGTGTGTATTTTTGGGAGATCCATGTGCTTAAATTTTTCATTGAGAGATGATTTTGAAAGCCTTTTTATGTTGATTGGATCAATGTTGAGGTGCATGTTTGATTGCATTGATGTTTATGTTTTTCACTTCTCGAAAAAATGCTTTTATCTGTTGGCTCGACACCTCCTCGATACCTGATCATCTGTCGAGCTTCTCAAGCCTTTTCTTATCGCAATCTCGACACCTGTCTCGACACCTGATGGATCGATCGAGAAATCTCTTGTCTTCTCGATACCTTCCCGATACCTGGTCGATTGATTGAGCTTCTGTTCTTAGTTCAGGTGTTCTTACCTCGATACCTTCTCGACACCTTCAGCTGTCGAAGGCAAAATCCTCGACACTTTCCTTGACACCTTCCTCGATACCTCTCGACACCTCAGCTGTCGAGAATTACTGAGGTGTCTATAAAAGGGTTGATCACGATTTTCCTCTCATTCTGTCGATCTCTCTCGATCTATCCGAAGACTTTTCACCTCCCAAACAAGTTTCTCTCACTCAAATCTTCAAATCTTCATCATTTTCGTTCTTCCCTTGATTTCCATCACCTGGTATGTTCTTTTTCCCTTCCTTTTTCATGCATTGCATGTTTTGAAACCTAGGTTTTGGGATTTTTTGAAATTTTTGGGGTTTTTCACAATTGATGAGTTTTTCTTGAAATTTTGGGTTTGTTTTTCACCTAAATGCTTTTAAAATGTCATACATTGCAT
The DNA here is from genome assembly GCA_023736055.1 of Quercus glauca. Lineage (NCBI taxonomy): Eukaryota > Viridiplantae > Streptophyta > Magnoliopsida > Fagales > Fagaceae > Quercus > Quercus glauca. The sequence continues at coordinate 70,533,741 of CM043318.1, forward strand.
TCCATGTGCATTAGAATGATATTTACATGCATTTAGATGTGTGCTATATGTATGTGTGCTGGTCGGATTGGATTGGGCTGAGCCCATGATGCCTTTTGATTTGCATGTCACATGCTCATGCATTCCCATGCATACGTACTTATTGTTCATTATATTTGTCATATATGAACTATGTTGGGACTTTTCTGATTGTTTCCCTCTCTATCTCTTTCTCATTCTTTTACATTAGTAGTGTCTATGGCACCCAAACGTAAATCCACTCCTGCTCGGAACCCTTTGCGTTTTGGAGCTTCCTCTTCTTCTGACTCTGCTCCTCTTACCCTTCAGTTCCGCAATGGAGATGCCCACAAAGCATTTACTGAGAACTTTTCTAGACGAGGTGTTCATTCGGAATGCCAAGTCATTCTGGCGGATTTCGCCGACACTGACCTTCCCTCTGTCATTCACAGTAGGGGATGGGAGTCACTGTGTGACGTCCCGGTCACCTGTCCTCTCGTGCTGCTTCAGGAGTTTTACTCCAATATGTATGGGATTGATCATTCAGTACCTCCTTTTCATACTCGCGTTCGAGGTACGCGCATTGCTGTCACACCACAGCTAGTTGCGGATGTGCTTAGGGTTCCTAGGATAGAGTTTCCCGACTATCCTACATGTAAGCGTCTAAGGACTGTGTCCAAGGATGAGCTCATTTCCGCTTTTTGTGAGCACCCTTCTGACTGGGGTGAGTATCAGTATACATCATGTAGACCTTTTGCTAAAGGTCCTAGATTTCTTAACATGGTGATGACTTTTGTACTCCATCCTCTCACTCACTACAACTCTATCACAGAGCCTCATGCTCGATTTTTGCTATCTCTTCTTGAGCATCTTACGATAGATTTTCCCTCTCACTTCATTTTCTCTATCATAGATGTTCATCTAGATTCGGCGTCCCGTGATAAGCTCATCTTTCCTTCCGCTATCACGAGGATCTTACGCCATTTTTCCATCCCTTTTCCTGTGTCCAACCACTTCACACACATTTCTGCCATAGATGCCGCTATCGTAAAACGTAGTGAGGCTCAGTTTAGGTCGAGACAGCCGGACTCCACTCCTCCCTCCCGTTCAGCTCCATCCAGATCAGCTCCATCTACATCGGCTCCTTCTACTTCTACAGGCGATGTATCTCTTGGAGACATTATGACGTAGCTACAGCGCATGGATGCTCGCCTCGATACACTCTCCGCTGAGTTGTATCAGGTGAACGTTCGTGTTGGTTGTATTGCATGACGGCAGGCGACCATGGGTGGTTTTGCTTCTAAGGCTTCTCCTCCACCACCTTTTTCAGTCGATTCTGATTCTGCTGCTGAGGATGACGATGATGATGGTGATGACGATGCTGCTTCGGATGATGATGATGGAGATGCTAGCTCTACTAATGAGATGTCTACATGACACTCTACCCTTTGTCACTTGTGACAAAAAGGGGAAGTAGTTTTGGGTTATGAGAGTAGTCATCTTAGGGGGAGAGTTAGTATAGAACATTTTTGATAGGGGGAGTGTTGATATTTTGAGGGATGTAGTGAGGTTTTGATGTATCTTTTCTTTTCTATTCTTTAGATACATTGATCTTGTATATGAGGTCTTGTGACCAGTTTTACATACATTGTACTTATTTTTCTCTATATGTGGATGTATGTTCTTCTTTCACCTATCTCTTCATGTGTTGTTTCTTCTCTATCTTTAGACACATGTTCTTTATACTTGTATGCAATCTATTTATTTCTGTTTCACACAAAGATGCCTTGATGAATTCTGTTTAAAGTGTTTCAGAAATACAGGTTGTCAAAGTCTACTTCCCATAAACTCTCTTCTTGCAAAGTTTTTCAAGAGTTTGTGTTGAGTGATTTATGACTTCTCTCATATGTTCATTTGTTTGTTGTGGTTTTGTCACGGATTGCCAAAGGGAGAGATTGTTAGGACATATGTGGTTCACATGTTAAGAACATATGTCATACTTATTTATGTAAATTGGCTAATCCTTTGACAAAACGCACTCTACTTGTAATTGGGTAGTTCTAGGTGTTTTTAATACTTCAAGAAATAAGGTTTCAAGATCAAGTGTTGAAGTCATCAAGTCTGTCCAAGAAAAATCAAGCTGAAGTGCAATTTCATTAAAGCTCGACACTTGCTCGATAGCTCCTCGACACCTGCTATCTGTCGAGATTTAAAAATCAGATTTTTCTGTTCTGATTTCTTAGGATCCGTGAATATGTTTTTGGGCATTCTTTTCTTCTAACCCTAAACATATAAAAGGAGTGTTTTAAGAGCCGTCAACAGAGACACAAGTTGCTAAAGCATTAAGCAATCCTTGTTCAAGCAAATTGTGATCAAAGACGAAGTTATTGACCTAGTTCATCTTCTCTGAAGAAGTTGCTGTGTATTTGCACCAAAGGGTTTTGTGACCAAGCATCTTCCTGATCTTCATCATGTATGAAGAACTGAAGAACTTTGCAACCAACCTTTCCTTCTAAAGTTGGTGTTTGAAGTTGCATACTGGGATCCGCACATTGGTTAGTCACGTACTTGGGAGCCGTGCATTAAAAGGGGAAATTGTCACTACAGATCAAGTCCAATTGGGTATTGGGGTAAGGGTTCAACTGTAGGTTGGTAAGGTACTTGGGATTCCTTTACTTGTAACCGCTTGATTTGATAATAGTGGAGTTTCGGGAGTGGTGACCTGAAAATCACCCGGTGGAGTTTTTGCCGTTAGGGTTTTCCCCATTTGTGAACAAATCACCATGTCATTTAATTTCTGCTGCATATTTAGTTATTCGGTGATTTGTTTGTGCTGCCATGCAATTGCATGATAAATTAATTAATTAATAACTTGGCTAATTAATTAATTGATTTAATCACAAGAGGTCATTCAATTTGTGGCCTATCATGATGCATGAACAAATAAAATGTCATGATGCATGATCTAATGCAGTAACAATTAAGTTCAATTAAAAGGTTAGATTAACAAAATTAGCTTAAACATAGGGTTTCTAACAAAATCCCTAAAATTGAAGAACCACTTGATGTAATTTTGAAAACAGATTGATGAATTGAGCATCACAGAACACAACACACAGATTATAATGCTCAATTACATCAAAACAACAAGCCAATTTCATCAATTTCAACCTAATTGAACAAAATCCCCAAATCGGATCCAATACAAACACTAGAATTTTCAATTTTTCACAAACCTCAAAATTGATCAAATTAAACCATCAATATAGTGTCTATATCATGTCCCCACAAAAACCCATTGATCAATTTCATAAAAAAGGCTTTGAATCAAAAAAATCCCAAAATATGTATAGTCCGAAAATCACCCTCAAATGCATGGATTTATGCATGAAAACATGAAAATAACTTCAAAAGGAAGGGTATTAAGTTCTTACCGGCTTGAGGAGAGAGAAACCTTGCAAAGAAATCGAAGGAAAACGACAAAAATCTCTTGGTGGAGCCTAGCCGAGTCGGAGAGAGAAGAAAAGTTTGAAAAACTTTTTGAAATAGGAACTTTGAAAAAGTCAGATCTAGTTTTTAAAAAAGCTTTTTTGCGATCTTCGATCGATCGAAAATTACATTCGATCGATCGAATCAATCCGAGACTCATAAAAAAAATGAAGCTTATTTTCGATCGATCGAAAAACAGTTTGGATTGATCGAATCAGGCAGAGGCTCACTAAATTTTGAGAAAATCACAGGTTTTGAAAAACAACAACGATATTTTGAAAGCAACTCCTCAAAGCATTAAAATTGAAGAAACAAAATGCATGAGTATGAGATGGAATGCTATTTCAAAAACCCAAAATTTCAAACCCAAGTTTCTCATAGCAAAGTTTCAATCATTCTCCCTTTCAATTCTTCAAAACAACAAAATATGTTGTGCACAATTCTCAAGATATTTTCAAACTTGGTTGGTCAGACCAAAAACACACACACTAACATGTACAATGTTTAACAAAGAGTAACTTGTGTAGTGTGTGCTACTAGCAAAACTTGAGATACATGTGAGGTGATATGTGAATAGCAATTAAACACAAAGTTTACACAATTCATCACATAGAATTTAAAAATGGCTATCACCAAAAGAGTTACATCATATAACTCCCACATCTCCTAGAACAAAAGCTTGTAATCATGTAAGTTTCTTGAATTTTTGCATCTTAATTATGTGAATTGGCATCAAGCCTAATAGTACACACTAGTTTTAATTAAGTGAATTGGCATCAAGCCTAATAGTACACACCGGTTTTAATTATGAGATTTAACGAGGCTACACCTTATGTTCTTTTTGTGCATGTGCTACACTTTCTCGAGCACAAAATCTTATGATATGCACTAAGGTGTTCATGATTGGCTAGTGAACAGTGGTGAGACGGTTATTTATGCCTTTCTCAAAAGGATCAAGTCCGACAGTCAAATAACATGTGACTTCAAGATTAAGACAAAGTGATAAACACCATAAATATCTTTCCCACACAACATGCACTACAAAGCTTCAACTAGTCAAGTGCAATAAATAAGCTCATCAAAGCTAAACAAGGTACACAAGACATGACATGTGTAAATAGATTGACCAACCTTGTTTTTCAAAAATCAAGAAAAATTGTGTCAAACATAGTTTTTGCTTCCTCTTTTTATTATTATTATTATTATTATTATAAGAGAAAACAAATAAATCCTAGAATGAAATGCAGGAATGTAATGCAATACAAGTCCTAGAAAAAAAACACAAAAAACCAAAGAACAATGGTCACAGAAGAATAGAGCAATGAAGCACAAGGACTATGTCAGAAAGACTCAATTAGATCAAGTCTTTTGCATCCAAAACTTTTTAGATGCAACACGAGCATTGGAGTTCTTATTTACATTCGAGTGATTCCCAACTCCAAGATTGGAATAAAGGTTTAACGCCTTTACCGATTCACCAATTAGTGCCATAGGATCTTGTGCTTGAGGCACAGGCACTTTTGGTTTGTTTGCTCTCTTAGCAGCTTGAAGCTTGTAACAGTTAGGACGAATGTGTCCAGACTTTCCACAATAATGACAAACCCAAACAGGTTTACCATGCATCTTGTCCTTAGGTTTGGTAGGCTCCTTAGGTTTAGATTCTCTCAAATCAACCCTAATCTTCTTAGGTGGTGAAACTTCTACAGGTTTAACAACCTCACTCACAGGGGGTTTAATAGTTTCACTCACAACCTCACTCACAGAAGGTTCAGAAGAAGATGAAGGAACAAAGATCGTGGAATAGGGTGCAGACACAGAGATGCTCTCAACAAAACCTAAACCTGATTTGTCAGAAGGATACTTTTAAACACTCAACATTTGATCAAGTTTAGAACTAGCAGATCTAGTAGCAGATAAATCAAGTTATAATTTCTTTACTTTATTAATCAACATCATATTCTCAGTTTTCACATTGTTCAAAAGATTATTAGCATCAAATAACTTAACAAGCAAATTTTTCTTATCAAGCTCAAGAGATTCAATTTTCTTCAGGCCAAGTTCAACATTCATAGCATCCTTTGCAGCAACTTTGTAAAATTTATTATAGGCCTCTTGAAGATTTGCGTCCTCAGAGAGTTCCCCATCAGAAGGGTTCTCCTCAGCAGATATGCTTTCATTGACTATAGCAGTAGCAATGAAAGCAATGAAGTTCCCATCCTCGTCACATCCAGACTCATCTTCAGAAACCTCATTATCACTAAGGGTTACAGCCATAGCTTTGCAATTAGACCTCAAGAATGTTGGACATTCAGATTTAACATGACCATACCCTTGACAACCAAAGCATTGAGCACCCAAAGAATTGTTGGAAGATTGACCTACTTTTTCTCTAGGTTTTTCAGTGTTGCTAACCTTAATGGGATCATTCTTCTTAAAATTTCTAGATTCAGCAGTGTTTGTATTCCTTGCCCTCCTATTTGTATTCCTAAGAAAGTTTCTAAAATTCTTGGCAAGGTAAGCTATTTCTGTAGTAGAGAGCTCATCATCAAATCCACTAGCATCAACATCATAAACAGACTTAAGAGCCATTGATTTGGATTTGTTAATTTTGGGTAGGTCTAACTCATAGGACTGAAGAGATCCTACAAGTTCATCCACAGGGATGGAGTCCACATCCTTGCTTTCAGTAATGGCAGTCACTTTGGGTTTAAAGTCTTCAGTTAAAGATCTAAGTATCTTCCTAACAATTTTAGGTTGATCATAGACTTCACCCAAATTAAAAGCAGAATTAACAATATCATTCAGTTTGGCATAAAATTCATCAAAAGATTCATCATCAGACATCCTAATGCTTTCAAACCTAGAAGTTAATTGCTGCAACTTATTTATTTTGACAGCCTTTGTGCCTTCATGCACAGTTTGAAGGATTTTACAAGCAGTATGAGTAACCTCAACATTTGAGATTCTCTTAAATTCCTCCATAGAAACAGCATTAAAGATGGCATTCATAGCTTTGCTATTAAATGCAGCTGCTTCTTTTTGAGAAGTTTGCCACTCACTCACAGGAGTAGTGGGCTTCTCCCATCCGTACTCAACGGAGTTCCAAACTCTCTCATCAATGGATTTCATGAATGCTTTCATCCTTACTTTTCAATAGGCATAGTTATTCCCGTCAAAGTGAGGAGGAACAACAAAAAAGTGTCTGTGTTCTATGACAACAGGGGTTAAGGATCAGCTCAAAGATCAAACGATCTAAAACAGAAGAGCTACCTGCTCTGATACCACTTGAAGGAAATTTAGACCCATTAAACCAACCAGATTAACCTAGTTAATTAGCCAAGTGATTAACTTAGTCAATTTATGCAATTCTAGGTTATCACAATCAAATAATCATATCAAGATATAAAGTAGCGGAAAAAATAAATAACACAATGATATGATGACCCAAGAAACCACACGTTAAAAACCTGGGGAGGATTTGACCTAGCTATCCTCAAGGTAAACCTGAATCCACTATGAAAGAATCGAAATTCATACAAAAGGACTTACAAGCTCCCCGCTTGACTTCCTAATGCTACCCACTAGTAGAACTTACTGACACGACCACGTGCAAGCTCCGAATCCACGGACTCCTTCTTTCTTGGATTCTTCAATCAGCTACAAGCTCCCCGCTTGTTTATCTTTAAGCTCCAATAGTAGCAACCGAGTTGATCATCAAGATGTTGAAATAATTTCTACCTTGAAAACCCTAAGTTTTGTGTAAAGGAAAGCTCATCAAAGATCTCACAAGAGATTCACACAAAACAAAAAAGTATGAGCAACAATACAATCTGAACAACCTTCAAAAATGTGGCTAGGGTATTGTTTAAATACCTAGGGTAAAAACATAAAACCCTAAACATTTAATGAAGTAAGGCTGAGTTGGAAATTCTGCAGAAAAAACAATCTGGCCGACTTTCGATCGATCAAGTCTATTCTTCGATTGATCGAGCCAGGCCGAAAGTAACAAATACTTTTGCAGCCACTCGATTCCAACTTTACAATAATTAATCAACTTTGAGCAAGCCTAAACATGACTAAACATATTATTTTGATCATGGTTTGCCAACATTACACATTAGAGTTCTAAATACATTAAATCCTAAGTCTTTAGAACCTAACAAGCTCTATTGTTTATGATAGTAAGTTTCCAATTGGCAAGACTTGTAGGCAAGAAGTTCTTCCAGTTGTATAAGTGATCTTCTAGTTCTATATGTGGAAAAGCCTTTTATGTTTAACTTATTAACATGAATAGTTGATTCTGATAATGGTTAAGAAATGTTTATTCGATCAAAGCTCAAAAGGTATATAATAGGGCTTTGCAAGTGTACTTAAATATATGATCTACATGCCATTTTCTAAAATTGCTTGCAATTACAAATAAGCTCTACAATTGAGATAGAAACAAAGCTTAATAGTAAAAATTCAATTAAAATTTATTTCAGCCCATTATCAGAACAAATTTAAAGTTCTGAGTGTCCACCCTAACACTTCATGAGTGTGAGTGTGTAACAAAGAATTTCTAAGAATTGAAATTTCCAAGAGTTTGACATTTATTATGTTCAAATAACTATTTCACTAAGGTTTCTTCCCACTTTTTTTTCCTAAATTTTATTTTTAGAGCACTTTCAAAAAAAAAAAAAAAAGATTTTTTCAATATCAAATACTTTAAAAAAAAAAAAAAAAACTATTTTTTCTTTCCAACTAATAACCAATTATGTTTTGGAATTTAAAAAAAAAAAAATCACATTCCAATTCCTCTTCCTCTAAATCCTTAGCTTAGCCATCTTATCTGTATTTGCCACCTTCAGAGATGTTGGGGAGATAAACACCTTGGGGAGTTTTCTTAAGTAATTAATATAACATATTGAGACACACTTAAACCCAAAAGGCTTAACCCTAATGGGTGTGTACTCAATTATTGTAAAGTTGTAATTTACAACTATGTATTTTGTTGGCTTTTATTCCGTGCCAAATTTGATTGTAATTATTATCAATCGTTTATACCCTGTATTTGTTGTGGGATTTGTTGTAAGGGGTGTGTGATAGAGACAATGTATGAAGACTCAAGCATTTGAAGATTGAAGGATTCTCGCGGGTGTCTCGTGACCTAGCATCCCGCGAAGTGAATCATGTGCCAGGCACATTCTGGAATGCGAAGAGTCAGGCCAGGTGGAGACAGCTGTGTCTCGCGAGTATCTCGCGGGTAAGGCCTTCCCGCGAGACACCCGCGAGGCATTCTGTTCTGCTAGCCTGTACTGATTGAGTCACACTTTCTGTACCTATCCTATATATACCCTCATTACCCACAAATGTTGAGGAATGCTTCAGAGAGAAAACCCTAGCCAAACACATTGAGAATTAGAGATTATCATACCCACTTTTCTCTATACACTTGCTTGTGGTATTTTCCTCAACCCTTCCCTCTCCATTCTCCATATCTTTGAGTGGTTGATAGCCCAAACACTTACCACACCTTTGAGAGTGTTGAGTGACGTTTTGGTGCTGTTGGGAAGCATTGGAAGGAGCCTAGAATGGCAGATGCAACATGGAGCTTATTGCGGGATCCGGAGAACTAAGACAAGACACGTTTCCGAGAAGCCTTGTTGGAGTAGGAGCTTGGAGGGCTTAGGTACATCGGGTAGACTAGGCTTGGAGGGTCTCTTGCTAACCCATGTATCTCAAATGATTGTCTAGTGGATTGATTTCTACTTGGAGGGTGGCGGAGAGGTTTTTCGCCGAGTTCTTCGGTTTCCTCTTCAATAACACGTCTCGGTGTTATCTGTGTTTGCATCCTTCTTCCCTACTCTTGTTCATTTCATTTTTACTGCTGTGTTGCTTTAAATATGGATTAGAGTAGTTGTTTTGCTTATACGCTTGTGTTTACACTATTCCGCACTTATCATTAAGTTAGTGTAAAATCAACCAAGCCGTAATTTTAATTTGGGGGTCTAAACCGCTCGTGTGTTTTCGACACATTTTCGAGCTTTCAATTATGTTATATTAATCATTTATTCTTCTCATCATTATTCAATGTGCGACTTCATTCACACATGTATGCCCAACAATCTCCCTCTCACGTGTGAGTCTTTGCCTCTCTATGGGTTTCAAGATGTCTCTGTGGGCCATGAACAAATCCTACTCACTCCCTCTTGCCTAATGGGATTTTTCCTTCACTGCTGCATGCATATCTTTTATCCTTCACTAGTTGCAGACCCGCGCGTTGCGCGTGATAAATTATTATTATTATTTTTTAATGATTGTGTTATTATTTTGAATAATTTTCAATGTATTACTACTTAAGCCCTACCAACCATCATTTAACCGTCATTATAGCGAAAGATCATTTCAAATAACTGGTGGATATTATGAACACCCTACCAATAATATGAGGACTATTTTAGCAAAGCATATCATTTTAGAGAGACCTGAAGAAATATTCTAGCTTGTGTGAACTTGCAATTTAATATATAATCCGTTATAATTTGGTAGAAACCAAAAGATAATATAAAAATTATTTTAGCACAACAAAAGATAATATAATCTCAATTTTATAATAGCCATTTCATTAATTGAGAGTTGGACATACTTTATGAAACAATCTAGTTGTTGAACTTGAAATTTAACAGATAATCCGTTATGAACTGGTAGAAAATATGAAAAACCTACACAACCAAAAGAAAATATAAAAAATATTTTAGCATAGCCTTTTCATTTTATAGTTGTTGAACTTGCAATTTAATAGATATTCAGCAATCAACTGGTAGAAAATATGAACAACCTACACAACCAAATAAAAATATAAATAATATTTTAGCAAAGCCTTTTCATTTTATTTATAATTAAAAGTTAGAAATACTTGAAAAAACAATCCAGTGTAAAAACATGTAAATTAACAGGTAACTTGTGAGCAACTTGTGGGTAAAATAGTAATTAAAACGGTGATAGGTGTCCACATCATTGAACACCACGACCTTTTTTTTTTTTTTTTTTTTAAATGAACACAAACACTCACATGCAAAAACACACTCAAACACTAAAAAAAAATATAATATTTTATGTCATCTATCTATAGTGTCTTCCTACTTGGTAAGTAAGTTCACACAAGTATCATGAAGCCCATATTTGTAAGACTATTTGGAGATTCCTGTCTTTATGCAGTTCCGTTAAAAATTAAAAAATATCACAAGGTAAGACCAACCCAAAAACTTAAAACTATAATAGTTTTTTAGACCAACCTCATTCTTTTTAATCTCCCTCCTTTTTTGCTTTTAATCTACCTTTATTTTTACTCTTTCACTTTGTGTTAAAACCTTCCACTGCCAAGCATGTGAAGCAATACCAGTTTTGTTTTTTTGTACTTCAAAATGTATTATGTATATAACCATGTTTTGAAGCTTGGCCTTTGGTAGCAATTATTTCACAGAATGGACCTCACAAGAAGACTACATTACTTAACTTTTTTGAGAATCAAATAAATTGTTGAACTTAATGATGTATATAAGGCTACATCCAGGAAATAATTAATTAGCCATGGTTTAAGGCATCAAGGTGGTTGCTGAAAAATTTCGTAGACACTAATCTCAATGTTGATTTCTTTTTCCTTAGCTCATCGTGCTTAAATAGTAGTGACATGACATAAGAGGCATAAATTTTAAAAAAAGTTTGTAGTTAATTAAAACTTCTCAATTTGAGGGAAATATTGCACCTACAATAGTTTAGGACGTGCCCATTAGGAAAAAATATTACAAAAGATCCAAAGAATTTTCCAAGTGCTATGCACGGGAAAGTTAAATCGTGGTCCCAAAGAGTAACAAAAAGTTGTTTTCAGGCCCCCTAGAAGTGTTCTTACTTTTCCACAGTGCCTTCGATACTCCCAAGCCAAAAGTGCAAATTATATAGTCTCACTATTCTGCTCTATAGTTGCTGTACAGCAAACCTCAGTTTGGCAAGAATATTGTGGGAAAAATAATGAAAGAAGCCAATATAAGTGCATCAATCAACCATAAAAAATGGATTTTCAATAAATGACAAGCTATTCCAAGTCCAATCAAAGATAAGTTGCAGAACAACAAGGCTTTGAACATTTACATTCCATGTTATTTCCAATTAGTCAATCGGCAAGGTTGCCTAAGGCGGAAGGTACAATTTTACCACAACTAATTGGGTATTAATCACACCAATAACCTATTTCATAAATTAAAACCTCCCTTAAGCATAAAAATAAGACACAAAAGAGAGAAATGGTAATAAAGGAAAGTATAAAAATAGAAGAACCTAGGAAAAGTCCTACTATGGCTTTGTGCCAACTTGCAAAAGAAAATGCAAAGGTATAAACACTATATTGGGCATTTTTCTTAAGGTTCTGTCAGTCTGAAAATACAATGTAAAAGACAATGGCTAACCAAAATAAACAAAAACAAAAATAGTCCCAACTAGCTAAACAGGTATATGCAATTAGACAAAAAGTTATTGTATTTGTGAGTGCAAACAGTGAGTGAATTCCATTGGTTAAGCAAGTCAAGGACAATGTAAGCTTTTATCTCTCAACAATCAAAGTTCTTTATTCATAATTGAAGGGCTTGGTTTACTCCATTTCAAATTCTCCAGAATTCAACTTTAAGCGGTTTTGGACAATTGTTATGTCCATATTTGCTCGTGATCTTGAATCAACCTGCCTGCTCCGATTAGTCTTGGTCGACCCACAGCAACCCAAATTCTCGGGCCAATAATAAAGATTCAATTTTGAATGTGTTTGTCTTCCTTATAATCTCAGAAACTGAGCCGTGCGTTCAAAACCAGGCAGCAAACCACTACTACCAATCCATATAAATCGAAAGACAAACTACTGGCAGTATTTCTGCAGCTTCTTTCAGACAGTGCACCAATTAAAAACCGCAGCAACCATAACAATCATCCACACCATACCACAAAAGAGGTCGTAACAAAATGTAAAAAAGGAAACCAAAAACATCAAACAAAATAATGGAGCACAAAAAGAACTGGGGTTTAGAGATAAATTAACCGAATCAGCCAGATTTCGTAAGCATTTATATACTGTGAGGAAAGGAAGACAGCAAGGAAGGAACTCAGATAAGCGGCCATTACTGTGAAACTATAGAGTAGGAAGGTGGGGAGATTTTCAGACTCTTTGGTTATCCTTGAAATCGTTACTGTGAAACTGTAGAGCTGAAGTGTAGCGTTGAACTCTCTGTTGTCCTCACACTGTGCTTCTCACACACAACCCTTCAGGGTTCCACGGTTTCAAATCTTTCCTTTAAGTTGAAAAGGCCTTGGGTTGGGCTTTATGGTGGAAGTAAATAGATAAAGAGTGGGCTGGGATTTATTATATAGATTTATTATAGGGCTGGGATTTATTATTATGAAATTTGTAAAAATTGTTTTAAAATTGTAGGTAAAATAAAAATTAAAAAAAAGAAAGAATTAGGATGACATGGCCACTGATGTGGCGCAACGTGAGCGCAACGACATTAAACGCTACGCTTCAGCTTTTAGTAATGTATAGATGAGAACCTCACACCTCATCATTGTCTAGTAACATTGGCAATAATACTCCCGTTGTGTAGCACATTGGCAATAATATTCCTTCGTTGGACATTTTCGAAGATCATTTGTGTAGGTTTTATGGGCTTGCTTGGTGCAATATACTATCCCTGCTCCAAGCTCTGATACCACTTGTTATGGAGATAAACACCTTTTATTATAACATATAGAGACACACTTAAACCCAAAAGGCCTAAGCCCAATGAGTGTGTACTCAATTATGTTAATTAACCACTCATTCTTTTCATCATTATTTAATGTGAGACTTCACTCACACGTGTATGCCCAACAGGAGACTGACGATTTTGATTCTAATTTAGTAACTATTTCACTAAGGTTTCTTACTAAATCCTCAAGCTGGGGCGCAATAATACTTGTTCAATGAATTTACTAGTAAGTTGTGTGTTGGATGCAACATAAGGATCATGGTCGTGCTTGTGTGGCACTGCCTCCATTCCTCTTCTCAGCTATTCTTCCACCACAACTCCACTGAATACACAGTTGGTCCATTGTTTGCCGACGACGGAACATAGTGCTTACAAATATATTAATGTACTTGCTAATACACACACATTACTGTACAATGTACACATGTATTTCATATAAGGAGGACCTACAATTTACAAAATATGTCTCAAAACTGTTTTCAGAGTGTTAGGTTCTAAAGGCTTAGGATTTTATATATTTAGAACTCTAATGTGTAATGTTGGCAAACCATGATCAAAACAATATGTTTAGTCTTGTTAGGCTTGCTCAAAGTTGTTTAATTATTGCAAAGTTGGAATCGAGTGGCTGCAGAAGTATTAGTTACTTTCGGCCTGGCGATCGAGTCTTAGACTCGATCGATCGAAAGTCGGCCAGAATGTTTTTCTGCAGAATTTCAACTCAGCCCAAACTCTATTTAAATGTCTTTCAAGTAAAACTCTCCTATATATAAGGGAAACCCTAGAGCGTTTTTGTGACTTTTGAAGAGAGAGATTAGAGTGCCTCTTGTGCCTCTTTTTATTTGGGTTTTGTACCCAAACCTCCCTAAATCTTTATTGCTCATATTGCGGTTTGTGTGAATCTCTTGTGAGATCCTTGAGGAGCTTTCCTTCACATAAACTTAGGGTTTTCAAGGTAGAGATTATTTCAACATCTTGATGATCAACTCGGTTGCTACCATTGAAGCTTAAAGAAAAACAAGCGGGGAGCTTGTAGCTGATTGGAGAATCTAAGAAAGATGGAGTCTGTGGATTCGAAGCTTGCATGTGGTCGTGTCAGTAAGTTCTACTGGTGGGTAGCATTAGGAAGTCAAGTAAGGAGCTTGTAAGTCCTTTTGTATGAATTTCGATTCTTTCATAGTGGATTCAGGTTTGCCTTGAGGATAGGTGGGTTAAATCCTCCCCAGGTTTTTACCGTGTAGTTTCATGGGTGATCATATCATTGTATTATTTATTATTCTGCTGTTTTATATCTTGATATGATTATTTAATTGTGTTAACTTAGATTTGCATGAAATTGGACTAAGTAAATCACTTGGCTAATTAACTAGGTTAATCCAATTGTTGTTTTTAAGGGGTCTAAATTTTCCAACAAGTGGTATCAGAGCGGGTAGCTCTTCTGTTTTAGATCTTTTGATTTAAGAGCTGATCCTTGACCCCTGTTATCATGGATAATTTGAAGTGTCTTTCTGATCATGTTTCTGCTCATGCTTCTGTTGTTTTTTTTTTTATGCTTTTGAAACTCTTCGTAAGGAATTATCTAAATCTTTGAAAATTTCTAAGAGATTCAAGGAAGAGTTAAAATTGGCTAATCTTGAAAAAGAGGAATTACTTGTTAGATTAGGTGAATCTAATAAAAAGAATGAATTTTTGAGAAATCAAATTTCCTCTCAAGATGAGAAGATGAAAGCCTTGGAACAAGAGTTAGTTGAATCTAAAGCTAAAATTGAAAATTTGACTAGTACCAAGCCTGCTGATGATAACAGAAGTGTTTCTATTTCTCTTAGGCCTAAAGCTAAAAAAGTTTATATCCCTCCTTTCAAGAGGAATAATAAAGAAAAGGCTTATTGTGTTATGTTAGATAAAGGTGAAAGTTCTGATGTAGACGCTGAAGTTTCTAAACCTAAGTCTAAACTTACTGTTAGAGAGCGTAATAAATCTGTTTTTGTGCCTACTTGTCACCGTTGTGGTGTTGTTGGTCATATTAGACCAAACTGTTCTTTGTTGAGGCAAAAACCAAAATCTGAGACTAGATTTGCTGTTAGGAATACTGATGTTCCTAAATTTGTTCCTGTTTGTCACTTTTGTGGTATCCGTGGTCACATTCGTCCTAATTGTCATAAATTGAAATTTAAGCATTCTGTATGTCAATCTAGGATATGTGATGATGTTTCTCCTGCCATAAGTCCATATAAATTGTTTCATATGCTTTTGAAAAATTTGAGCTTGTTGGCTTGTGAAAGGAATTTGCAGGATTTCAGTCTCTCTTAGAAGATTTGTGTAATCCCTCAAATACACGCTCCTTCTCATGGATTTTCACCTACAAAACCGAAGACTCGTGCTATATGGGTGAGAAAAGATTCTCCAAGGTGAGGTTTGCTGATTTGTCCGTGATTTAATTCTTTCAATTAATTGTGGACATGTCTTGTTTTTGTTTTTGGTTGTTTTGTTTTTTTTTTTTTTATTTAAAAAAAAATCCAAACACATTGAAAATTTTCAAAAAGACAAAAATATTTTATTTTGTGTCATGTTTTACTTGAGGATTACATGAATTATGGTATTTCTCTCTTGATTTAGAACATGCTTGACATTGTGGAGAAACTTGAATAGTTTGTGTTAAGCTATTTTTGACTTTATGTACTAGTTTGTATATGTACTCATGAGTTAATTAAGAAATTGATATTTCTTGTTTGTGTACCCTCTATAGCTTAGTTAAGTATTATCATGCATTGCATTTGCATTGTTCATTTAGCATAATATGTGCTTTTTTGTTTTTGGTCATAAATTTTTTTCAAAATCTCAACAAGTGGTTATAAATTTTTTAAAACCAAAATTTTTTTTGTATTTTGTATTATAGATCTTGGATTTATAATCAAGGATTGGCCATATTATCTTTACATAACATGTTTATGTACCTTATTTAGTTTGGATGAGCTTATTTTATTGCACTTTACTAGTTGAAGCTTTGTAGTGCATGTTGTGTGGGAAAGATGTTTATGGTGTTTATTACTTTGTCTTAATCTTGAAGTCACATGTTATTTGACTATCGGACTTGATCCTTTTGAGAAAAGCATAAATAACCATCTCACCACTGTTCACTAGCTGATCATGAACACCTTAGTGCATATCGTAAGATTTTGTGCCCGAGAAAGTGTAGCACATGCACAAAAAGAACATAAGGTGAAGCCTCGGATTAATTGCTTAATGCTTAAAATTGGTGTGTACTATTAGGCTTAATGCCATCTCACATAAATTAAAATTTGTGTGTATATTATGAGGCAAAAATTCAAGAAACTTACATGATTGCAAACTTTTGTTCTAGGAGATGTGAGAGTTATAGGATGTAACTCTTTTGGTGATAGTCTCTTTTAAATTCTATGTGATGAATTTTGTAGACTTTGTGTTTGATTTCTATTCACATATCACCTCACATGTATCTCAAGCTTTTGCTAATTGTACACACTACACAAGTTACTCTTTGTTAAACTTGGTACATTTTATTGTGTGTGATCTTGTTGTGGCCATCCAAGATTAAAAGTTCCTTGATCTTAATGCAAAATGTGTTTAAAGTTTGAGAAATTGGACATTCTAGAGCTTGAATGTACCCGAAATGGGGATTTTGTTCAAATTGGGTTCAATTGATGCAATTGGCTTGTTGATTTGATGTAATTGATCATTATTATTTGTCCTCTAACTTGTGTGATGATCAATTGGTCAATTTTTCCTAAAATCTTAACAAGTGGTTTTTAAATTTTGGGGTTTTTTTTAGAAACTCTATGCTCAAGCCAATTTTGTTAATTTTAACTTAAATTGAACTTAGTTTTACTGCATTAGAACATGCATCATGACATATTTTTTCATGCATCTTTTATATTTAGGATTCACATGCATTGCATTGATTTCTGTATCCATCTTGCAGTTTTGCAGTCATATCTCTCATTGTTTTCACACATAGCATGCATACACTTTGCTACATTGAGTACTCAACTTGATTTAAAAATTGATTGATTAATTTTTGAGTTATGTACTTTCTAGTATATGCTATTTTTATGTGTGAACTGTAGAAAATATTTTTCTTAAGAGATATGATGGATAATCATTGTGCAAATATTTTCTCTACTTATGCAACTGTTTATGGGTCACATAGTGCCATGTTTGCATTTTATTGAAAGAGAGAATATGTTTTCTTCATGTGTATCCTCAACTTAGTTTTTTTAAAACTTGGTTTGTGTCTTTTTATTTATCCCCATCTCCTAATTTTCCCCAAAACTGTTTTCCCAAAACATATTTTGTTTTTCCTATTTTTATAGGGGGAATTGTTGCTCTTCATAGGGGGAGTTGTCTCTATTTTCTATAGAGCTGAATTTTGTTGTCCCCTTAATTCTCTATTTTCTCTTATCCTTTATTGTGTATGTTGACTGTTTACTCTTTGTAAGAGTTGTCTTTGTCAATACGTGACAAAAAGGGGGAGAAATTGTTGATTTATGGGAATCATGTTTGTCTTGTTTAGGAGGAGTTGAATTTGTTTTTGATAGGGGGCGAAAATAATATTGTTAGGACATATGTGTTTACATGTTAGGAACATATGTCATATTTTATGTAAATTGGCTAATCCTTTGACAAAACGCACTCTACTTGTAATTGGGTAGTTCTAGGTGTTTTTAATACTTCAAGAAACTATGTTTCAAGATCAAGTGTTGAAGTCATCAAGTCTGTCCAAGAAAAAGCAAGTAGAAGTGCAGAATTCTTAAAGCTCGACACCTGCTCGACACCTACCTCGACACCTGCTAGCTGTCGAGACTTAAAAAGTCAGAATTCTAATCTGATTTTCTTGGGATCCGTGAATGTGTTTTTGGGCCTTCTTTTCTTCTAACCCTAAACATATTTAAGGAGTGTTTTAAGAGCCGTCAACATAGACACAAGTTGCATAAGCATTGAGCAATCCTTGTTCAAGCAAATTGTGCTCTAAGACGAAGTTCTTAACCTAGATCATCTTCTTCAAGAAGTTGCTGTGTATTGTGCACCTTAGGGTTTTGTGACCAAGCATCTTCCTGATCTTCATGCATAGGATGATCTGAAGAACTCTACAGCCAACCTCTCATTCTAAAGTTGGTGATTGAAGTCGCGTACTGGGATCCGCGCATCTGGTTAGTCACGTACTTGGGAGCCGTGCATCAAAGGTGGGAACTGTCGCTACAGATCAAGTCCAATTGGGTATTGGGGTAAGGGTTCAACTGTAGGTTGGTAAGGTACTTGGGATTCCTTATTTGTAACCGCTTGATTTGATAATAGTGGAGTTTCGGGAGTGGTGACCTGAAAATCACCCGGTGGGGTTTTTGCCGTTAGGGTTTTTCCCCATTCGTGAACAAATCACCGTGTCATTTATTTTCCGCTGCATATTTAGTTATTCGGTGATTTGTTTGTGCTGCCACGTATTTGCATGTTAAATTAATTAATTAATAACTTGACTAAATTAATTAATTAGTTTAAATCACAAGGGGTCAATCAATTTGTGGCCTATCAAGTGGTATCAGAGCAGGCACACTCTGATTAGGTTTAATCTTTGCTGTGTTTGATCCATTGACCCCTGTTTGTCATGGATAGAGGACAATCTCTTATTATACCTCCTTTATTTGATGGGACTAACTATGCCTACTGGAAAGTACGCATGAGAGCTTTTTTGCAGTCCTTAGATGAGAAGGTGTGGCAAGCTGTGGAGATTGGCTGGACAAAGCCAAAAGAAGCGCCGGCTAATTGGGATGAAGCCAAGATCAAGGTGGCGAACTTCAACAGCAGAGCGTTGAATGCTCTATTTAGCGCTGTCACCAATGAGGAGTTCAAGAAGATATCCTCAACAGAAACTGCCAAGGAGGCGTGGACCATCCTCCAGACAACCTATGAAGGAACAAAGGCTGTCAAGGATTCAAAGCTACAGAGGCTCACTACTAGCTTTGAAGAAATTAAGATGGAGGAGGATGAGTCGTTCGATGAGTTCTATGCCAAGCTGAAAGACATAGTGAACTCAGCCTTCAATCTTGGGGAAACCATCCCTGAACCCAAGGTTGTAAGGAAGGTGCTCAGATCTCTACCTGAGAGATTTCATGCCAGGATTACGGCAATTGAAGAATCAAAGGACATTGATAAAATTCCTTTGACTGAGCTGGTTGGGAACTTGCAGACCTACGAGCTAGGGTTATCAAGGATAGGCAAGTCAAGCAAGGGCAAAAGCATGGCCCTGAAGGCGAAGAGCAGTGATACTGATTAGTCTTCCGATGATGAAGATTCCAAGATGAAGTCCTACATTACGAGGCAGTTCAAGAAGTTTATGAAGAATGCCAATGGGAGGAGCTTCGACAAAGACCGAAGGCAATCCGGTTCTTCACAGTTTAAGAGCCAAGACAAAGGAAGAAAGGATGCCAAGGATGGCGGTCAGTACACTGTTCCTGCAGGACCAAAGTGTTTTGGGTGTCACGGGTTTGGACACATGAAGAATGAGTGTCCTACTTATCTGAAGAGCATTGGGAAAAGCAATGCTCTAGCTGCAACCCTTAGTGACACTGAGCCTGAAGATAATTCCAATGATGAGGATGACGGAATCCTAAATGCTTTCACTGCTTCAGTCAATTCTACTGATGGAATTGTTGAAGAAGAAGAAGAAGAATTGGTGGACACTGAATGTGAAAAGATGGATGACAAAGATGATATCCATTCAGCCTATGAGAAGCTTTACAAGCTTTCTGAAAAGCATGAGAAGCTATACAGGCTGGCCACCAAGAAGCTCAGTGATGTGGAACTCGACAGAGAAGAATTGTCCACAAAGTTTGATGAGGCAAATCAAACTATTGGTGCACTGAGATTTGAGAATAACTTCCTGGCTGAGAAGACCAAGAAGCTTGAAGCAGAGCTGTTTCAAGTCAGAGCTCAACTGGAGAGGACTTCAAGTGCAAAACTTGATGAGATGCTCAGCAACCAGAAATCTGCTTCAAATCGAACAGGTTTAGGGTATGGTCTTTCTATCTCTAACTCTGCTTCTTCTAGTTCTACTGTTTTTGTTCCTCCTGCTAATAATGTTAAAATTGAGAACATTGATGATAAAACTGAATTAGCTAGTGAGAACATAGACAAAGAAAAATCCATCTTAGGAGCACCCCCTAAGTTAGAAAAGAAAGATGCTAAACTCCCTAAGGACAAGAAGGCTAACTCTCAAAAGCCTAAACAAAAGAAGCAGCATCTCTGTTATCATTGTGGAGCTGCCGGTCATACTCGACCTAATTGCTACAAGTGGCTAGCCACCCAACAGAGCAACAGTATGACAGCATCTGGAAGCCAAAGTCAGCTTCAATCCTCTCTTGCTCCTCTTGGAGATCTTCTGAAAGCCATCATGTTCCTTTCGAACTTGAACGGTTACAATTCTTCCCCCTCACCCCCGGTTCAAGGTTTCAATCAAAGGAAAGGCTCTTCCAAGGAGTGGAAGAAAAAGGACTCAAAGTGATTTCATCACTTTCTTTTCCCTTCTTATCCTTCTTATTTGTTGCATTGCATGTGTGTTTTGCATTTTTAATTGAGTCAGTCTAGTTTTATGCATTGTTTTGCTTGTTAACATGTTTTTGTGTGTTTACTTTCAGTTTTGTTTATTTTGTTTTTGATATAAAAATAAAAAAAAAAATTTGAAAAATCAGAAAATACAAAAACAGTGTGTGTTTTGTGTACTTTGGTACTTGTGTACCTTAGATGGCTAATGAAACAAAGTTTTCTAAACTTTGTATCTCTTGTAACTTAGATGAGCATCTTTATGCACAACTAAGCAAGTGAGCTTTGTGGCTCGTGTTTGTGATGAGTAAGATTAGGTTATTTCTTAGACTTAACACTCATATCACTCTTTTTGACGGGTAGGACTAGAAAATCCTAAGAGAAAGGCATTAATAACCATCTCACCACTGTTGCCCGCCAATCATTAATGACATCTGTATGCTTCGGCATAGCAAAAGTGTGATGTCAATGACATTTGTGTGCTTAGGCATAGCAAAATTGAAATGTCAAAAATCAATGGGTATTTCTTTTCTTTCTCATAAGCCCATGTATGATATGCTTAAAAAGAAAATATGCAAAGAAATAAAAAGCAAAAAGATTAAAATGCTTTAAAATGGTTGCAAGCGTGTATTCTAGGAGATGTGGGAGTTATAGGATGTACCTCGAAGGTGATAGTCCCCATCAAACAGTTATGATTGTGTGTGAGTTAAAGTTATTTGCTCATATCTCAGATCGTCATAACATGTATACACTTATGCAATCTTGCGATGTTTTTCACACACAACACGCAATATTCTTTGCTACTTTTGATACATGTGCAGGTACAATGTGATTTGGCCATCACAAAGGTTTTACATGTGCTTTTGTATGCTCACTAAACTGTCATGACTTATTTTTGAAATATAAAATTTGTTAGACTTGTTTAGTGTGTGTGTGTGTTCTCGGGAGATCCATGTGCTTAAATTTTCATTGAGAGATGATTTTTGAGAGAATTATATGTTGATTGGATCTTGGTTGAGGTGCATGTCTTGATTGCATTCATGTCTGTGTTTTTCAATTCTCGAAAAACTGCATTTCAAAGCTGGCTCGACACCTTCTCGATACCTCCTCGATACCTGGTCTGCTGTCGAGCCTCTAAAGCATTTTTCTTATCGCAATCTCGACACCTCCTCGACACCTGGTGGATCGATCGAGATATCTCTGTCTTCTCGATACCTTCTCGACACCTAGTCGATCGATCGAGCTTCTGTGTTGGTTGAGCTGTTTGGTACCTCGATATCTCCTCGATACCTTAGCTGTCGAAGGCATATTCTCTCGACACCTTTCTCGACAGCATCTCGATACCTCTCGACACCTCTGCTGTCGAGATTTACTGGAGATCCTATTTAAGCCTCTGTCGCGATTTTCTTCGCATTTTTCTCGATCTCTCTTCGATCTGTCTGAGGCGGTTCGTGTTCCTGAGCAGTTTTCTTCTCTCCAACCTTCATCCAACTTGATTTCCGGCACTTTCTTGCTTCAAATCACTTGGTATGATCTTGTTTTCCTTTGTTTTTCATGCATTTCATGTTTTAAAACTTAGGTTTTGGGATTTTCTTTGAAAACTTTGGGTTTTTCAAAATCATTGAGTTTTTATTGAATTTTTGGGTTGGTTTTTCAATAAAAAGTGTTTAGAATGTCATGCATTGCATTCCATGTGCATTAGAATGATATTTTCATGCATTTAGTTGTGTGATTCTTGAATGTGTGCTGCTAGGATTGGATTGGGCTGAGCCCATGATGTTTTTATTGTTTAGCATGTCACATGATCATACATTCCCATGCATACGTCCATTTTGTTCAATATATTGTCATATTTGAACTGTTTGGGACTTTTCTGATTGTCTCCCTCTCTATCTCTTTTCTCATTCTTTTACGTTAGTTGCATCTATGGCACCTAAACGTAAATCCACTCCGGCTCGGAACCCTCTGCGTTCTGGAGCTTCTTCATCTTCTGATACTGCTCCTCATAATCTTCGGTTCCGTGATGGAGATGCCTACAAGGCATTTACTGAGAACTTCTCTAAACGAGGTGTTCATTCGGAACGCCACGTTGTTCTGGCGGACTTCGCCGATACTGACCTTCCCTCTGTCATTCACAGTAGGGGATGGGAGTCACTGTGTGATGTCCCGGTTCAGGAGTTTTACTCCAACATGCACGGGATTGATCGTTCAGTACCTCTCTTTTTTACTCGCGTTCGAGGTACGCGCATTGCTGTCACACCGCAGCTGGTTGCGGATGTGCTTCATGTTCCTAGGATAGAGTTTCCTGACTATCCTACGTGTGAGCGACTGAGGACTGTGTCCAGGGATGAGCTCATTTCTGCTTTCTGTGAGCGCCCTTCTGAGTGGGGTGAGCATATGTACACATCATGTAGACCTTTTGCTAAAGGTCCTAGATTCCTTAACATGGTGATGACATTTGTACTTCATCCTCTCTCCCATTATAACTCTATCACAGAGCCTCGTGCTCATTTCTTGCTTTCTCTACTTGAGCATCTTACGATAGATTTTCCCTCCCATTTCATTTTCTCTATTATAGATGTTCATTTAGATGCGGCGTCCCGTGATAAGCTTATCTTTCCTTCCGCTATCACGAGGATACTACGCCATTTTTCCATCCCTTTCCCTGTCTCCGATCACTTCACACACATCTCTGCCATAGATGCCGCTACCGTAAAACGTAGCCAGGCACAGTTCAGGGCGAGACAGCCGGATTCCACTCCGCCCTCCCGTTCGGCTCCATCCAGATCTGCTCCATCTACATCGACTCCTCTTCCTTCCTCCAGCGATGTATCCCTTGGAGATATTATGGCGCAGCTGCAGCGCATGGATGCTCGCCTTGATACACTCACCACTGAGTTGTATCAGGTGAACGTTCGTGTTGGTCGTATTGCACGACGGCAGGCGACCATGGGTGGTTTTGCATCTGAGGCTTCTCCACCACCTTCTCCAGTTGCTTCCGAGTCTGATGCTGAGGATGATGATGATGATAGTGATGACGATGATGCTTCAGATGATGATGGAGATGCTAGCTCTACTGATGAGATGTCTACATGACACTCTACCCTTTGTCACTCGTGACAAAAAGGGGGAGTAGTTTTGGGATTATGAGAGTAGTCATCTTAGGGGGAGAGTTAGTATAGGACATTTTGATAGGGGGAGTGTTCATACTTTTTGAGGGATGTAGTGAGGCTTTAGATGTATCTTTTTCTTTTCATTCTTTATAGATACATTGGTCTTGTATATCAGGTTTACATACATTGTACTTATCTTTCTATATATGTGGATGTATGTTTTTTTTTTTTTTTTTTTCACCTATCTCTTCATGTGTTGTTTCTTTTCTTTCTTTATACACATGTTCTTTATATTTGTATGCAATCTAGTTAATTCTGTTTCACACAAGATGCCTTGATGAGTTTTGTTTATAAGTGTTTCAGAAATACAGGTTGTCAAAGTCTACTTGCCATAAACTCTCTTTTTGCAAAGTTCTTCAAGAGTTTGTGTTAGGATAGATTTTATTGTATGTAACAAGTGAATATGAGTTGAGTGATTTATGACTTCTCTCATATGTTCATTTGTTTGTTGTGGTTTTGTCACGGATTGCCAAAGGGGGAGATTGTTAGGACATATGTGTTTACATGTTAGGAACATATGTCATATTTTATGTAAATTGGCTAATCCTTTGACAAAACGCACTCTACTTGTAATTGGGTAGTTCTAGGTGTTTTTAATACTTCAAGAAACTATGTTTCAAGATCAAGTGTTGAAGTCATCAAGTCTGTCCAAGAAAAAGCAAGTAGAAGTGCAGAATTCTTAAAGCTCGACACCTGCTCGACACCTACCTCGACACCTGCTAGCTGTCGAGACTTAAAAAGTCAGAATTCTAATATGATTTTCTTGGGATCCGTGAATGTGTTTTTAGGCCTTCTTTTCTTCTAACCCTAAACATATTTAAGGAGTGTTTTAAGAGCCGTCAACATAGACACAAGTTGCATAAGCATTGAGCAATCCTTGTTCAAGCAAATTGTGCTCTGAGACGAAGTTCTTAACCTAGATCATCTTCTTCAAGAAGTTGCTGTGTATTGTGCACCTTAGGGTTTTGTGACCAAGCATCTTCCTGATCTTCATGCATAGGATGATCTGAAGAACTCTGTAGCCAACCTCTCATTCTAAAGTTGGTGATTGAAGTCGCGTACTGGGATCCGCGCATCTGGTTAGTCACGTACTTGGGAGCCGTGCATCAAAGGTGGGAACTGTCGCTACAGATCAAGTCCAATTGGGTATTGGGGTAAGGGTTCAACTGTAGGTTGGTAAGGTACTTGGGATTCCTTATTTGTAACCGCTTGATTTGATAATAGTGGAGTTTTGGGAGTGGTGACCTGAAAATCACCCGGTGGGGTTTTTGCCGTTAGGGTTTTTCCCCATTCGTGAACAAATCATCGTGTCATTTATTTTCCGCTGCATATTTAGTTATTCGGTGATTTGTTTGTGCTGCCACGTATTTGCATGTTAAATTAATTAATTAATAACTTGACTAAATTAATTAATTAGTTTAAATCACAAAGGGTCAATCAATTTGTGGCCTATCAAATATTTTTTTATGTATCTAACTTAGGGGGAGAGTTAGTTTACATACCTGTTGATTTACTATTTTTTTGTCACACATGCGTTTATGCGTTTGTTGAGTGTTTCAGGAATATACAGGTTGATTCAATTTTGCTGCTGTCTACACTTGCAACTGATGGATAGTAGTTAGGATTGAATTTGTGTTATGAGCATTATTTTTGTAATGGGCTTTTACTTGTAAACTTTGAGCTTTTAGTTTGTGTTTTGTCACGGATTGCCAAAGGGGGAGTTTGTTAGGTTCTAAAGACTTAGGATTTTATGTATTTAGAACTCTAATGTGTAATGTTGGCAAACCATGATCAAAACAATATGTTTAGTCTTGTTTAGGCTTGCTCAAAGTTGTTTAATTATTGTAAAGTTGGAATCGAGTGGCTGCAGAAGTATTAGTTAATTTTGGCCTGGCTCGATCGATCGAAAATTAGACTCGATCGATCGAAAGTCGGCCAGAACGTTTTTCTACAGAATTCCAACTCAGCCCAAACTCTATTTAAACGTCTTGGGGTTCAAGTAAAACTCTCCTATATATAAGGGAAACCCTAGAACGTTTTTGTGACTTTTGAAGAGAGAGATTAGAGTGCCTTTTGTGCCTCTTTTTATTAGGGTTTTGTACCCAAACCTCTCTAAGTCTTTGTTGCTCATATTGCGGTTTGTGTGAATTTCTTGTGAGATCCTTGAGGAGTTTTCCTTCACATAAACTTAGGGTTTTCAAGGTAGAGATTATTTCAACATCTTGATGATCAACTCGGTTGCTACTATTGGAGCTTAAAGAAAAACAAGCGGGGAGCTTGTAGCTGATTGGAGAATCCAAGAAAGAAGGAGTCCGTGGATTCGGAGCTTGCACGAGGTCGTGTTAGTAAGTTCTACTGGTGGGTAGCATTAGGAAGTCAAGTAGAGAGCTTGTAAGTCCTTTTGTATGAACTTCGATTCTTTCATAGTGGATTCAGGTTTGCCTTGAGGATAGGTGGGTTAAATCCTCCCCAGGTTTTTACCGTGTGGTTTCCTGGGTGATCATATCATTGTGTTATTTATTATTCCGCTGCTTTATATCTTGATATGATTATTTAATTGTGTTAACTTAGATTTGCATGAAATTGGACTAAGTAAATTACTTGGCTAATTAACTAGGTTAATCCAATTGTTGTTTTTAAGGGATCTAAATTTTCCAACACAGAGGAATCTTATGCAACCCACTATGTGACATTTTATATATTTATCTATGTATGCTTGTGATCAAATGACAGTTAAGTAATCTAAATTGGTTCGATTATTGATTACTTCATGTGATTAAAAGCACATGTAGATGGTTATTTTGATGATCATGTAATGAACTTGAAGAATATTCCTCCAAATGCAGTTTGGACAGAAATTCTGTTAATTTAGATTAGAAAGGCATGAAAAACAGATACTTCCTAAACTTTTTCTTTCTGACAACAGCAGCCGTGTTTTCTTGATCTGCAGCTACTATATGGCTACTGAATGGTGGGGTCAGATTGTGAGAATTTGATGATGAACCTTCATTCCTGAGGTTTGGCTTCAGAATTTTGCTTCCTTGACGGTGCACAGCTGATTTGGGTGTAGAACTATCAGTTTTGAGGATTTCTGAAGGTGTCAACATTTTTTCTCTATTAAGAGATCCTGCAGAGCAAACATAAATTAAATTAATTGATGTATATTATTATAAAGAAACAACAGTAGCAATTGACCTTGTACCTTTTCTTCTGTGAGTGCTGTTACTTGGAAAAAAAAATACTTTATTTTTAGGGGAAAACACATGGGATGGTATTAACCCGTTTTAATTTATATATCTTTTTATATTACATTATCTATAATGCTTGTACTGTCTTACAAACTACCGAGTACAAACTTAAGGGTTTATATTTTTCACTTATTTAAATTATTAATTTAATCATTTAATTAATATTCCAATACTTTTATTTCTTTGTTTCTTTATTTATTTGTGTTGCATCCTCTTCTCTCTAATTATGTATGCATAAAAAAGTCCACTTGGGTAAATTTATATTTATCGACTTATTTGATTATAATTTTTTTTGGTAAAAACAAGTTCTACTTACCCAAATAAACCCAACAATGAAAAAAAAAAAAAAAAAAAAAAAAAAAAAAAAAAAAAAACTATTCCAAACACACACTAAAACACTTGCATCAATGCTTGTATAATAGAAAAAGTACCTCATTTTAGTCAACTAAACCCAAAATTCACTCACGTTAAATTATGCAAAATTGTGTAAATATACATGATTGACTGTTATAGTAATCGTAAAAATTTATAGTCCACTATTAATTTCACAGTTAATTATTTATTTATTTAATATTTTACATATCTGGAGGATAAATGAAGAATGTAGTCAAGTAGATAGTGATTGTTGTGTGAATAAAGAGAAATAATGTAAAAACAATCAAGAAAAATTGATGATTTAATAAAATATAGTGTAAAATAGATAATATGATTAGAGATTTTTGTTTTTTTTTTTAATAAGATATAAAGTGTGTAAGGAACAGATTTGAATTCCTAGCCCACAAGATGAACGGACTAAGGCCTAAAAAACCCAAAACAATGAATTTGTAGAGAGTGCGTTGGAAAACTGGGCTTTAGTGAATTAGACAACGAATAAAGTAGACCTTGATGACAAAAGAATGAAGATACACAAGTTTAAATTAAAGAAGATTTTCCTCAGAAAAGTCTGAGGAGACTGGTTCTTATATATTTCTCTCAAGTTTGGTTACAAATGCAATTTGGGATTGCTACAGTCTTTTTTCTCCTAATTTCGATCCCCTTTTCTCTTTGCCTCCTTCTTCTTTTATACTATCTTCCCTTTTCATCTCTACCCTCCACGTGCTGGCCAGATGGTTGGTGTTGATACCCGTCCCGTTAGCACCTTCCTAAAGTCTTTGGGGGTAGCTATAAGGCTGAAAAACACTATTCAGAGACCACTTCCTCATTAATGCGGCCAGTGAGTTAGCTACAGAGCATTCAATGCGGTGGTAGCAACTTTCTCTTAGATATTTCTGAGCTTTCATCTCCCTTTGTACGCTCATAATGCACATCCCTATCAGTGGAATTTCCCGGAAGGTCACTTTGAACGATAGGATATACATTCGATTTGTGCTTTGTTCATCTGAGGAGATATTCCTCAGACTACCTTCCCCAACCTTTTCATTTGCAACCTACTCATGGGATTCTGAGCTGAATACCTCCACAACCGTTTATTCGTTCTCGGACCAACCAACGTCCTCGGCCAAGGCCCAAGGCCCAAGGCCCAAGATACAATTTTGGGCCCTTATCCCTACAAAGTGTTTTGAAAAATGAGTACGTAAAATAGAAGAAATAAAATTTTATACTAAAGTAGATAAAAATTTTTGTATGAACATTTAAATAGAATAAGTGGCTGATTATCTTAATCCAGATAAAAGATGGGTCTAAAAAACTAGTAATTTTCGAAGAGATGCTTCAAACATACTGATCCTATTTTCGATGCTGCTTCTTTTTGTGGGCTTGCTTGTGCAATTGCATCCATCCCTCCTAGGGATTGATCGGGTGTAGCCACTTATGAGATACACCTCCATGGTGTTGGTGTGCTTAATACATGTTAAGGACATATTTTTATGTAATTGGCATATCCTTTGACAAAATGCACTTTACTTGTATTTATATAAATCTAAGTAGGTTCAAGTTGATCATTACAAGTGGTTACATTGAAGACATGAAGATTACTCAAGAACTACTTAAGAAAAGTGCAATCTGCAGGTTTCAATACCTCCTTGATAGAAGCTCAATCTATCGAGATTCATTAAAGCTCGACACATGTCTCGATCTATCGAGCTTACGGGATTTAGACTATAACCAACAACGTTTTTGTTCTAAAAGGCTATTTGTTTATGGGTTTTTATAATCCTTATAGAACTAGGAAAACTCAAGGTTTGTGGGTTTGTATAATCCTTATTGGACTAGAAAGCCCAAGGTTTGTGTAAACCTATTTGGAATAGGAGAGCCCATTAAGCTCCCATTTAAGGAGGTGGGAAAAGAAAAACCTAACCTTAGAGAGCCTCATAAGGTTTTCTTTTTGAAACCCTAGCCTCCTCCTACAGAAGAAAGAATTCTTGTTGCATTTCTTGTACGCCTTTGGGTTCTGTAATCAAGTAAAGTTTCTTGCACCAACATTGAAGATCTTATTAGTGTTTCTATGTGAAGCTGCTGGAAAATCCTCTCTCTGATCCTCATGTGAAGTTTATTCACTTCTACCTCTTAAATTTCTATCTTGGCCGAGTCATGGAAGGTTCTTTTCCAATCAGAATCCACCACCAAGAGTTCTAGTGGCTATTTTGGCAAACCCATTTGAAAGACCACCCTTCTAAGTTTGGTTAATTCAATAGATGAGGTAAAAATCTAAATTTTCTGTCATTTTCTTCTATGAAATCCTTTGGGTTTTGCTATTTAATGATTATTATAGTGACCACTTGATGGGTTTTGGTGAATAATGAAAGATTAGAGGGTTAAGATGATTTGGGTAGCAATGGTTTTGTTAAATCCGAAAATTTGATATCATTTGAAAAGTTTTTGCTTTGATTAAAGGTTTTGGTTGATTAGTTTCCTAATGGGTATTTGAGAGTTGGTTTGCTAGATCAACTATGGGTCTTGTTGTTGCATATGTTGATGTGAGTTGATTTTTGGAAGTGTGTTCTTTGCATTTTAAATGACTTTGGCAAATGTGGGTGTGAGTGAAGTGATAATTACGTATTTATGCAAGTGAAGTGTAACCATGTGCTTTTTGCATACCAAGTTTTTGATAAGTTGTTTATATGAGATTTTGGGTTTGATTCCTTGTTCTTAATATGCTTTAAATCTGGTGGTTTTAACATGAGTAAATTCTCAAATAATTTGGGCTAGTCTTAAAACTATAACAATTTTCTGAAGCTGTCAGGGATAGATTTGAGTCAACTGCAATACATGATTTTTAGTGAATTATAGTAAAATTATTTTGAGCTGAATTTTTGATGGTACATACTACACATATAAGAGCTTATCCCTATTTAATTTCAAGTTCATCAGATAAATTTTCGTGGACCAAGCAATTTTTACAAAATGGCTGGCCTGCCGTATATTGAATCTGAAAGTGCGATGAAAACGCTGAGATTTTGTGGAATTTACTTCAAATATTTGTTGAATGGATTGGTTTGTAAATTCATGTGCTTTCTTTGACATGTGTTTTACTTAGTTAAGTCTAATAATGGTTTGGTTTAATCATTTAGTGCTCTATAGGGAAACTCATGAGATATGCTACCCCTATTATGAATTGATGTGCTTTATATTATGTTTATATGTGCACATTGCTTGCAGCGGACAATTAAAATGCTTTGGTTTTGTGCTATGGCACTATGAGTTTGTATGCTTGTTTGGTTCCCGTTTGGGAATGGATACTTGTCTTAGGTTGGGCAAGCTAGGCTTTAGTGCATTTGATTTGTTTTAGGGGATCTTATTCGATTTTGGAGACAAATGTGATGATAAACTTTGCGACAAGCCTTGTTATTAATAGGCATGATCCTTATGTTTATAGGTTTTGAGATTCTTGGTGATGGACCTAGTGACGAGATTGGTTGATTTTGTGATGTCCGGTTGAGGTAAAATCAGTTGGCTTTCCGAGGTAAGTAGCTTTTTAATGGGATTTTTGGAAAATAACCATATTTCATAAATGTTGTTTTTGGGTCAAACACATTTTGGAAAATTATATATGGATATATGTTTTCTTAAAAGTATTGTGTTGTGACCCTATTATATATTGTTATATATGAAAAGTGCATCATATTTGGCATTGCATTTGGGGAAATGCATGAATTGTTGATATGTAAAAATGAGCATCTTTTATTTAATATTTGATAGGGAAAACATGGATTTTATGGTATATTAGAAAATTTAAAGATGCCTATCTTATCTTATTATATGGGAAATTGATAGAAAATCTCTTGACAAGAATGAAGTTGAAAACCTTACAAACTTGTAGAAGTTAGATTATTTAAGGTTTTTCTAAAACTACTTGGATATAAATTGTGTGTTTTAAAGTAATGTAACCTGTGAGCTTTATGTGGTTTTAACACCATGCCATGTGTGATTTTCTTGTGATCACCCGATTTGGTTTCCATAGTTTTTGTGACAATGGGATCAAATCCAGGTCAGTACCCTTTCACTTTAGATGACGCGTTCTTCCTTGTTACCCATGGGGGGAAGAGGTTCCTTGATTATGTGTGGGTGAGGCTGCTGTCCATAGGGCCAAGAGACCACATGCAAGAGAGGCCCTGTTTGACGCGCTCTCTCTGCAGCCTATGGGGGGAGGGAAAAACCTTGAGGGTATGGGTGAGGCTGCTGTCCATAGGGCCAAGAGTCTGCATACCAGAGAGGACAATATCATGCCAGTTGTGGACTGGTGGATCCCTTGACCAGTCTATGTGGTAGTGCGGTATCTTTGTGATAAATTACCGTATGTTAGATTTTATGACTTTGGAAATTATATTGTTAGTGCTCACAAATTATGGTATATAGTTTCAAGGTATTTACTTTGAGAAACTGTGTTCCATTATTTAATCATTCTTGTCATGCTATTATGTAAATGATATTCTAGTATTCGATTAGAATTTTCCCAAATTAAAACATGCTTTGTAAATTGTTTATCATCTTGAAACTTGCATTTCCCCCGCCCCTATTAATTATGCTACTTATTGGGTTTTAGCTCATCCCACCCTCCAACAGTTTTTCAGATAAATTTGCTATACCTCGGGCATGGAGCATGTTTTATTGGAGGTGATTGGAGAATTATGCTAATTAAGAGATTTATGCTATTATTGGTTGGTGACTCAATTTACTAAATTATTCGAGGCCATAGCTAATTCTCCTGGTAGTTGGGCTCTTGAGGTTTGTTAGCTTTGGGCATGATAGGCCTAGAATTTTCTGTTGAGATTACGTATCTTGAGAGGATCATGATTTTGTGTTTATTTATTTGGAGCTTTGGATGTTCATGTATATTTGGAGACACATGATTTGTAGTTTGTATTGCTTGTAAGTGTGTTATAGAGCTCTGACTTATATTGTGGAGAGATCAATATATTTATTTATTTTATTGAATGGAAAGAAAAAAAAATCACCACAATACCTCTTGAAGGCTCGGTTTCTCATGCTTTGAACCCTTTTGGGTTTAGGGTGTGACAATTGGGGTAAGGGTTCAACTGTAAGTTGGTATAAGGTACTAAGATTCTTTTATTTGTAACCACTTGTTGTGATAATAGTGGATTCTTGGGAGTGGTGACCTTAAAATCACCCGATGGGGTTTTTTCCTTGGAGGTTTTCCCCATTCGTGAACAAATCACTATGCCAACTTTATTTTCCACTGCATATTAACTTAGTTGGTGATTTGTTTATGCTACCACGCGTATTGCATGTTAATTAACTTAATTAATTCACTTGGCGAATTAATTGGTTAATTTATCACAAGGGGTCAATACATTCTTGGCCTATCAATACACACCTTTCTCCGCTCCATGCGATGTTGATATGCTTGTCTTGCTTGCTTTGTGCCACCCGTTTGGCTTTCTCTACTTCCTTGCATCTTTTACACACTTGCCTACACGTTCATGCATGAGTATGTGTGTCGTCCGTGCTCCAATCCAATGGAACTATGGACACTCGATCCAAACCTACATTTGTCCTCCTAGGACACCCTCTTTTGCTTGATAACTGCTTGTTTGCCCTCTCATATGTTTAGCATGCTTTGTTTGCCCCTGTTTGGCTCTCTTTTTCAATATGTTCTTTGCATGCTCTCCCTACCCTCTTTATTTCTTCATTTGCTTGCCGGCTGGCTTGTTTCCTTGTTTCTTGCATGTACACGCATGGAGCGAGAACGCTAAGAGCGAGGGCATGACCTCCTAGGCGTGAGCAAAAAAGGCAAGGATGCAAGCAAGAAGATGCAAGCCCACAAAGGGGAAATGTTCAGTAGATTAAGGGGCCTAGCCCCTCTAGAATGGTTTTATCTTTCTCTCTCACTTCTCTAGAGCATGTATTAGGGTCTCCCTCCATGTACCCCCTTTTATTTTCTTGCTCCTTGCTTGGATCGCGTTCCTTGGGTATGGCAATGTTTGTTTTACATTTCCTGCACCTTGTTGGGCCATACCCTTGGAATGTTGGCAATGTATGTTTTACTTTTCTGCCTTGTGTAATAGCATTGTGCATGATGTATGTGTGTTTATGTGTGTATGTGTGTGTGTGTGTGGGGGGGGGGGGTGATCATGCATTTTGTATGATGGACTTTCATGATTATGGGAGTGACCCTCACTGATCACGAGTGCTCTTGACCTTGTAGTGCGGGTATGCGTTCAAGGCGGTTGCTGTAGGTGCATATTCATGCTAGATTGTGTGCACGATCATCGCTGTGTGATTGTCTTGATCTATGTCACCAAGTGACATTGGTTTCCCTGTGTATGTGACACGCATAAACATACTTGATGCTTCGAAGGGCTTCGGCTCGTCATAGTATGAGTATGTCGATACGCGCCATATACACAGACGCGAAACCCTACTAGTGCGCTATAGCGCACCAAACGCGAAACACTGCCGGATTTTTGCCGTGAAAATAAGGCATCCCCATTGCCGTATTCTCACATCGAAATCTTGGTGAATATAGCGTTTTGTGTGCTATGACGCATTTGAGACGAAACATTGCCGAATTTTTGCCACAAAAATAAGGCGAAGCGCTGTCGGATTTTTGCCATGGAAATTTGGCAACGATTCCAAACATACTTGGAAAGCATTGATCAAGACCATACCCATTTTGAAACCAAACCTCAAAACCCAATACATTTAAAACCTCGAAAGCTAATTCCAAAAGCTCATTTTCAACTACCAATGTCTTTAAATTATGATTTTACCAAAACCAAGGATTGTCTACGAACAAGCATTGTGGGGTGCTTAGCACCTTCCCCACACGTAACCAGACTTTCGAACTCAAGAATTAAGATTTTTGCTCATCCATATTAGATTAGGAAAAATTCCATTTTTCTTAACCTAGGATCGGTAATAAAATCAAAGAGAGTTAGGTGACCAATCACACCTTAAAAAAACCCAATGATTGGTGGCGATTACACTTACCCTTGGTAATTTCCTTAAAATCGTCTTAGATTCCAATCATACACCTGACGTACGATACACCTCCATATTTCTCACACTGAGAGAGGCGCGTGAGCGTCGCTACGATGGATGGTCGAGTAGCCGCAAGGCGTCAATAGGGTTGTTTAACTTTTTTTTTTTTTTTTTTTTTGTTTAACTTGTTTTTCTATTAAAAAAAAAAAAAACGATAAAGGTATAATTGTTTTGAAGAAGTGGGTTAATGGGAGAGTGATCTTATTTTGTAGGAAATGTTTTATATTAGAGTTAGAAATATATTTTTATAGTGTTATCCTCAAATTTTGCCCCTACTTAAACGTCGGCTGTAGGGGTATTTTAGAACAAAAGAAAATGTCCAGTCCAAACGGGGGAAAAGTGATCTTATTTTGTAGGAAATGTTTTAAGTAAGAGATAGAGATATATTTTTACAGTGTTATCCTCAAATTTTGCCCCTACTTAAATGTAGGTTGTAAGGGTATTTTTAAACAAAAAAAAAAAAGTCTGATCCAAACGAGGGAAACCCCTTAAATAGTAGTGTATATAATAATTTAAAAAATAAGAAGAATTTCACAACAATTAATGATTTGTTATGAAAATTTTAGTGAATAAATTCATTCCAAATTACATAGATTTGATAAATTTCAAGGCTACTATAGATTTGATAAATGAAAATTAATGCAAGCTAGAAAAATATGATCATTAAAAAAAACCATTGAAAAGTATGATTATTGAAAATTTTAAAAATGTTACTTTTGGAAGATTTAAAAATATCGTTATTGGGAATTAGAAAAATATAGTAGTTGGGAATGAATAAATTTCTTAGCCCAACAAAATCGTCAAAAAGTAGAAACCATCCAACCCGATATACCCAGTTACAGTAATACTTAGTGTATCACACTATCACTAGGACTCTACCTTGGCGGTACACCTCAATAAGACTCCTACCAAATCGGAATCCTAATAGCTTGGCAATACTTTGGTCTTTTAAATTAAAGATAGAATTGGGTTCTTAAATAGTGATATTTGTTTTTCTTGCATACCGTGCGGCATTCTTTCCTTCTATTCCCAATGTTTTTCAAATCCGTGATTATCAAAGTACATATCGCTCAAAATTTTGATATTTACGGATTATTTTCAATATGTCTTTTAAAGTTCCATGTTTTTCTTTTGGATTATGCGCGAACAGGTTTATATATTAAAATTTTAAATATGCGAAGCTACAGTTTATAAACTTTATATATACTTCTCAAACAATGGAAAAAAGGGCTAATTGTTCCTTCTTTTACCTAAATATTCAGTACTCTAATTTGTTTGTAGACAATTGCAATCTTTATTGTAATTAGTAACATTAGGTTATTATTTTGGTTTATAGATCAATATACTTTTTAGGAACTGAATGCTAATATATAATCAGTTTTAAAGTCAGTCTTTACTTGTGGTTATTGGGTTGCAGTGTTTGAAAATTAAACCAAAATTCACTTACATTTTTTATATTTTTTTTGTCCTCTTGGATTGTATCATGTATGGCTTCAGTTCTAATTCGGTCTTGTTTGATTTAAGTGATTTTTAATTTCATCATAAGGTTTCAAGTTTGTATATATAAACATAGTAGGCAAAATTCATATTTCCTCATTAACCAGTCAGGTTGATGGCGATGGGGGCAAATTCCCAAGAAAAGAAAAAACAAAAATTGGACACACAGGTTGGATTTGAAGATCTATGTCCGGAGATTGTAGAAAAAATCCTCTCTCATATCCCCTTAAAACCTCGCACAAGATTGAAGTGTGTATCAAAGACTTGGTGTGATTTAATAACCTATATTCGCCACTCGAGCTCCTGCAAATCTTCCTTAAGCATAGTTTATGATCGTAGGAGACAAGACAGAATGGGTGAAACCAGTTTCATCACATTTGAAGACCAAGGGGGAGTGACTTGGGGACAAACCTCACTCTCACTCGGTCACACATTCCATGGTGGCTTCTTGCTCGATTCTTGCAATGGCTTGCTCCTATATTTGGCGATAGATAAAGAACATGTTACAAAGGATGGAGAGGCTTGTACAAAGTTTGTTGTTTCAAACCCTGTTCTTAACCAATGTCTTGAAATTCCTTTCCATCAGAGATGGCACTGTTTTATTTTTGCCGCTCTTGTCTTTGATGGGTCACAAAAACACTTCAAGGTGGTACATTACTCAACGTACAGATTTAATCATTCCTGCAAAGTAATCAAATGCTACATATTTTCATCTGAAACAATGCAATGGAAAGAACATGAAGCAAGAGTTTTAAACTTCTCGTTTTCAAGTGTTATTGGTACCTGCAGTTATGCTTCACTTTACTGGAAGGGACAGCTCTACAGCATTTGAGGCGAAAGCATGCTAGTTTATAATGTTGAAAAGGGTTTCTTTACTCTCGTGTGATTACCAAGAATCGGGCAACGGCCTTGGAATGAAGTATTATTGTGGGAGTTCAAAGGTCAACTACAATACTGTCAGTCAGGATTTAGAGGATTTCATGTATGGACTTACAAAGACTTAAACCGCAAGTGGTTGCTGAAGCAGAGTGTGACAGATGATGAATTGAAGTTGAGAAATTGTATGTTATTTCTTGATGATGAGGAAAAGATAAGGTTCCAAAAAAGTTTATATTATATACATGTTGTTGCCTTTGATGATGACTTGCAGGTCGTTTATCTTAAAATTTCAGACGCCATCTTTTCTTATAGCCTAGAGACTCGACAATTAGCAAAAGTCATGTGCTCTGATCCTTCTTCATTTGACTTGCGCAAATTCGATAATTATCGATTAATCTTCAAAGCTTACCAGTTTAGACCATAGTCTTCTTTCACATACCAGCCAAGAGTAAGACATCCTGTGGTTTCATTTGCTCCAAATGTATCTGTCAATATATTCTAAACTTGATCATATTTTGACATATTAAGGATTTTGTGACTCAATTCCAAAAATGTAAAAACTTCATAATATTGTGTTTCTTTAGCTTATTGATCTACCCTTTAGGTTGTATGTTTTATGGGTTTGGTTCTAATTCGGTCTTGTTTGGTTACTTTGGTAAAATTCTTACTAAAAGGAATCAATGTTTTAGTAGAAGCATTGTTTGGTTGATAAGATTACAACTTGTTGAGAAACAAATTGTACCATTATAGTGATTTTGGTGGCTTAAGACAAAAATTTGGAAGGAATTCTTATATGTTATTTAAATAGATATTTAATTTCATATGTATTCAAAGCAACTTTGTTACTCTTGTTACTAAGGGGCTATTTGGTATGGCATTTTAAGCAATAGTTTTCAGTTTTTAAACAATATTACACGTATTTTCACATATATTTTCACCTACACGTATTTTTAAAAAATACAAACATTACTAAAACAACGTTATCAAACGGGCCCTAAATTCTTGATGTTTACATGCTATTTTTATTGCTGAATGAGCACTAATTTTGGCTCGTTTTTTAATGGGAAAAATTCTTTTTATTTGCGATTTTTTAGTGAAATGAAAAATGGTTAGATGTGATGGGTCGGAAGTCGGAACACTTTTCAACTTCTTTATCAAAAAAGTTTTCAAATTTTGGTTTTAATAACACAGTTTGACCCATACCATACTAAATTTTTTAGATGGAAGCAGGCTTGAGCTCTATTGTTTATGATAGTAAATTTCCACATGGCAAGACTTGTAGGCAGCAAGTTCTTCCAGTTGTCTAAGTGATCTTGTAGTTCTAAATGTGAAAAAGCCTTTTATGCTTAACTTATCAACATGAACAATTGATTCTGAAAATTACTAAGAAGTGTTTATACAATCAAAGGTCAAAAGGTATATAATAAGACTTTGCAAGTGTACTAGTAAGATGTGCATATCATTCTCTATAATATGTTTGAACCTCTCTTTCAAGCGCTGCTTGTACTCATACACAGTACTTGCAATTGCAAATAAACTCTACAATTGAGATAGAAACAAAGATAGCTACTAAACATAGCCTAATTATAATAGTATTAATAGAAAACAAAAGGCTGAAAACTAAGATGCTTTCAGTAATTTCATAAGGCTGCATCTGGTTCCGGGAAGAAGCTCCACCTAAGAGACTCAACATGCCACTTAAAACAATGAACAAGCTCAAATCACATTTAATGTAGGGTACACAAACCCAACTGCGAACAATAGAATTCCAAAGGGTTTATTACCTCTTCTTCTTAGGTCTCTAACCCTTCCGCCTCTTTCTCTCATTCTCTCTTTGGAATATGAATATGAGTATTCCAAAGGGTTGATCACCTCTTCTTCTTAGGTCTCTGACCCTTTCGCCTCTCTCTCTCATTGCCGACACAAAGCTGAAACTAATTTGCCGACACAAAGTTGGAACTCATCTGCCGTCACAAAGACGGAACTCAACGTCATCACAAAGACGGAACCCATATGCCATCACAAAGACAAAACTAATCTGCCGTCATAAAGACAGAACTCAATAACCATCACAAAGACGAGTGCCATGATACCAGTGTCACACAGACTATAGTATCTAACTAGGTAATCATAGGGTAATCACACGTCATGGCACATGGGTAAAACATAAAGAGCTCACATATTACATGAATTCAAAACACTATTCATTTCCATCTAGTTTCACAAAACCTTTTAATATCCAAAGATACTCGCAGCCTTCAAACTCATTTCTTGTTAAGAAGATTTTGTATCAACTTTCCCAATTATCAAAGCATCTTTATATTTTCCAAATAATGCAATAAATTCATAAAATCCATTCTCAAGAATTTAATCAAAGATGCTAGTCTTTCCATGCTAACAAATCATGCATTTCCCCATATGCAATAAGAAATATGATGCACTTTCAATGCTTCATGCGTTTTCCATGAATGATTAACAATAATACTACACATAGTACGTTTTAGGAAAACCATGAATGATGTTCAAAAATGGGTTTAACCAAAAAATACTTTAGTGCAATAATGATTCCCTTTTTTTAATCCCATTAAGAAGCCATTTACCTCAACAGTTTAATCCAAATTTACCTCAACTGGGCACCGCATTCAACCAATCAAGTTACTAGGTCTATCACCGAGTACCTTGGAACCTAGAAACACAAGTATCAAGCTTGTTAATAACAAGGCCTACTACAATTTACACTATCATATTTGTCTCCATAAATGGGAAAGGATCCCCTCAAGAATCAAACCTAAGGCCCTAAAGCCTAGCTTTACCATCCTAAGATGAGTACCCCTACCTAAACGGGAACCAAGCAAGTATACAAGAAGCCCTTATATGTCTAGGATGTACCATCAGTAATTCATCTCAAAATAATTTTTTTTTTTTTTATAATTTATTAAAAATCATGTAGTGCATCTGACTCCAAATATATCCCTAACAGATTTAAAGTCCCAAAAAAAAAAAAAAAAAACTATAATTTTAACACTATGCCAAAAGCTTTGAGACTTGATTAAACCTTAAAGCTACATGTGTTAGCACATATAAACAACTAGGATTACAACCCATAACCTCATATAACAATCATCACAACCACAGTTTTAAAAACTGAACCGGGTATCGAACCCTTTTTTTTTTATTTTCAGTTCAACCTTGGTTTTTGCCCGATTTTTCGGTTTTTGACCGGTTTTGGGGGTTTTAACTGGACCGAACCGGACTGGCTCTTGGTTCCTGGTTGAATCGGTCGGACCAGCCGGTTTGGTCTAGTTTTTAAAATAGTGATCACAACACAAGTCAAGAAATTCAATCCCATAACTCATATAGGCAATTTAACATGGTTTTAAAAACCAAACCGAACCAACCGGTCCAACCGATTCAACTGGGAACCTGACACTAATCTTATTCGATTATGACTAAAAACCGAAAGACATCTAAAAACCAAGAATAATCGGGAACCGGCTAGTTCAACTGTAAAAACCGGGAATCGGTATGGTTGAATCGGTTAATGGCGGGTTGTGTTGAAAACTAAAACTACACATTTTTTTTCAAAAAGTTGCATTTTTTTTCCCCTTCAAATCCATCCCAAAACCCAAAAGAATGATGATCCAAAACTGTGGGAAGGAAGAAAAACTCAATGAAAAGAGAGTGAGGAAAAGAACTAAAGATTAAAATGTGATTCTTGATTTTTTTTTTTTAAAGGTAAATATGAATTACCTTGGCAGCATCAACTTTTTGAAATTTTTTATTTTGCAGTAAAAATACTTTGAGACCAAGAGAGTGAGAGTGTGAAACTGTAATGTAAGAGACTTCAAAGTTAAAACAAAAGAGGAGAGGAGAATGGCTTTAGCTTTCAGATGGGACGAGTTTGAAAGGAGAATTGGAAGTTTGAAAGAATGGGCAGGTGAAGTATTAATGAAAAGAAGGGGTAGGTGAATGACAGTTTTTTGTTTTTGCTTTTTTCTATGTCTTGTTTGTCTCACACCTCCTACAGCCACATTACAAGTTCTTAAAAGAAGCAAAGCGACTTTTATAGGACAACTCAATAAAGCTAAGAGAAGGATAAAAAAAAAAAAGGGAAGATACAAAGAATGCCATGTCATGTTAGTACTTAGTGTGTGTGTGTGTATATATATATATATAAGTATTAAATATATAATAATAAATATATATATATATATATATATATATATTAGATATTGTTAATTTGATTCTTAACCATTGTAAAATTTTATATATGGGTTGTGGGTTTTTATTATTTTTATTTCCTAAATTTAATACACAAAAACTAAACTCACATTATTTTTAAAATTTTATATATGTGTTTAACTTTTTAAATTATATATATATATATATATATGTTTAACTTGAATATTCTTAGTTTAAAAACTTAAAATACGATGTCACCGATTCGATCATCGATCCAACCAAAAAACCGGTAACCAATTCCTTTTCTGGTTCTTTCACCATACCAATTTTTAAAACCATGCAATTTATCAAACAATTGGTAAGTAAAAGACACATGCTCACATTACTTGCCCAGTCTGCCATATAAATCCAAAACCCAAATGATTTCTCAAGAAACCCAACTCACATGGTTGCCAAACAAGAAATCCATTTCACCCCATTAAATTAAAAACCTCCAATCAGATCTTAAATGTCACAACAAAACAACCCCTAAAACAAAACCCACAACATCAAAGAGCAATCCTAACAATATAGGATAAAAACCAAAAGATATTAGAAGGTGGGTCATGGAGATTTTCCCTTAGATTCATGTAAGGAGAAGTCAAACCATAGAGGAGTTTGACGACCAAAAATCTAGTAGAAGCTAACCGAGATACCAAGAGGGAGGAGAGATTCGGTAGAAAGAGAGATAGAGGGATGTGTGTGTTTGTGTTTGAGTGTGAAAGAATAGGGGTAGTTGGTCAAGAGGGAGAGAGATATTTGTGGGGTTGTGTGGTTGAAATGAGTGAGTAGGTAGGGGGTGTCACATGTGGGTTTAAACAATCTAACCCCTTTTTTTTTGTGGGGTAACAGTTGGGGTGTTACAAGCCTAGTTAGTATGTGCATAGAATGTGCATTTGCAGATGTTCACCCAAATTTTCCCTAATAAATAAACTGCTAAGAACTCACAGACTCCTTAAACAGTCATTGCTTAGCTAGCCTCTTTTTTGTTTCCTCATCATCATATGACAAATATACATCATCCTTATCCGTAAACATTTGAGGAATCATTTGCTTTGCTTTCATTTGGTCAACATTTTTTGGGTTAAAATCTTTTGCAGCGTCATCGCCAAAATCTTCTGTCTTCATCACCTTCCTCATCTTCTTCCTCTTCAAGAAAAGTTGTTTCTTTCAATTTTTAACCACAATTCAATTTCTGCAAAATATTTTCTGTTCTAGTTGCATCCTGTTGATCAAGCCACTTCTGATGAAGTTGATTACTGTGAGCGACCGTGACCTCAACCTGGCAATTTTTCTCAAGCTCGGCCTAACCTGCGTGAACAGGTGGGATCGTGATACTCAAAATGTCGAATTCACTGTAAAATGTACTCCCCCCTAGATTGAGGGTTTTACATGGAGTCCCTACTTATTTAATTAAAATGGAAAAATAAGAAAACCTTCAATATAAAAAATACTTCTGTTGTATTAATGTATATGACAATTTACATCAATTTTGTAACAAAAATTTACAATGCTTTTTTGTCCTAGATACAATCTAAGAAAAGTAAATTACATTGCTTTATTTCTTAGTTACATTCTAAAAAATGTAAAATTGCATATACAAAAGCATAGTCTAGAACCCTTGATCTTGGTTCGGAGGCTAATTTACGAGATGGGAATGGATTAAGCACCCATCTCGCCTGGTAAAACCAGTCTCCTAGGTTAAGGTGGCCAATATCATGTCATGTCTGATAGGCCAAAAATGTATTGACCCATTGTGATGAATTAATTGATTAATTAGCCAAGTTTATTAATTAATCAAATTAACATGCAAAGCACGAGGTAGCACAAACAAATCACCAATTAAACTAAGTATGCAATGAAAATTAAATTGACAAGGTGATTTGTTTACGAATGGGGAAAACCTACAGGCCAAAAATCCCATCGGGTGATTTTAAGGTCACCACTCCTGAGAATTCACTATATCACAACAAGCGGTTACAAGTAAAGGAATCTCAGTATCTTATACCAACCTATAGTTGAACCCTTACCCCAATACCCAATTAGACTTGTTCTGTAGTGACATTCTCTCCTTT
The DNA here is from genome assembly GCA_023736055.1 of Quercus glauca. Lineage (NCBI taxonomy): Eukaryota > Viridiplantae > Streptophyta > Magnoliopsida > Fagales > Fagaceae > Quercus > Quercus glauca. The sequence goes on from CM043318.1 coordinate 70,577,096, forward strand.
TGACGCATGACTCCCAGTACGTGACTAACCAATTGGGTGGATCCCAGTATGTGACTTCAATCACCCACTAGAGAATGATGTTGGCTACAAAGTTCTTCAGTTCATCACACAATGAAGATCAACAAGCTCCTTGGTCACAAAATCCTACGGTGTACAAACATAACAGCTTCTTCACAAGAAAGATGAACTAGGGAAAATTCTACCTCTAGTCACAATTTGCATGAACAAACTTTGCTCAACTCTTTTGCAACTTGTGTCACTTTTGACGGCCCTTAAAATAATCTTTATATATGTCTAGGGTTGTGAGAAAAGAAAACTCAAACATATATTCACAGATTGGATGAAAAACAGTCCTGAAAAATTGAACTTCATAAACATCGACAGATACCCTATTTGTCGAGCTGCTGTCGAGCCACGGGATTCAGACAGCTCTAAGTCTCGATAGATACTAGCTGTCGAGCTTTAATGAGCAACACTTTTTGCACTTGATTCTTGGACAAACTTGCATGGCTTTAACACTTGAACTTGAAACAAGGTTTCTTGAAGCATCAAACACATCCTAGATCTACCCAAATACAAGTAAAGTGAGTTTTGTCAAAGGATTAGCCAATTACACGACGTTAGGTTCTAAGTACTTAGGAACTTATGTATTATAACTCTAATTTGTATTGTTGGCAAACCATGATCAAAACAGGTTGTTTAGTCTTGTTTAGACTTGCTCAAAGTTGTGTCTTTTATGTAAAGTTGAAATCAAGTGGCTGCAGAAGTATTAGTGCATTTCGGCCTGGCTTGATCGATCGAAGCTTAGGCTCGATCAATCGAATCTTGGGCAGAATGCATTTTTCTATAGAATTTCCAACTCAGCCCTATCTCATTAAAACGTTTAGGGTTTTATGTTTTGCCCTAGGTATATAAGGGAAACCCTAGCCACGTTTTAGAGGTTGCTCATATTGCTATTTGTGCGAATCTCTTGTGAGATCTGAGAGGAGATTTCCTTCACACATGCTTAGAATTATCAAGAAGGAGATTTCTTCAAGAACTTGATGATCATTCAGTTGCTGCCATAAGAGCTTAAAGATACACAAGCGGGAGTTCTTGTACTTGCTGGAGAATCCAAGAAAGAAGAAGTCCGTGGTTTCGAAGCTTACACGTGGTCATGTCAGTAAGTTTTACTAGTGGGTAGCAATAGAATGTTAGTGGTCTAAGTTCTATCGTACAAACTTCGATTCTTTCTATAGTGGATTTAGGTTTACCTTGAGGATAGCTAGGTTAAATCCTCCCAGGTTTTTTACCGGTTTGGTTTTACTGGGTTATCATATCATTGTGTTATTTATATTTTCGCTACTTTGCATGATATGATTGTTTGATTGTGATAACCTAGATTTGGAATTTGGACTAAGTAATAACTTGGCTTGTTAACTAGGTTAATCCAATTGTTGTTTAAGGGGTCTAAAAACAAACAAGTGGTATCAGAGCAGGTTGCTCTCTTGTTGTAGATATTTTGATCTCTGAGCTAATCCTTGACCCCTGTTGTCATGGATTCTTGGAAAATCTTTTTGCTTATATGTCAACTTGTCTACTTGTTGTTTTTGTCTCTTGTTGCTTTTGCTAAATCATTCCTTAAGCATCTTGGTCTAATCACATGTGATAATAATTATTTGTGTTATACTGCCTTAACCACCTTAAAGGCATGTGATTCTTGTCTTTGGTATTTGGATAATGGTTGTTCCAGGCATATGACAGGAAACAAAGGCTTATTCAAGACACTCTTTGAAGGAAAGATTGGGACAGTCACCTTTGAAGATGGAGGCAAACCTGTGATCAGAGGCATTGGAACTATGGACATTCCAAGGTTGCCAGTTTTCGAAGATGTTTGGTATGTTGATGGATTGAAGGCCAACTTACTCAGCATCAGTTAGATTTGTGACAATGGACTGAATCTTCTCTTCACTAAGTATAAATGTGAGATACTTGATGGAGGAGGTGACTGTATGTGTGTTGGTGTAAGGACAGCTGATAACTGTTATGGTATAACACCAAGCATAAACAACAAGTGTTTTAGTGCAAAGATCGATGAAGTTGATTTGTGGCATCAACAGTTGGGGCATGCAAGTCATAAGCAATTAGAGAAGATTTCCAAGTGTGATGCAGTTATTGGTTTACCTAAGTTTGAGAAGATTGATAAGTGCATCTGTGGACCATGTTAGATAGGTAAACAAGTGAAATCCAAGCATCCGTCTGTAGCTAGTGTTCAAACTTCAAGACCTCTAGAGTTATTGCACATTGATCTTATGGGTCCTGCTAGAGTTCTGAGTTTAGGTGGAAAGAAGTATATTATAGTCATTGTGGATGACTTTACTAGATATACTTGGGTTGTGCTTTTGAAAGATAAAGCTGAGGCTCCTAAGAAGATGATACATCTATGCAAGAAATTGCAGATTGAGAAGGATATTGTGATAGCCAGAATAAGAAGTGATCATGGAAGAGAATTTGAGAATACCAAGCTGGCTGCCTTCTGCAATGATCAAGGCACATATCAAGAGTTCTCTTCACCCAAGACACCTCAACAGAATGGAATAGTGGAAAAGAAGAATAAGGTTGTTCAAGAGATGGCACGTGTCATGCTACACAATAAAAATTTTCCTAAATCCTTCTGGGGAGAAGCAGTTAACATTGCTTGCCATACACTCAATCGGGTGTATTTCAGACCTGATTCCAAGAAGACTCCCTATGAACCCTGAAAAGGAAAGAAACCTATTGTCAAGTATTTCAGGGTATTTCGTACTGATTGTTACATTCTACGTGATAGACAGAATCTAGAAAAGTTTGATGCAAAGAGTGACAAGGGATATTTTCTGGGATACTCTTCTACAAGTAGAGCATATAGAGTGTACAATCTGAGAACCAAAACAGTCATGGAATCTTCAAATGTTGTGATCATGATGAAGTATGTTCAGAGGCACACTAAAAAAACATTGCTTCGGTTCAAGACAAACCTATGGAAGTTGATGACTCACTTCCTACTGATTATATGGAGAAGCATAGTGATGAAGAGTTGATGGTGCTGAATGATGCAGTCTCTGTGCCATTAAGCTTAGAACCATCCACATTGGTTCATGAGACTCAACAAGTACAACGTGAGTTTAGTCCTTCATCTGAACAAAAAGGTACCTCCACATCTCTAGTCAAAGGTCCATCCTCTAGAGTAAGGCTAAATCATCCTACCACAAATATATTGGGAAGTTTGATTGATGACATGAGATTAAGATCTAAAGCCTTAAGTGTAATTACTCACTCATGCTATCTATCCCAATTTGAACCGAAGAAGGTAGATGAAGCACTTCAAGATGTTGATTGGGTAAATTCTATGCATGAAGAACTTCATCAATTTGTTCGGAATGATGTGTGGGAATTAGTTCCTAGACCAAAGGGAGTAAATGTGATTGGAACTAAATGGATCTTCAAGAACAAGTCAGATGAACATGACACTGTTATCAGGAATAAATCAAGACTTGTTGCTCAAGGTTACACACAAGTGGAAGGGATTGATTTTGATGAGACCTTTGCATTGGTAGTAAGATTGGAATCCATTAGGATACTTTTGGCTATAACTAGTCATTTGAATTTCAAGTTGTATCATATGGATGTCAAGAGTGCTTTCTTGAATGGAATGTTGCAAGAAGAGGTATATGTTGAACAACCAAAGGGTTTTGTTGATCCTCACAGACCGGATGATGTTTATAAGTTGAAGAGAGCCCTCTATGGTTTGAAACAAGCTCCACGGGCTTGGTATGATAGATTGACTGCATATCTCACTGAGCATGGATTCAAAAGCGGATTTGCAAATACTACTCTCTTCATTCGAAAGGATAAGGATTTTTTTTTTTTTTTTTTTTTTTTTGTTGTAGCTCAAATTTATGTTGATGATATTGTTTTTGGTGCTACTAATGATTCTCTTACTCAATCTTTTGCAGATGAAATGAAGCCAATGTTTGAAATGAGTATGGTTGGTGAACTAACTTATTTTTTGGGATTGTAGGTAACACAAATAGAATCAGGAATCTACATCAACCAAGCTAAGTATGCAAGAAATCTAGTCAAAATATTTGGACTTGATAAGGCTGCTCATACTAGAACACCAATGGCTGCAAATACAAAATTAACCAATGATCCATCAGGTGAGTCTGTTGATGTTACATAATATAGAAGCATGATTGGATGTCTTTTGTATTTGACTGCTAGTAGGCCTAATATTGCTTTTAGTGTTGGTGTAGGCTCTAGATTTCAGTCTAATCCTAAGGTTTCACATTTGAATGCTGTCAAAAGAATCATAAAATATGTTGGTGGAACTTGTGATTATGGACTGTTTTATAGCAAAGAGTCTAATTTGTCTCTTGCTGGATTTTCTGATTCTGATTAGGCCAGCAATGCCGATGATAAAAAAAGCACCACTGGTGGGTGTTTTTATGTAGGAGCCAATTTTGTTGCTTAGATGAGTAAAAAGAAAAATTTTATGTCTTTGTCTACTGTAGAGGCAGAATATATTGCTGCTGGAAGCTGTTGTTCACAGCTTCTTTGGATGAAAAAGCTTTTGAGTGATTATGGGATATCACAAGACACCATGGTTGTGTATTGTGATAATTCTAGTGCTATTGATATCTCTAAGAACCCTGTTCAACATTCTAAGACTAAACACATAGAGATTAAATATCACTTTATTAGGGATCTGGTTGAAAGAAAGATTGTGGCTCTTGAGTATGTCCCTACGAAATGTCAAAATTCTGACATCTTTACCAAGCCTCTTGATAGAAGTAAGTTTGAGACTCTTCGTCAAGTCATTGGTGTGATTCTGTGTCCCTAATCACCTTTGGCTTTCTTGGTCCTTGTGCTTCATTGCTCTATTCTCTGTGACCATTGTTCTTTGGTTTTTGTTTTCTTTATCTCTAGGACTTGCATTGCATAACATTCATGCATTTCATTCTAGGACTATTTTTTGTTTCTTCTTTTCAAAATAAAAAATAAAAAAAAAAAAAAAAAAAAAAAGAGAAAGGAAAGGGAAGCAAATTGTGTTTTGTATTTAGTATATTGGTTTTGAAAACAAGGTTGGTCAATTTATTTTCACATAACATGTCTTTGTACCTTGTTTAGCTTTGATGAGCTTATTTATTGCACTTTACTAGTTTGAGTTTTGTAGTGCATGTTGTGTGGGAAAGATGTTTATGGTTTTTGATCACTTTGTCTTAATCTTGAAGTCACATATCTTTGACTATTGGACTTGAACCTTTTGAGAAAGGCATAAATAACCATCTCACCACTGTTCACTAGCCAATTATGAACACCTTAGTGCATATCATAAGATTTTGTGCTCATAAAAGTGCAGCACATGCACAAAAAGAACGTAAGGTGTAGCCTCGGTTTAAATGCTTAAAATTGGTGTGTACATTATTGAACTTAAAGTTAAATCAAATAAATAAAATTGGTGTGTACATTATCCCAGCTATTTTAATAAGTTTCTGAACAATTAAAATTGGTGTACATTACAAGGCAAAATCAAGAAACTTACATAATTGCAAGTTTTTGTTCTAGGAGATGTGGGAGTTATATGATGTAACTCTTTAGGTTATAGTCTCTTTTAAATTCTATGTGATGAATTTTGTAGACTTTGTGTTTGATTTCTATTGACATATCACCTCACATGTATCTCAAACTTTTACTAGTTGCACACATTACACAAGTTACTCTTTGCTAAACTTTGTACATGTTATTGTGTGTGTTTTTGGTTTGACCAACCGAGTTTGAAAATACCTTGAGTTTTATGCAAAACAGATTTGTTGCTTGAGAATTTATGAAGAATGTTTGAAAATTTTAATTTTGGGAAAACTGGGTTTAAAATTGTTGTTTTTGAAAAACATTTCATCTCATACTCATGCATTTTGTTCATCAATTTCAATGCTTTGAGGAGTTACTGCCCAAAATGTGTTTTGTTTTTCAAAACTGTGTTTTTTCTCAAAAATTTAGTAAGCCTCTGCTGTTTCGATTGATCCAGTCTATTTTTCGATCAATCGAAATTGGTTTTAAAAATTTTAATGAGTCTCTGTCTATTTCAATCGATCGAAACTGATTTTCGATCAATTGAAATCGTGAATAAGGTTTTCAAAAATCAGTTGTTGACTTATTCAACTCATCTTTTTCAAAACTTTTCAAACTTTTCTTTCTCTCTCCGACTAGGACAAGGTTCAATCATCAAATTTTTGTCGTTTTCTTCCAAAATTTTTGCAAGGTTTTTCTCTCTATAAGCCGGTATGTCCATTGTACCCTTCTTTTTCATTTATTTTTCATTTTTTCATGCATTTTTCCATGCATTTAAAGGCTATTTTCGGACCTATGAAAATTTTGAGGTTTTTGATCTTTTCTTTTACAATTGATCATTGTGTTTTTGTTATTGGATGTTATAAACATGATCCATGTGGTTTAATTTGATCAATTTGGTGAATTTTGATAAATTGAAATTTCTAGGGCTTGAAATATACCTGAATTTGGGATTTTGTTCAAATTGAGTTTAATTGATGAAATTAGCTTCTTGGATTGATAAATTTGATCATCGTAAACTGTTTTCTATCATGTGTGATGATCAATTGGTCAATTTAGTAAAAATTAATCAAGTGGTTTTTCAAAATTTTGGGATTTTTGTTATAAACTCTATGCTCAAGCCAATTTTGTGAATTTGAACTTCAATTGAACTTATTCTCACTGCATTAGAGCATGCATCATGACATTTAACTATTCATGCATCATATAGATTTTTGTTCTATATTTTTTTTGTGTGCTAATTTGCAGTCTGCCCTTGGTTTTTCTTTTTGTTCCTTTTTGGTTCTACTTTGTGTCTCTGACCTTACCCTAGCACCATGCCTAGGAAGACTAGAGTCCACAGGACACCCTCCTCTTCTTCTGAGTCTCCCTCTAGGAGTGTGTTGTTTCGGAATGACAAAAGCATAAAGGCCTATGAGACGCTGAACAATAAGAGAAAGATTTGGGCTGAGCGGAAGGTTGTGTTAGATGAGTTAGACCCTGCCATTAGGGCAAATTTTGAGAGTAGAGGCTGGCTGTCTTTATTGGAGATAGATCATACACCCTCGACTGCCCTGATTAGAGAGTTCTACTCGAACCTCTCTTATCACATCTATGATTCCAAAACCCTTGTCAGGAGTTGGATACGAGGTGTAGAGTTCACCATTACTCCTGATGTAGTGGCTAACGCTTTTGGGGTTTCGGTTGTGAGGTAGCCCGACTATCCTTATGAGGAGTCTCCACCCCTTGATGATGTTATGTCATACATCACTGGGTCTTCTATCCAGTGGGGTTCTGATCCTCGAATCACGTCTGCTGAGCTTCCTGAGACTACCTATCTTTTCCTTCGGATAGCGTGTCATTCTTTGTGGCCAATTTCTCATCTCCACACCATTCCTATTGAGCGATGTGTGTTTTTGTATGCCCTTGTTTCTGGTGCATCTATTTCTTTCCCTCATCTGTTTCTTCATTCTTTGAACGAAATTCATAGGAGTAGCGCTGTTGGTCATGCTCTTGTTTATCCTATTTTCATTCATAGGATTTTGAAACACTTAGGTTTATCTGGTTTCCCCGCTTCTGAGCCCGTACATGTCATAGCTCCCATAGGTGCCACTTTCCTTTGGTAAAGGGCTGCTCATCTGAGAGCTAGAGTTGAGCCTTCTAGTGCTGTACCTCCTCCTCCCACTTCTACAGGTGATGCATAGGCTGAGGCGTCTGGTGCTGCTGCTGCTGATGCTGATGTTCCTCCACTTACTACTTCGGATGCTTCAGACATTCAACGTACGTTGGATAATGTCTTGACCATTCAGGCGGCTCATGGACAGATTTTGGTGGACGTGCTCGATGAGATCCGTGCCTTGCGAGTAGTGTTGGCATAGTTTCGACGATCCTCACCGCCACCTCCTTTTGATGTTGGATTTTGAGTGCCCTTTGGCATTCCGTCACAAAAATGGGGAGTAGCATTTGTGTAGCTTGTAGAGGTTATTTTTGTTGATAGGGGGAGTTTTGATTGTTTAGGAGCCTGTGGTGATTAGATTGTATCTAGGAGCTGTACTGTGTATTTACTTTTTTGGCTCTTGATGCATTTTTGTTGGGCTATTCATGTTAGGGGGAGATACATTTATTTTGTTATATATGTTTCTTGTTTCACTGCTTATTGATTTATATTTATGATTTATTTATTGATATATGTCTTTATTTTGTGTTTTGTGAAGTCAAAAATTTATTTTGTTTACTTGTATTTTCCATACATGCGTTTATGCGTCTTATTTAGTGTTTCAGGAAATATACAGGTTGATTCAATTGAGCTGCTGTCTACACTTGCAACTGATGGATGGTAGTTAGGATTGGATTTGTTATAATGAGAAATTTTTTTGTAAAGGGCTTTTCTTTGTAAACTTTAAGCTTTTAGTTTGTGTTTTGTGTTTTGTTAGGTTCTAAGTACTTAGGAACTTATGTATTAGAACTCTAATTTGTATTGTTGGCAAACCATGATCAAAACAAGTTGTTTAGTCTTATTTAGACTCGCTCAAAGTTGTGTCTTTTATGTAAAGTTGGAATCAAGTGGCTGTAGAAGTATTAGTGCATTTCGGCTTGGCTCGATCAATCGAAGCTTAGGCTCGATCAATCGAATCTCGGACAAAATACGTTTTTCTGCAGAATTTTCAACTCAGCTCTATCTCATCAAAATGTTTAGGGTTTTATGTTTTGCCCTAGGTATATAAGGGAAACCCTAGCCACGTTTTAGAGGTTGCTCATATTGCTGTTTGTGTGAATCTCTTGTGAGATCTGAGAGGAGTTTTCCTTCACACATGCTTAGGATTATTAAGAAGGAGATTTCTTTAAGAACCTAATAATCATTCAATTGCTACCATAAGTGCTTAAAGATACACAAGTGGGAGTGCTTGTACTTGCTAGAGAATCCAAAAAAGAAGGAGTCTGTGGTTTTAGAGCTTGCACGTGGTCGTGTCAGTAAGTTTTACTGGTGGGTAGCAATAGAATGTTAGTGGTCTAAGTTATATTGTACAAACTTCGATTCTTTCTATAGTGGATTCAGGTTTACCTTGAGGATAGTTAGGTTAAATCCTCCCCAGGTTTTTTACCAGTTTGGTTTTACTGGGTTATCATATCATTGTGTTATTTATATTTTCGCTGCTTTGCATGATATGATTGTTTGATTGAGATAACCTAGATTTGAAATTTGGACTAAATAATAACTTGGCTTGTTAACTAGGTTAATCCAATTGTTGTTTAAGGGGTCTAAAAACAAACACATAAAATAGTGACACATATTCCTAATATGTGAAACACATATGTCTTAACAATGTCAAACAAATATAAACAATATATCATATAAACATGTTAATTTGCAAGAATTGTAAACAAATATGTGTTAGGGGAAACCCTAACACAAAATGTTTAGGGTTTTATGTTTTGCCCTAAGTATATAAGGGAAACTTTAGCCACGTTTTAGAGGTTGCTCATATTGCTGTTTGTGTGAATCTCTTATGAGATCTGAGAGGAGCTTTCCTTCACACATGCTTAGGATTATCAAGAAGGAGATTTCTTCAAGAACTTAATGATCATTCAGTTGCTGCCATAAGAGGTTAAAGATACACAAGCGAGAGTGCTTGTACTTGCTGGAGAATCCAAGAAAGAAGAAGTCCGTGGTTTCAGAGCTCGCACGTGGTCGTGTCAGTAAGTTTTACTGGTGGGTACAATAGAATGTTAGTGGTCTAAGTTCTATTGTGCAAACTTCGATTCTTTCTATAGTGGATTCAGGTTTACTTTGAGGATAGCTAGGTTAAATCCTCCCCAGGTTTTTTACTGGTTTGGTTTTACTGGGTCATCATATTATTGTGTTATTTATATTTCCGCTGCTTTGCATGATATGATTGTTTGATTGTGATAGCCTAGATTTGGAATTTGGGCTAAGTAATAACTTGGCTTGTTAACTAGGTTAATCCAATTGTTGTTTAAGGGGTCTAAAAACAAACACATAAAATAGTGACACATGTTCCTAATATGTGAAACACATATGTCTTAACAATGGCAAGCAAATACAAACAATATGTCATATAAACATGTTAATTTGCAGGAATTGTAAACAAATATGTGTTAGGGGAAACCCTAACACAAAATGTTTAGGGTTTTATGTTTTGCCCTAGGTATATAAGGGAAACTCTAGCCACGTTTTAGAGGTTGCTTATATTGCTGTTTGTGTGAATCTCTTGTGAGATCTGAGAGGAGCTTTCCTTCACACATGCTTAGGATTATCAAAAAGGAGATTTCTTCAAGAACTTAATGATCATTCAGTTGCTACCATAAGAGCTTAAAGATACACAAGCGGGAGTGCTTGTATTTGCTGGAGAATCTAAGAAAGAAGGAGTCCGTGGTTTCAGAGCTCGTACGTGGTCTTGTCAGTAAGTTTTACTGGTGGGTAGCAATAGAATGTTAGTGGTCTAAGTTCTATTGTACAAACTTCGATTCTTTCTATAGTGGATTCAGGTTTACTTTGAGAATAGCTAGGTTAAATCCTCCCCAGGTTTTTTACTGGTTTGGTTTTACTGGATCATCATATCATTGTGTTATTTATATTTCCGCTGCTTTGCATGATATGATTGTTTGATTGTGATAACCTAGATTTGGAATTTAGACTAAGTAATAACTTGGCTTGTTAACCAGGTTAATCCAATTGTTGTTTAAGGGGTCTAAAAACAAACACATAAAATAGTGACACATGTTCCTAATATGTGAAACACATATGTCCTAACAATGTCAAACAAATACAAACAATATGTCATATAAACATGTTAATTTGCAGGAATTGTAAACAAATATGTGTTAGGGGAATTTGACATAAAGAGAAACAAAAAGTGAAATTTGTTATATAACAATTTTAATGTAAAGAAAGCATGAAGGTAATGGCATGTTCATCAAAGAAATCAATGTAAACAAAGAATTCCTAGCCGAGACATGTTCATTTAAGCATGTAAAGAGAAAAACAAAGTTGTCATGTTATTTGTCATCAACATAATTGCAGAGAGAACAAAATAAAATAAAATAAAATAAAACATTTAAGCATATTTGATCATCCAAGCAATTATAAAAAAAATATAGGAAAAATCCTTTAGACATGTTCATCTAGAGAAAATAAAAATACTTAGACATATTCGTTCAAGCATTTAAAAAAAAGGTAGAACAACTACCTAGACTTGTTCATCTAAGCATTCAAGAGAAAGTTGTGCCTAGAAGTGTTCATTGAGCATTCAAGAAAAAATTGTGATTTAGCCTAGAAGTGTTCATCTAAGCATGTAAAAGGAAAATCATTGAGGCATGTAGGCATGTTCATCCAAGCATATCATGAAAGAAACAAATAATGACTTGTTAAGCATTTATTCAAGAATGTGTAGAAAGTTAAGAACATAATTAACTACTTACCAGAATAAAACATAAATTAAAAGGGGGAAGTGATCACTTAAAGGACTAGGGAGAAAGTAAGGAAGTACTAAATTACAATCAAAGTAAGAACAATGGTTGCACAACAACTTTTCTTTTCTGCTTTCTCACTAGCTCTCTAGAGGGAATTCGGTGTCTAGAAAATGGAAGAGGTCTTCTCTATTTATAGGGTAAGGGATTGCTTAGCTTTAAAGCTAAGTTATAAGCTTTCTTCTGAATCTAAGAGAGGAGATAACCCGTTTAAATGAGCAGGAACGGATTCGGTGTTGATCCCCATTTGAATTTTGAAAGGAAGTTGAAGGTGATGCTGCACCTGCTTCGTATTTTGGCTCTAACTTTCTGCTCAAAATTCCAATTGATTCAAGATTTGTGTTTTTTGGAAGGAAATTCAATTATCTACAACTTTTTCAGAAATAGAGGAAAACAAATTTCAATGTTTTCCAGGCCAAAAATGTGTTTCAAATTGCTGCTGAAAATAGTAATGTTTTCTGAGCATTTTTGAAAATTTTCACAGGATTTATCTGTTTCTCTACACAATTTATTTTTCTAAAAAACTTTCTTCTGAAGCTAAGGGAAGGGATAATCCTATTAGACAAGCTTGAACAGATTTGATGTTGATCCCCATGATAGGCCACAAATGTATTGACCCCTTGTGATAAATTAACCAAGTTAATTAATTAGATTCAATTACATGCAATATGTGTGGTAGCACAAACAAATCAACAACTAAATTAAATGCAGCAGAAAATAAATTTGACATAGGTGAATTATTTACGAATGGGGAAAACCATCGAAGCAAAACCCCACAGGGTGATTTTAAGGTTACCACTCCCGAGAATCCACTATTATCACAACAAGCGGTTACAAGTAAAAGAATCCCAGTACCATATACCAACCTACAATTGAATCATTACCCCAATACCCAATTGGACTTGTTCTGTAGTGACAATCTCTCCTTTTGATGCACGGCTCCCAGTACGTGACTAACCAATTATGCGGATCCCAGTACGCGACTTCAATCACCAACTAGAGAAGGATGTTGGCTGCAAAGTTCTTCAGTTTATCACATGATGAAGATCACGAAGTTGCTTGGTCACAAAACCCAACATAGCAGCTTCTTGATAAGAAAGATGAACTAAGGCAAATTTTATCTCCAATCACAATTTGCTTGAACAAAACTTTGTTCAATACTTGTGCAACTTGTGTCTCTGTTTACGGCCCTTAAAATAATCCTTATATATGTCTAGGGTTGTGATAAAAGAAAGTCCAAACATATAATCACGGATTGGATGAAAAACAGTCCTGGAAAACTGAGTTTCATAAACCTCGATAAATACCCTATCTATCTAGCTGCTGTCGAACCACGGGATTCAAACAACTCTAAGTCTCGATATATACTAGCAGTCGAGCTCTATTGAACAACACTTTTCACACTTGATTCTTGGACAGACTTGCATGGCTTTAACACTTGAATTTGAAACAAGGTTTCTTGAAGTATCAAACACATTCTAGATCTACCCAATTACAAGTAAAGTGCGTTTTGTCAAGAGATTAGCCAATTACACAAAATAGTGACATATGTTCCTAACATATGAATCACATATGTCCTAACAATCTCCCCTTTTGGCAATCCGTGACAAAACCACAACAAACAAATGAACACATGAGAGAAGTTATAAATCACTCAACTCATATTCACTTGTTACATACAATAAAATCTATCCCAATCAGAGGGACGCTCACAAAAAGCGACATAAGCTCGTCTTGGACATAGTTCTCAAATGCTCACAACTGGGGTAGTCAGGATGCTCTACCCTCGGGACACGGAACACATCAGATACAATATCTGGTTTGACCACTATGCGTATACCTCGAACGTGAGTAACAAAAAGAGGTATTGAATAATCAAATCCATGCATGTTAGAGTAAAACTTGTAGAACAGCATGGACAGACAAGTGATCGGGACGTCACACAATGACTCCTAACCCCTACTATAGATGATAGTGGGTAGGTCAGTGTTGGAGAAGTCCGACAAAATGACTTGGTGTTTTGAATGAACACCTCGTCGAGAAAAGTTCTCCGAGAAGTCCTTTCGGGACTACTCATCACCGAACCGAATAGAAGAAGTAGGATTAGAGAAAGTGGATGTCACACCCCAAACCACAAAGGGTCCAAGGCATGAAAAAGACATCTCAAAGAACCTGTAGATTTTCCTTTTTTTTTTTGACAATCCAATCCACATAAATCATATCAAAAACGAACATTAAGAATTATCGTAATAATTTCATTGAATATACTCTCAAAGTAAGTCAGAGCTCTAAGCAATAATTACAAGGACCATTGACCATAAAAGAATAGAGGTCTGAATAATTAATTACATATCACAGCTTGTCCCATCAGTGGAAATAACATCACAACCACTTTAATATACAAAAGAATGAGTCAAGCCTATTCTAAGATTTACACCATCTAATATACCAATTACAAAAGTTCAGCCTCCATCAGTAGTTAGTCTAACTACTATTAGTCACCAAAAAGCTGTCTCAAAAGACTGTTCCCTACTCTGAAAAGATTATAAAATAATGGAATGAGACAGAGCCCAGTAAGTAGCACAATTAATGGGGGTGGCGGAAATGCAAGTTTCATGATAATGGACATTTTACAAAACGTTCCATAATTTAGGAATTTCCATAAAAATCCAGCAAATCCATTTTTCTTAACAAAATGACAAGAATGATTAAAAGAATGTAACACCAAACTATTTCAAAGTATACCAACGTGAAACTACGTACTATTTACTGTGAGCTATCAAAACACCATTTTTAAAAACCTAAAAATCCAACCCAAGGCCACATGATAAGCCGCCATAAAGACGTTAGGTATGCCACAAAGACATCAAGTCATGCCACAAAGACATCAGTTATGCCACTAAGACATTAGTTATGCCACGAAGACATCAATTATGCCACGAAGACATCAGTTATGCCACAAAGACATCAATCCGCCACAAAGACGGGGTGCCAAGATACCAACGTCACAAAGACTACGACATCTGGCTGGGTAATCACCGGGTAGTCACATGTCACAGCCCAAGGGTAAAAGCATAAGGAGCTCACATTTTACATGAAATCAAAACACAGTTCAATTTCAAGTAGTTTCACAAAAACCTTTGAAATACCCAATATATTCACAAGGTTCTCAAATTTTCCAAAATCATTTCTTGTCAATAACATTTTCTATCAATTTCCTAAATATCACAAGTCAAGATAGAACATTTTTAGAATTTGCAAATAATGCAACAAATCCATAAAAGTCATTTCCAAGAATTATATCAAAGATGCTTATCTCTACCATATTAACAAATCATGCATTTCCCCATATGCAATATTAAACATGATGCGCTTTTCATATATATAATCATATATAATAGGGTCACAACACAATACTTTTTAAGAAAACATAGTTCCACAAATAGTTTTCCAAAATGTGTTTGACCCAAACAAAGTTTATGCAACATGATTATTATCCAAAAATATCCCATTAAAAAGCTACTTACCTTGCAACCCGCAAAAGCCTAACTCTCCAAGCTCCGAAGGAGATTAGCTAGAACCTAACAATACCAAGCAAACCTATCACAAAAGCATAAAGCTTGACATTGCATTTAACTATGAATTAGAGATTGTTAACAAAACAATTAATTAGGCAAGCCTAGTAATTAACCTCACAAATTGTATATTCCACTTCCAAAGTTTCTCAACAAATTAACTCACACGACATAGGCTCCAATTTATAAAATTTACCCATTCAATATCATCTCCCTAATACTAAAATCTTAACAATTTATGAGTTGCTTCCATAGAATTTACACAACATCATCAAAGACCCTTGAAACTAAAATCACAATATCCTCCAACACAACCATTTAAATCTTTTACTATCTCCAAATAAACTCAATAAATTATATTCAAAGTCTATTTCACATTAAAAAGCCAAAACTCCCAAATCTTCACCACTTAGCTAACCACCATTGCAAAAATCATAAACCCACTCATCAAATACATCCACCAAGACCAAAACCCATACATAAAAACACATAAATATTACTTCTAATACTCATAAGTCACATGGGTATTATTATTAAAGCTTAGATAAATATAACCTCAAACAAAAGCATATAAACCCACAAAAGATTAGAAATTTTTACTTCAAAAAGTAGTGGTGAGTGAGTCTTACCGTTTTCCTATGGAGTCTTAGGGTGATCTTGCTGAAAAAATGGTGGTGAAAGTGGTGAGGAGTGGTACCGGCGGGAGTGAAGAGAGGAGAGTTTGTGTTGAGAGAAAAAGAAAAAGAAAAGTAAGAGAAAGAACAAATGAGGAGAGCTGGCCGGCCAAGAAGAATGAGATAGTGAGATAATTGAGAGAAATGAGTGGTGAGGAAATAATGGGGTAGGTGGGGGTCACGTGGGTCTCCACAAAAAATCTGACCCCTTTTTTTTTTTTTTTTAGGCCTGGGGCGTCACAGTGGATGCCCCGGAACGAAGAGGGTTTTGGGATAGAGTAGACTTACGTTTTGGTGCCATGATGCACCAACGTAAACTAGAGAGAGGGGGGGGGGGGGGGGAGAAAGAAACAATCAAAAAAGTCCCAAAACAGTTCAAAATATAAGAATATAGTGAATGTAAGGAATGAATGCATGAAAATGCATGAGCATGTGATATGCAATAGTAAAAACCTCATGGGCTCAGCCCAATCCAATCCTACTAGCACACAATTAGTTTAACATATATAACACATTTAGTTTAAAATATAGTTATAATGTACATGAGATGCAATGCATGAAGTTTTTAAGATCAAATCTTCAAAACCCATTCCAAAAAGTTTGCAAAAAGCTCATCAATTTTGAAAAATCCCAAATTTTTTTTTAAAACCCCAAATTCTAGGTCAAAAGATATGAAATGCATGAAAATGAAGGATTAAGACGCTTACCAAGTGAAGGAAACTTGATTAAGGCCGAAAAATCCTTGAGGAAGAGGTTTGGAGTGAGAGAGAGAGGTTTAGGGAGTTGAAGAGTCTAGAGAGATCGAGTAAAATTAGATTCGGATCGCGTTGACCCTTTATATACAAGCTCAGTAATTCTCGACAGATTGAGATATGTCGAGAGGTGTCGAGCTTTAAAGGTTTCGACAAATGAAGCTATCGAGCAAGTGTTCAAGGCAAAAAGAAGCTCGATGGATCGAGGATCTATCGAGAAGCAATCGAGGGGACATAAACTTTCTCGATCGATCGACCTAGCTATCGAGAGGTGTCAAGATTGCGATAAAAAGCAACTGAAGAGCTTGAAAGATAAGCTAGGTATCGAGAGGTGTCGAGGAGCTGTCGAGATTGGTTAAAAACAGTTTTTCAAAGAAGAGAAAAACATAGACATGAATGCAATCAAACATGCAACTCAACTAAGGATCCAAACAACATTTTGAACTCTCAAAATCATCTCTAAAACAAATGTTAAGCACATAGATCCCAAAACACACACACACACACACACACACACACACACACAACAAGTCTAACTAATTTTATATTTTAAAAACAAGTTAAGACAGTTTAGTGAGCATACATTAACACATGTAACCCTTGTGATGGCCAAATCACATTGTACCTACACATGTATCAATAGTAGCAAAGAATATTGCAAGTTGTGTGTGAAAAACATAACAAGATTGTATAAGTGTATACATGTTATGATGATTTGAGATATGAGAAAATCACTTTAACTCACACACAATCATAACTGTTTGATGGGGACTATCACCTTCGAGGTACATCTTATAACTCCTACATCTCCTAGAATACACGCTTGCAATCATATAAAACATTTTGATCTTTTTGCTTTTTATTTTTCTTTGCATATTTTTCTTTTTAATAAGCATATCATACATGGGCATATAAGAGAAAGAAGAGAAATACCCAATGATGTTAAGCATTTGACATTGCACTTTTGTTATGCCGAAGCATACGGATGTCATTTCATGATTGGTGGGCAACAGTGGTGAGATGGTTATTTATGCCTTTCTCTTAGGATTTTCTATTCCTTCCCGTTAAAAAGAGTGATACGACTGTTAAGTACAAGAGATTACTTAATCTTACTCATCACAAATAATAGCCACAAAGCTCACTTGTTTAGTTGTGCATAGAGATGCTCATCTAAGCTATAAGAGATACAAAGTTTTAAAAATTTTGTTTCAATGGCCATCCAAGGTACACAAGTACCAATGTACACAAACACACAACATTGTTTTTGTATTTTTCAATTTTTTTTTTAATTTTTATATGAAAAACAAAAAAAAAAGTAAAAACTGAAAACAAAACCAAACAAAAACATGTTAAACAAAGTAATGCAAAGCATAAAACTAGACTGACTCAAAACAATAAAGTAAAACACACAATTAATGCAAAAATAAAAACAAGAAAGGGAGAGAAAGAAGAAGTGACAGAATCACTTAGAGCCTTTTTCTTTCCACATCTTGGAAGAACCTTTCCGTCTAGCAAATCCTTGATCTGGCGGTGAGGGGGAATAGTTAAAACTGTTCAAGTTTGAAAGGAACATGAGGGCTTTGAGAAGATCTTCAAGAGGAGCAAGAGAGGATGGAAGCTAATTTTGATCTCCCGACGTGATCATGCCATTGCTCTGTTGAGTGGCTAGCCACTTGTAGCAATTAGGTCAGTATGTCCAGCTGCACCACAGTGATGACAGAAATGCTGCTTTTTCTGTTTTGGCTTTTGAGAGTTTCCCTTCTTAGCCCTAGGGTTTTTAGTCTCATTCTTAGTAAGTTTAGGGGGTGCTCCTAAGATAGACTTACCCTTATCTATGTTCTCACTAGCTAATTCATTTTTAACTTCATTGTTCTCAGTTTCAACATTATTAGCAAGAGGAACAAAAATAGTAGTACTAGTAGAAGCGATACTAGGAGAAAAAAAATCATACCCTAAACCGGTTCGATCAGAAGTAGATTTCTGAAAACTAAGCATTTCATCAAGCTTAGCACTTGAAGTCCTTTCCAGTTGCGTTCTGACTTGGAATAGTTCTGCCTCAAGCTTCTTGATCTTCTCAGCCAAGAAGTTATTCTCAAACCTCAATGCTCTAATAGTCTGATTGGCTTCATCAAACTTTGTAGAGATTTCTTCTCGCTCCAGCTCCACATCACTAAGCTTCTTGGTGGTCAACCTATACAAGTTCTCATGCTTTTCTAAGACCTTGTATAACTTTGCATTGGCTGTGCGGATGTCATCTTGTTCATCCATCTTCTCAAACTTAGACTCCACCAATTCCTCTTCTTCATCCACATCTTCAACAATACCCTCAGTAGGATTGACACTGGTAGTGAAGGCAATTAGGATTCTTTCATCCTCATTGTTGGAATCATCCTCAGGCTTGGTGTCGCTCAATGTAGCAGCAAGTGCCTTGCTCTTTCCAATGGTCTTCAGATATGTGGGGAACTCTTGTTTCATATGTCCAAAGCCTTGACACCCGAAGCACTTTGGTCCTGAGGGAATAGTGTATTGACCACCATCCCTAGCATCCTTCTTCCATTTGTCTTGGTTCTTGAACTGTGAGGAGCTAGATTGCCTACGGTCCTTGTCGAAGCTCTTCCCATTGGCATTCTTCATGAACTTCTTGAATTGCCTTGTAATGTAGGACTTCATCTTGGAATCTTCATCGTCTGAAGACTCATTAGTATCACTTCTCTTGGCCCTCAATGCCATACTCTTGCTCTTGCTCTGGCTCGATTTCTCGATACTTGTCAAACCCAACTCATAGGTCTGCAGATTGCCAACTAACTCTATCAAAGGAACTTTGTCAATATGCTTTGATTCCTCAATCGTGGTGATCTTGGCATGGAATCTTTCGGGCAGAGATCTGAGCACCTTTCTCACAATCTTGGGTTTAGGAATGGTTTCCCCAAGATTAAAAGTTGAGTTTACTATGTCCTTTAGCTTGGCATAGAACTCATCAAACGACTCATCCTTCTCCATCTTGATTTCTTCGAAGCTTGTAATGAGCCTCTGAAGGTTGGAGTCCTTGACAGCCTTGGTTCCTTCATAGGTTGTCTGGAGAATGGTTCATGCTTCCTTCGTAGTTTCAGTGGAGGATATCTTCTTGATCAAAGCATTCAATGCCCTACTGTTGAAGTTTGCTGCCTTGATCTTAGCATTATCCCAGTCGGTAGGGGCTTCCTTCAGCTTGGTCCAGCCTATCTCCACAACGTGCCACACTTTCTCATCTAGAGACTGCAAGAAAGCTCTGATGTGTACATTCCAGTATGTATAGTTAGTGCCATCAAATAAAGGAGGCATAACAAGAGACTATCATCTGTCCATGACAAACAGGGGTTAATGGATCACATAGTAATGATTAACCCTAATTAGAGTGTGCCTGCTCTGATACCACTTGATAGGCCATAAACGTATTGACCCCTTGTGATAAATTAACCAATTAATTAGCCAAGTTAATTAATTAGATTCAATTACATGCAATATGTGTGGTCGCACAAACAAATTACCAACTAAGTTAAATACAGCGAAAAAAAAAATTTTGACACAGGTGATTTGTTTACGAATGGGGAAAACCACCAAGGCAAAACTCCACCGGGTGATTTTAAGGTCACCATTCTCGAGAATTTACTATTATCACAACAAGCGGTTACAAGTAAAGGAATCTCAGTACCTTATACCAACTTACAGTTGAACCCTTACCCTAATATCCAATTGGACTTGTTCTGTAGTGACAATCTCTCCTTTTGATGCACGGCTCCCAGTACGTGACTAACTAATTGTGTGGATCCCAATACTCGACTTTAATCAACAACTAGAGAAGGATGTTGGCTGCAAAGTCAGTTCATCACACGATAAAGATCACGAAGTTGCTTACTCACAAAACCCTACAGTGTACAAACACAGCAGCTTCTTGATTAGAAAGATGAACTAGGGCATATTCTTTCTCCGGTCACAATTTGCTTGAATAAAACTTTGTTCAATACTTGTGCAACTTGTGTCTTTGTTTACAACCCTTAAAATAATCCTTATATATGTCTAGGGCTGTGAGAAAAGAAAGCTCAAACATATAATCACAGATTGGATGAAAAACAGTCCTGGAAAACTGAGTTTCATAAACCTCGACAGATACCCTATCTGTCGAGCTGCTGTCGAGCCACGGGATTCAGACAGCTCTAAGTCTCGATAGATACTAGCTGTCGAGTTTTAATGAACAACACTTTTCACACTTGATTCTTGGACAGACTTGCATGGCTTTAACATTTGAGCTTAAAACAAGGTTTCTTGAAACATCAAACACATCCTATAAAAGTCAGTTTGAGATGTTAGGCAATAGGATCAAGAATTTACCTGAGTCTCATAAGCTTAGTTGTTTTTTAAGTGGATTAAAGGATGAGATAAGGTTGGCTGTGAGGATGCAAAATCCAAGGACATTGAGCGCTACTTTTGGGATAGCCAAAATCCAGGAGGAATATTTGTTCACATGTAGGAAGGCTTATAGACCATTCCAGGAACCTAGCAAGACTAATTGGCAAGAATATCCAACAACTAGGCATGACAATAAAGCTGAAGCTAAGGTGCCCATACAAAAGATCACATCAGCCTAGATAGAAGAGAGAAGAAAGAAAGGCTTATGTTATTATTGTGATGAAAAATGGCAACCCAGACACAAGTGTAAAGGACTCAAACTATTCATGATTGATGAAGTTCAAGAAGTGTGTCAAATGGAAGTTGAGAATGAGGATTTAACTACAGAATTGCAATTGAACCAAGCTGATATTACCCTATATGCATTATTGGGCAGTCCTTCCCCAGGTACCATGAGGGTATTAGGTCAGATTAGGGGACATTGGGTGGTGATTCTTTTGGATACTGGGAGTTCCCATAATTTTCTTGATGCTGTTTTGGTAAGAACTTTGAAGTTCGCTGTGGACACTACACGAATTTTGGAGGTGAAGGTGGCTAATGGAGAGGTGATCAGAACTCAAGGGGAATGTAAAGATTTAATGCTTAAAATGCAAGGCAATGAGTTTATAGTGAATTTGCATGTGTTGTCTTTAGGGGGCTATGATGTGGTGCTGGGAACTCAATGGCTTTGTACTCTTGGCCTTATTCGTTGGGATTTCAAGTAGCTCAAGATGGGGTTCATGTATCAGGATAGACAAATCTGGTTGCAGGGTATTAAACCTACGGGTTCCTTGATTCAGGCTGCAAATGAATTTCTTAAACAGCCAATCATTAAGGGGCTATTATTGCAGATTGTATCTAGTGATATGGCTGACACATCTAAGGCTTCAAAGGTTCCCACAGAAGTGTTGTCCTTGCTTGAAGAGTATGCTTCTATTTTTGATGAACCAAAGGGCTTACCTCCTTGTAGAGGACATGAGCATCAAATTCTCCTCAAGCCAGGTACTCAGCCAACTTGTGAAAGACCCTACAGGTATCCATATTATCAAAAGACTGAAATTGAAACCATTGTTAAGGACTTGCTTGAGTCTGGTTCAATTAGAAATAGCCAAAGCCCTTTTGCTTCACCAGTGTTGTTAGTAAGGAAGGCAGATGGTAGTTGGAGGATGTGTGTGGACTATAGGGCTCTTAACAATGATACTGTCAAGGATAAGTTTCCCATTCCTGTAGTGGATGAGCTCCTTGATGAATTGAGTGGTGCTTGGGTGTTCTCTAAGTTGGATTTGAGGTCTGGTTATCACCAAATTAGAATGAAGGAGGAGGATGTGGAGAAAACAACCTTTAGGACTCATGAGGGCCATTATGAGTTCTTAGTCATGCCCTTTGGGTTAACTAATGCTCCTTCTACATTTCAATCTCTCATGAATGACGTGTTCAAGCCTTACCTCCGAAAGTTTGTCCTTGTATTTTTTTGATGATATTCTAGTCTATAGTAAGGACATGGGTTCTCATGCTTTGCATCTCAGATCAGTCTTGAAGGTGCTGCTTGATCATAAACTGTTTGCCAAGAGAAGTAAATGAACCTTTGCTTGCTCTGAAGTTGAGTATTTAGGACATGTTATCTCAGGCCATGGAGTGAAGACTAATCCTAAGAAGACTCAAGCTATGCTAGACTGGCCTATTCCCAAGACTGTGAAATCTTTGAGAGGTTTCCTTGGATTAACAGGCAACTACAGGAAGTTCATAAAAGGTTATGGGTCCATTGCTGCCCCATTGACTGACCTTCTTAGGAAGGATGCCTTTGGGTGGACTGAATAAGCTGACCAAGCATTTTAGAATCTCAAAAAAGCTGTTTCTCAACCTCCTATCCTTGCCTTACCTGATTTTTCTCAGCCTTTTGTAATAGAGTGTGATGCGTTTGGTTTTGGAATTGGGGTTGTGTTGATGCAGCAAGGGAGGCCCATTGCTTTTTACAGCCAACCTTCGAAGGGTAAGAGTGCTCATTTATCTACATATGAGAAGGAGTTGCTAGCCCTTGTGACAGTAGTAAGGAAGTGGAGAACCTATTTGTTTGGGAAACCCTTTGTGATCAAAACTGACCATCAAAGCCTGAAGTATCTGCTAGAGCCGAGAATTGGCACCCCTATGTAGCAAAGATGGATAACTAAGCTCCTTGGTTACTCCTTTCTCATTGACTATAAGAAAGGAAAGGAAAATGTAGTGGTTGATGCATTATCCAGACAAGGTGAGATGGTTCACTCTGATTCAGAATCTATTTTGCTCAATCAAGTGGAGTTGGTAGACTCTGATGACTTTTCAGTTCCTGTGCTGGTTCATTGTGATCATTCAGACTTAAGTTTGTTTTGTTTAGACAGTCTTGATAGCTTGTTTCTCATTTCCTTTCCTCATCCAACTTGGCTTGAGGAATTGAAAGCTAGCTATACCACTGATGTGGAGGTGCA
Organism: Quercus glauca; assembly: GCA_023736055.1. Classification (NCBI taxonomy): domain Eukaryota; kingdom Viridiplantae; phylum Streptophyta; class Magnoliopsida; order Fagales; family Fagaceae; genus Quercus; species Quercus glauca. Next base: position 70,600,540 of record CM043318.1, read on the forward strand.
GGACATCCTACAAACACTCCATTCTAATCCGACTGCTGTTGGCAAGTTTAGTTTGCAAAATGGACTTTTATTATATAAAGGCAGACTTTACTTGGGCTCTAATTGTGGTCTGAAGCCTAAGGTGATGAGTTTAGTGCATGACAGTCCATTGGGTAGACATTCTGGGTATTTGAAGACCTTTCACAGAGCTAAAAGGGACTGGTTTTGGAAGGGGATGAAGAAGGACTTGAAGGAGTATATTAAAGGGTGTGAGCTGTGTCAAAGGATAAAACATGAGACCTGTAAACCAGCTGGACTGTTACAGCCCTTAAAGATCCCTTAGACACCCTGGTCTTCCATTAGTATGGATTTTATGGAAGGGTTACCTAAGTCCTTAAGGCATGATGTGGTGATGGTGGTATTGGACAAATTTACCAAATATGTCCATTTTATTCCATAGTCTCATCCTTATATAGCAGTTAAAGTGGCTTCCTTATTCATTATATAGCAGTGTTTACTTCAAGGTTTTGGGTGGAGTTGTTTAGATTGCCACATGGATCATGTTTATAACATCCAATAACAAAAACCCAATGATCAATTGTAAAAGAAAAGATCAAAAACACCAAAAACCCCAAAATTTTCATAGGTCCGAAAATAGCCTTCAAATGCATGGAAAAATGCATGATCCAGCTGGACTGTTACAGCTGGACTGTCAAAGGAAATCTCCTCTCAGATCTCACAAGAGATTTACACAAATAGTAATATGAGCAACCTCTAAAACGTGGCTAGGGTTTCCCTTATATACCTTGGGCAAAACATAAAACCCTAAACGTTTTAATGAGATAGGGCTGAGTTGGAAATTCTGTAGAAAAATGCATTCTGCCCAAGATTCGATTGATCGAGCCTAAGCTTCGATCGATCAAGCTAGGCCGAAATGCACTAATACTTCTGCAGCCACTTGATTTCAACTTTACATAAAAGACACAACTTTGAGCAAGTCTAAACAAGACTAAACAACCTGTTTTGATCATGGTTTGCCAACAATACAAATTAGAGTTCTAATACATAAGTTCCTAAGTACTTAGAACCTAACATTGTGTAATTGGCTAATCCTTTGACAAAACTCACTTTACTTGTATTTGGGTAGATCTAGGATGTGTTTAATGCTTCAAGAAACCTTGTTTCAAGTTCAAGTGTTAAAGCCGTGCAAGTTTGTCCAAGAATCAAGTGCGAAAAGTGTTGCTCATTAAAGCTCGACAGCTAATATCTATCGAGACTTAGAGCTGTCTAAATCCCGTGGCTTGACAGCAGCTCGACAGATAAGGTATCCGTCGATGTTTATGAAGTTCAATTTTTCAGGACTATTTTTCATCCAATCTGTGAATATATGTTTGGGTTTTCTTTTCTCACAACCTTAGACATATATAAGGATTATTTTAAGGGCCGTCAAAAGTGACACAAGTAGCAAAAGAGTTGAGTAAAGTTTGTTCATGCAAATTGTGACTAGAGGTAGAATTTTCCCTAGTTCATCTTTCTTGTGAAGAAGCTGTTACGTTTGTACACCGTAGGATTTTGTGACCAAGGAGCTTGTTGATCTTCATCGTGTGATGAACTGAAGAACTTTGTAGCCAACATCATTCTCTAGTTGGTGATTGAAGTCACGTACTGGGATCCACCCAATTGGTTAGTCACGTACTGGGAGTCGTGCGTCAAAAGGAGAAACTGTCACTACAAAACAAGTCTAATTGGGTATTGGGGTAAGGGTTCAACTATAGGTTGGTATAAGATACTGAGATTCTTTTACTTGTAACCGCTTGTTGTGATATAGTGAATTCTCAGGAGTGGTGATCTTAAAATCACCCGATGGGATTTTTGCCGTGTAGGTTTTCCCCATTCGTAAACAAATCACCTTGTCAATTTAATTTTCACTGCATACTTAGTTTAATTGGTGATTTGTTTGTGCTACCACGTGCTTTGCATGTTAATTTGATTAATTAATAAACTTGGCTAATTAATCAATTAATTCATCACAAGGGGTTAATACATTTTTGGCCTATCAGACATGACATGATATTGGCCACCTTAACATAGGAGACTGGTTTTACCAGGCGAGATGGGTGCTTAATCCCTTCCTATCTCGTAAATTAGCCTCCAAACCAAGATCAAGGGTTCTAGACTATGCTTTTGTATATGCAATTTTACATTTTTTAGAATGTAACTAAGAAATAAAGCAATGTAATTTACTTTTCTTAGATTGTATCTAGGACAAAAAAGCATTGTAAATTTTTGTTACAAAATTGATGTAAATTGTCATATACATTAATACAACAGAAGTATTTTTTATATTGAAGGTTTTCTTATTTTTCCATTTAAATTAAATAAGTAGGGACTCCATGTAAAACCCTCAATCTAGGGGGGAGTACATTTTACAGTGAATTCGGCATTTTGAGTATCACGATCCCACCTGTTCACACGGGTTAGGCCGAGCTTGAGAAAAATTGCCAAGTTGAGGTCACGGTCGCTTACAGTAATCAACTTCATCAGAAGTGGCTTGATCAACAGGATGCAACTAGAATAGAAAATATTTTGCAGAAATTGAATTCTGGTTAAAAATTGAAAGAAACAGCTTTTCTTGAAGAGGAAGAAGATGAGGAAGGTGATGAAGACAGAAGATTTTGGCGATGACGCTGTAAAAGTTTTTAACCCAAAAAATGTTGACCAAATGAATTTAAGAAAGCAAAGCAAATTACTTATGAAAAAAAAATAAAAATTAAAAAGAAAGCAAAGCAAATGATTCCTCAAATGTTTACGGATAAGGATGATGTATAGTTGTCATATGATGATGAGGAAACAAAAAAGAGGCTAGCTAAGCAATGACTGTTTAAGGAGTCTGTGAGTTCTTAGCAGTTTATTTATTAGGGAAAATTTGGGTGAACATCTGCAAATGCACATTCTATGCACATACTAACTAGGCTTGTAACACCCCAACTATTCCCACAAAAAAAAAGAGGGGGGAGGGGGGGGGGGGGTTAGATTGTTTAAACCCACATGTGACACCCCCTACCTACTCACTCATTTCAACCACACAACCCCACAAATATCTCTCTCCTTCTTGACCAACTACCCCTATTCTTTCACACTCAAACACAAACACACACATCCCTCTATCTCTCTTTCTACCAAATCTCTCCTCCCTCTTGGTCTCTCGGTTAGCTTCTACTAGATTTTCGGTCATCAAACTCCTCTATGGTTTGACTTCTCCTAACATGAATCTATGGGAAAATCTCCATGACCCACCTTCTAATATCTTTTGGTTTTTATCCTATATTGTTAGGATTGCTCTTTGATGTTGTGGGTTTTGTTTTAGGGGTTGTTTTGTTGTGACATTTAAGATCTGATTGGAGGTTTTTAATTTAATGGGGTGAAATGGATTTCTTGTTTGGCAACCATGTGAGTTGGGTTTCTTGAGAAATCATTTGGGTTTTGGATTTATATGGGAGACTGGGCAAGTAATGTGAGCGTGTGTCTTTTACTTACCAATTGTTTGATAAATTGCATGGTTTTAAAAATCGGTATGGTGAAAGAACCAGAAAAGGAATTGGTTACCGGTTTTTTGGTCGAACTCCGGTTTTTTGGTTGGACCGATGATCGAATCGGTGACATCATATTTTAAGTTTTTTAACTAAGAATATTCAAGTTAAACATATATATATATATATATATATATATATATATATATAATTTAAAAAGTTAAACATATATATAAAATTTTAAAAATAATGTGAGTTTAGTTTTTGTGTATTAAATTTAGGAAATAAAAATAATAAAAACCCACAACCCATACATAAAATTTTACAACAGTTAGGAATCAAATTAACAATATATAATATATATATTTATTATTATATATTTAATACTTATATATATATATATATATACACACACACACTAAGTACTAACATGACATGGCTTTCTTTGTTTCTTCCCTTTTTTTTTTTTTTTTATCCTTCTCTTAGCTTTATTGAGTTGTCCTATAAAAGTCACTTTGCTTCTTTTAAGAACTTGTAATGTGGCTGTAGGAGGTGTGAGACAAACAAGACATAGAAAAAAGCAAAAACAAAAAAGAGTCATTCACCTACCCCTTCTTTTCATTAATACTTCACCTGCCCATTCTTTCAAACTTCCAATTCTCCTTTCAAACTTGTCCCATCTGAAAGCTAAAGCCATTCTCCTCTCCTCTTTTGTTTTAACTTTGAAGTCTCTTACATTACAGTTTCACACTCTCACTCTCTTGGTCTCAAAGTATTTTTACTACAAAATAAAAATTTTCAAAAAGTTGATGCTGCCAAGGTAATTCATATTTACCTTAGAAAAAAATCAAGAATCACATTTTAATCTTTAGTTCTTTTCCTCTCTCTCTTTTCATTGAGTTTTTCTTCCTTCCCACAGTTTTGGATCATCATTCTTATGGGTTTCAGGATGAATTTGAAGGGGAAAAAAATGCAACTTTTTGAAAAAAAATGTGTAGTTTTAGTTTTCAACACAACCTGTCATTAATCGATTCAACCATACCGGTTCTCGGTTTTTACAGTTGAACTAGCCGGTTTTCGATTATTCTTGGTTTTTAGATGTCTTTCGATTTTTAGTCATAATCGGATCAGATTAGTGTCGGGTTCCCAGTTGAATCGGTTGGACCAGCTGGTTTGGTTTGGTTTTTAAAACCATGTTAAATTGCCTATATGAGTTATGGGATTGAATTTCTTGACTTATGTTGTGATCACAATTTTAAAAACAGGACCAAACCAACCAGTTCGACCGATTCAACCGGGAACCAGGACCCAGTCTGGTCCGATCCGGTTAAAACCCCAAAAACCGGTCAAAAACCGAAAAATGGGGCAAAAATCAGGGTTGAACCGAAAATTATTAAAAAAAACGGTTCGATGCCCAGTTCAGTTTTTAAAACCGTGGTTGTGATGATTGTTATATGAGGTTATGGGTTGTAATCCTAGTTGTTTATATGTGCTAACACATGTAGTTTTAAGGTTTAATAAAGTCTTAAAGCTTTTGGCATAGTGTTAAAATTATAGTAATATTTTTTTTTTTTTGGGACTTTAAATCTGTTAGGGATATATTTGGAGTCAGATGCACTACATGATTTTTAATAAATTATAAAAAAAAAAATTATTTTGAGCTGAATTACTGTTGGTACATCCTAGACATATAAGGGCTTCTTGTATACTTGCTTGGTTCCCGTTTAGGTAGGGGTACTCATCTTAGGATGGTAAAGCTAGGCTTTAGGGCTTTAGGTTTGATTCTTGAGGGGATCTTTTCCCATTTATGGAGACAAATATGATAGTGTAAATTGTAGTAGGCCTTGTTATTAACAAGCTTGATACTTGTGTTTCTAGGTTCCAAGGTACTCGGTGATAGACCTAGTAACTTGATTGGTTAAATGCGGTTCCCGGTTGAGGTAAATTTGGATTAAACTGTTGAGGTAAATGGCTTCTTAATGGGATTAAAAAAAGGGAATCATAATTGCACTAAAGTATTTTTTGGTTAAACCCATTTTTGAACATCATTCATGGTTTTCCTAAAACGTACTATGTGTAGTATTATTGTTAATCATTCATGGAAAACGCATGAAGCATTGAAAGTGCATCATATTTCTTATTGCATATGGGGAAATGCATGATTTGTTAGCATGGAAAGACTAGCATCTTTGATTAAATTCTTGAGAATGGATTTTATGAATTTATTGCATTATTTGCAAAATATAAAGATGCTTTGATAATTGGGAAAGTTGATACAAAATCTTCTTAACAAGAAATGAGTTTGAAGGCTGCGAGTATCTTTGGATAATAAAAGGTTTTGTGAAACTAGATGGAAATGAATAGTGTTTTGAATTCATGTAATATGTGACCTCTTTATGTTTTACCCTTGTGCCATGACGTGTGATTACCCTATGATTACCTAGTTAGATACTATAGTCTGTGTGACACTGGTATCATAGCACTCGTCTTTGTGATGGTTATTGAGTTCTGTCTTTGTGACGGCAGATTAGTTTTGTCTTTGTGATGGCATATGGGTTCCGTCTTTGTGATGACGTTGAGTTCCGTCTTTGTGACGGTAGATGAGTTCCAACTTTGTGTCGGCAAATTAGTTTCGGCTTTGTGTCGGCAATGAGAGAGAGAGGCGGAAGGGTCAGAGACCTATGAAGAAGAGGTGATCAACCCTTTGGAATACTCATATTCATATTCCAAAGAGAGAATGAGAGAAAGAGAGGCGGAAGGGTCAGAGACCTAAGAAGAAGAGGTAATAAACCCTTTGGAATTCTATTGTTTGCAGTTGGGTTTGTGTACCCTACATTAAATGTGATTTGAGCTTGTTCATTGTTTTAAGTGGCATGTTGAGTCTCTTAGGTGGAGCTTCTTCCCAGAACCAGATGCAGCCTTATGAAATTACTGAAAGCATCTTAGTTTTTCAGCCTTTTGTTTTCTATTAATACTATTATAATTAGGCTATGTTTAGTAGCTATCTTTGTTTCTATCTCAATTGTAGAGTTTATTTGCAATTGCAAGTACTGTGTATGAGTACAAGCAGCGCTTCAAAGAGAGGTTCAAACATATTATAGAGAATGATATGCACATCTTACTAGTACACTTGCAAAGTCTTATTATATACCTTTTGACCTTTGATTGTATAAACATTTCTTAGTAATTTTCAGAATCAATTGTTCATGTTAATAAGTTAATTATAAAAGGCTTTTTCACATTTAGAACTACAAGATCACTTAGACAACTGGAAGAACTTGCTGCCTACAAGTCTTGCCATGTGGAAATTTACTATCATAAACAATAGAGCTCAAGCCTGCTTCCATCTAAAAAATTTAGTATGGTATGGGTCAAACTGTGTTATTAAAACCAAAATTTGAAAACTTTTTTGATAAAGAAGTTGAAAAGTGTTCCGACTTCCGACCCATCACATCTAACCATTTTTCATTTCACTAAAAAATCGCAAATAAAAAGAATTTTTCCCATTAAAAAACGAGCCAAAATTAGTGCTCATTCAGCAATAAAAATAGCATGTAAACATCAAGAATTTAGAGCCCATTTGATAATGTTGTTTTAGTAATGTTTGTATTTTTTTTAAATACGTATGGGTGAAAATATATGTGAAAATACGTATAATATTGTTTAAAAACTGAAAACTATTGCTTAAAATGCCATACAAAATAGCCCCTTAGTAACAAGAGTAACGAAGTTGCTTTGAATACATATGAAATTAAATATCTATTTAAATAACATATAAGAATTCCTTCCAAATTTTTGTCTTAAGCCACCAAAATCACTATAATGGTACAATTTGTTTCTCAACAAGTTGTAATCTTATCAACCAAACAATGCTTCTACTAAAACATTGATTCCTTTAAGTAAGAATTTTACCAAAGTAACCAAACAAGACCGAATTAGAACCAAACCCATAAAACATACAACCTAAAGGGTAGATCAATAAGCTAAAGAAACACAATATTATGAAGTTTTTACATTTTTGGAATTGAGTCACAAAATCCTTAATATGTCAAAATATGATCAAGTTTAGAATATATTGACAGATACATTTGGAGCAAATGAAACCACAGGACGTCTTACTTTTGGCTGGTATGTGAAAGAAGACTATGGTCTAAACTGGTAAGCTTTGAAGATTAATCGATAATTATCGAATTTGCGCAAGTCAAATGAAGAAGGATCAGAGCACATGACTTTTGCTAATTGTTGAGTCTCTAGGCTATAAGAAAAGATGGCGTCTGAAATTTTAAGATAAACGACCTGCAAGTCATCATCAAAGGCAACAACATGTATATAATATAAACTTTTTTGGAACCTTATCTTTTCCTCATCATCAAGAAATAACATACAATTTCTCAACTTCAATTCATCATCTGTCACACTCTGTTTCAGCAACCACTTGCAGTTTAAGTCTTTGTAAGTCCATATATGAAATCCTCTAAATCCTGACTGACAGTATTGTAGTTGACCTTCGAACTGCCACAATAATACTTCATTCCAAGGCCGTTGCCCGATTCTTGGTAATGACACGAGAGTAAAGAAACCCTTTTCAACATTATAAACTAGCATGCTTTCGCCCCAAATGCTGTAGAGCTGTCCCTTCCAGTAAAGTGAAGCATAACTGCAGGTACCAATAACACTTGAAAACGAGAAGTTTAAAACTCTTGCTTCATGTTCTTTCCATTCAGTTGTTTCAGATGAAAATATGTAGCATTTGATTACTTTGCAGGAATGATTGAATCTGTACATTGAGTAATGTACCACCTTGAAGTGTTTTTGTGACCCATCAAAGACAAGAGCTGCAAAAATAAAACAGTGCCATCTCTGATGGAAAGGAATTTCAAGACATTGGTTAAGAACAGGGTTTGAAACAACAAACTTTGTACAAGCCTCTCCATCCTTTGTAACATGTTCTTTATCTATCGCCGAATATAGGAGCAAGCCATTGCAAGAATCGAGCAAGAAGCCACCATGGAATGTGTGACCGAGTGAGAGTGAGGTTTGTCCCCAAGTCACTCCCCCTTGGTCTTCAAATGTGATGAAACTTGTTTCACCCATTCTGTCTTGTCTCCTACGATCATAAACTATGCTTAAGGAAGATTTGCAGAAGCTCGAGTGGCGAATATAGGTTATTAAATCACACCAAGTCTTTGATACACACTTCAATCTTGTGCGAGGTTTTAAGGGGATATGAGAGAGGATTTTTTCTACAAGCTCCGGACATAGATCTTCAAATCCAACCTGTGTGTCCAATTTTTGTTTTTTCTTTTCTTGGGAATTTGCCCCCATCGCCATCAACCTGACTGCCTGTTAATGAGGAAATATGAATTTTGCCTACTATGTTTATATATACAAACTTGAAACCTTATGATGAAATTAAAAATCACTTAAATCAAACAAGACCGAATTAGAACTGAAGATATACATGATACAATCCAAGAGGACAAAAAAAATATAAAAAATGTAAGTGAATTTTGGTTTAATTTTCAAACACTGCAACCCAATAACCACAAATAAAGACTGACTTGAAAACTGATTATATATTAGCATTCAGTTTCTAAAAAGTATATTGATCTATAAACCAAAATAATAACCTAATGTTACTAATTACAATAAAGATTGCAATTGTCTACAAACAAATTAGACTACTGAATATTTAGGTAAAAGAAGGAACAATTAGCCCTTTTTGATTATATATTAGCATTCAGTTCCTAAAAAGTATATTGATCTATAAACCAAAATAATAACCTAATGTTACTAATTACAATAAAGATTGCAATTGTCTACAAACAAATTAGACTACTGAATATTTAGGTAAAAGAAGGAACAATTAGCCTTTTTTTTCCATTGTTTGAGAAGTATATATAAAATTTATAAACTATAGCTTCGCATATTTAAAATTTTAATATATAAACCTGTTCGCGCATAATCCAAAAGAAAAAGATGGAACTTTAAAAGATATATTGAAAATAATCCGTAAATATCAAAATTTTGAGCGATATGTACCTTGATAATCACGGATTTGAAAAACATTGGGAATAGAAGGAAAGAATGCCGCACGGTATGCACGAAAAACAAATATCACTATTTAAGAAACCAATTCTATCTTTAATTTAAAAGACCAAAGTATTGCCAAGCTATTAGGATTCCGATTTGGTAGGAGTCTTATTGAGGTGTACCGCCAAGGTAGAGTCCTAGTGATAGTGTGATACACTAAGTATTACTGTAAGTGGGTATATCGGGTTGGATGGTTTCTACTTTTTGACGGTTTTGTTGGGCTAAGAAATTTATTCATTCCCAACTACTATATTTTTCTAATTCCCACTAACGATATTTTTAAATCTTCCAAAAGTAACATTTTTAAAATTTTCAATAATCATACTTTTCAATGGTTTTTTTTAATGATCATATTTTTCTAGCTTGTATTAATTTTCATTTAACAAATCTATAGTAGTCTTGAAATTTATCAAATCTATGTAATTTGGAATGAATTTATTCACTAAAATTTTCATAACAAATCATTAATTGTTGTGAAATTCTTCTTATTTTTTAAATTATTATATACACAACTATTTAAGGGGTTTCCCTCGTTTGGATCAGACTTTTTTTTTTTTTTTTTTTAAAATACCCTTACAACCTACATTTAAGTAGGGGCAAAATTTGAGGATAACACTGTAAAAATATATCTCTATCTCTTACTTAAAACATTTCCTACAAAATAAGATCACTTTTCCCCTGTTTGGACTGGAAATTTTCTTTTGTTCTAAAATACTCCTGCAGCCTACATTTAAGTAGGGGCAAAATTTGAGGATAACACTATAAAAATATATTTCTAACTCTAATATAAAACATTTCCTACAAAATAAGATCACTCTCCCATTAACCCACTTCTTCAAAACAATTATACCTTTATCGTTTTTTTTTAATAGAAAAACAAGTTAAAAAAAAAAAAGTTAAACAACCCTATTGACGCCTCGCGGCTACTCAACCATCCATCGCAGCGACGCTATCGTGCCTCTCTCAGTGTGAGAAATATGGAGGTGTATCATACGTCAGGTGTATGATTGGAATCTGAGACGATTTTAAGGAAATTACCAAGGATAAGTGAAATCGCCACCAATTATTGGGTTTTTTTAAGGCGTGATTGGTCACCTGACTCTCTTTGATTTTATTACCGATCCTAGGTTAAGAAAAATGGAATTTTTCCTAATCTAATATGGATGAGCAAAAAATCTTGATTCTTGAGTTCGGAAGTCTGGTTACGTGTGGGGAAGGTGCTAAGCACCCCGCAATGCTTGTTCGTAGACAGTCCTTAGTTTTGGTAAAATCATAATTTAAAGACATTGGTAGTTGAAAATGAGCTATTGGCATTAGCTTTCAAGGTTTTAAATGTATTGGGTTTTGAGGTTTGGTTTCAGAATGGGTATGGTCTTGATCAATGCTTTCCAAGTATGTTTGGAATCGTTGCCAAATTTCCACGGCAAAAATCCGACAGCGCTTCGCCTTATTTTTGAGGCAAAAATTCGGCAATGTTTCGTCTCAGATGCGTCATAGCACACAAAACGCTATATTCACCAAGATTTCGATGTGAGAATGTGGCAATGGGGATGCCTTATTTTCACGGCAAAAATCCGGCAGAGTTTCGCGTTTGGTGCGCTATAGCGCACTAGTAGGGTTTCGCGTTTGTGTATATGGCGCGTATCGACATACTCGTATTATGACGAGCCGAAGCCCTTCGAAGCATCAAGTATGTTTATGCGTGTCACATACAAGGGGAAACCAATGTCACTTGGTGACATAGATCAAGACAATCACACAGCGATGATCATGCACACAATCTAGCATGAATATGCACCTACAGCAATCGCCTTGAACGCATACCCACACTACAAGGTCAAGAGCACTCGTGATCAACGAGGGTCACTCGCATAATCATGAAAGTCCATCATACAAAATGCATGATCACCCACACACACACACACACACACACACACATACACACACATATAAACACGCATACATTATGCACAATGCTATTACACAAGGCAGAAAAGTAAAACATACATTGCCAACATTCCAAGGGTATGGCCCAACAAGGTTCAGGAAATGTAAAACAAACATTGCCATACCCAAGGAACGCGACCCAAGCAAGGAGCAAGAAAATAAAAGGGGGTACATGGAGGGAGACCCTAATACATGCTCTAGAGAAGTGAGAGAGAAAGATAAAACCATTCTAGAGGGGCTAGGCCCCTTAATCTACTGAACATTGCCCCTTTGTGGGCTTGCATCTTCTTGCTTGCATCCTTGCCTTTTTTGCTCATGCCTAGGAGGTCATGCCCTCGCTCCTAGCATTCTCGCTCCATGCGTGTACATGCAAGAAACAAGGAAACAAGCCAACAGACAAGCAAATGAAGAAATAAAGAGGGTAGGGAGAGCATGCAAAGAACATATTGAAAAAGAGAGCCAAACAGGGGCAAACAAAGCATGCTAAACATATGAGAGAGCAAACAAGCAGTTATCAAGCAAAAGAGGGTGTCCTAGGAGGACAAATGTAGGTTTGGATTGAGTGTCCATGGTTCCATTGGATTGGAGCACGGACGACACACAGACTCATGCATGAACATGTAGGCAAGTGTGCAAAAGATGCAAGGAAACAGAGAAAGCCAAACAGGTGGCGCAAAGCAAGCAAGGCAAGCATATCAACATCGCATGGAGTAGAGAAAGGTGTGTATTGATAGGCCAAGAATGTATTGACCCCTTGTGATCTATTAACCAATTAATTAGCCAAGTGAATTAATTAAGTTAATTAACATGCAATACGCGTGGTAGCACAAACAAATCACCAACTAAGTTAATATGCAGCGGAAAATAAAGTTGAAACGGTGATTTTTTCACGAATGGGGAAAACCTCCAAGGAAAAAACCCCATTGGGTGATTTTAAGGTCACCACTCCCAAGAATCCACTATTATCACAACAAGCAGTTACAAATAAAGGAATCTTAGTGTAGAGAGGGAAAATTCCCGACCTATCACAAGCTGACACGTCACACTACCAAGTCCACAAAATACAGCAAATTACAAAGCACCGCACACTGCTGTTAGGTTTTGATATCACTGTTCAGAAACCAACAAAAATTTGCCAAGTGTCATGCAAAAACCAATCACACATCAGCGCACGTGTAAGCAATGACCCAAGCAACCTCGCACGTGTAAGCGATGACCCAAGCAACCTCGCACGTGTAAGCGATGACCCAAGCAACCTCGCGCGTGTAAGCAATGACACAAGCGGACCAATCAGATTGTGACATGTGTCACCAGTCAGACTCCGCCACGTGTCACTCATCCACCCCAAAACTCCTATAAATAGAAGCCTTCCTAAGACATTTAGGAGGGCACCAAGCCATCTGAAGCACAAGCAGCATCAGAGAAGATTCAGAAGTACTGAAGCTCTGCCGGAACCAAGCTCTAAAGCCTCCAAGAACTTCAAGAACTTCAACTTCGAATACGAAGAACATTCGAAGAGAAATCATCCAAATCATCCGCCTAGATCCAAAAGTTTGCGGGAATCAAGCCTAAAGTGTCCGAAAACATCAACAAACCATAAATCAACGAAGCTCTACGGATTCAAGCCTCTAAAGCACCGAAGAACTTCCACCACAAACCTTCAAATACGAAGAACATTCAAAGAGGAATCATCCAAATCATATTCCTAGATCTCAAAGCTCACTGGAATCAAGCTCAAAAGCCTCTAGAAACCTCAACAAATCTCAAATCAACGAAGCTCTACGGATTCAAGCCTCTAAAGCCCCGAAGAACTTCCACCACAAATCCAAGAACACGAAGAACACACGAATAACACGAAGAACACACGAAGAACATGAAGAACGTGAAAAACAAAGGATTTCTAACAAGCTCATAGCCAGAGATTCATTGTAATTCCGTTTTAGCAATCTTCGATCCATCCCTCAACCAAATTGAAGGATATTTTGTGTTCAAGTCACAATCACATTACCACAAATCCAAATCAACAAATCTTTTAAGGAGATCGAATCAGAGGATCACACTTTTGTAATTACAGAGAATTGTACACCACAATCATCAATACAAATTCGCACTTGTGAAACTATTTTACTCGTTCGATTTATTTCGAACCGACAAATTTAGTCGTCCACATATTCTGGCACGCCCGGTGGGACATCTCTGCCTCTCATCTCATTCTCCTTCAAAGAAATCATCATCATCATCTTGCTACCAACTTCAATGGCCTCTAGCAAGAACATCCAAGCTTCAACAGCTACTTCAACTAAACTTGGTACGGCCACCACCAACAAATGCATTGGTGTAATCAATTGTAGCCAACCCAAAACAAACAATCAACTTCAATATCAATCAACCAAGGAATCTAAGGTCCAGACAATCATCTCCTTAGACCCTCTCACAAGAAACAAGGTCATTAACAAGGACATCTCCACCTTGGAACACCTCAAGTATGGGGGCAAATCCCCTTCTTCCTTCACAAGAAGTTGGTTGCACGACTTCTCTCCCATCAAAGGGAACCAAAAAGATGAGATTTCACGTGCTCACTCCAATCCATTCTCTTCTCCATCATCTTGCGAAGTTGTATCAGTCATGATGACTAACAGCTCTACCATGGAAGAAAAGATGGCTGAAATGGAGCAAAGGGTTGTCCTTCTCACAAAAGCACTTGAAGATAAGGACCTCCAAATTGCAACTTTACTGAACAAACTTGAAGTACAAGACCTTGGTGAATCAAGCCATGGTCATAAATTCACATCTGCGACGAATGACGAAGGGAAAGAAACTCAAGACACTCCTCAACAAGAACAATCTACTTCGGTTGCTTCGTTGTCAGTCCAACAATTACAAGACATGATAACAAATACCATCCGAGCACAATATGGAGGTTCTTCTACAAGTTCTCTCACATATTCAAAACCCTACACAAAGCGCATCGACAACATGAGGATGCCAAATGGGTATCAACCCCCCAAGTTCTTGCAATTTGATGGCAAAGGAAATCCTAAGCAACACATTGCTCACTTTGTAGAAACTTGTGAGAACGCGGGGACTCAAGGAGGCCTTCTTGTAAAGCAATTTGTTCGTTCGCTCAGGGGAAATGCCTTTGATTGGTATACAGACTTAGAACCTGAGTCAATCGACAGTTGGCAACAACTCGAAAGAGAGTTTCTTGATCGATTCTATAGCACGCGTCGTACGGTGAGCATGATGGAGCTTACTAATACCAAGCAATGGGAAAATGAGCCAGTGGTCGATTATATCAATCGATGGCGTTCTTTGAGTCTAGATTGCAAGGATAGACTTTTTGAAATTTCTGCTGTAGAGATGTGCATCCAAGGCATGCATTGGGGACTTCTTTACATCCTTCAAGGGATAAAGCCTCGAACATTTGAAGAGTTAGCAACTCGTGCGCACGACATGGAATTGAACATTGCTAGCCATGGAAGTACAAACCCTCCCATACTTGAAGAAAGCAAAAAGGAAGTAAGGAGGAATGATAGGAATGCAAAAATCAGCCTCAAAGACCCAATGGTTGTTAACACTACCGAAGTCAAGGTTCCAAGAAGAGGAGCAAATGCAAATGAAAAACGACTTGAAGGATGGCAAAATAATGAGATGCGTCGTCTGACTTTTAAGGAACGTGAGCAAAAAGTATATCCGTTCCCTAATGAAGATGTGCCAAACATCTTAGAACAACTACTGCAGTTGGAGCTAATCAAATTGCCAGAATGCAAGCGGCCAGAAGACATGGGGAAAGTTGATGACCCTAACTACTGCAAATATCATCGCATCATTGGCCACCCAATCCAAAAATGCTTCGTCTTCAAAGAACAAATCATGAAGCTTGCCAAAGAAAATAAGATTGATCTAGACTTCAATGAAGTTGTCGGGTCAAACCATGTGACCGTTGCTTGTGATGTACTTCCAATTCTCAAGCAGGGGGCAAACACCAACCAAGCTTACAAGTTGATCAACAATGATGATGCAAGGATCGGCCCCATCAATGGGAAGTTCCTTAAACATTCCTACGCTTGAACATCGAGGAGTGCTCCTCGGCAAGAGCTTAAACTACCCACTGTAACGCTGCAAGAGTACATGATGTCTTTCCATTATCTCTAAAAGCGTACCAATAAGAAGAAATTAATCCCACTCTATGTCACCAATTGCTAGTGTGGCGTAGTGGTTGGATGCCCAATTCACCCTTGAGAGGTCTCGGGTTCGATTAGTGGTGATACCCATTATTGCACACTGAGCCCCCCTTTTTTGCAAAAAAAAAAACAAAAAAACAAAAACAAACAAAAAAACAAAAAGAAAGAAAAAAAAAACAAAAAGAAAAAAAAAAAAAAACAAAAGCAAAGAAATCATCCAAAAAGGAAATATAAAAAAAAATATATATATCAAAAAAAAAAATCATCAAGAAAAAAATTATCAAACAAAAAAAAATTTCTTTCTCCGGGGTACGTAGGCAGCTTAGTACTTGTCACTAAGTTCAGTCACATGAAAAGAAGAAAGATTGTCAGTCTGGCTTGAAGAATCTTGCAATGGTTGTCAATATGCTTTTAAGGCCCCTTTGGTCAGCAAGGCATTGCTTAAAGACAGTCAACTGCTCAATAGGATGATCGAAGGTCGTTGTAGTCGAAGATGAAGGCTGTAAGGCGTTGATTTTTGGTTGTGGAGCAAAATAAAATCTTCAACATCTTTTGCAAGAAATGAAGTATGCATGGCATTGGCCATCTTCTGTGGACATTCTCCCACGTCTCTAAAGTATGCTTTGCATCACTTATCTCCTGGGGGCATCTTCTTGTACCTTACAAATATAAGCTACATCATCTCTCTTCTGAGTAGTGTCGTTTTACATCATGTCTCTGAAATTTGGATGACGTCAACTTCCTCCAGAATAATGATTGATTATATATCCAAAGTCGGTGTTGCATCATCTCTCCTCTATGGGCATGTTCATGCAGTGGTGAATTCTTGGTGGCATGTTCTGACATCTTCAAAGTATTGGCACCATTCTTTCCCTCATCTTCAAGGTTTTGTTGGCCTTTCCTTGCATCTTCAACGTCTTGTTGGCATCTTTGAAATCCTGATGTCTAGCTACAGTGCTATGCACCTCGATGTCTGAGCTATGTTGCCTCTGAAAATTGATGCTGTTGTAGCTTTATTATAAAGGCAAATATGGGTGCGACTTCAAATGCGAGTGCAAGTGCTAGTGTGGAGTGTTGTCGTGGCTTCATGGCAAAAATGGATGTCGGCACGGCCTTGATGCGAATAAAGTGTTGACATGGCTTCATGACAAAGATGAGCGTTGGCACGGCCTTGATGCGAATAAAGTGTTGACATGGCTTCATGGCAAAGATGGATGTCGGCACGGCTTTGGTGCAAATATTGCTTCATGGCAAAGATGGATGTCGGCACGGCTTTGGTGCGAATGAAGTGTTGACATGGCAAAGATGGATGTCGGCACGGCTTCGATGCAATTGAAGTGTTAATGTAGCTTCATGGCAAAGATGAAGGTTGGCACGGCTTTAGTGCGAATGAAGTGTTGTCGAGGCTTCATGGCAAAGATGGATGTCGGCACGACTTCAATACGACCGAAGTGTTGACATGACTGCATGACAAAGATGAATATTGACACAGCTTCAATGCAAATGGTGGTGCGACTTCATGACATATGTAAGTGCAAATATAGCTTCATGGCAAAAATGAATGTTGGCATGGCTTCAATACAAGGACAAATGCTGGCATATCTTCATGGTAAAGACTCTTGATGTGGCTACGTTGCAAAGACTCTTGAGATGGCTGCATTGAAAAGACAAGTGTGGGTGTGGCTTAATTGCCAAAGAAAACATGCTGCATGACAAAAACAAGCAACAACAAAGGACTTGTCAGTAGAAAATCTCACGGCATGTCTCAACCAAAAAAAAAAAAAATCGATAAAGAGAGAGCTTCAATTTTAATCTCTAGCCTGTCAAAAAAAAAAAAATATGGTTAGTACAAACCAAGCATGTGAAAAAAAAAAAAAAAAAAAAAAAAAAAAAAAAAAAAAAAAAAAAAAAGAGAGAGAGATAAAAAAATAATAATTAAATTAAATATTTAAAAAAAAAAAAAAAAAAAAAAAACAACAACAACAACAACATAATTTCTCTGCATAATTTCTCTACACTTAGTATTATGCTACTCATGAAGACTCTGCTTGTGCAATTTAGTGCATACTCTGGATGGCCTTATATAGAAGATTGTGGAGCTCAAAGTCAGATTTTGCAAACTCAAGGTCAGGGAAGTCTGCACCAAACCTTGAAAAAAGAAGGAGTGCCCATAAATGCATCATGCTGTCAGAAAGAAACTGTTGCACATTCTAGACTGTATATTGTTCGAAGTGATTCTGCTACCGACCCTAAAAACAGAGAGACATTTGCAGATTAGTCAATCTGCCCGAAATTTCAAGCACTGTCAGAACTACAATGAAGACTAAAATGGCAACAAGTTCAACAATGACCCGCGGCCTTCTCTGTCAAATCTGTGCAAATCTGTTCAGGATTTCACAAAACTGAACCTATAGGGATCTTCTACAGACTTCGATCTACAAAACCCAGAAAGCTCACCAACAACAGAGCCTCCACGCGCCTCCACTCGCCGCCATAAGCTCGAGATGGCCAACGGCCTTGTCCTTCAAATCTGTGCAAATCTGCCCACAGATTAAGAAAACAGGAACCACCACTAGACCCTACGGCCCTTTCTCGGCAAAACCTGAAAATTTCAGGCCCAAAGAGTGAGGCACGCGCCACCAGAAGGTCCGGAAATCTCTGCCTCAACGAACACGCGCTTACACGCGCCTCCAGCACACTTCACGCGCTTTCACGCGCCGGTTGGATCATCACGCGCTTGACCCTGCTGACCGATCACGCGCCGGTTGGATCATCACGCGCTTGAGCCTCAGAGCATGACGTCATCAATGACGTCATCCTCCACTAACGGGCTTGACCCTGCTGACCGATCCGACCCGGTTTGACTTGGACCGGTTCGACCCGGAAATCTGACCCGGTCCGAACCGAAAAAAAGAAAAAAAAAAAAAAAAAAGAAAAAGAAAATTCTTTGACCGAGTTTGACCTTTGACTTTGACCAAAAAGTCAAAATATTCAAGACGGGCCTGTCCCACTCAGTTTTTCGAGTACATTCCGATTTTGGGATCCGTTTCTTCATTCGAAACTCGGAAATTGTGCAAACGTCCAAATTCCAAAAAAGGTTGACTTTTGCGTAAATGTTGACCAAAAGACAAAATTTTTAAGATGGACCTATCTTGTTCAATTTTTCGCGTACATTCCAATTTTGGAGTCCGTTCCATTATTTGAGACTCAGAAATTGCACAAATAACCCAATTCCAAGATAGTTGTCTTTTGTGTTGAAATCAACCCAAAGTCAAGATTTTCAAGCCAGACTTATCTTGCATAGTTTTTCGTGATTGGGAAATCACAAATCTAACTCACATCTCCGAAACATTGACAATGTCCAAAACTAAAGCTCTCAATATCAAAATTTGAGATTCATCCACTTGGTCTGGACCCTCTCAAAGTTATTCTCCAGACTCCATCAGGGCTTCCCTTTCAAAAGTACAGATGAACTCTCACAAGGGTGTCTTGAACTTAAAATCACATCGGATCACCCGTCCAACCAAACATTCCCACCTACCGTTCGGTGCCTACCTGTCGAGAATCTACCATTCCCACCAAAAATTCTCAACCACCATTCTCAAATACCCATCTACCACTCTTCATCTCTCCATTATAAATAGAAGGGCCGGACTCATCAAGAAATCATCCAGAAAAACACACTGAGTCATGAAATGAAAATTTGCTTCTTTCAAATTTTCAAGTCCTCCTTCTCACAGCCATTTCTCACTATGACCTCATCATCCTTAATACCTAGCAACCAATATTGCTTTGTAACCATCTTGAACTCAACCTTCTCATGGTTCAGTGAAAAAACCTCCTCACAACATCATTGTAGTTTTGAGATCCAAACAAACTTTGTTTCTCCACTTAACGACTACATTTGTCCATAAAATTTCTCATAACATAGCCCGTATCATTGTTCCTTGTAGTCTCAGATCTACCTAATCAAGAGATCTAAGGCCAACTGAATCTCCCATACCCTAGCTCAAGGAGCTTCCTAACTGCTTTGAGAACTCCATAGTCCTCTTCAAGTTGTTTAGTCTTACAGCAAGGTAGAGAGTCGGAACAAACATCTTTCATTTTGTTGTGCTTTCCCAACAAGTGTCAATAGGTGAAGATGGTAAAAAGTGTTGGGGTATCCTACAAATTGTCTTTCATCCAACACTTGAAACAACCTTCAAGGCACCAGCTCATCAGAGTTCAGCCTTTGGAGCCGGTAAATGCCATGTCCCAACCACAGTGGGATCCAAAGGTCATCATTGCTGGTACCTCAAAACACATTTTCCGGAATTACTCCAACTTAAAGCTAGTTTGAAGTATTTCAGAAGGTACTCTTCTGAAATTACTTCAACTTAACGTCTGTCGGTTTGGTCCCATTACACATGCACATTCAATGACTTACTGTCAGACCCCCAGCAACATATAGTCAGTCCCGGATCCAAAGTTGTACTTCCCAGAAACATCTACACCAGGGGATCCCCGACGTACAGGGCCAGTGCCATGGTGGTGTATGTTTCACCCATTCGCTTTGCTTCATCCCCGCCATCTTCACCACCAACACCAGCATCACCAGAATCCATAAGCTTCTGAAACTACCTCAACTTAACTTGAGTGAAACAATTACACATGTGCATTCAACCACTTTCCCACATGGCCTCGCCGTAATCCGAAGTATACTCTTCTGAGATAACTTCACCAACGGTTCTTAAAAACACAAGGCTAGCCCTATGACTCTGTATGTTGTGCCCAGCCACCATCCTCGTATCCTTCCCATCTTCTACACCTTGTGATCGCCGCCAACGATCCAAAACATACTTCTGAAGTTACTTTAACTTAACCTCTGCTAAGAAGGCTCAGTCACGCAAGCACATTCAAATACTCGCAGACCCCTTTTCAGTCTCATCAAAGCCTTTCATATGGGTGGGTCTACTCCTCGGAAATTATCTCATCCTGCTGAAAGCTCCACCACCTTCAATTACTTCATTTGAAGAACCAAATGTAAAAATTTGTTTTCGAAACTCATTCTCACACCACACTCTAAAACTGTGTGTGTGAACGAGTCTCGAGGGGGCATTTGTAGAGAGGGAAAATTCCCGACCTATCACAAGCTGACACGTCACACTACCAAGTCCACAAAATACAGCAAATTACAAAGCACCGCACACTGCTGTTAGGTTTTGATATCACTGTTCAGAAACCAACAAAAATTTGCCAAGTGTCATGCAAAAACCAATCACACATCAGCGCACGTGTAAGCAATGACCCAAGCAACCTCGCACGTGTAAGCGATGACCCAAGCAACCTCGCACGTGTAAGCGATGACCCAAGCAACCTCGCGCGTGTAAGCAATGACACAAGCGGACCAATCAGATTGTGACATGTGTCACCAGTCAGACTCCGCCACGTGTCACTCATACACCCCAAAACTCCTATAAATAGAAGCCTTCCTAAGACATTTAGGAGGGCACCAAGCCATCTGAAGCACAAGCAGCATCAGAGAAGATTCAGAAGTACTGAAGCTCTGCCGAAACCAAGCTCTAAAGCCTCCAAGAACTTCAAGAACTTCAACTTCGAATACGAAGAACATTCGAAGAGAAATCATCCGCCTAGATCCAAAAGTTTGCGGGAATCAAGCCTAAAGTGTCCGAAAACATCAACAAACCATAAATCAACGAAGCTCTACGGATTCAAGCCTCTAAAGCACCGAAGAACTTCCACCACAAACCTTCAAATACGAAGAACATTCAAAGAGGAATCATCCAAATCATATTCCTAGATCTCAAAGCTCACTGGAATCAAGCTTAAAAGCCTCCAGAAACCTCAACAAATCTCAAATCAACGAAGCTCTACGGATTCAAGCCTCTAAAGCCCCGAAGAACTTCCACCACAAATCCAAGAACACGAAGAACACACGAATAACACGAAGAACACACGAAGAACACGAAGAACGTGAAAAACAAAGGATTTCTAACAAGCTCATAGCCAGAGATTCATTGTAATTCCGTTTTAGCAATCTTCGATCCATCCCTCAACCAAATTGAAGGATATTTTGTGTTCAAGTCACAATCACATTACCACAAATCCAAATCAACAAATCTTTTAAGGAGATCGAATCAGAGGATCACACTTTTGTAATTACAGAGAATTGTACACCACAATCATCAATACAAATTCGCACTTGTGAAACTATTTTACTCGTTCGATTTATTTCGAACCGAGAAATTTAGTCGTCCACACTTAGTATCTTATACCAACTTACAGTTGAACCCTTACCCCAATTGTCACACCCTAAACCCAAAAGGGTCCAAAGCATGAGAAACCGAGCCTTCAAAAGGTATTGTAGTGATTTTTTTTTTTCTTTCCATTCAATAAAATAAACAAATATATTGATCTCTCCACAATATAAGTCAGAGCTCTATAACACACTTACAAGCAATACAAACTACAAATCATGTGTCTCCAAATATACATGAACATCCAAAGCTCCTAATAAATAAACACAAAATCATGATCCTCTCAAGATACGTAATCTCAACAGAAAATTCTAGGCCTATCATGCCCAAAGCTAACAAACCTCAAGAGCCCAACTACCAGGAGAATTAGCTATGGCCTTGAATAATTTAGTAAATTGAGTCACCAACCGATAATAGCATAAATCTCTCAATTAGCATAATTCTCCAATCACCTCCAATAAAACGAGCTCCATGCCCGAGGTATAGCAAATTTATCTGAAAAACTGTTGGAGAGTGGGATGAGCTAAAACCCAGTAAGTAGCATAATTAATAGGGGTGGGGGAAATGCAAGTTTCAAGATGATAAACAGTTTACAAAGCATGTTTTAATTTGGGAAAATTCTAATTGAATACTGGAAGATCATTTACATAATAGCATGACAAGAATGATTAAATAATGGAACACAGTTTCTCAAAGTAAATACCTTGAAACTATATACCATAATTTGTGAGCGCTAACAATATAGTTTCCAAAGTCATAAAATCTAACATACGGTAATTTATCACAAAGATACCGCACTACCACATAGACTGGTCAGGGGATCCACTAGTCCACAACTGGCATGATATTGTCCTCTCTGGTATGCAGACTCTTGGCCCTATGGACAGCAGCCTCACCCATACCCTCAAGGTTTTTCCCTCCCCCCATAGGCAGCAGAGAGAGCGCGTCAAATAGGGCCTCTCTTGCATGTGGTCTCTTGGCCCCATGTGCAACAGCCTCACCCACATACAATCAAGGAACCTCTTCCCCCCATGGGCAGCAAGGAAGAACGCGTCATCCAAAGTGAAAGGGCACTGACCTGGATTTGATCCCATTGTCATAAAGACTACGGAAACCAAATCGGGTGATCACCAGAAAATCACACATGGCATGGTGTTAAAACCACATAAAGCTCACAGGTTACATTACTTTAAAACACACAATTTATATCCAAGTAGTTTTAGAAAAACCTTAAATAATCTAACTTCTACAAGTTTGTAAGGTTTTTAACTTCATTCTTGTTAAGAGATTTTCTATCAATTTCCCACATAATAAGATAAGATAAGCATCTTTAAATTTTCTAATATACCATAAAATCCATGATTTCCCTGTCAAATATTAAATAAAAGATGCTCATTTTTACATATCAACAATTCATGCATTTCCCCAAATGCAATGCCAAATATGATGCACTTTTCATATATAACAATATATAATAGGGTCACAACACAATACTTTTAAGAAAACATATATCCATATATAATTTTCCAAAATGTGTTTGACCCAAAAACAACATTTATGAAACACGGTTATTTTCCAAAAATCCCATTAAAAAGCTACTTACCTCGGAAAGCCAACTGATTTTACCTCAACCGAGCATCACAAAATCAACCAATCTCGTCACTAGGTCCATCACCAAGAATCTCAAAACCTATAAACATAAGGATCATGCCTATTAATAACAAGGCTTGTCGCAAAGTTTATCATCACATTTGTCTCCAAAACCGAATAAGATCCCCTAAAACAAATCAAATGCACTAAAGCCTAGCTTGCCCAACCTAAGACAAGTATCCATTCCCAAATGGGAACCAAACAAGCATACAAACTCATAGTGCCACAGCACAAAACCAAAGCATTTTAATTCTCCGCTGCAAGCAATGTGCACATATAAACATAATATAAAGCACATCAATGCATAATAGGGGTAGCATATCTCATGAGTTTCCCTATAGAGCACTAAATGATTAAACCAAACCATTATTAGACTTAACTGAGTAAAACACATGTCAAAGAAAGCACATGAATTTACAAACCAATCCATTCAACAAAGATTTGAAGTAAATTCCACAAAATCTCAGCGTTTTCATCGCACTTTTAGATTCAATATACAGCAGGCTAGCCATTTTGTAAAAATTGCTTGGTCCAAGAAAATTTATTTGATTAACTTGAAATTAAATAGGGATAAGCTCTTATATGTGTAGTATGTACCATCAAAAATTCAGCTCAAAATAATTTTACTATAATTTACTAAAAATCATGTATTGCAACTGACTCAAATCTATCCCTGACAGCTTCAGAAAATTGTTATAGTTTTAAGACTAGCCCAAATTATTTGAGAATTTACTCACATTAAAACCACCAGATTTAAAGCATATTAAGAACAAGGAATCAAACCCAAAATCTCATATAAACAACTTATCAAACACTTGGTATGCAAAAAGCACTGGTTACACTTCACTTGCATAAATATGTAATTATCACTTCACTCACACCCACATTTGCCAAAGTCATTTAAAATGCAAAGAACACACTTCCAAAAATCAACTGACATCAACATATGCAACAACAAGACCCATAGTTGATCTAGCAAACCAACTCTCAAATACCCATTAGGAAACTAATCAACCAAAACCTTTAATCAAAGCAAAAACTCTTCAAATGATATGAAATTTTTGGATTTAACAAAACCATTGCTACCCAAATCATCTTAACCCCCTAATCTTTCATTATTCACCAAAACCCATCAAGTGGTCACTATAATAATCATTAAATAGCAAAACCCAAAGGATTTCATAGAAGAAAATGACAGAAAATTTAGATTTTTACCTCATCTATTGAATTAACCAAACTTAGAGGGGTGGTCTTTCAAATGGGTCTGCCAAAATAGCCACTAGAACTCTTGGTGGTGGATTCTGATTGGAAAAGAACCTTCCACGACTAGGCCAAGATAGAAATTTAAGAGGCAGAAGTGAATAAACTTCACATGAGGATGAGAGAGAGGATTTTCCAGCAGCTTCACATAGAAACACTAATAAGATCTTCAATGTTGGTGCAAGAAACTTTACTTGATTACAGAACCCAAAGGCGTATAAGAAACGCAACAAGAATTCTTTCTTCTGTAGGAGGAGGCTAGGGTTTCAAAAAGAAAACCTTATGAGGCTCTCTAGGGTCAGGTTTTTCTTTTTCCACCTCCTTAAATGGGAGCTTAATGGGCTCTCCTATTCCAAATAGGTTTACACAAACCTTGGGCTTTCTAGTCCAATAAGGATTATACAGACCCACAAACCTTGAGTTTTCCTAGTTCTATAAGGATTATAAAAACCCATAAACAAATAGCCTTTTAGAACAAAAACGTTGTTGGCTATAGTCTAAATCCCATAAGCTCGATAGATCGAGACATGTGTCCAGCTTTAATGAATCTCGACAGATTGAGCTTCTATCGAGGAGGTATTGAAACCTGCAAATTGTACTTTTCTTGAGTAGTTCTTGAGTAATCTTTATGTCTTCAATGTAACAACTTGTAATGATCATCTTGAACCTACTTAGATTTATATAAATACAAGTAAAGTGTGTTTTGTTAAAGGATATGCTAATTACATAAAAATATGTCCTTAACATGTATTAAGCACACCAACACCATGGAGGTGTATCTCATAAGCGGCTACACCCGATCAATCCCTAGGAGGGATGGAAGCAACTACACAAGCAAGCCCATGAAAAGAAGCAGCATCGAAAACAGGATCAGTACGTTTGAAGTATCTTTTCGAAAATTACTAGTTTTTTAGACCCATCTTTTATCTGCATTAAGATAATTAGCCACTTATTCTATTTAAATGTTCATACAAAAATTTTTATCTACTTTAGTGTTAGGTTCTAAGGTTTTAGGATTTTATGTATTTAGAACTCTAATTTGTAATGTTGGCAAACCATGATCAAAACAATGTATTTAGTCTTGTTTAAGTTCGCTCAAAGTTGGTTAAATATTGTAAAGTTGGAATCGAGTGACTGCAAAAGCATTGGGGCTTCTCGGCCTGGCTCGATCGATCGAAGGTTAGACTCGATCGATCGAAAGTCGGCCCAGATGCATTTTTCTGTAGAATTCCAACTCAGCCCTAACTCTTTAAACGTTTAGGGTTTTATGTTTTTGCCCTAGGTATATAAGGCAAACCCTAGCCACGCTTTTCAGAGTTGCACAAGTTGTATTGTTGCTCATACATTGCGGTTTTGTGTAAATCTCTTGTGAGATCTAGAGGAGCTTTCCTTTACACAAAGCTTAGGGTTTTCAAGATTGAGATCACTTCAACATCTTGATGATCAACTTGGTTGCTGCCTTTGAAGCTTAAAGATAAACAAGTGAGGAGCTTGTAGCTGATTGAAGGAATACAAAGAAAGAAGTAGTCCGTGGACTCGGAGCCTGCGCGTAGTCGTGTCAGGAAGTTACTACTGGTGTGTAGCATTAGGAAGTCAAGCGGGGAGCTTGTAAGTCCTTTTGTAAGAACTTCAATTCTTTCTTAGTGGATTCCGTTTTGCCTTGAGGATCGGTGGGTAAAATCCTCCCCAGGTTTTTTACCGGTTTGGTTTTCATGGGTGATCATATCACTGTGTTCTTTATTATTTCCGCTGCTTTATATGTTTATATGCATGATATGATTTTGTGATTGTTTTAACCTAGAATTGCTTAATTTGACTAAGTAACAACTTGGCTAATTAATCTAGGCTACGCAATCTGGTTATAGTTTTAGGGGTCTAAACCGTTCAAGTGGTATCAGAACAGGTAGCTCTTCTTGTTTGAGATCTTTATCTCTGAGCTGATCCTTGACCCCAGTTGTCATGGAGCATGGACACTCTCTGTTTGTTCCTCCTCACTTTGATGGGAACAATTATGCTTACTGGAAAGTAAGGATGAAAGCATTCCTGAAATCCATAGATGAGAGGGTGTGGAATTCCGTTGAATACGGATGGAAGAAGCCCACTACTCCTGTGAGTGAGTGGCAAACTTCTGAGAAAGAAGCAGCAGGCTTCAATAGCAAAGCTATGAATGCCATCTTCAATGCTGTTTCAATGGAGGAATTTAAGAGGATCTCTAATGTTAAGGTTGCTCATACTACTTGGAAAATCCTCCAAACTGTGCATGAAGGCACAAAGGCTGTTAAAATTAACAAACTGCAGCAATTAACTTCTAGGTTTGAAAACATTAGAATGTCTGATGATGAAACCTTTGATGAGTTTTATGCAAAACTAAATGATATTGTTAATTCTGCTTATAATTTGGGTGAAGTCTATGATCAACCTAAAATTGTTAGGAAGATACTTAGATCCTTAACTGAAGACTTTAGACCCAAAGTGACAGCCATTACTGAGAGTAAGGATGTTGACTCCATCCCTGTGGATGAGCTTGTAGGATCTCTTCAGTCCTATGAGTCTGACTTACCCAAGACTGTCAAATCCAAATCAATGGCACTTAAGTCTGTTGATGATGTTGAAGCTGGTGGATTTGATGATGAGCTCTCTCCCACGGAGATAGCGTACCTTGCCAAGAACTTTAGAAATTTCTCAGAAACACTAATAGAAAGGCAAGGAACACCAACACTGCTGAACCTAGAAACTTTAGGAAGAATGATCCCACTAAGGTTAACAATTTTGAAAAACCTAGAGAACAAGTAGGTCAATCTTCTAATAACTCTTTGGGTACTCAGTGTTATGGTTGTCAAGGGTATGGTCATGTCAAATCTGAATGTCCTACTTTCTTGAGAAATAAGGGTAAAGCTATGGCTGTAACCCTTAGTGATAATGAGGTTTCCAATGATGAGTCCGGTTGTGACGAGGATGGAAACTTCATTGCTTTCACTGCTACTGGTACAGTAGATGAAAGCATATCTGCTGAGAAGAACCCTGCTGATGGAGAACTCTCTGAAGATCCAGATCTTCAAGAGGCTTACAACAAACTTTGCAAAATTGCTGCAAAGGATGCTATGAAAGTTGATTTAGGCCTGAAGAAAATTGATACTCTTGAGCTTGAAAAGAAAAATTTGCTTGTGAAATTGTTTGATGCTAATGATCTTTTGAATAATGTTAAATCGGAAAACATGCTTTTGCTTGATAATGTTAGAACTTTGGAACATGATTTATCTGTTGCTAGATCTGCTAGTTCTAAACTTGATCACATGCTGAATGTTCAAAAGTATCCTTCTGATAAAGCTGGGTTAGGATATGTTGAAAGCATCTTTGATTCTGGACCCCATTCCACTGTCTTTGTTCCTTCTTCTTCTTCTTCTGAACCTCTTGTGAGTAAGGTTGTGAGTGAAGCTATAAAACCCCCTATGAGTGAGGTTGTTAAACCTGTAGAAGTTTCACCACCTAAGAAGATTAGGGTAGACTTAAGAGAATCCAAACCTAAGGAGCCTACCAAACCGAAGGACAAGATGCATGGTAAACCTGCTTGGGTTTGTCATTATTGTGGTAAGTCTGGACATATTCGTCCTAACTGTTACAAGCTTCAAGCTGATAAGAGAGCAAAAAGACCAAAAGTGCCTGTGCCTCAAGCACAAGATCCTATGGCACTAATTGGTGAATTGGTAAAGGCGTTAAACCTTTATTCCAATTATGGAGTTGGGAATCACTCTAATATGAATAAGAACTCCAATGCTCGGGGTGCATCTAAAAAGTTTTGGATGCAAAAGACTCGAACTAATTGAGTCTTTCTGACATGGTCCTTGTGCTTCATTGCTTTATTCTGTTGTGACCATTGTTCTTTGTTTTTTTTTTTTTTGTGTTTTTCTTTTGTTCTAGGACTTGCATTGCATTACATACATGCATTTCACTCTAGGATTTATTTGTTTTCTCTTTTAAAAAAAATAATAAAAAATAATTAAAAAAAAAAAAAAAAAAGGAGAAAGCAAAATCTGTGTTGAACACTATTTTTCTTGATTTCTGAAAACAAGGTTGGTCATTCTTTTACACATGTCATGTCTTGTGTACCTTGTTTAACTTTGATGAGCTTATTTGTTGCACTTGACTAGTTGGATCTTTGTAGTGCATGTTGTGTGGGAAAGATGTGTGTGGTTCTTAATCACTTTGCCTTAATCATGAAGTTACATGTTGTTGACTGACGGACTTGATCCTTTTGAGAAAGGCATAAATAACCGTCTCACCACTGTTCACTAGTCAATCATGAACACCTTAGTGCATATCATAAGATTTAGTGCTCGAGAAAGTGTAGCACATGCACAAAAAGAACATAAGGTGTAGCCTCAAATTAAATTAAAACTGGTGTGTACTATTAGGCTTGATGCCAATTCACTTAATTCAAACCGGTGTGTACTATTAGGCTGAATGCCATTTCATATATAAATAAGAGGCAAAAATGCAAGAAACTTACATGATTGCAAGCTTTTGATCTAGGAGATGTGGGAGTTATAGGATGTAACTCTTTAGGTGATAGTCTCTTTTAATTCTATGTGATGAATTGTGTAGACTTTGTGCTTGATTGCCATTCACATATCACCTCACATGTATCTCAAAGTCTTTGCTAGTTTCACACACTACACAAGTTACTATTTGTTAAACACTGTACATGCTAGTGCGTGTGTTCTTGGTCTGACCAAGCAAGTTTGAAAATATCTTGAGATTTGTGCAACATACTTGTTGCTTGAGAAAATTAATTTGGAAGATGATTGAAAATTGTGTTTGAGAAAATTGGGTTTAAAATTTTGGGTTTTTGAAAAAGCATTCCATCTCATACTCATGCATTTTGTATTCATTGTTCAAATGCTTTGAGGAGTTGTTTCAAAATTGGGTTTGCAATTTTTCAAAACTGTGTTTTTCCCAAAAATTCAGTATGCCTCTGCCCATTTCGATCGATCCAACCTGATTTTCGATCGATCGAAAAAGTGCCTTAGAATGTGCTAAAATGACTGCCACATTCGATCGATCGAATGTAATTTTCGATCGATCGAACATCGTGAAGAAGCTTTTTAAAAAGAGGAATTCTGACTTTTTCAAAGAACTATTTCAAAACTTTTTTTCAAACCTTTTCTCTCTCCGACGAGGCAAGCCCAAAAGATTCAAGTTTTTGTCGTTTTCTTCCGAAATTTTTGCATAATCTCTCTCTCCTCAAGCCGGTATGTCTATTTTACCCTTCCTTTTCTGTTTATTTACATGATTGCATGCATTTTTCATGCATTTGAGAAGGAAATTTTCGGACTTTTCTTTTTGGGATTTTTTGATGATTCGGACCTAATCATGTGGAATTGATTAATGGGTTTTGTTGGGGACACCCTATAGACATATTCTTGATTGATTAATTTGATCAATTTTGTGTTTTGTGGAAAACTTAAATTTCTAGGGTTTATAATTGATCCGAATTGGGGCTTTTTGTGAAATTGGGATTAATTGATGAAATTGGCTTGTGTAATTGATGTAATTGGTTATTATAAACTGTTTCTAATAGTGTGTAATGATTGATTCATCAATTTGATGCAAAAATTTTCAAGTGATTCTCAAATTTTTAGGGCTTTTGTTAAGAAACTCTATTTTTCAAGCCAATTTTGTGAAATTAATCTTAATTTGATCCTGGTTACTGCATTAGTTCATGCATCATAACATTGTTAATGTTTATGCATCATATAGATTTTTATTCTATATTTTTTTTGTGCTAACTTGCAGTCTGCCCTTGGTTTTATTTTCTGTTCTTTTTGGTTTTCTCTTGTGTCTCTATCCTGTTTCTTAGCAACATGCCTAGGAAGACTAGAGCACGTAGAACTCTTCCCACTCCTACTCCTTCCCCTCCGTCTTTTGATAGTGAGCGGTTCCCCAGTAAGAAAAACCAAGAGATCTTTGAGACTTTAAACCTTCAGAGAAAAGTTTGGGCTGAGCGTTCTGTTCTTTTAGATGAGGTTGATCCTGCCATTAGGGTAAATTTTGAGCGTAGAGGTTGGTTACCTTTGTTGGCTGTGTCTGACCCTCCACCTCCGGTTCTCTTGATTAGAGAGTTCTTCTCGAACCTCTCTGTCCGCATCTATGATTCCAACACTCTAGTTAGGAGTTGGATACGAGGTGTAGAGTACTCCATTACTCCTCAGGTAGTGGCTGATGCTCTTGAGGTACCGTTGGTTAGGCATCCTGTCTATCCCTATGATGAGTCACCTGAGCTGAGTGATGTCATGTCTTACATCACTGGATCTTCTATCCAGTGGGGTTCTGATCCTAGGATCACCACCGCTGAGCTTCCTGAGACTACCTATCTATTCTTTAGGATAGCCTGTCATTCACTCTGGCCCATTTCTCATCTACACACCATTCCTCTTGAGAGGTGTGTATTTCTGTACGCTCTTGTTACAGATGCTCTTATTAGTTTTCCTCATCTTTTTCTTCGTTCTTTGAACGAAGTGTATAGGAGTTCATCTACTGCCCATGCCCTTGTCCATCCTATTTTCATTCATAGGATTTTACTTTATCTAGGTTTAGAGGATTTCCCTGCTTCTGAGCCTGTTCATGTTATTGGTCCTATAGGTGCGTCTTTTCTTAGACAGAGGGCCGCTCATCTTCGAGTTGGTTCTAAACACCCTAGGTCTGATCCCTCTAGTAGCGCTCCTCCTCCTCCTTCTTCTTCTACAGGTCCTGCTGGTGAGGCTGTTCCAGATCCTGTAGGTGCTGCTGCTGTTCCTCCACCTCCTGCGGCTGACTTCGATGTTCGTCGTACGTTGGAGACTGTCATGACCGTTCAGGCGGTTCATGGTCAGCTTTTGGTGGATCTGTTCGACGAGATTCATGCTCTGCGAGCGGATTTGGCGCATCTTCGTTCTTCCTCACCACCTCCTTTTGATGATGGTCTATGATGCCCTTTGGCATTCCGTCACAAAAAGGGGGAGTAGAGTTTTGACTTGTAGAGGAGATTTTGTGAGTTTTGACTTGTAGAGGAGATTTTGTTGATAGAGGGAGATTTTTTTGATTAGCATGGGATATGTTTGTTAGTTTGTGGAGTTTATTTAGATTGTATCTAGGTGCTTCACTTTGTATATCATTTTTGGGATATTTATGTTAGGGGGAGTAACATTGATTGATATATTGATATACATGTTTCTTTTGATTCTTGTTGTCTTTATGATTCACTGCTTATTGATTTATATTTATGAGTTGCTTCATTGATATATTTCTTTATTTTGTGTTGTGTGAATCTTACAAGAATATTATACCTGTTTATATACTATTTGCTGCCACACATGCGTTTATGTGTTTGTTGAGTATTTCAGGAATATACAGGTTGATTCGACAAAGCTGCTGTCTACACTTGCAACCGATGGATAGTAGTTAGGTTGAACTTTTGTTTATGAGCATTATTTTGTAAAGGGCTATTTACTTGTAAACTTTGAGCTTTTAATTTGTGTTTTGTCACGGATTGCCAAAGGGGGAGTTTGTTAGGTTCTAAGGTCTTAGGATTTTATGTATTTAGAACTCTAATTTGTAATGTTGGCAAACCATGATCAAAACAATGTATTTAGTCTTGTTTAAGTTCGCTCAAAGTTGGTTAAATATTGTAAAGTTGGAATCGAGTGACTGCAGAAGCATTGGGGCTTCTCGGCCTGGCTCGATCGATCGAAGGTTAGACTCGATCGATTGAAAGTCGGCCCAGATGCGTTTTTCTGCATAATTCCAACTCAGCCCTAACTCTTTAAACGTTTAGGGTTTTATGTTTTTGCCCTAGGTATATAAGGCAAACCCTAGCCACGTTTTTCAGAGTTGCACAAGTTGTATTATTACTCATACATTGCGGTTTTGTGTAAATCTCTTGTGAGATCTAGAGAAGCTTTCCTTTACACAAAGCTTAGGGTTTTCAAGATTGAGATCACTTCAACATCTTGATGATCAACTTGGTTGCTGCCTTTGAAGCTTAAAGATAAACAAGTGAGGAGCTTGTAGCTGATTGAAGGAATACAAAGAAAGAAGTAGTCCGTGGACTCGGAGCCTGCGCGTGGTCGTGTCAGGAAGTTACTACTGGTGTGTAGCATTAGGAAGTCAAGCGGGGAGCTTGTAAGTCCTTTTGTAAGAACTTCAATTCTTTCTTAGTGAATTCCGTTTTGCCTTGAGGATCGGTGGGTAAAATCATCCCCAGGTTTTTTACCGGTTTGGTTTTCCTGGGTGATCATATCACTGTGTTCTTTATTATTTCCGCTGCTTTATATGTTTATATGCATGATATGATTTTGTGATTGTTTTAACCTAGAATTACTTAATTTGACTAAGTAACAACTTGGCTAATTAATCTAGGCTACGCAATCTGGTTATAGTTTTAGAGGTCTAAACCGTTCATTTAGTATAAAATTTTATTTCTTCTATTTTACGTACTCATATTTCAAAACACTTTGTAGGGATAAGGGCCCAAAATTGTATCTTGGGCCTTGGGCCTTGGGCCTTGGCCGAGGACGTTGGTTGGTTCGAGAACGAATAAACGGTTGGGGAGGTATTCAGCTCAGAATCCCATGAGTAGGTTGCAAACGAAAAGGTTGGGGAAGGTAGTCCGAGGAATATCTCCTCAGATGAACAAAGCACAGATCGAATGTATATCCTATCGTTCAAAGTGACCTTCCGGGAAATTCCACTGATAGGGATGTGCATTATGAGCGTACAAAGGGGGATGAAAGCTCAGAAATATCTAAGAGAAAGTTGCTACCACCGCATTGAATGCTCTGTAGCTAACTCTCTGGCCGCATTAATGAGGAAGTGGTCTCTGAATAGTGTTTTTCAGCCTTATAGCTACCCCCAAAGACTTCAGGAAGGTGCTAACGGGATGGGTATCAACACCAACCATCTGGCCAGCACGTGGAGGGTAGAGATGAAAAGGGAAGATAGTATAAAAGAAGAAGGAGGCAAAGAGAGAAGGGGATCGAAATTAGGAGAAAAAAGACTGTAGCAATCCCTAATTGCATTTGTAACCAAACTTAAGAGAAATATATAAGAACCAGTCTCCTCAGACTTTGCCGAGGAAAATCTTCTTTAATTTAAACTTGTGTATCTTCATTCTTTTGTCATCAAGGTCTACTTTATTTGTTGTCTAATTCACTAAAGCCCAGTTTTCCAACCCACTCTCTACAAAATCATTGTTTTGGGTTTTTTAGGCCTTAGTCCGTTCATCTTGTGGGCTAGGAATTCAAATCTGGTCCTTACACACTTTATATCTTATAAAAAAAAACAAAAAAAAAAAACAAAAATCTCTAATCAGATTATCTATTTTACACTATATTTTATTAAATTATGAATTTTTCTTGATTGTTTTTACATTATTTCTCTTTATTCACACAACAATCACTATCTACTTGACTACATTCTTCATTTATCCTCCAGATATGTAAAATATTAAATAAATAAATCACTAACTGTGAAATTAATAGTGGACTGTAAATTTTTATGATTACTATAACAATCATGTATATTTACACAATTTTGCATAATTTAACGTGAGTGAATTTTGGGTTTAGTTGACTAAAATGAGCTACTTTTTCTATTATACAAGCATTGATGCAAGTGTTTTAGTGTGTGTTTGGAATAGTTTTTTTTTATTTTTATTTTTTTTCATTTGTGGGTTTATTTGGGTAAGCAGTACTTTTTTTTACCAAAAAAAAAATTATAATCAAATAAGTCGATAAATATAAATTTATCCAAGTGGACTTTTTTATGCATACATAATTAGAGAGAAGAGGATGCAACACAAATAAATAAAGAAACAAAGAAATAAAAGTATTGGAATATTAATTAAATGATTAAATTAATAATTTAAATAAGTGAAAAATATAAACTCTTAAGTTTGTACTCGGTAGTTTGTAAGACAGTACAAGCATTATGGATAATGTAATATAAAAAGATATATAAATTAAAACGGGTTAATACCATCCCATGGGTTAAAAGGGGTTAATACCATCCCATGTGTTATTGGATAATGTTATAAATTAAAAAGATATATAGGTTATTGGTGTGATTAATACCCAATTAGTTGTGGTAAAATTGTACCATCCGCCTTAGGCAACCTTGCCCACTGACTAATTGGAAATAACATGGAATGTAAATGTTCAAAGCCTTGTTGTTCTGCAACTTATCTTTGATTGGACTTGGAATAGCTTATCATTTATTGAAAATTTGGAATTGAAAATCCATTTTTTATGGTTGATTGATGCACTTATATTGGCTTCTTTCATTATTTTTCCCACAATATTCTTGCCAAACTGAGGTTTGCTGGACAGCAACTATAGAGCAGAATAGTGAGACTATATAATTTGCACTTTTGGCTTGGGAGTATCGAAGGCACCTTGGAAAAGTAAGAACACTTCTAGGGGGCCTGAAAACAACTTTTTGTTACTCTTTGGGACCACGATTTAACTTTCCCGTGCATAGCACTTGGAAAATTCTTTGGATCTTTTGTAATATTTTTTCCTAATGGGCACGTCCTAAACTATTGTAGGTGCAATATTTCCCTCAAATTGAGAAGTTTTAATTAACTACAAACTTTTTTTAAAATTTATTCCTCTTATGTCATGTCACTACTATTTAAGCACGATGAGCTAAGGAAAAAGAAATCAACATTGAGATTAGTGTCTACAAAATTTTTCAGCAACCACCTTGATGCCTTAGAACATGGCTAATTAATTATTTCCTGGATGTAGCCTTATATACATCATTAAGTTCAACAATTTATTTGATTCTCAAAAAAGTTTAGTAATGTAGTCTTCTTGTGAGGTCCATTATGTGAAATAATTGCTACCAAAGGCCAAGCTTCAAAACATGGTTATATACATAATACATTTTGAAGTACAAAAAAAAAAAAACTGGTATTGCTTCACATGCTTGGCAGTGGAAGGTTTTAACACAAAGTGAAAGAGTAAAAACAAAGGTAGATTAAAAGCAATAAAGGAGGGAGATTAAAAAGAATGAGGTTGGTCTAAAAAACTATTATAGTTTTAAGTTTTTGGGTTGGTCTTACCTTGTGATATTTTAATTTTTAACGGAACTGCATAAAGACAGGAATCTCCAAATAGTCTTAGTAAAATGGGCTTCATGATACTTGTGTGAACTTACTTACAAAGTAGGAAGACACTATAGATAGATGACATAAAATATTATATATATATTTTTTTAGTGTTTGAGTGTGTATTTGCATGTGAGTGTTTGTGTTCATTTAAAAAAAAAAAAAAAAAAAGGTCGTGGTGTTCAATGATGTGGACACCTGTATAATTACTATTTTACCCACAAGTTGCTCACAAGTTACCTGTTAATTTACATGTTTTTACATTGGATTGTTTTTTCAAGTATTTCTAACTTTTAATTATAAATAAAATGAAAAGGCTTTGCTAAAATATTATTTATATTTTTATTTGGTTGTGTAGGTTGTTCATATTTTCTACCAGTTGATTACTGAATATCTATTAAATTGCAAGTTCAATAACTATAAAATGAAAAGGCTATGCTAAAATATTTTTTATATTTTCTTTTGGTTGTGTAGGTTTTTCATATTTTCTACCAGTTCATAACGGATTATCTGTTAAATTTCAAGTTCAACAACTAGATTGTTTCATAGTGTATGTCCAACTCTCAATTAATGAAATGGCTATTATAAAATTGAGATTATATTATCTTTTGTTGTGCTAAAATAATTTTTATATTATCTTTTGGTTTCTACCAAATTATAACGGATTATATATTAAATTGCAAGTTCACACAAGCTAGAATATTTCTTCAGGTCTCTCTAAAATGATATGCTTTGCTAAAATAGTCCTCATATTATTGGTAGGGTGTTCATAATATCCACCAGTTATTTGAAATGATCTTTCGCTATAATGACGGTTAAATGATGGTTGGTAGGGCTTAAGTAGTAATACATTGAAAATTATTCAAAAATAATTTGAATTTAAAATTATTTAAAATTCAATATCGGAGCCCAACTATTGAGAGGGCTTAAGTAGTAATACATTGAAAATTATTCAAAATAATAACACAATCATTAAAAAAAAAATTTAATTTATCATGCGCAACGCGCGGGTCCGCAACTAGTGAAGGATAAAAGATATGCGAGATTGACACGTGGAGACCCATGGATGATGCAGCAGTGAAGGAAAAATCCCATTAGGCAAGAGGGAGTGAGTAGGATTTGTTCATGGCCCACAGAGACGTCTTGAAACCCACAGAGAGGCAAAGACTCACACGTAAGAGGGAGATTGTTGGGTATACATGTGTGAATGAAGTCGCACATTGAATAATGATGAGAAGAATGAATGATTAATATAACATAATTGAGTACACACCCATTAGGGTTAAGCCTTCTGGGTTTAAGTGTGTCTCAATATGTTATATTAATTACTTAAGAAAACTCCCCAAGGTATTTATCTCCCCAACATCTCTGAAGGTGGCAAATACAGATAAGATGGCTAAGCTAAGGATTTAGAGGAAGAGGAATTGGAATGTGATTTTTTTTTTTAATTCCAAAACACGATTGGTTATTAGTTGGAAAGAAAAAATAGTTTTTAAAAAAAAAAAAAAAAGTGTTTGATATTGAAAAAACTTTTTTTTTTTTTTTTTTGAAAGTGCTCTAAAAATAAAATTTAGGAAAAAAAAGTGGGAAGAAACCTTAGTGAAATAGTTATTTGAACATAATAAATGTCAAACTCTTGGAAATTTCAATTCTTAGAAATTCTTTGTTACACACTCACACTCATGAAGTGTTAGGGTGGACACTCAGGACTTTAAATTTGTTCTGATAATGGGCTGAAATAAATTTTAATTGAATTTTTACTATTAAGCTTTGTTTCTATCTCAATTGTAGAGCTTATTTGTAATTGCAAGCAATTTTAGAAAATGGCATGTAGATCATATATTTAGGTACACTTGCAAAGCCCTATTATATACCTTTTGAGCTTTGATCGAATAAACATTTCTTAACCATTATCAGAATCAACTATTCATGTTAATACGTTAAACATAAAAGGCTTTTCCACATATAGAACTAGAAGATCACTTATACAACTGGAAGAACTTCTTGCCTACAAGTCTTGCCAATTGGAAAAAATTTCAGGTCATTCCGGTCTATTTCAAGTGTTTGAGGGTGTCTTGGTAAATATTGGCCAAAATTCAAGATTCAGCCGGCATGAAGTTTGTGCTTAAAAAAAAAAAAAAAAAGTTCTTAAAACCAAAAAAAATTTGCATTCTGTAAACCAAAAAACCTCAAAAGGAAAAAAAAAAAAAAGAAAAAAAAAAGAAAAAAGAAATGAACAAAGGTACCTGTACAATTAAAAAAAAATCGTATTGAGAAATTTGAGACTCAAAACTTGAGAAGAGGCACTGCCGCACTAGTAATGTAGAAGACGAAGAAGTTACGAACAAGGAGGAAGGCAAAACGTAGATGTGAAAGTATAGATGAAAATGTGATAAAATTTAAAAGTATGAAGTGTAAAAATCGATGAGACAAAAGACGTGTGTGGTTAAGAATAAATAAGAAAAAAATAATTAAAAATGAGAAGCAAGTAATATATGTCTAGTGAGGAAAAATAATACTATAATAAAAAATAATAAAATGTTGAAAATTGTGTTGTATTAGGCAGTGTGCTTAGTCAAAAGAATCAAGTTACTGCCCAGTCTACAGTAGTTTTATTATAACTTTTTTTTTTCTTCAGATTCTAGTTCATTTTTTTTTTTTTTTTTGAGTTTTTCCTTTTTGCTTGAAAGACCCCAATATATTGTTAAGTTGCTCAAATTATGGACCAAAATTTAATTTTATTGGCATAAAAAAAATTCAGGGTGGTCCCAAAATTTTTTTTTAAAGGTAAATAAATATAAAGTTTTAAATTATTATATATAAATTTTTTTTTCAGGTCAGGCAGGCCCCTTTCCTCTACTAACATTTCTCATACTTATCTTTTGCTCTGCACAAAATGAGCAACTCCTCAATGGAAATATCTAAAAATGGTAAAAGATTCATGAACATGAAAATTAGTAAATGACCAACTACCAGAGGTAAAGCATGCTCAATAAAGCGTGCTGCTGCCTGAGAATTCAATGTAGCAGAAAGTCGAAGTGGTGCTTCAAGAAAAAATTAAAAACAAGCAATCAATTAAAGGAAAATGAACTACAAACAACTAATGTTTGTTGTAAATGACTTTTGAAACGAATTCAAATCCAAAACATACAACAGTATACTATGCATCTTAAATGACCTAGCCCAATCACTTTCCTTTTTCATCCTAAAAAAAAATCCCTCATATTAAAACTGTCATTGCATAATAAAAATATATATAAATTAGAAGTGCCATTGCAGTGAAGCATCATTCAAGATGACATTTTAAAGGGAAAAATGTACCTTTACTCAAGCCTATGAGCCTTTCAAGTTTGTCCTCATAAAAACTAAATCTTTCCTACAATACATGGGTAGTGAAAAAATCAGTTTAGTAAGACCCATGATCAAAACATCAAAAATATATATACTCAAACAATCAAAACCAAAAGGCAAAGCATATAATTTCAAATAATGAGCTGGTTCTCTCCCACATGTATAGCCCAGGAAAAAAAAACATGAATTAAGCAATGCAGATTAATCAAAATCTGAAGACAGACAGGCCCAAACAGTCACACTCAAAATATCATAGCAAAATTACAGAAAACCCATCATTAAAGAACTAAAAATATACATATCCACATGACAAAAACATAGAAAGAAACACAAATTTACGGTATGAGCAAACCTTAAAGCTTTGATTTAAGGTTCGGTTCACAGACTCCATCACTGAGTCTGGTACAACCGTGTAGAGTCCAGTATGGTATGGACCAAGTTTAAAATTATTTAGGTTCTTTTTACACTTTTTTTTTTTTTTTTTTATTAAGTTCTGTTGGACCATTTCGATTGTGCATACTTGCCTGGACCGGTATTGTGTTTAGGAAAACTAGTCGCTAACCCATGCGATGCACGGAAATGCTACCAATTTTTTTAATTAAAAATAAATAAAAATTAAGATTTTTTTTTTTTTTTTTGAGAATCAAATAAAAATTGTAACCGCCATCAAATAATAACAAAATATATATTTTTCTAGATTAAAAAAATGACACAAATAGCTTAGTCATTAGCTCCTGTGACAGTATTGCACCACTCCCAAATGACACATACACCATAGAATCATTTGGTTGCTTGTCTAGCCAATCAAACAGCAAGCCATTCTTGGACGAGTTACCTAATTGTGTTACTATTGGACCAACTAGGTACAACGGTCTTTTTAATACATAACCAAATAGTTTATCATCTCGCAACTATTTTAGGCTGAAGCTCCTCTCAACAGTTTTTTATTTGCACAAATTGGGAAAATGTCCCAATACCATGTCTTTTTGCTATGGCTTTTTTTTATTTTTCAATTTCATTTATTTCATGTCTTCCACTAAATATTCAATGTATTCTTTATATTAAAAAAAAACGTTGAAAGTAAAGCTGTATTCTCAAATAACTAAATATAAGAATTTAATTCCTCTCTATTTCAATTTAAAACCATATTGTATTTTCCACCAGCCTGTTATATTACATAAAGATATTAGTCATAGTATTGTAAAGACTGCAAATATATTAAAAATTTGAATCATGTAAAAAAATTAACAAATAGATTTCAAAAGTAATGATACCACATAATAATAAAACATACACAACTTATTTTAAAAGGATAATATATCACAACCCAAAAAACTTGACTATTTCACGTATCCTTTTAGGAATTATTGCATTCTAATTTGCAAGTTGCAACTTGAACTTCTTTTTGACAAGACCTTATTAAAAAGACTCATTATCCACGCATTGCCAAAACAACCTTCATATCAAACAAACACTTTCCCATATTTTGTGCCACTTAGACTTTTTTACTTTAGGCCTTACAAGACTCCAAAACCTTCCTTAATGTACACCCCTTTATTCTCACATGGGAAACATGTCTATCACCAGCATCAAATAGTGAAACTAAGATATGCCAAGACACCAATATTATAGTGTGATCATCCCACACCTTTCAACGTAATAATAGCCCAAAAGGCATAAAGTTTGTGAGATCTCTGAAAAGAAGTTAAAACAAACAAAAAGGGACAGTGAAGTCCTCTCCAAGAAAAAGAACTCCAAAACACACGTTTCAATTTTCAAATGATGTTCCTTTGAGTGCCAATAAATCTAGATCAGAAGGGAAAATAGAAGAATATAATGGTAAAACTGAGAAGAATAACAATGCCAGGGCCAAACCTAAGAAAGTTCCTATGTCCTGTAAAGTCAATGAGCATTACATGAATCTTGAGGTGCATATAAATACAATCAATCTTGAGGACAAAGAATTTGATGCTGACATTCCCTTGCATCGGGGTACCAGCTTAACCAACATAGTCGACATTGAATTATCTCCTAAAGATGTTGGACATGCATAGAAATTTTTAGAATTTTTTATGCTTCTTTTGGAAAGTTAAGTTTAAGTGTTTAACTTTGATTATATGTACTGGTATACCAATATGCAAAGCTAGCAGCTTATTGTTTAATGGCTAAATTAAGGTTCTTTTGCCAAAAAATTAAGATTATCTAAATAGGTAGCCTATTGCTATAAATCATGCTCTTAATTGCATATGGTCTCCCAATCAATTTAAACACTCTTATACTTGTACAATCTCCAAAAACATGGGTCACATGGCCTACAAAAAATCTACCCCATCCAATTTTCTCACCCCTAATATCTTATTCTTTATTAGAGAGAAGTGTTTTAGTAAGAGGTAATTACCATAAAGCATTCAAACTAAAAAGAATTTGCAATCCCAATCCATGCTTAAAAATCCAAACTATAAGAAATCCAAACTATTCTAAGTCTGAACTTATAACAATCAAAACATAAACCATGAAGCTGTATTTTTTCTGCAAAAAAAAAAAAAAAAAAAAAAAAAAAAAAAAAAAAAAAATTCATAGCTTTTTAGTTGGGTGTAAAGACTCTCTCATGTTCCTTCAATCAAACTATAAAAAACAGAATATTGATTTACCCAAATAACCTTCAAGGATCCTTTGTTGTTACTTGAAATAATCAGCTACTCAGTTTCCTTTTCCTACAATTAAATGCATAAGATGAATGAATGCATCAAATTCTGATTTTTTACCAGGTAAATAACTACTTGAGTTTAGTTTATTGCATATTTGCATAGTTTATATATATATATATATATATGGTAAAACATGAACTTTCATTAGACTAGCAATGAACTATTCTGTTACAAAATACATTGGCTCTATCATGAGCTATAATGCTGTCCACCACAGTCGGTGGAGTCCAAAAAACAACAAAAGAAGTTAGCGACGTAGCTCCCATTTTTGCCAATGCATTAGCGCATTGGTTGGCCTCTTGATAGGCATGGACCACTTGCGTATTAGGAAATGCCTTCAACAGGTTCCCTCAATTAGTTAGTAGAGGCTCCATTAGCAAATTACAAGTGCTGTTTTCCGTAAGCAGTACCACACTTAAAGCATCAAGCTCAACTATAAGATTATTAAGGCTCAACTCCTTAACCAACAGCAGCCCATCTCTCA
The DNA here is from genome assembly GCA_023736055.1 of Quercus glauca. Lineage (NCBI taxonomy): Eukaryota > Viridiplantae > Streptophyta > Magnoliopsida > Fagales > Fagaceae > Quercus > Quercus glauca. The sequence goes on from CM043318.1 coordinate 70,643,126, forward strand.
ATGCCCAAAGTTCAGCCATGCAGCTGTTGGTTCGCCCAAGTGATCTAGCAAAACCAGCTATCCACTCTCCTTCTTGACCCCTGATCACTCCTCCACCTCCGGCCATCGTTGGGTTCCCCATAACTGATCCGTCTGTGCTAAGTTTAGTCCAGCCCTCAGGTGGCTTCGACCAACCAACAGGTATCACAGCTCTACTTCTTTCCACTTTAGTATTGAAACCTATGGCATAAAATTCAGCACTCTCTTTAATACATTTCCTGAACCATAAGTGCTCAACCTTTCCTGATTTAAATACATAATTGTTCTGATGCAGCCATAGATACCAAACCCCCATAGGAAACAAAATTTTCCATGGAATGCCCATAAACAAGGAGTTAGCCTCACTCCTACAATTGGATTTCAACCAATTTTCAATAGGAAGATTAAAAGTATCCTTCATACAATAAGGCACTTTCAACTCATGCCAGAAATCTTTAGCCACTTCACAGCCCCTCACAAGATGCTCCACAGATTCTATTTCCTTATTACATAGACTACAGGTGGGGTCGAGGTTTAACCCCCTTGAGCCCAGTACTTCTCCAACGGGAATGCTATTATGAAGGCATAAACATAAAAAGAAATGTACCTTTGGCGGAGCTTCCACCTTCCAAACCCAACCAATTGAATCAGTTTCCCAATTCAAGGGATTTAAACCCCTTGCCAGCAGATAAGCAAACTTGAGCAAGAAAAAGCCATTCTTAGAGTAAGCCCAATGTAGCACATCCTCAGCATTTTGATCTAACGATAGTGTAGTAGCTTTAATAACGTTTACCAACTGATCTGGTAGCTCAAATGATATGTTATAAGCCCTCCCACCAATCTCATTAACAAGATATTGCCTTACAGTGATATTCTCCTCTCCCCGTTGTAAGGGCCCTTGGATGAGACTACGTAAAGTACCTTCAGGCAGCCAGAAATCCATCCAAAAATTAATAGTTTCTCCACTTCTGACAGCCCATTTGAGTCCTTTAACATAGATTAGACCTCCCTTTTTACAAGCAGTCCAAATACTAGAACAAGTTAATTTCTTCCCTTCCTTAGTCATTCTTTTGGGTGTAAGATACTTGGCAAACAACATAGCAGCCCATGGAGAACCATTATCACTAGCCAATCTCCAACAAAGTTTTGCAAGAATCGCTAAATTCCTATCCTTCATTGACTGCAGCCCTAGACCACCGAGATCTTTAGGGAGGGTTACAGTGCTCCATTTGACCATATGCATTTTCCTATTCTCCTCAGTTGATCCCCACATGAAATCTCTTATTGTTTTATCCACCACTTCACATACTTTACTAGGTAACGCTTGACATTGCGTGAAATATTCAACTATAGGGGCAGCTGCAGACTTCACTAAAACAAGCTTTCCTGCTCTAGACAGCAGCTTAGTCCTTCATCCAGCAAGCTTATTTTGCACCTTCTCCACAATAAAATTGTAGGCACCTCCTGATCTTCCCTGAGTTAGTAATGGGAACCCAAGGTATCTTCCTAAATTATTTGTGGCCATCATGCCCATCTTTCTACAAATAAACCTCTTCCGCCTTCTAATGACATTGGGAGAAAAAAGAATCTTAGACTTCCCGAGGTTAACTTTTTGGCCAGCAAGATTACAGAAATTGTCGAGCACCTCAATGATAGCTTCACAGTTCTTATGATTTGCCTTAGCAAACAGCATCAGATCATCAGCAAAGAATACATGAGAGAAGCTCAGCCCATTTCTCGAAGCTTTCATCCTATCCCACCTTTTTCCTTGACATACACTGGTGATCTGGGCCCCAAGAAATTCCATACACAGTAAAAATAGGTAAGGTGATATGGGATCACCCTGTCTTATGCCTCTTGAAGGTTGAAACGCTTCTAATTTACTACCATTAAACAACAAGGCTGGGGTTATTGTGGATATACAACTCATAATAAGGTTAATCATTTCCTACGAAAACCCAAAATGTTCTAAAACCATTTTTACAAAACTCCACTCAAGGCGGTCATAAGCCTTTATCAAATCAATCTTAATTACCATGTACCCATCCTTCCCTTTTCTACTTTTTAAGGAGTATATTAATTCTTGCGCTATAATCACATTATCTGCACTCCTTCTACCCTCAAGGAAAGCTGCTTGCATGGGGGAGATAAGAGTAGGCAGCAAGGGTCTAACCCTCTGAACAATAATTTTTGAAATAATCTTGTAAACGGTATTGCACAAGCTGATTGGCCTAAAATGACTGACAGTCTCCGGCCCAATCTGTTTGGGAATAAGGGCAATGAGAGTCTGGTTCAAATATTCAGGGATCTTTTGAGTTAGAAACACTCCTTTAACTTCTCTTTTCACTGATTCCCCAACCACAAGCCAAAACCTTTGAAAAAACCCAGCATGGTGGCCGTCAATGCCAGGGGCTTTGTAAGGTTTCAAAGACTTCAGAGCTGACCAAATCTCACCATCTGAGGGAACTTGGACCAATCCATTAGCTTCATCCTGATTAAGTTTGGCACACCAATCTGAGTTCCAATGGTGGATGATAGGACAAAAACATTGTTCCGTTTGATAAAGCTGATTGTAACTCGACAAAAACAAATTCTTCACTTCATCAATGTCATGAATCCACTCCCTTTCGGCATTCTGAATGCAAGTAATTCTGTTCTTACTTCTTCGGACTAGTGTAGACATATGGAAGTACGTGGTGTTTCTTTCCCCCATAATGATCCACTCCGTCCTTGCTTTCATTGCCCAAATCTCCTCCTCTATCTGGAGAATAAGATTATACTCTTTAGTAAGCTGATTTTGAAGGTTGAGCAAGAAAGTGTTCAGCCTCAATGCTAGAGCTTTCTGAGCGCCCAACAACCTTGCCAAAATCTGCTTCTTCTTGACAAACACATTACCAAACACTTCTTTATTCCACCTCAAGGCTTTAGCTTTGAAAGAAGTTATAGCACCATCCAGTCTGTCATTTTGCCCTTCCCAAGCCTCTCTAACTATTGCTGGGAATTCCTTGTGATTGAGCCATACCGGTTGAAATCTAAAAGGTCTATCCGACACATTACCCAAATTGGGACAGAGCTTTAGCAACAACAGGCAATGGTCAGAGTTAATCCTTGCCAAGTGAGTAACATTAGCCTCTTCAAAAAGTCCTTTCCACTCCGGATTAGCCCAACACCTATCGAGTCTGCATTGGATCAGATCACCAACCTCTCTCTTGTTGGTCCAAGTAAACTTAGGCCCAGAAAAACCTAAATCCATCATATGACACACATCCATACACTCTTTAATGGCTCTCACCCTCCTTTGGCACACCAGATTCCCCCTACCTTTCTCCTCTTCCGAAAGCACCTCATTAAAATCACCCATAAGTGCCCAAGGGAGGTCATGTATGGTAGCTAACAATTTAAGATTATTCCAGAGAATACACCGTTCTGCAAATCTGGGACTAGCATAAATTGCACTAATTAGCCAATGGCAGGTTTGAGCTCTTACCCGGATAATGGCGTCAATCTCCTGCTCGGTAGTTGCCAGGACTTCCATATGCACCAAGTCTGTGTGCCAGAGAAGCCAAATTCCTCCAGCAAACCCAATAGTATCCACCACAGCAGCACCATCAAATGGAAGTGACTCAATAATTTCATTGGCCTTGGCCCCACTTATTCTGGTTTCTGTAAGCACCATGAGTAATGGTGAATGCCATTCCACAAGATCCATAACTGTCTTCCTAAATTGGGGTTTCATAGCACCCCTGCAGTTCCATATCAATATATTCATGATTCTATTTGGATTGGATGCAGAATCCAACTGAGCCACTGAGGAAACATCTTCACTGTCCCTCAACTTCCATGCTTCCAAAAGCTCCATCTTCGACTCCCACACCCCTCGAAAGAGAGTTGTAAAGTGTTTGATCACCCCCATCAGCTCTTGCGTTGCCTTTATCAACACTGTGCCACTGATCTTTGGTTCCGTAAATTGTAACATTTTCACCCGGTGAAGATTGCCCAACTTCACGCATTCCACTGGGTTCACTTGGAGTATCTTCCTCACAGTAACCACTGGTTGGATCCGCTCCACTTCTGCCTCGGACAGAAATTTTTCCGAATTTGGCGCCTCTGATTCTGCTGCTGATGGCCTTAAGTTTGTCGGTGGTGTGATTGGCATTGGTGGTCTGTCCATCAAAAACCTCTACCATGGATTTGGAGTTGTTACCCAAGCCTCGTCCTTCAATGGCAAGAACCCCACCCGTCGACTCGACTCCGTCAGTGGGAACAAATTCTTCCAAGCTCCCATCAACTCCGCATCAAACCATCCCCATATCTCAGTTGGGTCCTGCCGTATCCACCGTATGGTCTCGTCTCCCACTGGTATCACCTTCCCTTTGTAGAAAAACCCCCACTTCTCTCTCCCCTCCATTTCGGCGCCTTCCAGAGTTGTTCTTATCTGGCTCCTTCCCTAGTATTCTAGGGCTATTACTTATGCTTGCTGGGCTTGAAAAAAGGAACGGGCTTGAGTTAACCTTCTCATTGTTTACTACTCCTTGGCTCGGCCCAAAAGAGAAAAGGCCCTTTGTTTCTCCTAGGCCCACTTTGTCCCGTTGATTTTCAACTACTCCTTTAGCTTTCTGGTTTGTTTTAGCGCGAAAACTAGCACTCTTAGCTCCCTTTCCCAAGTTACCTCTGTACTGATTTGACTCTACAGTCTTGCCTGTCTCCCAATGAGACGTTCTAGGTTGCGTGTGCATCGCCTTCCTCTTACCGTCTCTCTTGTACTGCTCAGCCACCCTAGCTGTGGCTATGGAACTAGTTTCAGGGCTCACTTCACTCCTCTGACTTTGGTCTATTTGCTGTGGTCTATTAACCATCCCACCCTTAGACTTCCGCCGACTAACCACCATCCACTCACCGTAATCCTCAAGTTTAGTCTTCTCCGCACCTTTCCCTTCCGCCATCTGCTCATTGGAGTTGTCTCCAGTACTAACATTTTGCTCCATGTTTGTCCCTATGGCATACTCCCTAACAACATGAGGGCATGTTTCCAACTTGTGCCCAATCCTGCCACACATAAAACATAAGGCATTGATTCCTTCGTACTGTATACTCTGCACATTCTTGCTAATAAGAATGGTTCTTAGCAGTGGTTTCTCCAAGTTTACCTGAACACAAAGCCTGGCAAAACGCCCTTTCACCCCAGTAGCGGTATGTGAATCAATTCATAACACCAGGCCTATGGCTCTACCAATTTTAAGGAGAGCGCTTGGCTCATAGTATTCGATGGGCAATTCCGGTAACCTGATCCAAACTGCCACCGACGATAAGGTTGCAGTGGACGCTTTAAACTCAGGCTCCCCTTGCCTTATTGCTAGAAAGTGTTGCCCAATGAACCAAGGTCCACCCTTCAGTATATTAACCACATCACTCGCTAATTCGAACTTAACCAAGAAGAAGTCAAAGCCCAAATCAATACAATCCATATTCCCTGTCGGCTTCCACATACTACGAATTTTATCTACAAGAAAAGAGAAACCCAACCTACACCCAAATGTTTTGATGATGATCGCCCTCTTCCATGGGTCTCTCATATGATTTTTTCTTCTTTAGAGAAGCAAACTCTGGTACTACCTTCCTGCTCCTACTCTTCCTCATCATCAGAGACAATATCTTCCTGCATAAAACCTTCAAAGCCAAAGGCTTGTTCAAAGGCTCCAGGTATCGCTCCCACTAATTTGTCCTTGTAGCTTTTCCCTCTATTTCGCACTTCATGCTCATTCCCTCCTAGATCTCCTGATGGCACGTGGCTATCTTTGAATTTCTTGGTGCTGCGGGCCAGCACATCTTCTTCTTCATTAGAGCGTTTCATTCTTTCTCTCTCCATCTATCTATACAATATACATAGTTTATATTGGATATATATGTTCAGGAAGACAACATTTAAATCTACTTCTTTTGGGTGAAAAATCCATAATCAAACTACACCTGAATCTAATGCAAAAACATGAATTTTAAATACTCGCAAGTTACAATTACATTCTATTAACTGAACCGTGAATTTGTAAATGATAATTTTCTCAGCTGTAGTAAAATAGTATTTCTTGAAAAAAAAAAAAATTCATTGGCACCACTCAAATCACCCAATAAAATCTTAATCAAACCCATACTATCAAAATGAAGAATACCCATAGATTTTAGCAAATTTATTTTTCTAAGATGTATACGAATGTTTTGCAAACATAACTTTTTAATAAGGATAGATATAAATTATTTTATAAACTGGCTCCATATCTGTATATCATCTGAAACTGATTTTTAGAGAACACACACACAAAAAAAGAAAAGAAAAAGAAAAGAAAAGAGAGAACATATAATTCAATATCACGTGTTCTCTGTAACATGAGTCTACAGACTACAAAGCAAAGCGTAGAGACTGGACTGAGAGAGTTGGAAGAAATTGAAACCAAAAAATTAACTACATTAAAATTTTAAAAAAAATTATTTATACATGATTAGTTACAATTCAAATTGAGTTTCATGAGTTCTTTAATGTAAAGAGAACACTGCAATATTAGAAATTAGATGTACATAGACAAATAGATGCACTAAAAAAAATTCAAAATTTTAGTACAGAGGCAAAGACTAAAGAGAAAGGCAACAAAAAAGCAGAAATTAATCAGGAATATTAAATCTAAATAAAAGTGAATCGAATAACAAAAATTAAGAATGAAACCTATAAATTGCATCACCAACTGGGATGGGCTTGGTGTGATGGTGCATCGCTGACTGGGTTGGATGAGATCAACAGCAAATGGGACAACGTTAGCATGTGGGTGGTTTGTGGCTTGCGGTAGTGGTCTTTGCCGTGGGTTTGAATGTTGGGGGACCTGGTAGAGGAGGAGCTTTAGGTTGAGGGAGCTGGTAGAAGGAGCTCTTGCGGGAATTTTGGAGAAAGAGAAGGCAAAGTGTATATATTGGGTTTGGATTTTAGAAAAGCTCTTGTGTGTTTTTTTTTTTTTTTTTTTTTTTTTTGGGTTTATGTTTTTTTTTTTTTTTTTTAATATTGTGCTGACGTGAAAAATTATAAGAGTTTCAGAGACTTCGGTGTTATATATATATATATATATATATATGTATATATATAGATAAATAAATAAATAAATAAATAATGTGATTTAATTACCGAAATAAAATTATAATTTTGGAAACTTGGACCGTTTAGGGGATGTTTGGTAGGGGTATTTAAACAATGGTTTTTGTTGTTTAAATAATATAACATGTATTTTTACAACACTTTTTCACCTACATATATTTTCAAAAAACTTAAACAATATTATTAGAATAACATTACTAAACAGGCCTTCATGTTGGGTTTTGTTTTTCCCTAAATTTATTTGCTTAATAAAGTTTTTTTTTTTTTTTTTTTTTTAAGAAGAGGATAAGAAATTAAGCTAATAAATTGATAATTTATTATTGGTTCTAATTTGAATCTAAACCTTGCCACCCATAACAATATTAATAGGAAAAAAAAAAAAAAAAAAAAAAAAAAAAAAAAAAAAAAAAAAAACTAACAAGAAAAGTAGCAACAATATTCCATTAATGATGGAAATATGAAAAATTGATGCACAGAATCCATTTCGACTAAACAATTTTCCCTAAACCAAACTAAGTGGCCCAGGTTTACTGAACAATGAGAAAACGAAAAAGAACAGAAAAAGGACCAAAAAAAAAAAAAACTAAATTCTTGAAAAACTAAGCAAAGAGGAAACATTCATAGCGTTGGAACTTTTAGGCTCTTTTCTTCCACGGACTACACTGTTACTGTTTAGCTACACCCTTCATGCATGCCTGATTCGTGAACTAATCTTCAGGTGGCACAGTCCTGGGTTTTTTCATGCCCCATCGGAGGCCCGCTACTTGAGAACGAGGACTCTTTTTTCCTTCCAAATCTTGAATGCGCCCCGAACGTCGAAGCTGTTTCGGCTCTGTATTTTCCCGGGGAACTTGGTCTCTCTCATCATCTTCATGCGGCACAGTCCTGGATTTTTTCATATCCCATCGGAGGCCCACTGCTTGAGAACGAAGATGCTTCTTTCCTTGCAAATCTTGACCGAGTCCCGAACGTCGAAGCTGTTTCGGCTCTGTATTTTCCCGTGGAATTTCGTCTCTCTCATCATCTTCATGCGGCACGGTCCTGGATTTTTTCATACCCCATCCGAGGCCCGCTGCATGAGAACGAAGATGCTTCTTTCCTTGCAAATCTTGACTGAGTCCCGAACGTCGAAGCTGTTTCGGCTCTGTATCTTCTCTCTCGCCATCTTCAGTATGGCTTCTTTGAACATCAATCTCCACATTAATCTTCAAATTCAGTTCAATATCTTTCCTTAGAACTACGTATCTCTCATCATCTGTAATGGGGCCGCCTTGATTTTCTTGAAAATCAACCTCCTCATTACTTTTCATATTCGTATCTTCCCGTCGAACTTCTTGAATCTCATCACGTTTACTGGGGCCTCCTTGATGTTGTTGAACATCATTATCTATCTTCTGACTGGAACTCAAGTTTTGGAGGACTTCTGTAGACAGAGCTCTGATATTTGCGTCAGATGAAAATGCTTCCAAGTTAGTCAATACACGATTAAGAACGTTAAAGGCTTGAGGTTTTCTTGTGGAACTTAAAGTTAATAGACTGCGAAGAGCATCGCACTTCGCTGCATTGGACACGCTTTCATCTTCAAGCTTACTTCTAATATCACCGAACATATCGTCGGTTGTTGGAGAAGATGATTTAGTAGACCATAACCCATTGGTAAAATCTTTAATGGCATTGAAGATTTTTCGAAAAACGTTTTCCCCGGACATTCTATCTTCTTTACTTCTTTCTCCTCTCTGCGTGGGCTGTTTCTTTCTTCTCTGTTGTCTGCGTCAGTGCGTTGGCTGTGGGATAATTTCTATTTTATGTGGGTGGGTTTATATATCGTGGGGGTATATAGGTATATATATACCTTTTGATAACCGTATTTAGGTATAGGGGGGCCTATAACTATAAGTTTAGGCTATCTAGCTTTCTCAAAAAAAAAAAAAAAAAAAAAAAAAAAGCTTTCCACAAACTAACTGGTAACTTTTATTTTTTAGAAAAAACTAAATGGTAACTAATTGGAAATTCAGGTCAATTTTGCTTAAAACCACATCTAGATAGAAAATCATGTAACAAGTGTGTGTATATATATATATATATATAATTAAAATCATCACTCACGCTAGTGCAAAAAAGAAAAAGAAAAAAAAGACTAAAAATTACAAATTTGTTCCTCACCTATAGGTAGTATTAAATTTGGCTCATCAAATATGAATTGTGTCAATTTTGTTCGGAAATTTAGACCCCAGTTGATAGAATTAACAAGTTTTAAATCCAAGTTATTAATTAGATTTATTATGAATAAAACTTGTTAAAACAAACAAACATCAATATCATGTCAAAATAATATGCAGCAGAAAAGCAAATAAGACAAGATATGATGACTCAGAAAACCAATGAAACCAACCAGTTTCACAGTAAAAAACTTGGGGGGAAACCTTCCCAAAAAGCAATCCACTATAGTAAAGAGAAGTTTCAGATCTAGTACAAAACATTTGTCCCTAAACTCTACAATCCCCGTAGATGAACTCACAGCAGAAACCTTCAACCGCTTCAGAACCTCTGAACTCTTCAATATATGAATGCCACCCTTTTTGTTGCACGAATCCCAGTACATGACTAACCAATTGCGCAGATCCCAGTACGCGACTTCATCACCAACTAGAAGAAGAATGATGGCTGCAAAGTTCTTCACTTCATCAAGAATGAAGATCAATAAGCACTTGATTACAAAACCCTAAGGCGCAAAGACGCAGTAGCTTCTTTCAGAGAGAATAAGGCATCGATCACCTTTTGCATATGTTCTCCTTGTATTCTCTTATATGACGGCCTCTAAAATAAGTCTTATATAGGTCTAGGGTTGTGAGAAAAGAAACCCTACACAAATAAATAAGCCTGGCCCAAAAATCAGATCTGAAAATCTGAATTCCCGTAACCTCGATTGATCGGGAGGTGTCGAGCTTTATTAAACCTCGATAGATAGCTAGGTGTTGAAGAGGTGTCAAGAAGTTATCAAGAGGACAGGAGCTTTCTCGATTGATCCACCAGCTGTCGAGAAGGTGTCAAGCAGTTGTCGAGCTATCTGTCCACAGGTGTCGAGCTATCTGTCTAGCTTTATTAAACACCTTTTCTTCACTTGTTTCTTGGTCCAATCTTCATGGCTTTAATACTAGACTTGAACAACATGCTCTTTGAAGTATTAAACACATCCTAGATCTACCAAAATACAAGTAAAGTGCGTTTTGTCAAATGATTAGCCAACTATACAAAATATGTCCTTAACAATCTCCCCCTTTGGCAATCCGCGACAAAACCACAACAAACAAATGAACATATGAGAGAAGTCATAAATCACTTAACTCATATTCACTTGTTACATACAATAAAATCTATCTTAATACAAACTCTTGAAAAACTTTGCAAGAAGAGAGTTCATGGCAAGTAGACTTTGACAACTTGTATTTCTAAAACAATTTAAACAAAACTCATCAAGGCATCTTTGTGTGAAACAGAAATAATAGATTGCATACAAGTAAAGAAACATGTGTATAAAGATAGAAAAGAAACAACACATGTAAGGATAGGTGAAAGAACCATACATTAGCATATAAAGAAGATAAGCACAATGTATGTAAACATGGTCACAAGACCCAAGGTACAAGAAGAAGGAGGTAAGCACTCCCTCTAACAAGATGAAACACATCTCCCCCTTACAAAGGCATGTATTTCTCCCCTTAACATGTAGAATCTTAAAGAAAGAAACCACAAAGTCTCCACAATTTCTCCCCCTTTTTGTCATGATTGACAAAGGGTACAAGAATCTAGAAAGTTTCATCCGAAAGACATAAAGATGATCAAGGGGGCACAAGAAATCCGTAAAAAGTAATGAAACAAGATGCTATAAATGACAAGATAATAGAAAGATGCAAAACATAGGAAAAACAAATCTCTCAACAAGAAAAATGTTAAGCACATGGATCCCAAAACACACACACACATACACTAAACAAGTCTAACCAATTTTATATTTCAAAAATAAGTCAAGACAGTTTAGTGAGCATACATAAGCACATGTAAATCTAGTGATGGCCAAATCACATTGTACCTGCACATGTATCAAGAGTAGCAAAGAATATTGCGTGTTGTGTGTGAAAAATATTGCAAGATTGCATAAGTGTATACATGTTATGATGATTTTAGATATGAGAAAATCACTTTAACACACACACAATCATAGCTGTTTGATGGGGACTATCACCTTCGAGGTATATCCTGTAACTCTCACATCTCCTAGAATACACGCTTGCAATCATTCTTAAAGCATTTTTGATCTTTTTGCTTTTTATTTTCTTTGCATATTTTCTTTATTTAGCATATCATGTATGGGCATATAAGAGAGAGAAAAGAAATACCCAATGATATTTGACATTCCAATTTTGCTATGCCAAAGCACACAAATGTCATTGACATCACACTTTTGCTATGCCGAAGCATACAGATGTCATTAATGATTGGCAGGAAACAGTGGTGAGATGGTTATTTATACCTTTCTCTTAGGATTTTCTAGTCCTACCTGTCAAAAAGAGTGATATGAGTGTTAAGTCTAAGAGATAACTTAATCTTACTCATCACAAACAAGAGCCTCAAAGCTCACTTGCTTAATTGTGCATAGAGATGCTCATTTAAGTTACAAGAGATACAAAGTTTAGAAAACTTTGTTTCAATGGCCATCCAAGGTACACAAGTACCATTGTACACAAAACACACACTGTTTTTGTATTTTTCTGATTTTTCTCTTTTTATTTTTATTTTGAAAATAAAACAAAATAAAAACTAAACAACCAAACAAAAACAGACAAACAACATAAAAGCATGATAGAAATATGCAAATGCATGAAAACATGATTCCAAAAGCAAATAAGAAATCAAGCACAAAAAGTATCTTACTTTAGATAGAAAGAATTAAAGCAGAGGACAAACTAATAAGACAATTAAGTCTTAGGCTCTTTTCTCACCCACACAGCACGAGTCTTTGGCCGTGAAGATGAAAATGCACATGTCCTAGTATGTCTACTAAAGGACATAGAAGAATTAGAATTCTCTTGAAATTGAGTTAAAAAGCTCAAAAATTTTAATAACTCTCCAAACAAAGGTGTAGGTCCTTGAGAGGAAACTTGTGACCATTTGGACAATTGCTTTTGAGGATACAACTTAAAGCAATTAGGACGAATGTGTCTAGAAGCACCACAATGATGACAAACATAAGGCTTAACAAAGGATTTAGAATTAGCCAGATCAGTTTTGGATTTCATACCTTTATTACCTTTATCAGATTGTGGCACAAAGACAGTCCTTGATCTAGAAGCCGTGGAAGAGGAGGGGCCGAAGGAGATAGCATATCCTAAGCCAGTCTTGTCAAAACTAGGTTTATGAGCACTCAATACCTCATCAAGATTTGCACTAGACATCCTCTCTATTTGAGTTATAGCTTGACTAAGCTCAACCTCAAGATTCTTGACCTTCTCTTCTAATGAGGTGTTCTCCACAACAAGAGTCTCAACCAACCTTGTAGTATCATCTAGCTTGACTAACAGATTAGCTTTTTCAACTTTTACCTCATTAAGCTCTTTTCTACAAAGATGAGAAGTCTTTTCAGATTTTATGAATTCAGTGCATAGCTTATCATAGGCTTCCTGAAGGGTCATCTTCTTGGATACTTCATCATCAGAAGAATCCTCATTGTCACTAGCACTCTCCACAATCACTTTATCGGTTGAGGCAGCAAAGGCCATAACGTGACAACATTCATCCACATACTCATCAGAAGAGTCATCCTCAGTAGCACTCCAAGTAGCAATCAACCCTTTCTCTTTTGGCTTTTCGGTCTTTTCCTTCATAAGGTAATTCGGACACTCTATCCTCATATGACCAAAACCTTTGCACTCATGGCATTGAATAAGAGGTTTCTCATTCTTGCCCTTCCTAGAGGATTTAGATTTCCTCAGAGGTATGCCCTTATCCTTTTTCCTAAACTGAAGAAGCTTGATAATCTCATCAGTTATGAAAGTTAAATCCTCATCTTCATCTTCACTTTCATCTTCGTTTTCAGAGTCCTCAATCTCTTCCTCTATACCCTTAAGAGCCAAGTTTTTACTCTTTCCACCTTTTCCCATTGAGCCTAATCCCATCTCATAGGTTTGAAGGTTCCCTACAAGCTCAGTCAAAGGAATTTGATCAATGTCCTTGATTTCTTCAATAGCAGTGATCTTGGCGTGGAATCTTTCAGGTAAGGACCTAAGGATTTTTCTAACAATCTTGGATTCTGCTATACATTCTCCAAGGTTGAAGGCAGAATTCACAATATCCTTGAGTTTGGCATAGAACTCATCAAAGGTCTCATCCTCCTCTATCCTTATTTCTTCAAAACTGCTAGTGAGTTGTTGAAACTTCACAGTCTTTACTGCCTTGGTACCTTCATAGGTGGTCTCAAGAATAGTCCATGCTTCCTTGGCAACTTCTGTGGATGATATTTTCTTGAATTCCTCATTGGTCACCCTACAGAACAAAGCATTCAAGGCCCTACTGTTGAAATTTGCTACTATGATTGTTGCATCATCCCAATCCACCAGCGCTTCCTTTGGCTTAATCCAGCCAACTTCAACAACTTGCCATACCTGTTTACCTAGAGCCTGCAAAAAAACTTTCATACGAACTTTCCGGTACGCATAATTAGTTCCATCAAATAAATGAGGTATATATAAAGATTGTCCTCTATCCATGACAACAGGGGTCAATGGAACACGCTCAAGAAATTAATCCAATCAGAGTGAACTAGCTCTGATACCACTTGTTGGGAAATTTAGACCCCAGTTGATAGAATTAACAAATTTTAAATCCAAGTTGTTAATTAGATTTATTATGAATAAAACTTGTTAAAACAAACAAACATCAATATCATGTCAAAATAATATGCAGCGGAAAAGTAAATAAGACAAGATATGATGACCCAGGAAAACCAATGAAACCAACCAGTTTCACAGTAAAAACTTGGGGGGAAACCTTCCCAAAAAGCAATTCACTATAGTAAAAAGAAGTTTCAGATCTAGTACAAAACCTTTATCCCTAGACTCTACAATCCCCGTAGATGAACTCACAGCAGAAACCTTCTACCGCTTTAGAACCTCTGAACTCTTCAATATATGAATGCCACCCTTTTTGTTGCACGAATCCCAGTACGTGACTAACCAATTGCGCGGATCCCAATACGCGACTTAATCACCAGCTAGAAGAAGAATGTTGTCTGCAAAGTTCTTCACTTCATCAAGAATGAAGATTAAGAAGCACTTAGTTACAAAACCCTAAGTCGTAAAGATGCAGTAGCTTCTCTCAGAGAGAATAAGGCATCGGTCACCTTTTGCATATGTTTTCCTTGTATTCTCTTATGTGACGGCCTTTAAAATAAGCCTTATATAGGTCTAGGGTTGTGAGAAAAGAAACCCTACACAAATAAATAAGCCTGGCTCAAAAATCAGATCTGAAAATCTGAATTCCCGTAACCTCAATAGATACCTCGATCGATCGGGAGGTGTCGAGTTTTATTAAACCTCGATAGATAGCTAGGTGTCAAGAAGCTATCGAGAGGACAGGAGCTTTCTCGATCGATCCACTAGCTGTCGAGAATGTGTCGAGATTGCGATAAGAAAACACCTTAAAAGCTCGATAGATAGCCAGCTGTCGAGAAGGTGTCGAGCAGCTGTCGAGCTATCTGTCCACAGGTGTCGAGCTATCTGTCTAGCTTTATTAAACACCTTTTCTTCACTTGTTTCTTGGTCCAATCTTTATGACTTTAATACTAGACTTGAACAACATGTTTTTTGAAGTATTAAACACATCCTAGATCTACCCAAATTCAAGTAAAGTGCGTTTTGTCAAAAGATTGGCCAACTATACAAAATATGTCCTTAACAAATTTATTAGTTATTCAACTACTTTTTTTTTTTGAAACGAGAGTATCCTTACATAAATATTCACAATAAAGTCTAATGAATCCAAGGTTGTTAAAATCAAGATCATATTTTGAATTGATGAAGGTATTTTATGGATCAAATCAAGCATCGTAAGATCATACTTTTATTTGAAAAAAAAAATTGGCAATTACTTTTGTACATTGAATAGTCAATAAAATTATGAATTATCCATTGAAAAACAAAATTTTATTTCAGTATATAGTTTAATTTTGATACTCTACATCACTAGACTATAAATCAAATTTTTAATTTTTGTATATACTAGCCTCCTCACACACGCTTTGCACATACGATGAAGGTTTTTTTTTTTTTTTGTTTTTTTAAATTTTGGTCTAGTATCATAGTTTTCAATTTATATGTCTCTTTTTGTGCACTGAAAATCTGTGGTGAATTTAAGTTTGCTAAATTCCTAGGTATTTTTCTATTCAAAATAAAAAAAGAACATAGAAGAAGCAAGGAAAAAAAAGAGTGTGTTTGTTTAAATTTTTAAAAAATGATAAAACATGAGAAGAAAAATATAGTGCGTCTGTTTAAATTTCAAACAGTATAAAAGATAAGGAGATTCTAAACTACTGAGAACGTGGGTTTATTATGAGGTTTTAAATTGTGGGCTTTTATTTTATCAATTCATCTCCTTTAATTGAAAACCTGCAAGTGAGCATGGAGGGATATTTTGGGATATCCAAGACTTAAAGTCATAGCTTAAATAGCTTGAAAGCCCTTTAAATAGTAGTTAGATATAAATATAGATAAAGTCTATTGGTTATGTTTTTTCTATTTTTCTATTAAAACGTAAAGGGGACAATACCATTTAGTCTCTACGTTGTCATAACAATTAATTTGGTCCATGTTATTTTCAATACGTAATCAATTTGGTCACTACCGTTAAATCACTAACTAAAAACATCTTCATAACAAATGGTGTGTTATTTCTTGATGATGAGGAAAAGATAAGGTTCCTAAAAAGTTTATATTATATACATGTTGTTTCCTTTGATGATGACCTGCAGATACTCTATCTTAAAACTTCAAACACCATCCTTTCATATTGCCTAGAGACCTGACAATTAGCAAAAGCTATGTGCTCTGATCCTTCTTCATTTGACTTGCACAAATTCGATAATTATCCATTAATCTTCAAAGCTTACCAGTTTAGACAATAGTCTTCTTTCACATACTAGCCAAGAGTAAGATGCCCTGTAGTTTCATTTGCTCCAAATGTATCTATCAATATATTCTTAACTTGCTCTTATTTCGACGTACTATGGATTTTGTGACTCAATTTTGAAAATGTAAAAACTTCATAATATTGTGTTTCTTTAGCTTATAGATCTACCTCTTAGGATGTATGTTTTATGACTTTGGTTCTAATTCAGTCTTGTTTGGTTACTTTGGTAAAATTCTTACAAAAAAGAATCAATATTTTAGTAGAAGCATTGTTTGGTTGATAAGATCACAACTTGTTGAGAAAAAAATTGTACCATTATATTGATTTTGGGGCTTAAGACAAAAAATTGGAAGAAAGTTTATATGTTATTTAAATAGATATTTCATATGTATTCAAAGCAACCTCTTGTTACTTTCTTATTGATATTTACAAGCTATTGTTACTGCTGAATGAGCAATAATTTTGCCTCTTTTTTAGTGGGAAAATCTCTTTTTATTTTTGATTTTTTAGTGAAATGAAAAATGGTCATATGTGATAGGTTAGAACACTTTTCAACTTCTTTATCAAACAAGTTTTCAAATTTTGGTTTTAATAACACAGTTTGACCCACACCGTACTAATTTTTTTAGATGGAAGCAGGCTTGCGCTCTATTGTTTATGATAGTAAGTTTCCAATTGGCAAGACTTGTAGGCAACAAGTTCTTCCAGTTGTATAAGTGATCTTCTAGTTCTATATGTGGAAAAGCCTTTTATGTTTAACTTATTAACATGAATAGTTGATTCTGATAATGGTTAAGAAATGTTTATTTGATCAAAGCTCAAAAGGTATATAATAGGGCTTTGCAAGTGTACTTAAATATATGATCTACATGCCATTTTCTAAAATTGCTTGCAATTACAAATAAGCTCTACAATTGAGATAGAAACAAAGCTTAATAGTAAAAATTCAATTAAAATTTATTTCAGTCCATTTTCAGAACAAATTTAAAGTTCTGAGTGTCCACCCTAACACTTCATGAGTGTGAGTGTGTAACAAAGAATTTCTAAGAGTTTTAAGTTGTAAGAATTGAAATTTCCAAGAGTTTGACATTTATTATGTTCAAATAACTATTTCACTAAGGTTTCTTCCCACTTTTTTTCCCTAAATTTTATTTTTAAAGCACTTTCAAAAAAAAAAAAAAAGGTTTTTTTCAATATCAAATACTTTAAAAAAAAAAAAAAACTATTTTTTCTTTCCAACTTGTTAGGTTCTAAGGTCTTAGGATTTTATGTATTTAAAACTCTAATTTGTAATGTTGGCAAACCATGATCAAAACAATGTATTTAGTCTTGTTTAAGATAGCTCAAAGTTGGTTAAATATTGTAAAGTTGGAATCGAGTAACTGCAGAAGCATTGGGGATTCTCGGCCTGGCTCGATCGATCGAAGGTTAGACTCGATCGATCGAAAGTCGGCCCAGATGCGTTTTTCTGCAGAATTCCAACTCAGCCCTAACTCTTTAAAACGTTTAGGGTTTTATGTTTTTGCCCTAGGTATATAAGGCAAACCCTAGCCACGTTTTTCAGAGTTGCACAAGTTGTATTGTTGCTCATACATTGCGGTTTTGTGTAAATCTCTTGTGAGATCTAGAGGAGCTTTCCTTTACACAAAGCTTAGGGTTTTCAAGGTTGAGATTACATCAACATCTTGATGATCAACTTGGTTGCTACCTTTGAAGCTTAAAAGAATATCAAGCATGGGTGCTTGTAGCTGATTGAGGAATACAAAGAAAGAAGTAGTCCGTGGACTCGGAGCCTGCGCGTGGTCGTATCAGGAAGTTACTACTGGTGTGTAGCATTCGGAAGTCAAGCGGGGAGCTTGCAAGTCCTTTTGTAAGAACTTCAATTCTTTCTTAGTGGATTCCGTTTTGCCTTGAGGATCGGTGGGTAAAATCCTCCCCAGGTTTTTTACCGGTTTGGTTTTCCTGGGTGATCATATCTTGTGTTATTTATTATTCCGCTACTTTATATGCTTGATATGATTATTTGATTGTTTTAACCTAGAATTGTTTAATTTGACTAAGTAACAACTTGGCTAATTAATCTAGGCTACGCAATCTAATTGTGATTTAAGGGGTCTAAATTTTCAACAAGTGGTATCAGAGCAGGTAGCTCTTCTTGTTTTAGATCTTTTGATCTAAGAGCTGATCCTTGACCCCTGTTGTCATGGATAATTTGAAGTGTCTTTCTGATCATGTTTCTGCTCATGCTTCTGTTGATTTTATTGATGCCTGTGATGTTTTGAATAAAAAGGACACTATTGTTTCTGCTGATTTTTTTGATGCTTTTGAAACTCTTCGTAAGGAATTATCTAAATCCTTGAAAATTGCTAAGAAATTTAAAGAAGAGTTAAAATTGGCTAATCTTGAAAAAGAGGAATTGCTTGTTAGATTAGTTGAATCTAATAAAAAGAATGAATTTTTGAGAAATCAAATTTCCTCTCAAGATGAGAAGATGAAAAGCTTGGAACAAGAGTTAGCTGAGTCTAAAGCTAAACTTGAAAATTTGATTAGTACCAAGCCTGCTGATGATAACAGAATTGTTTCTGTTTCTCTTAAGCCTAAAACTGAGAAAGTTTATATCCCTCCTTTTAAGAGGAATAATAAAGAAAAGGCTTATTGTGCTAGGTTAGACAAAGGTAAAAGTTCTGATGTAGACGCTGAAGTTTCTAAACCTATGTCTAAATTTACTACTTGTGTGCAAAAGAAATTTGTTTTTGTGCCTACCTGTCACCTTTGTGGTGTTGTTGGTCATATTCGACCAAATTGTTCCTTGTTGAGGCAAAAACCAAAATCTGAGACTAGATTTGCTGTTAGGAATACTGATGTTCCTAAATTTGTTCCTGTTTGTCACTTTTGTGGTGTCTCCGGTCACATTCGTCCTAATTGTCATAAATTGAAATTTAAGCATTCTGTATGTCAATCTAGGATATGTGATGATGTTTCTCCTGCCATAAGTCCATATAAATTGTTTCATATGCTTTTGAAAAATTTGAGCTTGTTGGGTTGTGAAAGGAATTTGCAGGATTTTAGTCTGTCTCAGAAGATTGGTGTAATCCCTCAAATACACTCTGCTTCTCATGGATTTTCACCTACAAAGCCGAAGACTCGTGCTATATGGGTGAGAAAAGAGCCTTTAAGGTGAGTGTTGCTGACTTGTCCCTGTTTTAATTCTTTCTATTGTTTGTGGACATGTCTTGTTTCTGTTTTTTGTTGCTTTGTTTTTTCTAAGTTGTTTTTTTATTAAAAAAAAAATCCAAAAACATTGAAAAATTTCAAAAAGACAAAAATATTTTATTTTGTGTCTTGTTTTATTTTTCTTGAGGATTACATGAGTTTTGATATCTCTCTTGATTTAGAACATGCTTGACATTGTGGAGAAACTTGAATAGTTTGTGCTAAGCTATTTTTGATTTTGTGTGAGGATGTACTAGTTTGTACATGTACTCATGGGTTAATTAAGAAATTGATATTTCTTATTTGTGTACCCTCTATAGCTTAGTTAAGCACTGTCATGCATTGCATTTGCATTGATCATTTAGCACAATGTGTTTTTTTGTTTTTGGTCATAAATTATTATTCAAAATCTCAACAAGTGGTTATAACGTTTGTTAAAACCAAAAAGATTTTTGTGTTTTGTAGTATAGATCTTGGATTGATAATCAAGGATTGGCCATATTAATTTTACATAACATGTTTATGTAACTTGTTTAGCTTGGATGAGCTTATTCATTGCACTTTACTAGTTAAAGTTTTGTAGTGCATGTTGTGTGGGAAAGATGTTTGTGGTTATTAATCACTTTGTCTTAATCTTGAAGTCACATGTTATTTGACTGTCGGACTTGATCCTTTTGAGAAAGGCATAAATAACCATCTCACCACTGTTCACTAGCCAATCATGAACACCTTAGTGCATATCATAAGATTTTGTGCTCGAGAAAGTGTAGCACATGCACAAAAAGAACATAAGGTGTAGCCTCAATTAATTCATTTAATTAAAACTGGTGTATACTATTAGGCTTGATGCCAATTCACTTAATTCAAACCGGTGTGTACTATTAGGCGTGATGCCAATTCACATAAATAAGAGGCAAAAATGAAAGAAACTAACATGATTGCAAGCTTTTGTTCTAGGAGATGTGAGAGTTATAGGATGTAACTCTTTAGGTGATAGTCTCTTTTAAATTCTATGTGATGAATTTTGTAGACTTTGTGATTGATTGCTATTCACATATCACCTCACATGTATCTCAAGCTTTTGCTAGTTGCACACACTACACAAGTTACTCTTTGTTAAACTTGGTACATTATATTGTGTGTGATCTTGTTGTGGCCATCCAAGATTAAAAGTTCCTTGATTTTAATGCAAAATGTGTTTCAAGTTTGAAAATTTTGACAATATCTTGAGATTTGTGCACAACATATTTGTTGCTTAAGAAAATTCAATGGGAAAATGATTGAAACTTGTTTTTGAGAAAATTGGGTTTAAAAATTTTGGTTTTTTGAAAAACCATTTCATTCCATCTCATACTCATGCATTTGTTTCTTCTATTTCAATGCTTTGAGGAGTGTTTTCAAAAAGTGCTTGGTGATTTTCAAAACCTGTGTTTTTTTTCTCAAAATTTAGTGAGATTCTGCCCATTTCGATCGATCCAACCTGATTTTCGATCGATCGAAAAAGTGCCCTCAATTGTCTCAGAATGACTGTGTCATTCGATCGATCGAATGTAATTTTCGATCGATCGAAGATCGCGGAGAAGCTTTTTTTAAAAAAAGGGTTTGTTCTTGATCCGAATTGGGGCTTTTGTGAAATTGAGTTGAATTTGATGAAATTGGCTTGTTGTTTTGATGAAATTAGGAATTATACTCTATGTGATGTGTTTAGTAATGTTCAATTCATCAATTTGTTTAAAAAATTTCAACAAGTGGTTTTCAATTTTTGGGGTTTTTGGTAGAAATTCCCTGCTCGAGCCAATTTTGTCAATTTGATCTCAATTGAACTTAATTCTACTGCATTAGAGCATGCATCATGACATATTTTGTCTTGCATCTTTTATGTTTAGGATTCACATGCATTGCATTGATTTCTGTATCCATCTTGCAGTTTTGCAGTCATATCTCTCATTGTTTTCACACATAGCATGCATACACTCTGCTACATTGGGTACTCAACTTGATCAAAAAATTGATTGATTAATTTTTGAGCTATGTACTTTCTAGTATATGTTTTTTTATGTGTGCACTGTAGAAAATATTTTTCTTAAGAGATATGATGGATAATCAATGTGCAAATATTTTCTCTACTCGTGCAACTGTTTATGGGTCACATAATGCCATGTTTGCTTTTTATTGAAAGAGAGAATATTTTTTCTTCATGTGTATCCTCACCTTAGTTTTTAACTTTGCTTTGTGTGTTTTTAACTTTGGTCCTCCTGGTAAGGATGTTCCTGATCCTGCTGGTGGTGGTGCTGCTGCTTTTCCCACCCCTTTGTTTTCCCCAAATCTGTTTTCCCAAAACATGTTTTGTTTTTCCTATTTTTATAGGGGGAGAAGCTTATTTTGAACCTTTGTTGTTCATAGGGGGAGTTGTCTCTATTTTCTATAGAGCTGATCTTTTGTTCCCTTGATTCTCTGTTTTCTCTTATCCTTTGTTGCGTGTGTTGTCTGTTTACTCTTTGTATGAGTTGTCTTTGTCAATGCGTGACAAAAAGGGGGAGAAATTGTTGATTTATGGGAATCATGTTTGTCTTGTTTAGGGGGAGTTGAATGTCTTGTTTAGGGGGAGTTGAAATTATTTTTGAAAGGGAAGAAAATAAAAACTTTTTGTTGTATCTAACTTAGGGGGAGAGTTAGTTTACTTTTGTTTTTATTTCTGTTTCTTGTTCACTGCTCATTGATTTATATTTATGAGTTGCTTCATTGATATATTTCTTTATTTTGTGTTGTGTGAATCTTACAAGAATATTATACCTATTTATATTCTATTTGCTGCCACACATGCGTTTATGTGTTTGTTGAGTATTTCAGGAATATACAGGTTGATTCGACAAAGCTGCTGTCTACACTTGCAACCGATGGATAGTAGTTAGGTTGAACTTAGTTTATGAGCATTATTTTGTAAAGGGCTATTTACTTGTAAACTTTGAGCTTTTAATTTGTGTTTTGTCACGGATTGCCAAAGGGGGAGTTTGTTAGGTTCTAAGGTCTTAGGATTTTATGTATTTAGAACTCTAATTTGTAATGTTGGCAAACCATGATAAAAATAATGTATTTAGTCTTGTTTAAGATTGCTCAAAGTTGGTTAAATATTGTAAAGTTGGAATCGAGTGATTGCAGAAGCATTGGGGATTCTTGGCCTGGCTCGATCGATCGAAGGTTAGACTCGATCGATCGAAAGTCGGCCCGGATGCGTTTTTCTGCAGAATTCCAACTCAGCCCTAACTCTTTAAAACGTTTAGGGTTTTATGTTTTTGCCCTAGGTATATAAGGCAAACCCTAGCCACATTTTTCAGAGTTGCACAAGTTGTATTGTTGCTCATACATTGCGGTTTTGTGTAAATCTCTTGTGAGATCTAGAGGAGCTTTCCTTTACACAAAGCTTAGGGTTTTCAAGGTTGAGATTACATCAACATCTTGATGATCAACTTGGTTGCTGCCTTTGAAGCTTAAAAGAATATCAAGCGTGGGTGCTTGTAGCTGATTGAGGAATACAAAGAAAGAAGTAGTCCGTGGACTCGGAGCCTGCGCGTGGTCGTATCAGGAAGTTACTACTGGTGTGTAGCATTAGGAAGTCAAGCAGGGAGCTTGTAAGTCCTTTTGTAAGAACTTCAATTCTTTCTTAGTGGATTTCGTTTTGCCTTGAGGATCGGTGGGTAAAATCCTCCCCAGGTTTTTTACCGGTTTGGTTTTCCTGGATGATCATATCTTGTGTTATTTATTATTCCGCTGCTTTATATGCTTGATATGATTATTTGATTGCTTTAACCTAGAATTGTTTAATTTGACTAAGTAACAACTTGGCTAATTAATCTAGGCTACGCAATCTAATTGTGGTTTAAGGGGTCTAAATTTTGAACACAACTAATAACCAATCGTGTTTTGGAATTCGAGAAAAAAAAAATTCACATTCCAATTCCTCTTCCTCTAAATCCTTAGCTTAGTCATCTCATCTGTATTTGCCACCTTCAGAGATGTTAGGGAGATAAACACCTTGAGGAGTTTTCTTAAGTAATTAATATAACATATCGAGACACACTTAAACCCAAAAGGCTTAACCCTAATGGGTGTATACTCAATTATGTTATATTAATCATTCATTCTTCTCATCGTTATTCAATGTGCTACTTCATTCACACGTGTATACCCAACAATCTCCCTCTCACATGTGAGTCTCTACCTCTTTGTGGGCTTCAACACCTCTCTGTGGGCCATGAACAAATCCTACTCACTCCCTCTTGCCTAATGGGCTTTTTCCTTCACTAGTGCATCATCCATGGGTCTCCACGTGTCAATCTCGCATATCTTTTATCCTTCACTAGTCGCGGACCCATGTGTTGCGGGTGATAAATTATTTATTTATTTTTTTTATGATTGTGTTATTATTTTGAATAATTTTCAATGTATCACTACTTGAAAAAACAATCCAGTGTAAAAACATGTAAATTAACAGGTAACTTGTGAGCAACTTGTGGGTAAAATAGTAATTAAAACGGTGACAGGTGTCCACATCATTGAACACCAAGACCTTTTTTTTTTTTTAATCTTTTGATAAATGAACACAAACACTCACATGCAAATACACACTCAAACACTAAAAAAATATATAATATTTTATGTCATCTATCTATAGTGTCTTCCTACTTGGTAAGTAAGTTCACACAAGTATCATGAAGCCCATTTTTCTAAGACTATTTGGAGATTCCTGTCTTTATGCAATTCCGTTAAAAATTAAAATATCACAAGGTAAGACCAACCCAAAAACTTAAACTATAATAGTTTCTTAGACCAACCTCATTCTTTTTAATCTCCCTCCAT
Organism: Quercus glauca; assembly: GCA_023736055.1. Taxonomy (NCBI): domain Eukaryota; kingdom Viridiplantae; phylum Streptophyta; class Magnoliopsida; order Fagales; family Fagaceae; genus Quercus; species Quercus glauca. Next base: position 70,667,529 of record CM043318.1, read on the forward strand.
TTTTGCTTTTAATCTACCTTTGTTTTTACTCTTTCACTTTGTGTTAAAACCTTCCACTGCCAAGCATGTGAAGCAATACCAGTTTTGTTTTTTTGTACTTCAAAATGTATTATGTATATAACCATGTTTTGAAGCTTGGCCTTTGGTAGCAATTATTTCACAGAATGGACCTCACAAGAAGACTACATTACTGAACTTTTTTGAGAATCAAATAATTTATTGAACTTAATGATGTATATAAGGCTACATCCAGGAAATAATTAATTAACCATGTTCTAAGGCATCAAGATGGTTGCTGAAAAATTTCGTAGACACTAATCTCAATGTTGATTTCTTTTTCCTTAGCTCATCGTGCTTAAATAGTAGTGACATGACATAAGAGGCATAAATTTTAAAAAAAGTCTGCAGTTAATTAAAACTTCTCAATTTGAGGAAAATATTGCACCTACAATAGTTTAGGACGTGCCCATTAGGAAAAAAATATTACAAAAGATCCAAAGAATTTTCCAAGTGCTATGCACGGGAAAGTTAAATCGCGGTCCCAAAGAGTAACAAAAAGTTGTTTTCAGGCCCCCTAGAAGTGTTCTTACTTTTCCACGGTGCCTTCGATACTCCCAAGCCAAAAGTGCAAATTATATAGTCTCACTATTCTGCTCTATAGTTGCTGTCTAGCAAACCTCAGTTTGGCAAGAATATTGTGGGAAAAATAATGAAAGAAGCCAATATAAGTGCATCAATCAACCATAAAAAATGGATTTTCAATTCCAAATTTTCAATAAATGATCAAATCTTTCCTTTAAGTTGAAAAGGCCTTGGGCTGGGCTTTATGGTGGAAGTAAATAGATAAAGAGTGGGCTGGGATTTATTATATAGATTTATTATAGGGCTGAGATTTATTATTCTGAAATTTGTAAAAATTGTTTTAAAATTGTAGGTAAAATAAAAATGAATAAAAAATAAGAATTAGGATGACATGGCCGCTAACGCGGCGCAACGTGAGCGCAACGACATTAACCGCTACACTTCAGCTTTTAGTAATATATAGATGAGAACCTTACACCTCATCGTTGTCTAGTACCATTGGCAATAATACTCCCATTGTCTAGCACATTGGCAATAATATTCCTTTGTTGGACCTTTTCCAAGATCATTTGTGTGGGTTTTATGGGCTTGCTTGGTGCAATATACTATCCCCGCTCCAAGCTCTGATGCCACTTGTTATGGAGATAAACACCTTTTAATATAATGTATAGAGACACACTTAAACGCAAAAGGCCTAAGCCCAATGAGTATGTACTCAATTATGTTAATTAATGTGATTATCAAAAAAAAATTATGTTAATTAATGACTCATTCTTTTCATCATTATTTAATGTGAGACTTCAATCACACGTGTATGCCCAACAGTGAGACTCCGACGATTTCAATTCTAATTTAGTAACTATTTCACTAAGGTTTCTCACTAAATCCTCAAGCTGGGGTGCAATAATACTTGTTCATTGAATTTACTAGTAAGTTGTGTGTTGGATGCAACATAAGGATCATGGTCGTGCTCGTGTGGCACTGCCTCCGCTCCTCTTCTCAAGTATTCTTCCACCACAACTCCACTGAATACACAGTTGGTCCATTGTTTGCCAACGACGGAACATAGTGCTTACAAATATATTAATGTACTTGCTAATACACACACATTACTGTACAGTGTACACATGTATTTCATACAAAGAGGATCTACAATTTAGAAAATATGTCTCCAAACTGTTTTCAGATGAATCTTCTTCAACCCACTACGTGACATTTTATATATTTATCTATGTATGCTTGTGATCAAATGAGAGTTAAGTCATCTAAACTGGTTAGATTATTAATTACTTCATGTGATTAAAAGCACATGTACTTGGTTATTTTGATGATCATGTAATGAACTTGAAGAATATTCCTTCAAATGCAGTTTGGACCAAAATTCTGTTAATTTAGATTAGAAAGGCATGAAACCCAGATACTTCCTAAACTTTTTCTGTCTGACAACAGCAGCCGTGTTTTCTTGATCTGCAGCTACTATATGGCTACTGAATGGTGGGGCCAGATTGTGAGAATTTGATGATGAACCTTCATTCCTGAGGTTTGGCTTCAAAATTTTGCTTCCTTGACAGTGCACAGCTGATTCGGGTGTAGAACTATCAGTTTTGAGGATTTCTGAAGGTATCAACATTTTTTCTCTATTAAGAGATCCTGCAGAGCAAATATAAATTACATTAATTGATGTATATTATTATAGAGAAACAACAGTAGCAATTGATAGTAGAAGGATATTCCCTATTTACAGCAATAAAAGAAAGTCTAACAAAAGCTCAGATATTAGTATGGGCATCAAATTTGATGAGAGTGCTATAATAATTGAACAGGAGAAATTCAGAACTCAGTAGAAGATGGTTGAACTGCAACAGATTACAGACATACTGGGAATCTAAAATGTTAGGACATATGTGTTCACACTTAAGAACATATGTCATATTTTATGTAAATTGGCTAATCCTTTGACAAAACGCACTCTACTTGTAATTGGGTAGTTCTAGGTGTTTTTAATACTTCAAGAAACTATGTTTCAAGATCAAGTGTTGAAGTCATCAAGTCTGTCCAAGAAAAAGCAAGTAGAAGTGCAGAATTCTTAAAGCTCGACACCTGCTCGACACCTACCTCGACACCTGCTAGCTGTCGAGACTTAAAAAGTCAGAATTCTAATCTGATTTTCTTGGGATCCATGAATGTGTTTTTGGGCCTTCTTTTCTTCTAACCCTAAACATATTTAAGGAGTGTTTTAAGAGCCGTCAACATAGACACAAGTTGCATAAGCATTGAGCAATCCTTGTTCAAGCAAATTGTGCTCTAAGACGAAGTTCTTAACCTAGATCATCTTCTTCAAGAAGTTGCTGTGTATTGTGCACCTTAGGGTTTTGTGACCAAGCATCTTCCTGATCTTCATGCATAGGATGATTTGAAGAACTCTGCAGCCAACCTCTCATTCTAAAGTTGGTGATTGAAGTCGCGTACTGGGATCCGCGCATCTGGTTAGTCACGTACTTGGGAGCCGTGCATCAAAGGTGGGAACTGTCGCTACAGATCAAGTCCAATAGGGTTCAACTGTAGGTTGGTAAGGTACTTGGGATTCCTTATTTGTAACCGCTTGATTTGATAATAGTGGAGTTTCGGGAGTGGTGACCTGAAAATCACCCGGTGGGGTTTTTGCCGTTAGGGTTTTTCCCCATTCGTGAACAAATCACCGTGTCATTTATTTTCCGCTGCATATTTAGTTATTCGGTGATTTGTTTGTGCTGCCACGTATTTGCATGTTAAATTAATTAATTAATAACTTGACTAAATTAATTAATTAGTTTAAATCACAAGGGGTCAATCAATTTGTGGCCTATCAAGTGGTATCAGAGCAGGCACACTCTGATTAGGTTTAATCTTTGCTATGTTTGATCCATTGACCCCTGTTTGTCATGGATAGAGGACAATCTCTTATTATACCTCCTTTATTTGATGGGACTAACTATGCCTACTGGAAAGTACGCATGAGAGCTTTTTTGCAGTCCTTAGATGAGAAGGTGTGGCAAGCTGTGGAGATTGGCTGGACAAAGCCAAAAGAAGCGCCGGCTGATTGGGATGAAGCCAAGATCAAGGCGGCGAACTTCAACAGCAGAGCGTTGAATGCTCTATTTAGCGCTGTCACCAATGAGGAGTTCAAGAAGATATCCTCAACAGAAACTGCCAAGGAGGCGTGGACCATCCTTCAGACAACCTATGAAGGAACAAAGGCTGTCAAGGATTCAAAGCTACAGAGGCTCACTACTAGCTTTGAAGAAATTAAGATGGAGGAGGATGAGTCGTTCGATGAGTTCTATGCCAAGCTGAAAGACATAGTGAACTCAGCCTTCAATCTTGGGGAAACCATCCCTGAACCCAAGGTTGTAAGGAAGGTGCTCAGATCTCTACCTGAGAGATTTCATGCCAAGATTACGGCAATTGAAGAATCAAAGGACATTGATAAAATTCCTTTGACTGAGCTGGTTGGGAACTTGCAGACCTACGAGCTAGGGTTATCAAGGATAGGCAAGTCAAGCAAGGGCAAAAGCATGGCCCTGAAGGCGAAGAGCAGTGATACTGATGAGTCTTCCGATGATGAAGATTCCAAGATGAAGTCCTACATTACGAGGCAGTTCAAGAAGTTTATGAAGAATGCCAATGGGAGGAGCTTCGACAAAGACCGAAGGCAATCCGGTTCTTCACAGTTCAAGAGCCAAGACAAAGGAAGAAAGGATGCCAAGGATGGCGGTCAGTACACTGTTCCTGCAGGACCAAAGTGTTTTGGGTGTCACGGGTTTGGACACATGAAGAATGAGTGTCCTACTTATCTGAAGAGCATTGGGAAAAGCAAGGCTCTAGCTGCAACCCTTAGTGACACTGAGCCTGAAGATGATTCCGATGATGAGGATGACGGAATCCTAAATGCTTTCACTGCTTCAGTCAATTCTACTGATGGAATTGTTGAAGAAGAAGAAGAAGAATTGGTGGACACTGAATGTGAAAAGATGGATGACAAAGATGATATCCATTCAGCCTATGAGAAGCTTTACAAGCTTTCTGAAAAGCATGAGAAGCTATACAGGCTGGCCACCAAGAAGCTCAGTGATGTGGAACTCGACAGAGAAGAATTGTCCACAAAGTTTGATGAGGCAAATCAAACTATTGGTGCACTGAGATTTGAGAATAACTTCCTGGCTGAGAAGACCAAGAAGCTTGAAGCAGAGCTGTTTCAAGTCAGAGCTCAACTGGAGAGGACTTCAAGTGCAAAACTTGATGAGATGCTCAGCAACCAGAAATCTGCTTCAGATCGAACAGGTTTAGGGTATGGTCTTTCTATCTCTAACTCTGCTTCTTCTAGTTCTACTGTTTTTGTTCCTCCTGCTAATAATGTTAAAATTGAGAACATTGATGATAAAACTGAATTAGCTAGTGAGAACATAGACAAAGAAAAATTCATCTTAGGAGCACCCCCTAAGTTAGAAAAGAAAGATGCTAAACTCCCTAAGGATAAGAAGGCTAACTCTCAAAAGCCTAAACAAAAGAAGCAGCATCTCTGTTATCATTGTGGAGCTGCCGGTCATACTCGACCTAATTGCTACAAGTGGCTAGCCACCCAACAGAGCAACAGTATGACAGCATCTGGAAGCCAAAGTCAGCTTCAATCCTCTCTTGCTCCTTTTGGAGATCTTCTGAAAGCCATCATGTTCCTTTCGAACTTGAACGGTTACAATTCTTCCCCCTCACCCCCGGTTCAAGGTTTCAATCAAAGGAAAGGCTTTTCCAAGGAGTGGAAGAAAAAGGACTCAAAGTGATTTCATCACTTTCTTTTCCCTTCTTATCCTTCTTATTTGTTGCATTGCATGTGTGTTTTGCATTTTCAATTGAGTCAGTCTAGTTTTATGCATTGTTTTGCTTGTTAACATGTTTTTGTGTGTTTACTTTCAGTTTTGTTTATTTTGTTTTTGATATAAAAATAAAAAAAAATTGAAAAATTAGAAAATACAAAAACAGTGTGTGTTTTGTGTACTTTGGTACTTGTGTACCTTAGATGGCCAATGAAACAAAGTTTTCTAAACTTTGTATCTCTTGTAGCTTAGATGAGCATCTTTATGCACAACTAAGCAAGTGAGCTTTGTGGCTCATGTTTGTGATGAGTAAGATTAGGTTATTTCTTAGACTTAACACTCATATCACTCTTTTTGACGGGTAGGACTAGAAAATCCTAAGAGAAAGGCATTAATAACCATCTCACCACTGTTGCCCGCCAATCATTAATGACATCTGTATGCTTCGGCATAGCAAAAGTGTGATGTCAATGACATTTGTGTGCTTAGGCATAGCAAAATTGAAATGTCAAAAATCAATGGGTATTTCTTTTCTTTCTCATAAGCCCATGTATGATATGCTTAAAAAGAAAATATGCAAAGAAATAAAAAGCAAAAAGATTAAAATGCTTTAAAATGGTTGCAAGCGTGTATTCTAGGAGATGTGGGAGTTATAGGATGTACCTCGAAGGTGATAGTCCCCATCAAACAGTTATGATTGTGTGTGAGTTAAAGTTATTTGCTCATATCTCAGATCGTCATAACATGTATACACTTATGCAATCTTGCGATGTTTTTCACACACAACACGCAATATTCTTTGCTACTTTTGATACATGTGCAGGTACAATGTGATTTGGCCATCACAAAGGTTTTACATGTGCTTTTGTATGCTCACTAAACTGTCATGACTTATTTTTGAAATATAAAATTTGTTAGACTTGTTTAGTGTGTGTGTGTGTTCTCGGGAGATCCATGTGCTTAAATTTTCATTGAGAGATGATTTTTGAGAGAATTATATGTTGATTGGATCTTGGTTGAGGTGCATGTCTTGATTGCATTCATGTCTGTGTTTTTCAATTCTCGAAAAACTGCATTTCAAAGCTGGCTCGACACCTTCTCGATACCTCCTCGATACCTGGTCTGCTGTCGAGCCTCTAAAGCATTTTTCTTATCGCAATCTCGACACCTCCTCGACACCTGGTGGATCGATCGAGATATCTCTGTCTTCTCGATACCTTCTCGACACCTAGTCGATCGATCGAGCTTCTGTGTTGGTTGAGCTGTTTGGTACCTCGATACCTCCTCGATACCTTAGCTGTCGAAGGCATATTCTCTCGACACCTTTCTCGACAGCATCTCGATACCTCTCGACACCTTTGCTGTCGAGATTTACTGGAGATCCTATTTAAGCCTCTGTCGCGATTTTCTTCGCATTTTTCTCGATCTCTCTTCGATCTGTCCGAGGCGGTTCGTGTTCCTGAGCAGTTTTCTTCTCTCCAACCTTCATCCAACTTGATTTCTGGCACTTTCTTGCTTCAAATAACTTGGTATGATCTTGTTTTCCTTTGTTTTTCATGCATTTCATGATTTAAATCTTAGGTTTTGGGATTTTTTTTGAAAACTTTGGGTTTTTCAAAATCTTTGAGTTTTTGTTGAAATTTTGGGTTGGTTTTTCAATAAAAAGTGTTTAAAATGTCATGCATTGCATTCCATGTGCATTAGAATGATATTTTCATGCATTTAGTTGTGTGATTCTTGTATGTGTGCTGCTAGGATTGGATTGGGTTGAGCCCATGATGCTTTTTATGTTTGCATGTAACATGATCATGCATTCCCATGCATACGTCCATTTTGTTCAATATATTGTCATATTTGAACTGTTTGGGACTTTTCTGATTGTCTACCTCTTTATCTCTTTTCTCATTCTTTTACGTTAGTTGCATCTATGGCACCTAAACGTAAATCCACTCCGGCTCGGAACCCTCTGCGTTCTGGAGCTTCTTCATCTTCTGATACTGCTCCTCATAATCTTCGGTTCCGTGATGGAGATGCCTACAAGGCATTTACTAAGAACTTCTCTAAACGAGGTGTTCATTCGGAACGCCACGTTGTTCTGGCGGACTTCGCCGATACTGACCTTCCCTCTGTCATTCACAGTAGGGGATGGGAGTCACTGTGTGACGTCCCGGTCACTTGTCCTCTCGTGCTGATTCAGGAGTTTTACTCCAACATGCACGGGATTGATCGTTCAGTACCTCTCTTTTTCACTCGCGTTCGAGGTACGCGCATTGCTGTCACACCGCAGCTGGTTGCGGATGTGCTTCATGTTCCTAGGATAGAGTTTCCTGACTATCCTACGTGTGAGGGACTGAGGACTGTGTCCAGGGATGAGCTCATTTCTGCTTTCTGTGAGCGCCCTTCTGAGTGGGGTGAGCATATGTACACATCATGTAGACCTTTTGCTAAAGGTCCTAGATTCCTTAACATGGTGATGACATTTGTACTTCATCCTCTCTCCCATTATAACTCTATCACAGAGCCTCGTGCTCGTTTCTTGCTTTCTCTACTTGAGCATCTTACGATAGATTTTCCCTCCCATTTCATTTTCTCTATCATAGATGTTCATTTAGATGCGGCGTCCCGTGATAAGCTTATCTTTCCTTCCGCTATCACGAGGATACTACGCCATTTTTCCATCCCTTTCCCTGTCTCCGACCACTTCACACACATCTCTACCATAGATGCCGCTACCGTAAAACGTAGCCAGGCACAGTTCAAGGCGAGACAGCCGGATTCCACTCCGCCCTCCCGTTCGGCTCCATCCAGATCTGCTCCATCTACATCGACTCCTCTTCCTTCCTCCAGCGATGTATCCCTTGGAGATATTATGGCGCAGCTGCAGCGCATGGATGCTCGCCTTGATACACTCACCACTGAGTTGTATCAGGTGAACGTTCGTGTTGGTCGTATTGCACGACGGCAGGCGACCATGGGTGGTTTTGCATCTGAGGCTTCTCCACCACCTCCTCCAGTTGCTTTCGAGTCTGATGCTGAGGATGATGATGATGATAGTGATGACGATGATGCTTCAGATGATGATGATGGAGATGCTAGCTCTACTGATGAGATGTCTACATGACACTCTACCCTTTGTCACTCGTGACAAAAAGGGGGAGTAGTTTTGGGATTATGAGAGTAGTCATCTTAGGGGGAGAGTTAGTATAGGACATTTTGATAGGGGGAGTGTTCATACTTTTTGAGGGATGTAGTGAGACTTTAGATGTATCTTTTTCTTTTCATTCTTTATAGATACATTGGTCTTGTATATCAGGTTTACATACATTGTACTTATCTTTCTATATATGTGGATGTATATTTTTTTTCTTATTCACCTATCTCTTCATGTGTTGTTTCTTTTCTTTCTTTATACACATGTTCTTTATATTTGTATGCAATCTAATTATTTCTGTTTCACACAAGATGCCTTGATGAGTTTTGTTTAAAAGTGTTTCAGAAATACAGGTTGTCAAAGTCTACTTGCCATAAACTCTCTTTTTGCAAAGTTCTTCAAGAGTTTGTGTTAGGATAGATTTTATTGTATTTAACAAGTGAATATGAGTTGAGTGATTTATGACTTCTCTCATATGTTCATTTGTTTGTTGTGGTTTTGTCACGGATTGCCAAAGGGGGAGATTGTTAGGACATATGTGTTCACACTTAAGAACATATGTCATATTTTATGTAAATTGGCTAATCCTTTGACAAAACGCACTCTACTTGTAATCGGGTAGTTCTAGGTGTTTTTAATACTTCAAGAAACTATGTTTCAAGATCAAGTGTTGAAGTCATCAAGTCTGTCCAAGAAAAAGCAAGTAGAAGTGCAGAATTCTTAAAGCTCGACACCTGCTCGACACCTACCTCGGCACCTGCTAGCTGTCGAGACTTAAAAAGTCAGAATTCTAATCTGATTTTCTTGGGATCCGTGAATGTGTTTTTGGGCCTTCTTTTCTTCTAACCCTAAACATATTTATGGAGTGTTTTAAGAGCCGTCAACATAGACACAAGTTGCATAAGCATTGAGCAATCCTTGTTCAAGCAAATTGTGCTCTAAGACAAAGTTCTTAACCTAGATCATCTTCTTCAAGAAGTTGCTGTGTATTGTGCACCTTAGGGTTTTGTGACCAAGCATCTTCCTGATCTTCATGCATAGGATGATCTGAAGAACTCTGCAGCCAACCTCTCATTCTAAAGTTGGTGATTGAAGTCGCGTACTGGGATCCGCGCATCTAGTTAGTCACGTACTTGAGAGCCGTGCATCAAAGGTGGGAACTGTCGCTACAGATCAAGTCCAATTGGGTATTGGGGTAAGGGTTCAACTGTAGGTTGGTAAGGTACTTGGGATTCCTTATTTGTAACCGCTTGATTTGATAATAGTGGAGTTTCGGGAGTGGTGACTTGAAAATCACCCGGTGGGGTTTTTGCCGTTAGGGTTTTTCCCCATTCGTGAACAAATCACCGTGTCATTTATTTTCCGCTGCATATTTAGTTATTCGGTGATTTGTTTGTGCTGCCACGTATTTGCATGTTAAATTAATTAATTAATAACTTGACTAAATTAATTAATTAGTTTAAATCACAAGGGGTCAATCAATTTGTGGCCTATCATAAAAGAAAGTAACTAATGCAATTTAAAATCCTAATCTCACTAAAAATGCATCTGGTCTCACTTGACAGCCTAACGGCTGAACAATAAGATATTACTAACGTATTTACCGCATAATGATAACACATGAAGAAACAATTGTCACAATGAAATCTATAACAAACAGCTCAAACGGGGCTCACACATCTGGTGGGTCTTGTACTCATGATCTCACCCTCTATCTTACTATTACAACTGGAGGAGCTGTCATCTAATCTATAGCTCATTGGTGAAATGAACTTAGGAATTCATAGTTGTTGTGAATAAAAATTTGAACTTAGCCAAGGACAAAAATGCTAAACTTCAGCTAACATGATACTATTTTATTAATTCCAAATAAGTTTCTTAAATCAAATAGTAATCACATTGGACGGGAATGGGAATATCGTTGTTGTACATCAAACAATAATCTTTTTATTGTACATCAAACTATAATCTAAAATGCTTTTAAGCATGTTAGATGCCTCCTTTGTAGGGAGCCTGACTTTCAACGCTAATAAGGTGTTAGACAAAATACAATTTATACTCAACGGAAGTAGGGACTTATTAGGTCAACAATCACTTCAACTTGCCCCTTAGTCCTTGTACCTTTTCTTCTGTGAGTGCTGTTAGTTGGAAAAACAAAATACATTATTTTTAGGGGAAAACACATGGGAAGGTATTAACCCGTTTTTATATATCTTTTTATATTACATTATCCATAATGCTTGTACTGTCTTACAAACTACCGAGTACAAACTTAAGGGTTTATATTTGTTAAGTTCTAAAGACTTAGGATTTAATGTATTTAGAACTCTAATGTGTAATGTTGGCAAACCATGATCAAAAAAACATGTTTAGTCTTGTTTAGGCTTGCTCAAAGTTGATTAATTATTGTAAAGTTGAAATCGAGTGGCTGCAGAAGTATTTGTTACTTTCGCCCTGGCTCGATCGATCGAAGAATAGACTCGATCGTTTTGAAGGTTATTCAGATTGTATTGTTACTCATACTTTTCTGTTTTGTGTGAATCTCTTGTGAGATCTTTGAGGAGCTTTCCTTTACACAAAACTTAGGGTTTTCAAGGTAGAGATTATTTCAACATCTTGATGATCAACTCGGTTGCTACTATTGGAGCTTAAAGAGAACAACAAAAAACTAATCTTGCTGTTGAATTAACTATTTTTGTTGTTATTTAGACTAATTTCTAGAGTTATGTCTAAGTACATTATCAATATATTGATAGCATTGATTCTAAAAATAAATAAATAAAAATTGATAGCCTGCATGCTTCCAAGAAAAGCCCACTACCTTGAACAAAGGGTCCGTTTCGATAGAACTTATTTTGCTAAAACTAAAAACTGAAAACACTGTAGCAAAATAATTTTTAAATGTGTGAATAGTACCGTGGAACCCATTTTTAATGAAAAAGTTACTGAAAAGTGAAGTTTGTGGGTCCCGTACACTGTTCATGGGACCCACAGAACTGATAAAAGAGGGTTGAAAAGTCAATAAAAAATGGCTACTGTTCATGAACAGTAGCCGTTGTCTCCCAAAAAGCGTGCATAACAGCAGGAAAAAAAAAAAAAAAAAAGCGTCAAAACTTAAACGCAAGACGCGGACGTGAGAATAATCCGTATCCAAACTCTCACAAAGACTCTTGGGTCAACTCAACCGTGTGATTGTGTCATAAATTGGGGTCCATTAGCAAGTCCAGGAATATTGCAACCTAAAGTACAAAGTAGTTCTCTTTAAACCCTTATTTATCATTCTCCTAATACCTTAAATGATATTTTCGTACTCCTATACTTAGTAGGCTAACAATTCTAAGCTTTTATGTAAAGATATTTGATTGGAATGAATAAAATAAAATTGTATTTTCAGAAAAACTAGTACAAATCATGAAACATGAATGATATTGGAAGGTATTGTTAAAATAAACTAGGGCCTTTTTGTTAAATATGAAATTTGCCCCATTTTAATTGTGTTTTTGTTAAATATTGCATACGCTTGTGTGAGTGAAAATCATAGATGTTAGCCTCTTATATTCAAGCATATTAATTCGAATACGAAAAGTTTAGATATGAAACCAAATTCTGATTGAGGAAATTGAGATAAACAATGTTTTATTGGCCAAATTGGACATTTGCCCCTTTCGCTCAAAACAAGTAGCAAAATACTCTTATTCTGAAACTGTTTAGCCATATGCTCCTATTTTAAACTCAATTTTCTAAAAATCTAGAATGAAAAACTTGATTTTTAGAAAATCGAGTTATAGGCACTATACTTCCATTTAGAGTGAGAGATATATTGTGATAGGCCAAGAATGTATTGACCCCTTTGGTAACTTAATCAATTAATTTGGCCAAGTGAAACTAGCTAGATTCAATTACATGCAATAGCGTGGTAGCACAAACAAATCACCAAAAACTGATGTGAATGCTCTAAATAAGATATCTGTAGTTCAATCACTGTCTACACCAAAAACTGATTGGTGTCTTCGTCTAATGATAAAGAGTTATCATCAGATAGCTGAATTTTAACCGTATCTAAGTTTTACCCTTTATATATATATATATATATATATATTCTCTCTTTTTTTTGCTGAAAAATATATTTATTTAAGTGTAATGTTAACGTAAGAACTGAGTTGAAAAATGCTAAAAAAATTAATTAAAATATATCATTGTCCCTAAAATTAACCCATAATCGATATTAGTTCCTGTAATTTAAAGTCGTGGCTTTTTTAGTGCCTAACAAACCTAAATAAAGGGAACATTTTTTTAAGACCTAGAATACTTTCTTTTTTTTTTTTCTTTTTTTTTTTTTTTTTTGAGAAGAAAGACCATGCATATTATTAATAAAGGTGGATGTTGAAATTAGCTTGAAGAATAGAAATAACGTCAAATGGAACATTTTCTATCCACACAACCATATAGGAAGAACAAAGAGCTCTTCATGCAAGTGAATGTGAATGTGCTTCATTATTACAAAGCCTGCTTACATGAGAAAAATTAAAATCAATGAAAGATTGGGAGGCAATGTGTTGCACATCAATTGCTATGTGACCAAATGATAAAGAGCTATCATCAGATAGCTGAATTTTAACCGTATCTAAGTTTTACCCTTTATATATATATATATATATATATATATATATTCTTTTTTTTTTTTTTTTGCTGAAAAATATATTTATTTAAGTGTAATGTTAAAGTAAGAACTAAGTTGAAAAATGCTAAAAAATTAATTAAAATATATCATTGTCCCTAAAATTAACCCATAATCAATATTAGTTCCTGCAATTTAAAGTCGTGGCTTTTTTAGTGCCTAACAAACCTAAATAAAGGGAACATTTTTTTAAGACCTAGAATACTTTCTCTTTTTTTTTTTTTAGAAGAAAGACCGTGCAAATTATTAATAAAGGTGGATGTTGAAATTAGCTTGAAGAATAGAAATAACGTCAAATGGAACATCTTCCATCCACACAAACATATAGGAAGAACAAATAGCTCTTCATGCAAGTGAATGTGAATGTGCTTCAATATTACAAAGCCTGCTCACATGAGAAAAATTAAAATCAATGAAAGATTGGGAGGCAATGTGTTGCACATCAATTGCTATGTGACCAAATGATAAAGAGCTATCATCAAATAGCTGAATTTTAACCGTATCTAAGTTTTACCCTTTATATATATATATATATATTCTTTTTTTTTTTTTTTTGCTGAAAAATATATTTATTTAAGTGTAATGTTAAAGTAAGAACTAAGTTGAAAAATGCTAAAAAATTAATTAAAATATATCATTGTCCCTAAAATTAACCCATAATCAATATTAGTTCCTGCAATTTAAAGTCGTGGCTTTTTTAGTGCCTAACAAACCTAAATAAAGGGAACATTTTTTTAAGACCTAGAATACTTTCTCTTTTTTTTTTTTAGAAGAAAGACCGTGCAAATTATTAATAAAGGTGGATGTTGAAATTAGCTTGAAGAATAGAAATAACGTCAAATGGAACATCTTCCATCCACACAACCATATAGGAAGAACAAATAGCTCTTCATGCAAGTGAATGTGAATGTGCTTCAATATTACAAAGCCTGCTTACATGAGAAAAATTAAAATCAATGAAAGATTGGGAGGCAATGTGTTGCACATCAATTGCTATGTGACCAAACGATAAAGAGCTATTATAAGATAGCTGAATTTTAACCGTATCTAAGTTTTACCCTTTATATATATATATATATATATATATATATTTATATATATTCTTTTCTTTTTCTTTTTTTGCTGAAAAATATATTTATTTAAGTGTAATTATAACGTAAGAACTGAGTTGAAAAATGCTAAAAAATTAATTAAAATATATCATTGTCCCTAAAATTAACCCATAATCAATATTAGTTCCTGCAATTTAAAGTCGTGGCTTTTTTAGTGCCTAACAAACCTAAATAAAGGGAACATTTTTTTAAGACCTAGAATACTTTCTCCTTTTTTTTTTAGGAGAAAGACCATGAATATTATTAATAAAGGTGGATGTTGAAATTAGCTTGAAGAACATAAATAATGTCAAATGGAACATCTTCCATCCACACAACCATATAGGAAGAACAAATAGCTCTTCATGCAAGTGAATGTGAATGTGCGTAAGTATTACAAAGCTTGCTTACATGAGAAAAATTAAAATCAATGAAAGATTGGGAGGCAATGTGTTGCAAATCAATTGCTATGTGACTAAACTGTGCTAGCGATCTACAGCCACTTCATAGGGTGTTCAATGTTGATGAGAATTAGGGAGTCCCCTTCTGATATAATCCGATCCAAATCAATTTCTGCAACAAACTCCACTGCCCTTCTACCTGCAAGTGCTTCCACCTTTACAACCGTGAATGGCAAAGGAACTTTTTGGGAGAGAGATGCCATCACCAAGCCTTGCTCATTTCTTATCACTGCCCTGATTCCTGCACAGTTTTCTTTAGCAAAAAGGGCGCCATTAGAATTTATTTTATACCATGAAGCGTTCGGAGATCGCCAAGAAGCTGCTGGGGGGATCCACTATGGAGCTGGGTTTGCTTGTAATGCCGAGAACTACTGAAACCAATCTTTGGCTTGTTGAAGAAGCTGTCTCAGTGTAATAGTTTGTTTATCTAGGCGTATATTATTTCTTCGGTTCCACACTGCCCAGATGACCATTGAGAAGAGAGTGGGGTCCCCATTTTCAACCAATATGCAGCCAAGTAAATCAATAAAGTTGTCACACTGTTTCAGCCTACTATGATTCCATAGGGGGACTTCTTGCCATAATTCTGCAAGTTTCGGACAGAGGTACAGGGCATGATGAACATCTTCCTATTGGTCTTTGCATAGATCACATCTGTCATCCGTGATAACCCGCCGTTTCACCAGATTCATCTTTGTTGGAATGGAGTTTTGGCATGCTCTCCAAACCAGAATTTTGACTTTGCCAAGTACTTTCAGTTGCCATATAGCCTGCCACAATGGTTTTAATGAATCGGAACTTGAGGGACCCGGTTGTTGCCTGTGAATTTCTGCCAATAAAAATTGGTATCCAAACTTCATGGTATACTCCCCATCTGCATTAAAAGGCCAGGTTAAGATGTCACTTTGTTGGGAGCGATAGAGAGTTATTTTTCTCACCTTAGCTGCTTCAAAATCCAGTAGGCATGTTCAAGCAACTCGTCCTTCCATACCCCATTTTCCTGATCTATAAACTGGCATACTTTCATTCCTATCATCCTATGTCCATATTTTGGATTGGTGATACAATCTTTGGCCTATGCTTGACAGAAATCCAATTATCTCTCCAAAAACTGATTGATCTTCCATCTCCAATTCTCCAAAGCCCACCTTTTCTAATTACATCTTTCCCTTTCATAATACATTTCCAGGCATGTGAAGAAAAGCTTGGAGTCTTCACTCTACAAGTATAATTGCTTGTGGAGTGTAAGAGGTAAAAGTCGGGATTCAAATCTTGTGCATACATATATACATTTAGATTAAACTAGAGTAGAAATTTTATCTTGTATTAAAAAAAAAAAAAATTACTTATAGGCTAAACTTTAAAGGATGAGTGTATTTAATTCTAAAAATTTATACTTTAAAAAACCCGAAAATTGTTACGGTTGATGGGTTGGTTGTTTTACAAAGTAGTGGTGACATTGTCAAACCCATAAATTGATTAATCCATGTAAAGCCCATTAACGCACCATTGAAAACCCAACAAAAAGACAGACTCATCCCCCACCGGTATAAAGCCTAAGCTATACCCATACAAAGAAAGGGAATGCAAGGAATGTACAACAATATTTTTTTTTCCTTAATTTCAAACTTTGTTTACGCATTGGATTTAGAAGATTGGTCTGGTTGATAAGTTGAATACAGTCACACACTTAAATTGTAAAGAAAATATAGGTAAATTACAAATTACACCTTATAATTTTGCCTAAAATTTAATTTAGTAATGTAATTTTAAATCTATTTAATTTATTCTTCTATCTTTTAAATTTATTAAAGCATAGTCTATTTATAATAATTCAATTCCAATTCCATTGTAGACAATAAATACATTAATTATTTGGCAATTAATTTATTTACATCTCACTCAAAAAAAAAGTATTTTCTTCTACACACACACAAAAAAAAAAAAAAAAAATCAAATTAATTTTTTATTCTAAACAAAAAATGGTATAGAGAATTTGTATTCCAATTGAAATACCCAATTAACTTTCCAAGTCACAATAGATAATTAAAATATCCAATTAAATTTCCAAGTCGATCACAAGAAATATTTAAGGAAATTTTCCAATAATCTCCCCCTTAAATCACTTTTTCCCCCTCTTTTCGGTATAGTTCTACCACAATCAAATCAAACTTTTACTGAAAAAAAAAAAGGAAAAAAAAAAAAGAAAAAGAAAAAGAAAGATTAGAGCTATCAACCACTTTACCACCTGTAACACCCCGGTTATTTATTGTAATTTGGAAGAAGCTTGAAGGGCAGATTGATAATTTACTCATAAGATATTTTTGGGGCAAATCAATAATTAAGCTTTTCAACTTTAAGTCAACCCCCCTTTTCTTCCTTATTTTCATGTTGATATGTCTCTCTCCCTCTTGACCGGCTGCCTCTTCTCTCCATCTCTCTATCCTTCTATCTCACCCACCCATCGAAACACAAGAAACACACTCTAGCTCCTCTACTTCTCTCACTCCCTCACCGGTAAACCAGCCATCCACCACCACTTTTGGCGGATTTCACTGGAGAACCCGATTAGAAATCCCATATGCTCCATTCTCTCAAAGCTTTTAAGGTAAAACTCTTAATTGTTTGGTAGCTTTTCAAGTTTTTCTAAGATTTCTTTCTAATCTAAGCTACATGAGTGGTATACATGTGATTGAGTACATGGGTTTTTGATTTGGTGGATTTATTTGTTAAATGGTTAAGGGTTTTTACAAATGATGATTATTTGGGGTTTCTTCATGGTTAAAAAACTTGGGTTTCCTTGAGCAAATCGTGTGGGTGGATTTTGTGGAAGTTTGGGCTGATTTTTGGATTTGTGTTCTTTGCATTTTAAATGACTTTGGCATGTGTGGGTGTGAGTGTAGTGATAACTACGAATTTATGCAAGTTATGTGTGAGCATGTGCCTTTGCATACCAAGTGTTTGATAAGTTGTTTATATGAGATTTTGGGTTTAATTCCTTGTTTTTAATATGCTTTAAATCTGGTGGTTTTAATGTGAGAGTAAATTCTCAAATAATTTGGGCTAGTCTTACAACTGTAACAATTTTCTAAAGCTGTCATGACAGGTTTGAGTCAGCCACAATGCATGATTTTTAATAAATTACAGAAAAATCATTTTGGGCTGAATTTTCTGTGGTACTTTGTATACATATAGGGGAATGTTCCCTTAAAGTTTTAAATTAATCGGATAGCTTTTCATTGACCAAACCATTTTTACAAATGGCTGCCCTGTTATGTACTGAATCTGAAAGCAAGACTAAAATGCCGAGAAATCGTGGAATTAATCCCAAACCTCGGTTGATCTTATCTTGGCTTAAATATATTATTTAGTACTCAAAGAGATTCATGAGTATGTTATATTATCTTATAATGCACATTTTTGCAGTAGTGAATTTAAAATGTTTTGGTTGTGTCAGCGCTATGAGTTTCTTGGATGCTTGTTTGGTTCTTGCTTGGGAAGGGTACTTGTCTTAGGACGGGCAAGCTAGACTTTAGGGCCTTTGGTTTGACTTTAGGGCATTGTTACGATTTATGGAGATAAGTGTGATGGTACTTTGTGAAAGGCCTTGTTATTGATAGGTTTGATCATTGTGTTTCTAGGTTCCGATATTCTTGGTGATGGACCTAGTGACTGGATTAGTTGATTTTGTGGTGCCCGGTTGAGGTAAAATTGGTTGGCCTTCTGAGGTAAGTAGTCTTTTTAATGGGATTTTGAAAAATAACATAAATGTTGTTTTTGGGTTAGACACGTTTTTGGAAATTACCTATGGAAACTATATTTTCCTAAAAACTACTATGTCGTAACCTTAATATATATATATATATATATATATGATTATATATGAAAATGCATCATATTTGGTATTGCATTTGGGGAAATGTATGAATTGTTGATATGAAAAAATGAGCATCTTTTATTTAATCTTTGATAAAGAAATCTTGGATTTTATGGAATATTAAAAAATTTAAAGATGCTTATCTTATCTTCTTTTGTGGGAAATTGGTAGAAAATCTCTTGACGATGGAAACTTTACAAACTTTGTAGAAGTTAGATTATTTAACGTTTTGCTGAAGCTACCTGGTTATAAACTATGTATTTGAAAGAAAATGTATACCTGTGAGCTTTATGTGGTTTTGACACCATGCTATGTGTGATTTCTAGGTGATCACCCGATTTGGTTTTCGTAGTCTTTGTGAAAATGGAATCAAATTCAAGTCAGTGCTCTTTCACTTTGGATGACGTGTTCTTCCCTACTGTCCATGGGGGTAAGAGGTTCCTTGATTGTGTGTGGGTGAGGCTGCTACCCATGGGGCCAAGAGACCACATGCAAGAGAGGTCTTTTTTGACGCGCTCTCTCTGCTGCCCATGGGGAGAGAGAAAAACCTTGAGCGTATGGGTGAGGCTGCTGTCCATGGGGCCAAGAGTCTGCATACCAGAGAGGATAATATCATGCCAGTTGTGAATGGGTGGATCCCCTGACCGGTTTATGTGGTAATATGGTATATTTGTGATAAATTACCGTATGTTAGATTTTATGGCTTTGGAAATTATATTGTTATTGCTCACAAATTTTGGTATATAGTTTCAAGGTATTTACTTTGAGAAACTATGTTTCATTATTTAATCATTCTTGTCATACTATTATGGAAATGATTTTCCAGTATTCAGTTAGAATTTTCACAAATTAAAACATGCTTTGTAAACTATTCATCATTATGAAACTAGCATTTCCCCCACCCCCATTAATTATGCTACTTACTGGGCTTTAGCTCATTCCACTCTCTAATAGTTTTACAGATAAAGTAGCTATACGTCGGGCACAGAACTTAGTTATTGGTGGTGATTGGAGTACTATGCTAAGTGTGAGATTTGTGCTATAAATTGTTGGTGCGCAATTTACTAATTATTCAATGCCATAGCTAATTCTCCTGGAGGTTAAGCTCCTGAGGTTTGTTAGCCTTGGGCACGATAGGCCTAGAATTTTTCTGTTGAGATTATGTTTCTCAGAGAGGATTGTGATTTTGTGTTTATTTATTTGGAGCTTTGGAATTTCATGTATATTTGGAGACGCATGAATTGTAGTTTGTATTGTTTGTAAGTGTGTCATAGAGCTCTGACTTGTAATATGAAGATTTTAGTATGGTTATTTATTCTTATCATGTGTTGAGGAGGGGAAAAAGAATCTCCTATGTACTTGCTTTTAATGGTTCTTCCCTCACACTTTAGACCCTTTTGGGTTTGGGGCATGACACCACCTCTCCCATTCCCAAAGACTATTCTATTTTATTATTATTTTACTTTCTACTGGAAGGTGGATATATGAAGTGATATAAATCACTTCCATAACTTAATTTATTATACTCATGTATGCCTAGATTGCAAACTTGTATGAAACATAATCCTTTTCGAGATTCCACTCGGACAGACCAATTATATAATAGTTCTAGATTTCTCATCCATCTTAATTCACACTTTATTCTTAAAAAAAAAAAAAAAAAAAAAAAAAAAAAAAAAAAAAAAAAAAAAAAAACTTAATTCACACTTAATCATTCACTAAATTAACCAAGCTTTGATACCACTTATTGGAACTCAACCAAGTCTTATGTGAATTATGAAAATTAATTAATAATAGGACTCTTTCCCAAATTTTCAAAATCCATATTTCGGTGTTTGATTAATTCTTGTTAGCTGCTCTTGGCTGCAGCAATTGTTGCTCTCTTTACATGTTTGTTGATCAATGAAATTTTTACTCAATTCATTTTTTTTTTTTTTAAATGTACATTAAACCTAGCTTTATCCTACATAAGTTGTAATATGGCTACCATTTTATTCAATGACTTTACTCTTGGTCAGTTTTGTGTGTCTTCAAATGCTATATCAAGCATAGAAGACTTGAATATTAATCATTTTGGATAGAGCTAAGCTAAAGATGTTACTTCCAGACAACCAAATATACGGAAAAAAAAAAATAGGGAAAAAATTCACCTCAAGGGGTTACTTCCAGAATCCAGATTGGCTGGTTCAGTGAAGAATTTAGTAAGTTGCTTGTAAAATTGAAAACTAAATTTAATATATGTGACGATACGTTAATTGTTTTGGAAATTTGGCTGGTACGAAACAACAATCCTAATAAGCTAAGCTTAAACTTAAAAGTAAATCAAATAAATTAAAGTCTAGTATAGACTAAAAATTATGAATTTCATGCACCAAAAATTATGTGGACTAAGTCTAGTATAGAATAAAAATTAAAATAACATTTCTTCCTAATCTCGAGCCAGGCCACCTTGGCTCCTTCACAGCAGTGGACCCCTCCCTTCATTTCTTCAATTAAGATTAATGTTGATTCTGCTGTGGGCCCTCGCTATTCTTCCATTGCATTTGTCTCTAGAGACTGGAAAGGAGAGTTGGTTTTTGCTTGTTCTAAGAGAGTGAATACCATATTCCCTCTTTAGGCAGAAGTTGAAGCTATTAAATGGGCTCTATCCTAGCAGCTAACTCGATTATCATAGAATCAGACTCACAAGTTTGTTCCAATCTTCTTTCTAATTTGGAATCTGCCCCTCCCCCCCCCCCCCCCCCCCTTGGAGAATCAAATCTATTTGTGCTGACTCTTGAGTTCTCTTGACATCTTCTCTTAAGGTTTCTATCTGTTGAGTGCCTAGGTTGTGCAATGTGGCTTGTAAAGCGGTCTTTAGTTTGTAATTTTTTTGGTTCTTTTTATATTAGTAACAACACCTAATAATAGCTTAATTTTGCACATTTATATCATTATTAAAAAGTCTTATAATACTTATTTTGAGTTAATTTATACATTTTATAGTTGGTTTTGGAATAATGCTGAATAATCAATTGTGTGCTTAATAAAATTTTAGTGCGTGAATTTGTCTTTTGTAGGATAATGAAATTAAATAAGTGGATTTGTGCAAATAAGAAAGCTAATTGACTTTACTTTTACAAAGGCCATGGTGAAGTCAAAAAAGGCCAACCTAATTAAATTCGAGTCCAATTGGAGCAAGGAATCAAAGGAAATTTGCATCAAATCCAAGTCCAATTCAGATTAGGATTCTAACTTGCGCACCAGTTAATATTTGGAGCATAACTTTCGCCTCAGATGTCCAATCAAGATGATTCAAGTTGGGTTGGAAAGCTAACATAAAGGGATACAACTTTGTAGTTTACCAAAGTCCGAATTATGAAGTTAAATGGGCCGAAAATGTTGGTTAATTGAAGCCTAAAAAGCTGGGATTTTCTTCAAAGATGAATTCAACTTGTAATAGGATTCCTTGCCCTATTTAAAGGCTCCTTAGGGCAAAATTCAGGGGGAGCTACTGTAGAACATAATTTAGGTTTTCTTAAAGTTTATTTATAGTTTTTAGAATTTTATTTGTATTATGGCTTGCTAGAAGCCTTGCTACGGCAAGGGGTGAAGCTCAATTGTTTATTGGTATGTTCTTAACAATTATTTTGTAGTTTTGATGCTTATGTTTTTATGTTTTTTATTGTTTTACTCATCTAGAAAAGTATTTAGTTCTAGATAATCTTTTGATTTATCGTAGACTCCAGGCACGTTAAATGCTTAGTATTCCTTGCGAACTAATTCACTAGTTTTGTTTTGCCTAAAATCAATCAATTTCATAAAACTACCTTAAAAAATTAATTCATGGGTTTTATTGTTAAATCATCCGACTAAGATCATCCTTCGTATGAATTTTAGTTGAGTTATAAAATAAATATTATTAAGACTACCAATATATGTGTTGTGTGTGGATCCCTAAACCTTAGCACCTTAATATATTGTTATTTTCTCTCAATTTAAATTAACTTTACTAAACCATAAATAATCTCTTCAATTAAACTTTATTATTTTAGTTTTATTCTCTTGTGGTTTGCTAATCAATTCCCTTTTTCCTGTGGATTCGACCTCAGACTTACCGAGTTATTACTTCGCCACAATCCTACACTTGGGAGCATTATTTAAGTCGCAGCAACACCCCTTCTTTTGTTTCTGTTATTCAGGGTGGGGCTTGTATGCCTATGTTGTTTGTTTTCTCTCTTAATAAAATTTCTAATTCATAAAAAAAAAAAAAAAAAAAAAAAAAATTAGACAGCCTTGAGTTCTTTCAAAAAAGACTAAAAATCCCACATAGAGAGAGAGAGAGAGAGAGAGAAGCAAAACTTGTGGATGCCAGAAAAATATGGCCCACCCCAACTCTGCTCTCTTGCTCTTCCCATAGCTATCCAAAATTGTTGTACATTATTTCTTTTCCCAATATTTTTTGTATGGGCTTAACTTGGCCTTTCTACCTAAGTGGCGATCTGTCTTTTTGTTGGGCTTTCAACGATGTGATCTTAATGGGCTTTCACCCCATAGGGTACAATTATGACATCATTTAGACTTTGTAAAAGAAACAACTTTCCAAACATTGAGCTGAGGAATTATATAAATTTCTAATTGGGTTACAATTTCTTTCTTTTTATGTTTGGGACCTAATGCTTAATAGATTTATTTACTTTAGAAGTGTGTATTCAACCCACCAATCTAACAAACTTGACCTTTTTAGATACAATAGGTTGGTTTTTTGTGAATTGATGGGTTGGGTTGTAATTCCATTTTAAAACTTGGGTCATGATTAGATTGGTAAAATCACTTAAATGCATGGTTTTGAAATATGACCGGATCGTACGGTCTGACCCGGTTAACTGTGAACCTCTCTTCTTTGCAGTTCTTTTAGCCTTAAGAACCTTTCTATGCAAGAGAAGCATGGACCCGTGTGAACCACGGTTGAACCGCACGGTTCTTAAAACCGTGAACGATTCTCACAGTTCTTTTTATTCAGCAAATACTGGCCGAAATTAAAGATTTGGCTGGCATGCACTTTGGACTTTTTCAGATTTGGAACCAAAAGATTTGCGAGGAAAAAAAAAACTGAGAAAAAGAAGACAAAAATGTAGGGGCTATGCGAAGTTGAAGTAGCAAGCTAGCAACCCAGCGCAGATTGCCAGTCACGGCCTTCATCTTCGTCTTCTGCTTCTATTTCTTCTTCTTTCTTCTTTTTCTGCCTCTTCTCTTTCTTCTTTCCATCTCCATTGCTGTGGTTTCTCTTGGTTTGTTTTGTATTCTTTTTTATGTTTACAAAGCCCCTTCACATGACTTGCATTGGGAAGGAAGAAAATTTTTTATTTTTGAATTGAAGATGGCAAAATGTTTCAGCCATAAGATTTTTGCAACTTTGAGCCCATGATGTGACTTATATTGATAGATTGATATGCAAAAAATAAAATATTTTAAGTACTTTTAATTAATAATTACCATTTTTTTAATGAGAAAATGTAGTGTTACAAAATATTTCACAATTTTTTTTGTCACAATTATAATGTAGTAAAGTGTGAATTGTCGAGGAAAAATAGTAGGCCACGTCATAATTGTGACAAAATCTTATAAAGAGATTAAATTCAATAAGAACGGATTGTAAACCCTTTAGTTTACACCAGCCAATAAAGACATATCACATCAAACTTTTACTTAAACTCATTGTCAAATCAATATATCCTAATACACTAATATCATCTTTAAAAAAAACCTATTTCACTGATCTAACTAGTTTTGTACAGTAACTTGGACAATGGCTTCATTCCTGTGTCATCTAGATAGCCGAAAATATCAACATTTTTCTTCAATTTTAATGCCAGAGAGAAATATCCAAACTCATCAAATCCACCTACAGTCTCATAGTCGTGAACCACACTTTCTTAGTTTTTATTATTTTCTTTGATTTATATCCAAAGAGAAAGAGAATTCATTTCAGAAAACAAAAATAGGGTGGGAATTCCATCTTGTGGGACTGAGGAAACAAACTAAAATTGTTCTTCTGTCAATCGAGGTGAAGCTCGATGTTAATGGGAAGGTAATTGAAGTGAAGCTCAGCGACAGAGACGGAGAAACGTTAAATAGGGTTTTTTTTAAATGTTATTAGGTATATTGAGATGTATTGATTTTACAATGAGTTAAAATAAAAATCTAATGTGACACCTCTATTATAAAATAGTGTGAACTACTTTTTTTTTAAGGCAGCAAATACAATTAAATAATTATTTTAATTTAAAATTACTAAGTAATTTAAAATTTTTATTTTATTTAAGGTAAGTGTCCTTATAATTCCTATATCATTAAAATATTACTATTATTATTTCTATCACAAGTTTAACTAATCAACATATAAATAAATAAAGAAATATTATATCTATGTATGTTTAGGATTTAATATTTCTTATTTGTATTGTGAAAGTTATAATATGAAAAAATACATTTGAAAGATAGATTTCTATATTTAATGTGATCATTTTATTTAATTTTTCTATTTATATTAATTTAATATATTTATTTATATTTAAATAATTATTAAATTAATTATGATGTCATTACGGTTCGACCTTGATTTGACCTAAAAAACCTTGAATCTCTTTATTTTACAGTTCATTAAACAGTTTGGATCTGAAAACCAAACTTAAATGTTTCAATGAGAGTCCATTTTTTGTCACACGTGACAAAGTCGCCTCAATGCGACAATCAAATCAACCTAAGTTGGTTGAGTTGAAAAATACCTCAAATCCAACCAAACTTGACACATCTATATAGTGATACTATATTATTCATTTTTTCTTCATACAACATTTTAGAAAATTTAGGGTATTTTTTATATTTCAGAGTTACTGGAGGTATTTCAGGAATTTTGGAGGTTTTGATAGGTATTTTAGTTATTTTCGATGTTTGGAGATATTTTGGTCAATTTGGAAGTTTTAAGCATATTTTGATCATTTTTTTTAATACTTTAGGGGTATTTTGGTCAATTTGGGGGGGGGGGGGGGGGCGGGGTGGGTTTCTTATGTATTTTGTCATTTTGGAGGTTTCGACGCTATTCTTGGTAATTTTGGAGGTTTAGAGGGTATTTTAGTTATTTTTTAGATTCATAGTGGCAGTTTTGGAGGTTTTAGGGGTATTTTATTTAGTCATTTGGAGAGTTTAGATGCTATTTTATTGTTTTTGTTATTTTTTGGGGTTTTCATTTTTAATATAATTTTTGAGAGATATAAGGATATTCGGCCGTTATAAATTTTTAGGGATAATTTGGTTCTTTTGGAGGTCTCGATGGTGTTTTAGGTGATTTTGGAGTTAATATGGTATTTTGGTCTCTTTAGAGATTTTAGGAATTTTTTTGTCATTTTAAAGATATATACGTATTTTATTATTATTTTTTAGGGTGCTTTTATTATTGGTTAGTTTAGAGACATTGGACGTATTTTGGTCTTGTTGAAGGCTTCAAAGCTATTTGGTCATTTTTCAATGTTTTTAGTTCATTTTTTGTTGGGAAAAATTTTATATAAATGGGAATAAATTGTAGCAAGAACAGTGAAAGTACAATCACATAAGAACACAAAAATTTACATAGAAACCCTTTCTCTTTGAAGAAAAATTAAGGGACAAATTTCAAATAATTTCATTATATTAAATAGAAATTATTTTCTCAAAAAAAAAAATTTTGAGATTACAAGACTTAGACGTGAGAAAAAAAGAAACTTTGTTTCTTTTTTTTCACTCACTACTCTCTTCTTCACGATATATCTCTCACAATTTATATTTTTCTCTTCTTTTTTACTTGCTTTCCCTCACGCAGTTGTCCAAGACTACATTGTCCTCATTCTCACTCACTGGGACTTCCCCTCTCTCTCTTTCTCTTCTTGAAATGCCCGAATGGCCTTAATTTCCTTTTATTTCTTCACATTTTTCTTCTTTTCTTCTTTCCATACTCTTCACATCAAGTCACAATAAATACAAGACACTTACCTTGACTTTTGTACATGACAAAGATGACTTCAACTCCTCTTTTTGGCAGACTTCTCCAGCAAGTTCACTTCACTTTGCTGACTTCATAGCACTCGTCCAACAAGCTCATTTAATGAGCTAAGAAAAAGAGTGGGCTGGACATGTGGGTGTCGGCAACCAACATTTTTGTCAATTTATCCAAAGATAATTTTGTAATTACAAGTTATGGCATGTACATTTTTCTCTTTGATAAAAATACATTATTACATTGTATATAAGATTATCATCATCTCAATAAATAATCACATTAATTACGATAAGGTATTGTAATGCAAATCTCTTGATAATTTTATATTCCGTAATGTAAGATGTACGTATATAAACGAACCGTACGTCACATTTGTGTAATGTTGTAATGGTTGCAATATTTTTGTGAACCAAACTGCCCAACAATTAAAGTGGCTACATATAAAATTCTAAGGGGAAAAAAAATTCAGCAAAAGAAATTTTTACATGTGAAATAAAAGATTTTTGGAGCAAAACAAGAATAATTAATGGTATTAGCATAGATGCATGTCACAAGATTCATGAACATAGCATATAGTTTTATTTGCTAAAATACAGACTCACTACACCAGTTTATAGATGTGGAAACATCACAAACTTACAACAAAACATTTGCTAAGCTAGAAGCAAAGCATTATTACAAAGTTCAGAATGCATCTAAATAAGCAGAAGCAAAGCACCAAGTCTCCAACAAACACTGAAGCAAACAGATGTTCAAGTGTGAAAGACAAAAGGCTTAAGGAAATTCCAGAAAGCGAAAAGCAGGACCATGATTCCAACAACAGTTGCTGTCCCTCTCCAAAAATCTTTGAAATATAGATTTGTTAAGGATGCCATGAGTTTGCTCCAACGGCTGGTATAGTGATGTTTAATCTTTTCACTGAGGTCAAAGTAACAGGAATGATTACCTTCTACAATTTGTTGGCAAAGGTGGTTGATCAGAATTGCCACTGCCTTATTGTTGCCTAGCCAGTTAACGATAATGTTTTTCTCAACAAGTAGATCCACATCTTCTCTAGTGTTGATAAGATGATCCAACAATACAATATAATTACATACGTAAGCTTCCCGTGGATAATGACACTGCTCTAAGGCCATGAGGTTTCGAACAACAGGTTCAGTTGCATCCCTTATTATAAAGGATTTGAGTTCCAAGACAGGTTGCATGATCTCCAAGCATTTGAGGCAAGGAAAGCAACTCAAGAGCCATGAAAAGTTTAAAAATGGAAAAATTTTCAAGAAGCCACTCTTTCTAAATTGAATGTCAAGTAAGCCTCTATTCTCGGATTTGCTGACTTTGAATTCCACTCCTGCCTCAGACAGCTTGGTTGCACAAGGTACACGTTCAAAACTTCTTCCAAATGTTAGATTCTGTGGAAGGAGAAAATATCTTAGGAAATCAGTAAAATGTTTGATTTCCTTCTTATTACCAGCGAATATCTTCTTGTAATCAGAATCGCGAACAAAACCAGATATTTTCCAGAAATGGACAAAGTATTCATGGACATGCCTACGAAAGGAATTATCTTCATTTGGTGGGTAAATTAAAAGGTCACTGTAGGCAAACTCGTATAAATCCTCCAGAACAAAAAATGGAACCTGATTTTCTAGTAATAGCAAGTCCTGCATTATATTATGGCTTCGCCATGGGTTTTCCTTTTCATGGTTTTTCTTTTCTGGGTTGTCTTCTTTTCTTTCTTTTTGGAAATTTATTACACATGCACCCCACATCCTCCACTCACACTTTTGGGAAATGGTAGTCATTGCTGGTGAGCTCATTGGCGGGTTTTCATTAGTCCTCCACAACTGTTCAATGATAAATATAGAATCCAAAAGAATCATTGTCATGAAATCTTCCTCCTTCATGTGACTGTCCTCTGCATAACAATGAAGGATCTTCTGGTAGTCGTGTTCTTGGATGCGTCTTGAAAGATCCTCCGGGCTCTTCTTCGTCCGATCACAGGCATCCCGGAAATATCTTCTTTTTAAGTCTTCCATCTTATTCAAATTTTCTTGGCCGTAATGATAAGGGCCTATTGAAATTAGCTTTGGAGTGTAGGCATCTTTATTTACTTCGCGGAGTTTTAGGGGAACCTTGTAGATACAACACTCGCGCCGCTTCTCAGGTTCCACTTGCTGGGCTGGTGGTGGAATTTTTATACTATACTCTGGGCGTCCACGTTGTTCTGTTATACTATACTCTGGGCGTCCACGTTGTTCTGACGACGAAGTATGATCTGTCATGTCCGGGAATAGAAACTCTTTGCACAGACCGCTTGTGAGGTGGAAGGTCAATAATCAACTCTTTGTGTTCAAAATTCACATTCTTCAATTGAATCACTAATATAGTAATATATGGAAATGCTACCTTTCCGGCTTTTTCACCTGTCGTGCTCTTTTTTTCCTAGCCGCAAAAACAACATTAACTAGCAGGGGTAAGTCTCACCTCTCAATGGGCAAAAATATATTAATACGCAAAAAAAAAAAAAAAAAAAAAAAAAAAAAAAAAAAAAAAAAACAAGAACAAAGTTTAATTACAAATTAACCAAGTTGGAGGACATGCCATCTCACCCAACCTAATAAAAGAAATTTTGTATAGAAGGGGAAAAAATAAAGAAAAAAGAAATTGATTGTCTCATATATATATAATTAAAATGAAGCTTCATGCTTACTAACTTATTCATAAATACATTATTATGTATAAGCATAACTTGACAAATAATCAAACTTGAAATTAGATTAAATGTTTGTTTGTTTGCTAAAGACATTAATATAAATTTGGTTGTTTCTTATCATGAATATGAATTGTTTATGAACATTTAAAGAAAAAGCATCTAGTAGGTTCCAATAAGTTTAATTAGTAAAGTTCTTGCCGTTAAATAAGATATTTGAGATTCAAACCCCGTCTATACAAAAAACTAATTGGTGTCTTGCCCAATAATAAAAAGCAATTATCAAGGAGCAGTCACAATAAATTAAATTTCTATTATATCTATATAAAAAATGAAAAGAAAAGAAAAAGTATCCACATATGTTTTCATATACGGCGATGGTGCATGGCTTTTTTTTTTTTTTTTTCTCCAGTCAAGATAATATTTATATGTTCAATAGTGATGTTGTAACATAGTAGCACTTCTCTTTCTCTAATAAAACTATTATTCTATATTCCTAATAATATGGAATATGTGTTGCCCCATTTCTTTGATTTGAATTTCATCTCCTTTTTCTCCACCACCTACCAATCTCTTCTTCTCTTTCATAAGTTGTATGTAGATCATATTAGAATATCTCTTATCAAACATTTTATTGTTGAGGAATATTGTTTCCAAAATATCAAGTAATTACTCATTTAAAATATTTTTTTATTAATTAATAGTATGTTTGAAAGTTTGAACTCTAGAGCAACTAGAAAGTAGAGAAGATGAGAGAAGAGGGGAGATGAATGGTTATCTTTTCCCTTGTTTGGATGTTTTAGAAATTAATTACTACAGGGTAGGAGAATAAAAATGGGACAAGTATGCATCGTTTTTATGTTATGTCTTTGTGTTAGAATCTCTTTCCTTTTCCTCATTGTGTGTGTGCATGCTTGTTTTTCAAAAATAAAATAAAATAAAATGGGAAAGAAAGAAAATGATAAGAGAAGTAACTCTTTTATGTTCAATTATAAGTGTAAAATCGACAATTTAATATATATTTTTTAAAATAAGTGAAACCTCTACTCTTCCTCAATTTTTGAGATTAAAAATAAAGGGTTTGGCTCCAAATCTCTTCCCTATTTATTTAAGGAAAAAATATATATAAAAGGTTAATTTAAACATCCTTACATCCTATCCCCTTGCCTCTATCCCAATTCCCAACACAACAAAATTTCCAAAAAAGAATATGACAAGTATTTCTCTTAACTAGTTTGGATAAAAACCCTTCAAACTCCTTATAAATGTTTTTATTAGATATAACTTTTAAAAACCTAACCATTTGATTGCATTTACTTTATTTTTTTAACATGCATGCTAAATTTTGTTCAAATCGAATGTTATTTACTATTTGATCAATAACTTATTTTTGAAATTTAAAGATTTGATTGATAATATAACTATTGATATTTGATCTTGTTCTTATTGAAATTTTACAAGCATGGAGAATAAAATAAAAATATGTAATCTAACGATTAAATTTTTAAAATTCACATTCAACAAAAATATAGGAAACATGGTTTCTCTCTAAATACATATTTTCCAAAAGAATATATAGTAAGTACTGAAATGAGAAGGCAAGAACCTGCAAACTTCACTGGAAAGAAATGCTTGTATTTCTTGAGATACCTCCTCTAAGATACCATCACACACATTTGTAGTCTATCTCTTTTTGTTGATTATGTGCCCTGATCTCTTCTGCTTGCACTCTTATATATAGTACGTGTGGTCTGTCCAGACTATCCCAATCCCAAACACTAATCTCTTTTTCTCTCCAAATCAGCCGCAATAATGTTTAGTCACGTTGGGAAACAGTGCACAATAGGGGACCAATGTTGCCATATATGTATTGTTTTATTTTACTCTAAAAAGGCCAAAAGATATATATATATATATATTTCTATCTTTTATCTCAAAAAAAAAAAAAAAAAAAAAAAAAGCTAAAAGAAGACTTGGTATTAATTTCTTATTGTTAAAAAAAAAAAAAACTTGCTATTAATTTGTTCATTAGTCATTCATTAAGGACCATTGCAATTGCCCTTCCTTACTGTTGTAACTATTGATTTATTTATTTATTTATTTTAAATTGCTACATAATGTTTACAAGCTAACGAGACAATAAATTAATGTGATTAATTTTACATCAGCAACATAATAAATAAATGAAAAAATTAACGAATGCTTTAAGAACATCAGTTTAAAAAATATTTTTAGAAACTTTTTATGATAAAATAAAAAAGAAACTAACTTTTTCAATATTTTTTTTATATTTCTCGTAAAAGTTGTATTAAAACTTTCCTAAAATTATCTATTAACAAATGCTTTAAGAGCACCCGTTAACCGGATACATAAATAAATTTCTTAATTACTTTTTAGTTGTGTTTTATAAAGTGAAACATCAGTTTATAAGAGCATTCACATCAATCTCAGCAAAATTTAGTTAAACAATGGAATGTGACTATGGTAGTTCCCTATTTATTGAATAACCAATGTTTGAGAAATATATACAAAATGTTTATTATTTATTAATATTTGATATTTATAAACATTTTATGGATTTTTAGGTTTTGTTTGCTCATATTAATTGTTTTTAGTTTTTATTTAAGTTAAAATGAGATTCTTATATAGTAGTACATTTAGGATATATATTCTTAGGAATATTTTTGCTTATGAATTAAGTTTGGTAAAATATGTTTTTGGTCCTTATTTTTTACACCATATTTTAATTTAGTCTCTAACCTTTCAATTAGGTCAATTTGGTCCTTAACCTTTCAGTACCATGTCAATTTATTTTCTGCTATTATCTTTTGGATGGAAATTATTGACGTGGCTAACAGCTAAAACAAAATTTTAGTTTTTGTTGATATGTGATGTAGAATAGATAGCACATGCCTTCTTGGAGTAATAAAGGCGCAGGAAGTTACAACGTAAGATCAAGGGGGTGCCAATAAAGGCCATCGGGGCGACAGTGTAGGAATTGCATGAAATTTGATAGGTTGAAGGGAAACGACATTCTAATCTAGATACGAGTTAACTCGAGTGTCGTCTAAATTTAGGCAAAGTCCTTCGTTAAGGCCTTGAAAACAGTATTTTTGCTATTTATAGTAATATCTGTTTTTCTTTAATAACTTTTAATTTAAAAGTCAGAATAACTTCCTGTCTATTTTAAGACATCTCTTAAAGACAGTATTTTCAATTTCCGCAATTATCTCAATTTTTCTATTTTTGGCAAAAATCACTATTTTGCCAACTAATTACGTGATTAGCATGAATTAGAGTTTCTGGGCATTGCTCTAGCTGCCCTAGGGTTTCTTTTACTATTTAAACAAATTGTAGCCTCTAGGGAAATTCAGTTTTAAGATTTATAAAATAGAGACTTTATCTATTTTTCTTTGGTGGATTAATTCTTGATTTATCATCTTGTGGATTCAAGGAACCCCTCATGAATTTGAAGTTTACTACCCAGGAACTAACAATTTATTTTATGTCATCAAAGAGAGCATCGTGTGTGCTTTCTTCAAACTTTTATGACATCAATGTGGCAATAAACTAGTTTTTTATTTTGGCTGTTTTTCATGTCAGTAATTTCTATTCAAGAGATAAAGGAAGGGACTAAATTGACATGACATTGAAGGTATAGGGACCAAATTGACACAATTGAAAGGTTAAGGACCAAATTCAAATATGGTGTAAATGATAGGGACAAAATAAATAGTTTACCCATTAAGTTTATATAAATATAAGTTGGTCGTCAGCTTAAAAATGAAAATTGAAATTTTTGTATCAATAAATTTTTCAACTATTTTTTTTCCCTT
Organism: Quercus glauca; assembly: GCA_023736055.1. Classification (NCBI taxonomy): domain Eukaryota; kingdom Viridiplantae; phylum Streptophyta; class Magnoliopsida; order Fagales; family Fagaceae; genus Quercus; species Quercus glauca. The sequence continues at coordinate 70,700,779 of CM043318.1, forward strand.
TCATAAGATAGATTTTATAGTAAAATTTTTCTTTTGAGTATTCAAGAGAATCCTTCATGACTCTAGGTCAAATTTTTCCTTCACATGAATATTAAACAAATCATATGAATATTAAAAAAATATTAAAATTCTTCTATGTGTATTATTTAAACAAGTCATATGAATATTAAAAAAATGTTATATGACTAAAAGCACACGCAAATTCTCTTTTCAACCACCACATAGATAGAGGGGTAGGCTCCATTTAGTTCAATTAGTAAAGCCTCTTGTCATCAAATATGAGATACAGGGTTCAAACTCCGCCTTCTTGACCTGATGATAAAAAACATGCATTATAGGTTGAAACTTTATCTTATCTGTTAATTTTTAAAAAAAAAAACTTCTATCTGGTTGGAGGAATTTTCCTGCGAACAGATTTTCTTTTTGGGCTAAACTAAAATAGTAAAATGGCAGCTCACATTTTCAAATTGATATGTAAAACTTGTATACATGTAGTTATGTACCATGTAGTCTCCCTCACAAATTAATGAAATTTGCTCCCACCTCTCCATGTCAATTTGTTTCATTAAATGCTAGCATGTCAGTTTTTTTCATCAATTAAGGGACCTTTTGTCATTTTTGTTGGGATGAAGGGGAAACGCTCCTTTCACAAAATGTGACTTTTTACTTTCTATGAAAGGAGGCTTCATCTCTTGAAAGAGATAAGATAAGGGGCCACGTGTCAATATTTTACAATTGCAAAGATTGACTTCTTTGTTTTTGTGAACATAAAACTCTGTTTGGTTGGATGGAAAGCATGTAAAAATATTTTTTTTAAAGAAAATATTGTGTGTGTTTCTGAAAAAGCTTTGAAAAATATTTTCGTTTGATTGATTGAGTTCCTAAAAATGTTATAGAAAACATATTTTTACTAAAAATTTTATGGATTTTTAGGTTTTGTTTACCCATTTTTAATTGTTTTTTTAGTTTTTATTTAAGTTAAAATAAGGTTCTTATATTGTAGTATATTTAAGATATATATTCTTAGGAATATTTTTACTTATGAATTAAGTTAATATAACATATAAGTTGGTTGTAGTCTTAAAAACGAAAATTGAAATTTTCATATCAACAAAATTTTTGAACTTTTTTTTTCTTTTCATATGATAGATTTTATAGTTAAATTCTTCTTCTGTGTATTCGAGAGAATCCTTCATGACTCTAGATTAAATTTTTCCTTCACATGAATATTAAACATGTCATATGAATATTAAAAAAATTATTAAAATTCTTCCACATGTATTATTTCAACAAGTAACATGAATATTAAAAAAATGTTATATGACTAAAAGAACACACAGATTGTCTTTTCAACCACCACATAGAGGGGTGGGCTCTATTCAGTTTAACTGGTAAAACCTTTTGTCATCAAATAAGAGATCTATGTTTGGAATCCCACCTTCTTGACCTAATGTTTGTTACAGAATTCAATCATGGCTATCTTATTAATGGGGTGTGACTATGGTGTGGTTTCCTATTCATTGAATAACCAATGTTTGGGAAATATATACAAAATTTTTATTATTTATTAATATTTGATATTTATATACACTTTATGGATATTTAGGGTTTGGTTTACTCATATTTAATTATATTTAGTTTTTCTTTTAAGTCAAAATAAGGTTAACATATTTAGAATATATATTCTTAAGAATATTTTCACTTATGAAGCCAGTTTGTATAACCTATAAGTTGGTCCTAAGCTTACAAAAGAAAATTGAAATTTCTTTTAAGTCAAAATGAGGTTAGTATATTTAGGATATATATTCTTAAGAATATTTTTCACTTATGAAGCAAGTTTGTATAACCTATAAATAGGTCCTAAGCTTACAAAAGAAAACTGAAATTTTTGTATCAATAAAAATTCCAACTATTTTTCTTTTCTTTTCAGGGCATAGATTTTATAATAAAGTTCTTCCTTTGTGTATTCAAGTAGAGACGGACCCAGAATTTCAAGCTAGGGGGCCAGCGATAAGTGAAAAAAAAAAAAAAAAAAAAAAAAAAAAAAAAAAAAAAAAAAAAAAAAACTTAAATAAGCATCCATATAGTATTAACGAAACTATCAACCAAGACAATACACAAATCAATTTTTCTTAATATATTAAGATGAAATCATCTACAAAAACAGACAAAAGACACAAAACACTATTATTTCTTAATATATTATCTATGAAAAAGGGAATTTGACGCTCTTTTAAATCTTTGAAATCATCTATAATTGAATCTAAACTAAATGTGAAAGCTATGTCCCATTTAGTGTATAACATCAAAGAGTCCGTGAAAAAATCATTTTCCATTTATCTAATTTGAAAATATTAGTTATACAATTATGAGTTAGCTATGTGGGCAAGTCGCAATTTAATTTTGTTAAATTTGTTTGACTTTTTTATACTATGTAATTTTGTCTTTGTCTCTCTATCTCTGTCAAACTGTCACTATTACGTACCCCACTACTATGAAATTATAATGCACTACTTTTCTACTTTTCCAACAAAGATTCTCTACAAACTCTCTCTCTATATTATAACTTTATTCACAACTCACTTCTTACTATCTCAGATCAACCCCCCCCCCCCCCCCCCCCCCCCAACAAAAAAAAAAAAAAAAAACCACAATCACATATTGATCACCAATATCCTTTTTTAATGGTTAAATGTAGAGTCATCAATAAAATTTCTAGAGTAACTTTTTTTTTTTTTTGGCAATAATCTTGTTTTGTATAGGACAATATTAAATCACAATCAAATAGAAAAAAAATTCAATTGCTAGCATATTTTTCTGATTCTTGACCATGAACGTATTTTGTTTTTAACTTGTAAGATTCTATAAAATTGATTTTGTTCCAACCACTCCATGGCAAACTTTAACAACACCCAACTTATCTTATAAGAGATGCATACGGCAAATGTGAATAATATTGTGTATCATAGGTGGACCCAATATCGTAAATAGCATTAGTTGGGATAATGGAAGTTAGGTGTATTATTTATCACAGAATTTAACATGAATACAAGTCTGTCATAGTCACAGTAGTGGAGATCCTTGTCCATGAGGTTGTTAAAATTTATAGTTCTGGGCTGAAAGTTAGCATCAACTTAATTTTTGAGAGAGAAAAGTTTGTGGTTAAAGTTCATGTTTGTTTTAGGCTACTGGATAAAAGACTATGGATAAATATTCTATTTAAGGTTAAGGAAGGCTCTTCACAGTAAGTCAAATGCTGCCTATAGATATCACAGCAAGTCAAATGCTAAAATGCCTTTGGCTACGCAACCGTCCCATGAACATCACATTTTGAATATTTACTTTTATGTAATTACAATAATGACCGGTCTATTTGTTTGCAAAATCTTTTGAATATAAACCCATATGTGTAATGTAACCAACACATTGGTTGGCCTAATGGTAAGGGCTTGAGCTAACATGCTCTAGGCATGGGATTGAGTTCCCCCACTAGTAGCGTGTTACGGCTCCTTATAGCCCTACCTGCAGGCTGTTCATCTAGCTCATCAATGACTATGGTGCTGGGTTTTAGCTTAGAAGCGGTTAGAGTGCTACTATGATCATGCCAAAGTTAACTGATGTGGGGTTTTAGCCACACTAGTCAAAATTAACTGATGTTTTGGTTTGATGATAAAAAGAAAGTGTAGAAGTTATTAAATTTCAAAATTAATACTTTGTCCCTTAGATGATGTGGCCAACTTAAAAGCTGACATGTCATCACTTCACTCAACACATTAAGAACTAAAAAGTGATCATTCTAAGTTTTTTATAGGATGATTGATTATTTAAATTTTTTAGGAATTGAAAATGATCACTTTAACTTTGTTGTGTCAAGTACTAACAATGAGATAACTTTAAAATTCCAAAAACTAAAATCGATTATGAGCAAGTTTAGGACCAACAGTGTGGTCCCTTTTTTTTTTTTTTTTTAAATAATGGCCAACAATGTATTCTAGTTTATAGTTAATAAGAGTGTGGCACTATTTAAAATAAGATTTAACCCTTTCATATTCTATCATTAAAAAAAATCATATTTCTTTGTTTTGCCACAAATTAAAATGTTAGTTGATCACATTTTCAAATACATATAAGATTCTTATACATGTCTACCATCAAGATGTGAAAATGAAGTCACCCTCACAAATGACATTTGCTCTCCCTCTGTCTCTGTCTCTGTCTCTCTCTCTCTCACTCTCACTCTCAGACTGATAATCATCATGAAATTGGACTTTAGTTCAGTAATGTCAGTTTCAAGCTACAATCCTAGACTGATGACCAATGCTAAAAAATCAAGCTCTTGACTCGGCAGGTTGCAATTACTAATGAAACGATACACTTGCAAATTAATTCGTTCATTAAGGAAGCGGGACCATTGATAATGTCTTTTTATCAAACACAAAAATAATTCAGAAAGTGTAACCCTCATTGTGACTGGCAAAAGAGATGAGTCGAGGGTCACACAACAAATCAAATACAACAAAAAGAGATTAATCTTGCCATTACTTGAATTGACTTGCCTATGCATAGGAATCCAATACAACAAATCAAATTACACATTCTATTATAAGATCCGCTTCCTCGTATCTGATTGATTGCATTTGGAAAAATTTAGATAATTCGAATACTTGTCCATCTTTGAAACTAGTTTAAAATTATTTTCCCAAAATTTGCATAACCTAAAATTTCTTCTTTGCACTTTTCAATTGATTCACAATATCATCCAATTGTGTATATTATGGTCTCACCGTCCATAGTATTTCCAAAAGTTTTCATATCATTATTTTCACCATTTTCCTCAATCAACTTGACCTTCTTCTCCATAACATCTTCAAGCTTTAATTCCTCTGCTTGTTGTAAGACTATATATTTTTTCATCAATTCTATATTTTCTTGATAATTTGCCTCTATGTTATTGATCACCAATGTTATATCCTCTTTTAATGGTTAAATGTAGAGTCATCAATATTATTGATCACCAATGTTTTGGCAATAATCTTGTTTTGTATAAGACAATATTAAATCATAATCAAATGGAAAAAAAAAAAAAAAAATTCAATTGCTAGCATATTTTTCTCATTCTTGAGCATGAACATATTTTGTTTTTACCTTGTAAGATTCTATAAAATTGATTTCGTTCCAGCCACTCTAAGGCAATCTTTAACTACACCCAACTTAGCTTATAAGAGCATTTCTTTCTCTCACGCACCTAGGCAAGGTAGTGATTTTCTTTCTCCCACGCACATAGCACAGCGAGCGAGACTATTCTCTCCTGTTATGATCTGGATGGAGGATGTTCCTCCAGATCTTTATAATTGCTTTGCACTAGATTTTTCAGTTATTAAATAGAGTGCCTCAGTTGGGTTGTTCCTCAATATATATATATATATATATATATATATATATCTTATATACATATGGCAAATGTGGATTCAGATCTTCTAGATTTTCTTGGGTATTTTATCAGTATATTTCTTTAAATTCTAACTACTATTTTTATAATTTAAGGGTCTAGATTCTACCATGTTATTATTTTTCTAACAATACTCTCAAAATAATAAAATAATGTTGCAAACAAAACAATTGAGAGTATTGCTAGTGGAATGCTGACATGATAGAATCTAGACTCTTAAATCATAAAAGAGTAGTTAGAATTTAATGAATTTACTTGTGAAGTAACTTAAGAAATCTTTAGATGATTTGGATCCGACAAATGTGAATAATATTGTGTATCCTCGGTGGACCCAATATTGTAAATAGCATTAGTTAGGATAACAAAAGTTAGATGTATTCTTTATCACATAATTTAACGTGAATACAAGTCTATCATAGTCACAGTAGTTGAGATCCTTGTCCATGTGGTTGTTAAAATTTATAGTTCTGGCTGAAAGTTAGCATCAAATTTTTGAGAGAGAAAAGTTTGAGGTCAAAGTACATGTTTTTGTTAGGCTATTGGATAAATATTCTATTTAAGGTTAAGGAAGGCTCTTCACAGTAATGGCCTGTTTGGAAGTTTAGAGAGGGAGGAGAATAGAGGGGAGTAGAGGGAAGGAGAGTAGTGGGGAGGAGAGTAGAGGGGAATGATTACCCTCCACCCTGTTTGGATGTTTTTAAAATTAAATAAGGGGGAGGGGAGTACTTAGCCCTTCCTCTTGTTTGGATGTTTTAAAAATTATGATGAAAATGAGAGGAAATGATTAAATATTTTTAAATAGACAAATTTACTCCTATTTGAAAATGGACTTCCAACATTGGTCTATGATTAATTTGTTAGATTAAATAATTATGACTATAACATGCAATATTTTTTTGATAAATTTTTTTTCCTGATGTAAACATAGTTGTCAGTATCGTACGATACGCGATACGTATTGTACGATACGTATCGTATCGTGTGTAAAAAGTTCTGTATCGTATCGGTGTATTGTAAGTGCTTATGAATCGTACGATACAGTGTATGTATCGTATGAATCGTATCATATCGTAAAATCATACGTATCATACGATACATAGACAAATGCTTTAAAATGAGATTTTTTGTTAAAATTTGCACTTTTATTTGAATCTAACAAGTTATTAGACTTGTTTTAAACATAAAATCATTAGGGTACTTAATTTAACCAAATAAAGTAACAAAGTCATAAGTTTCTTTCCCTCTCTTTCTTTTACAAAATCTGGACCACATAGTATATACTTACACTTCACTTTAATATTTACAAATTTATTTTCTATACTATGAATAAGATATTAATTGAAAATATAATTATTTTTTATTTTTTTCATTATTGTTATAAGTCCAAGAAACTACAATGCCAAGAAGAAATTTTTTTAATTATTAAAATAAAAAGAACAAGAAAAGACGGTAAATGTTAATGACGATGAAGAAAATGTTAATGAAGAAATAAATCTGCAAAATAATAAACGTGATGATAGCATTGACTTAGACAGGATTGATAAGCCAATATGATGAATATTATAAAATAAATTAATTTTTGGGTCATTTGTAATATATTATAACTTTTGAATTTAAACAATTTAAATGTGTATATTATAAACACGTGCTAGTTTGATTTAAGCAATTTGAATGTGTATGTTATAAAAACGTGCTAGTTTGATTTATTTAGTTAACTTGTCAAATATTATTACATAAGTGATGAACAAATTACTCATTAACTGAATATATTCAAAATTTATAATGAATATACAATTTATATATGTATATCTATAATTTTTTATAGATTTTATTAAGTGTTTGTGTATCTTACGATACACGATACGATACGATACACGATACAAAAAAATAAAAAATCGACTCATGATACGATTCACGTTTTGACAACTATGGATGTAAATTAAATAATCACATGAGATTTTGGAGCAGGGGGATAAGGGCATTACCCTTATCCCCCTGCTCCAAAATCTCATGTGATTTACATTTTTAGTGCTAGAAAACACTACAACAAAATGTATTTTTAGTGACGAAAAAATTCGTCACTAAAAGTCCAGTTTTTCTTCACTAAGAACCTTTAGTGACGAAATTGGACTTTTAGTGACGAAATTCGTTTCGTCACTGTAGCCCCGTCGCTAAAACTCCTGGCAACGAAAAATTACGTCACTAAAAGTCCGATTTGTTTTTAAAAAAAAAACTTTTAGCGACGAAAACATTTCGTCGCTAAATATTTTCCTCGCTAAAAATAATATTTAGTGACAAAAATATTTCATCACTAAAACCATTTTAGTTTATTAAATCATATTTAGTGATGAACAATTTCGTCACTAAAACTATTTTCGGGTACATATAGTGACGAAAAAATTTGTCACTAAAACTATTTTTAAGAAAATCCAGACACAAATAGCGATGAAAATTTTCATCACTAAAACCATTTCTTACAAAATTCCGCTACAATTAGTGACAAAATATTTCGTCACTAAAACAATTTTTTGTTGCTATATTTGTGAAGAAAAAATTCATCACTAAAACTTATTTTCTATTTTTATTATTTTTATGGCATTGATATTAACCTGTAACCTGTCATTACATTATTAAAACCTCACATTTGATTAACACATTTATTTCAACAAACATTTATAAAAAATCGATCCATACATTCCACAAGTTAAAATTAAAACAAGTATACAATTCAAACTCCTTCCGTACAATAATTGTTTGCAACACATACAATAACTTTAGATGTTTTATAATAATACAAAAAATGTAGCATAATATAATTAGAACCAACGAAAGATGTCCTCATATGTCTTCAAATAATGCCAAAAGTAAATCTTGTAAAGCCACCAATAAGAAATCTGCACAAATATAAAAACACTACTACATTAAAATCGTAAAGTAAAAACATTAACTATATTATAAGAAACATTTCTAACAATGAATTAAGAGTAGTCACACCAATAAATTAAAATCACAACTCCTAATGTATAAGTTGTGGAAAGCAAATATAAATTTACAAATATGATAAGAATGAAATAATAGGGATGGAATGATACACATACATATGTCGCTTCATCCTCATGGTGTATACACAAAACCAATCACAAACATCACAACTATAATGCTTACAAGTATTTAAATCAAATAAAATACTATTCATCACATCTAATCAACAATACTCATTCACATTTGCAAGAAATGAAAAACACTCCCAATCTGTGCAGTCTGCCAAAAAAAAAAAAAAAGTGACTAAATAAGGTTGGAAAGGGTTGTCCTGACTGATTCCAAATCAACAATGCCATTTTAATTCCACTCCCAATGAATGTTCCATTTGTCCCTTTATTGTTTAATGATAAGTCAAAGAAAAAAAAATGTGACTAAATATTTATGGGTGGGTGCTAGGAAAATAAGAGGTGATGATAAGGGCATTATACAAACAGCAAAAGAAAATGATTAAGATGCCTATGTGCCAAGAGGATTAGAGGTGGCAACAAGCAATAGTTTCAATGGTGTGGGTTATCATGCGTGGCTGTATAAAAATGGCCCATTAAATCTGTTCTACCTTACCAACTTGTCAGCACCAATTCATTAAAATAAATAAATAAATAAAAACCTTTATCACATTGACAAGGAAGCTTGAGAGCCATTTTTTTTTTTTTTGGATACATAATAAAAATCCATTAAAGAAAAATCTCAAAAGGGCACAACCAGGAAGCTTAAGAGCTTCACCATTAAAAAGAACAAAGACTTAATAAAAATGATAAGGTTAATTTATCTTTTTACAATACCTAAAGGTAGAAAAAGAAAAAGATAATGTCCTTGAATTTATTTAAGATTCTTTTATTGTTAACTTTAGGATGGTCTTAAACGTGTTTTAACCACTAAGCAAAGCATCATAACAAAACAGGGTTAAAGAGTCTATAAATCATAATGATAAAAAGAAAGTCACAATATATCTAGATAATATAAGTGAGAGAAATGCCGAGAGCCTTTATATACATACATACATACATATATATATATATATATATATAAGGTGATTCATGGTAACAGCCATCAAGCTTTTAAAATCGGGTGGAAAGAGCCAAAATTATAACTACTACAAATGGTGTCGATGGATATATTAGTATCTTTCCAATCCATATGTCATGCTTGAGATTTTGATTGAGAGAAGAAAGAGAGAAACCCACCCTGAACATAGATGGGTTTCTGTGATGGCCCAAGAAACGAACTTACAAGTAGAATACTATTTGGTTCACCACTGGTGCATATAGGTAATGAGAAGTCCAGACTTAAGATAAAGATCTTTAACTAAGAGACAAACCATATGTGTGAATCAAATTAAGAAAAAGAGGCAAAGCAAGACCCATCTCTTTTTAAACAAGGCGGGCACTATTATTCTAGCAGCTAACCATCTACTAATCAAACCCTTTTTCTCTAGCATCAATCTAGTAGAGCTTCCATTTGTTTGGAGATATATATGTTTATGAAGTCCCATTTAACTATGTGCTACTCAAAAATATATAAAAAAATAAAATATGATTAGTTGTTTATATTGCTCACGTGTTATTAGGGTAGTAAGCCTCATCATGGGGATTACTGCAGACATTAAAAAGCATGCTGTCATACAAATCAAGTATCTTGTTGAGACTACCAAGATTATTAGTGTCAAATAATTAATATGCCGCTTAGCGTCCAGGCCCACCAGGGCTCTTAAGTTTATTACACAAGCAATCTTTGTGCTAGCAAACACATCTGCACTCATATTAAAAAATCTTGATATGGTACAATTGAACTATCAATAAATTTCTCACACCAGTCAACTCTGAGAAAAATTTATCAAGTTGGAACAATCGTTCTAAGTCATAGAACAACTTTCAAAGTCAGAGAATCCAAATGGCCCATTTATTCGAGTTTCATTGCAATGCAAATCAACAAGTGTTCCAGCAATGGCAATTCTATACATAACATGAACCTAAAGCCAATGCTTTGCACTTTTAGCACATGCACTATGAACCTAAAATAATTTAACTAATTAGTTGGTTTTAATTCTCTCTCTCTCTCTCTTTTTAGTGTTTAAATTATAAATTAATCATCTAAAGCATATTAGAGAAAAAAATTCATTGAACTTGAGGATACGCAAAGTGCTATTTGGGAATATGTTCAATTAGCTATAAATGAAAGAGTCATATTGCCAAGAAACTAAAAATGAAAAGAATTGAATAATTACTCAGGTACACAAACAATTACCTTTCTCTCAAGAAGAGAAAATTCCCACAGAATAATGGCAACATCAGCATCTCTAGAGAGAAGGTAGTGCTTCTCTAACTCTTTAGCTAAATACAATTAATAAAGATCAATTTAAAAACCCATTAGGAGATCAACTATGATTATACTTCTAAAATCCATAAATTTTTAAAATGAAAAAAAAGAAGTCACCTAGTCTAGTTCAGAAATTTAAAATGCGGTAGCTTTGAGAAGTCAGCTAGTCTAGTACACAAGCAATTACCTTTCATAAGTTTGTCTGAAAACAACACAAACTTAAAATATGGTAGCTTTGAAAAGTCCTTTTGGTTTCCCAGAAAATTTATAAACGATTATAACTCACATTAGGAAAACAAAGAAGTTTATTGAGTATAACACTGAAGTAAAGGGCATTCCTTTTTCCCCAAAATTTCAAACTTCCACTTTCTTTTGTTTTCCTATCAATTCATAAAACCACACAAAAGAGTCGTTAACTAGTCTAGTTCAAAAATTCCAATAATGCCAAACCAAAACTAAAGCAAGGACTTTTAATAAAAACCCAATTCAAAAATATACCTTTGAATGCAAATTTGTTAATTGGAAGCCATTGGGTGCAATTCACAGAGGCTTTGTGACCCAGTAGAGTTGTCAGAATCTATGTAGTCTAGAAAAAAAAAAAAAAAAAACAAAAGGTCAGTTTGATGATATATAAGAAGATGGGTATTTATAGAATGAAAAATAGAGGACAGAGAGGTATAACTAGATGGGTCCTTTTGAGTAATAATGGACTGTAATTCATATTCATAATAGGTACTGCTTTTCCTTATAAAACAAAGACTAATGAAATTGGAGAAGTTTTGTTATAAGAAGTATTCAAATTATTGAACCAACTCATATCAATTATGAAAGAATAACCAGAAAAAGTTCAAATAATAAATTAAATGGTTTTTATTTATTTATTTATTTATTTATAGAAGTTGGCATCCCCTGACAACTTGTATATAGTAAAAAAGACACGTACACTTGAGTGGGTGCAATTGCACTAGCTGGGTTTATTATTATTTTTTTCATTTAAATGTTAAAATGATTTGAACTTTTTCACAATTGTAGTCACAGAGGAAAAAAAAGGAGGTGGGGGGAGGGGGATTTCAACCTCATATCCACTACTTTCTACAAAGAAAATTTTGAAACTCCTCACATAAATTAACTAGTTCTCAGTTTAATGCTATATAAATTGGTTGTAGTATAACAATACAAGCACTCCCTTTTCATTCAAATGCACAAATTTAATTTTTAATTTTTAGTTAAGGGTTTGAACCCACTTGGGAGTGCATTGTTATTTTAGAAAAAGTCCTTATATATATATATATATATATATAGGATTGGGTTCAAGTTACACCTGGTGTAACTCTAAGCAATGTTACACCACTCGATATTTTTTAATTGGATGCAAATTTTGACAAATTTACCATTAGATTACATTAACTTTGTATATTTTCCATGCTTGCAAAATTTCAAGGTGATCAAAGATTAATAGCCATGTCATCAATTAATTTTTTAAATTCAAGTTTTTGTAGTTTAAAATAATGCATAAATGGTGAGTTTATAGATCAAATGGTAAATAACATCCAATTAACTTGAAAATTGGCATGATTGTTAAGAACATATAGAACATATAATTCAACGGTGGGATTTTTAAAATACGAATTCTATAACAAGTTATTGGGTGGTGTAACATTGCTTAGAGTTACACTAGGTGTAACTTGAACTCAACTCATATATATATATATATATATATATTAATATTATTATTTAATCAGTAGAAAAGTCCTAATAATATATAAAGGGAAATTTAAGAAAGTCTAGTTGCCACCAGATCAAACAAAACCGAGACAAGGGAATAAGCAGAATATTTGTGCATACCAAGCTAGTATGCTATATATTTATGTTACAAAGGTTGTTTTGAAAGTTCTTTTTTTGTTTTTTCCCACACCATCCACCAACAGATCCACTGAAATTTGTCTCATTATGTTTATAGATAGTCCAACTACAGAGTCACAATATTCATTCTTTAATTACTAACAGCTGGTTGCAAAAAAAAATGCTATTAAGAAAACTTGAGGAGTTCCTAGCCAACAACAAGCTTGGAAATAAAGGGCTTTAGATGCTTGAGAGTGAACTATGTCTACTATACGCACCTCATATCAAAATAAATATGGGCTATCATCAAAGAATGATGCACTGCCATCATCCAAAGGAATCAACCAGCCACAGTGCTATAAATTGAACTATATACTCCACTATTACAATGCCTGTAAAAGTACTATATCATACTAGCAGTGGAAACAACAGAGTGACAGCATTGGTAAAATGAAGGAATTGACCAGATAAAGAGCCTGTTTGTCTCTGTGATTTCGTGTGGAAAATCAACAAAGTCAAATGATAACGCAGAAAAATTGGTGTTTTTCTTTGCATTTGTAAAGCCAGGCAAAAAGCTTGTTTTCAAATCACAGCTTAGGGAATGCTTTTTCAAAAAACCCCATTTTCACATCAATGGCATCTTTTCACAAATTTTACCAAACACTTGACTATATGTTTCCAAAAATTAACTTTTTAAAAAACGCAACCTTTCAAACAGCTGCGCTAACCCAAATGAACACTAAATAACAGCAATAATCTTATTGGCGGGAATTATAGAACTTGGGGACATATTACAATCATGGAACAAGTTGAATAGAAGAAAACAGACATAAACAATACCTTTGTTATTGACATCTAATGCACAAAAATCACATTAAGATCAGAATGATCAGATCAAATCAGAATATTATATTAAGATCTTCTTGTCTAAACATTGGCTTTTTGCAATCTGGGGTTATCAATAAACAAGATTAATGAAGCCAAGAGTTAAATTGAGAAAGAAACTCAAATAATAGGCTTTGGAGGAATCTTAATAATAAGCTCATGAGAGACCCTACTGGTTAAAGTTGAGAAAATAATACCTTCGATTGTGTTGACCACAAGAGAAATCGATACATCAGGCATAACTGAAGCATCGCCTGCACAAATAAATACAGCAATGAATTCTCAAGTACAAAACCCAAAAATGTATTAAAAAAAAATCCACATTTTCTATATAACTCAACTGTACAACAGGGTATGTCAAAAAATAAAAGCATACCAGTCTGGTGAACCTTCTCAAAAACATTAATGTCAAACCCAGCAGAAAACCTCCCTCCTTTGCCTTCGATGTTCAAACAAAAATCAGAATTTCACACCTATCTTATCTATCACTCTCAATTTCTTCAAGTCTCGATATAATAAAACGTATTAAAGTCAAAACAATCAATAAAAACCGAATTGATTTCCATTATAATAATAAAAATAAATAAAAGCAGTTCCAGTCAAAACGATAGCTTTCACATCATCTCTCCTCACGGCCTCGGCGAATTTCTCCTACAAACAGTCAAGAACTGCACAAACCAACACAATCTCTCAGCTCTCAAAACTATTTCACATTTTGAAGGGAAAAAAGAAAATAAACCACCGCAACCAAGTGGGACCCATCGATCCGTGACCTCTGTCTTTTCTTGTCTCTTCCTCAATACACAATCACTTTGAAACCACCGCAACCAAACACCCCTAAATCTAACACCGCTTGCTATGATTTGAATGGATGAAGAGAATGATTGAAATTTTTTCATTTTTTTTGGAATGGGTTCAAGTTATAGAAATGGTTACAGGGGAAGTAGTAGTGGTAGCATGAAGGTGGATCGGCCGGTACTGTCATAAGCAAAAAAAAAAAAAAAAAAATCAAAACCAAAAAAATCTGAAAAAAATTTAGAGAGAGAGAGAGAGAGGACTTGAGGGAAGGTGGCGCTCTAGGCCCAAACGCTGCCGTCGTGGCCGATGATTGGCGTTTGAGGGGAGAAGGGGAGAAAGGAGATCTGCGAAGGCTGGGAGTGTGGCAGCGTTGTCGGCGTCAGTGTTGGCATCGGCGTCGGCTGGGGTCGTCGGGAGGCGAAAGGTCGGAAGGCGAAGGGTTGGGAGGCGAACGGTTGGAAGGCGAAGGGTCGGGAGGCGAACAGTCGGGAGGCGAAAGGTCGGCGGCTGACGTTTGGGTTTGTGAAATAAAGGAAGAAAGGAAGAAAATAGTTTTTGTTTGGGAGGGAAGTGACAAAAAATGAGGTGGGAAGTGATATTTGTTGAAATGGTTTAAGGGAATTAGAAACCCCTTTAGCGACGGATGTTACCGTTGCATGTGTGTTGCTGAAGCGACGCTGAGTTTTTGTGAGGATTTTTTTTTTTTTTTTTTTTTTTTTTTTTTTTTTTTTTTTTTTTTTTTTGTTGTTGTGGGTATGTGTTTTTGTGGGATGAGCTGTGAGGGAAAGGGAGAAAAACCAGAAAAGAGAAAAGTGAAAAAAAAAAAAAAAATGGGCTGACCATAATAAGTACAAAGCCTTTAGTGACGAATTCTGATTCGTCACTATTGGATACCTTTAGTGACGAACTCAAATTCGTTGCTGATAATATACTTTTTAACTATATTTATTTTTAGTGACAACTTCTATTCATCACTATATGTTATATTCAGCAGCAAAATCATTTTCGTCACTAATAGTGTTATCAATAACACCTTTAGCGACGAAAGTTTTCGTCACAAAAATTTAAACTTTTAGCGACGAACCGTTTCGTCGCCGTAGCTAAATTTACTTTGGCACTACAATTTTTCGCTTGGCGCCTGAGTTCTACAAAGCTTTTAGTGATGAACTCCAATTCGTCACTATTGGATACCTTTAGCGACGAATTTGAGTTCATCGTTGAAAATGTACTCATATGTTTTGCACTTATATGTTTTTAGCGACGAAATCACATTTCGTCGCTAAAAGTATGCTTTAGTGACGAAATACGATTTCGTCAATAAAAACATATAAGGGTATATCTATTATTGTTTTTAGTGACAAAATTCATATTTCGTCACTAAAGCATACTTTTAGTGACGAAATGTGATTTCGTCGCTAAAAACATATAAGTGCAAAACCTTTATTTTTTTAGTGACGACTATTTTTTGTCACTAATACTTACATATAGTGACGAAAGTAAAACTATCCACAGCAATACCTACAGTGACGAAATATTTTGTCCTAAAAATTTCAACTTTTAGCGACGAAATATTTCATCACTATAGATTAATTAAGTTGGTGCCAAAGCTTCCCTCCTTGGAGCTTATTTTTCAGATCACAATAGTGACGAAATTTATTTTTCGTCGCTAAATGTAATAATTTTCTTTCATTATTAGTGACGAAATTCATATTTCGTCACTAAAGCTATATTTTTAGTGACGAAATATATTTCCTCACTAATTTTCATCACTAAAAATACATTTTGTTGTAGTAAAAGTATGACAGATTGCTGTATTCCCTGACATTTTCAAGGGAAGGCATGGAACATTGGCAAGGTGATACACCCTCATAGAATACATCCTCAGTTCTGTTACAGCCAAAGGAGCCTCCTAACCTTCTCAAGCCACTCCTAGCAACCCTTGCCAATGCCATTTGATGAGAGTAGTACCGGGTGTTTATGATAGCAACACCTGATACCCTTTGATCTTATATTAAGAACCAGATTCAAAAGGCTTGAACTATTGAACCTACACCAAAGAAGACGAGAATTAAGCAATGCAAATTGCAACTATGATAGAATGAACCATCAACAGGCAGATCTATATATATATATATATATATATATATGTCGCAGCTGATTTGAATACTCCCAAATACATAAAGCCAATATGTTGTTAGAGGACTTGTTCAAGCAACACAATTTTAGAAATAAAACAACGATTCTTTCTAAGGCTACTTCTTGACAAGAAAACAAAAACCAACTTGGCTACGCTCATCAGCCGATGGTAGATACAAAGAAATTTTTTATTTATTTTTTATTTTTTTGTAAAATTATAAAAATTAACTAAAGACATAAACAAGAGCTTTCCCTACATAACTAACCACGCTTAAATAGTAATAGGTGCATTTCATGCAACTTACTCTTTTTCGAATTATATCAAACATGACTTGATTAATAACAATGCCAACAATTGTAAAACTGAACAGATTTATGCAATTAACTTCTTAATTCATTCATGAAACATAATAAATGGCCAAGATGCCCACAGAGTCCAAAAAGATGGGAGCTTCTTATATTCACAATCAGGACATGCACACAGGTGTAGGTGCACCGATCTCATCTCTCGGAATCAGCTAATTGAATAAGCTTGGCAGATCTCTCAGGTTGTGTTTTCTATGTCATTAATTATATAGAGCAGGGCACAATCTAATCATAAGAAAATCTTTCATGATGTTGAGTAACTCCCGATAACTCATTGTTTAGTTTCAATCATTAGATTCCTTCACGATGACATATAAAAAATAAAAATCAAATAAAAAAGCAAAGAGAGAGACAACTACACAGTGAGATGCTGCACAAACTCATGTGAGTTTGATCATACACAATAAAACAAGCAATTTATCAAACACATTGTGAGCAACTCTTTGAAACTTTAAAATTCTAGTTAAAAAAAAAAAAAACCCCAAATCAGAAACCCATTCACAAAAAACAAGAAATTACCCAATAAAAATCACAAACACAAACCAATAATCAAAAACCTGACCATAAAATCAAACTTACACAAAATAAACAATCACAAAGCCTAGGTTTAACCGTAGTTCATCCATATATCACGAACTAAAAGGATTGCAAGTGTTTAGATAAAAATGAACAAGAAACACAGATCCATATATAGCTACAATATACAAATTTATGCAAGTTCAGAATCTAGACACACTCAAGCACTTTATCAAACATGATATGAGCAATACCTTGAAACTTTAAAATTTAAGGAAAAAAAAGCCCCCAGATCTGAAACCCACCCACAAATAACAAGTTATTACCCCATAAAATCACAATTAATAAGAAATACCCAATAAAATCACAATTTTAAGAATGTAGTTATTTGATTCCACTCAAAAGAAACCCATGAAACAGAAATTAAAACAGAGTTTACCTTTGTGAGAGAATGCTAGGCGTGAGAGAGAGAGAGAGCCAGCGTGAGTTGAGAGAGGGTTACAGAGCTAAGAGAGCGTGAGAGAAATTTGTAGGTTACAAATTTCTTTTTTTTATCGTTACAAAACATTGTAATTTTGTTAATATAATAAGGATAAATTAGGTAATTTACTTGGTCAATAATTTATATACTCTACTCTCCTTCAAATCTCTCAAATTTGAGGGAATTAAAAATGAGAGGTTAGAGGTATTTGAAACCCCTCCAAACCCCTCTCCCTTCTTCCTTAAAAAACTTCCCAACAAAATAATTAAATTACTCTTCCTCCCTCTACTTTACTCCTCCTCATTTTTTAAACATCCAAACAAGCCATAAGTCAAATGCTACCTATAGATAGAAATGCCTTTGGCTACGCAACCGTCACATGAACTTCATATTTTGAATATTTACTTTTATGTAATTACAATAATGGGGTCTATTTGTTTGCAAAATCTATTGAATATTAACATTGGTTGTGTAACGTAACCAACACATTGGTTGGCCGAGTGGTAGGGGCTTACGTCATCACTGCATTCCACACGTTAAGAACTAAAAGTGACCATTCTAAATTTTTTAAGGGCCAATTGATCATTTATATTTTTTAGGTACTAAAAACAATCACTTCAACTTGGTCATGTCAAGGACTAATTGTTAGATAACTTTAAAATTTCAAAGACTAAAAGTGTAGTCTTTATTTTTTATTTTTTAAATAATGGCCAACAACGTATTATAATTTATAGTTAATGAGAGTGTAGCACTATTTAAAATAAGATTTAACCCTTTCATATTCTATCATTAAAAAAAATCACATTTATTTGTTTTGCCAGAACTTAAAATGTTAGTTGATCACATTTTCAAGTACATATAAGATCTTTATCCATGTCTACCATCAAGATGTAAAATGAAGTCAACCTCACAATTGACATTTGCTCTTCCTTTGTCTGTCTCTTCTCTCACTCTCAGACTGATAATCATCATGTAATTGGACTTCAGCTCAGTATTGTTAGTTAGGAAATGCTAATGAGTGCCCTTAGGACACTGGTTAATAATCCATTTAAAGAAAATTTTTATGAGAAATAAAAAAAAAAGTAATTAATATTTTGACAACTTTTTTCATTTCCCATAAAAGTGGTATCAAAACTTTCTTAAAATGAATTATTAACCAGTGCTCTAAGGGTACTCGTCAGCATTTCCCTTGTTAATTTCAAGCTACAATTAATGCTAGACTGATGACAAATGCTAAAAAATCAAACTCTTGACCCCATAGGGTGCAATCACTAATGAATCGATACACTTGCAATTAATACTCCTTTTTTTTATTTTTTATTTTTATTTTTTATTGGGATACACTTGCAATTAATTCGTTCATTAATGAAGTAGGACCATCAATATTGTCTTTTTATCAAAAACAAAAATAATTCAAAAAGTGTCACCCTCATCCTGACTGGCAAAAAGAGATCAGTCTATGCATAGGAATCCAATACAACAATCAAATTACACATCCTATTATAAGATCCACTTCCTCGTATCTGATTGGTTGCATTTGGATAAATATAGTTATAGGAAGAAAAAATAATGATTTAAAATTTTGGCCAAAATATAATAGTGTTTGTTGTGAAGTCAAATAGCCTGATACTTACCTCTTATTCGCTCAAAAACCACAAAAGCTGGACTCAAGTGACAAGCCTATTCGGCTATCCATACTTATCGCACTCATGGGCGGAGCTAATAAATTTTTTTTTTTGGGTAAAACTATTATATTGATTTGTAATTTAAGAAAAACTCAAACCATACTATGTACATGCATGTCTTCATGCATTAGTGAGGCATTTTTGTCAATTTAGATGTATTGGTGGTATTTTGGACATTTTGGAGGTTTTGTGAGGCATTTTAGTCATTTTCAATGTTTTTGAATATTTTGGAGATTTTAAGCACATTCTAGTCATATCAGAGACTTTAGGGGTATTTTGATCAACTTGGAAGATTTCTTGTGTATTTTGTTCATTTGGGGTTTTCAATGGTATTATGGGTAATTTTTGAAGGCCTAAAGGGTATTATGGTCATTTTCTTGATTTGGAGGGGCATTTTAGTCAATATGGAGAGGTAAGAGGTTTTTTTTTTTTTTTTTTTTTTTTTTTTTTTTTGTCAATTTAGACATTTTGGGAATTTTTCTCATTTTAAAGTTATTAAGGATGTTCAGTAATTAAAGTGGTTTTAAGGGTATTTTGGAGGTTTCGATGGTAATTTTGTTGATTTTGGAAACAAATATGATTTTTAGTAGTTTTTTTTTTTTTGGTCATTTTAATTTTTATTGGGTTGGGTCATTTTAAAGATATATATTGAAGGTATTTTGGTTATGTTGAAGGTTTTAAAAGTATTTTGATTATCTTTTGATGTTTTGGGGTGTACACAATGTGTAATAACACTAAAATTGTGAATCTAACTCATGATTTCAAAATTGAAAATGTGAGTTAAACTCACGGTTTTAGTATACTTTAACACTTGGGTGTATACAAACTAGTGTGCAATAAGTTTTACCCATATGTCATTTTGTTCAATGATAATTTTGTAATTTTACAGGTTTGACTATATTATACCTCCAAAGAAACAACTAAAAATGGAAAAACATTTTCCGTAAAATATTTTATTTAAAAAAATCAGAGTGTATATGTCATAACATGAACATTTGTTTTAGTTAAATAATTTACTACATTGTATAAGATTATCACAGTCTCATAAGATAATCACATGATAATAAAATTATTATTATAATGTGAATCTCTTGGTAATCTTATATTCCCGTAATTTTATGTACATAAGAACGAACCAAACCCTGTTATGGTAATGGTCGCAACATTCCACGAGCCAAACAGCTCGACAAAGTTTTGGAGCAATACAGGAAATGAATATTAGCTTACATGTCATTGGATTGGATTTCATTGTGATAGCATAACATAACATAGAGCTTTATTTGCTAAAATAGGAACTCTTCTCCTGTCCATACTGCAGAAACTACATCACAAACTTACAACATGAATACATTTGGTAAACTAGAAGCAAAGCATTATTACAAAGTTCAGACTTCAGACGCAACTAAAGCAACCAGAAGCAAAGCACTCCAACTCCAAGTCTCCAACAAACACTGAACCAACCACAAATGTTTAACGGTGAATGATAGAAGAGATAACGAAATTCCAGAAAGTGAAAAACATGACCAAAATTCCAACAACAGTTGTGGCGCCTCTCCAAAAATCACGGAAATATAGATTTGTAAAGGATGCCATGAGTTTGCTCCAACAGCTGCTATAGTGCCCGCGAATTTGTTCACTGAGTTCATAGTGACAAAGTTTGTTGATCAAAGTTGCCACTGCCTCATTGTTTCCTAGCCAGTTAACGAGAATCTTTTTCTCAACAAGTAGATCCACATCTTCTGCAGTGTCAATAAGATGATCTAATAGCACAATATAATTACAGATGATAGTTTCCTGTGGACAATGACACTGCTCAAAGGCCGTGAGGTTTCTGATAACACATTCAGTTGCATCCCCTACTGTAAAGGATTGGAGTTCCAAGACAGGTTGCATGTTCTGCAAGCATTTGAGGCATGGAAAGCAACACAAGATCCATGACAAATTTAAACACGGGCATTTTCTAATGTCAAGCAAGCATCTATTTTTTACTTTTCTGAATTCCACTCCTGCCTCAGCTAACTTTGTTTCCAAATTTCCATTTTTGGCGGAAAAAGAAAATATCTTAGGAAATCAGTTAAATGTCTGACTTGCTTCCCCTCCAATATATTCTGGTAATCATCGAAAGAGCAATTTAAACCGGAATCTTCGCAAAAATGTTTGAAGTAATCAACAACAAACTTATGAAAGGACTTGTCCTCATTTTCTTGAACATTAAGAAGGTCTTGGTAGGCAGAATCATATAATTGCTTTAGAACAAAAAATGGAACCTGGTTCTCAAGTAATAACAATCCTGCAAAATATTATAGCTTAGCCAAAGTTTTTCCTTCTTTTGGACATGATCAGCTTCTTCTGGGTTTTCCGATTCTCGATTGTCTTCTTCTCGGTTTCTGTTAAGCAGTAGTTATCTTGTATATAGTAGATTTGTACTTGTATTTTGTATTTTGTACATAGTGTTAAGCTGCAATAGCATAGTGTAGCATAGTGTTAAAACGGTTTGTCGTTTACACTGTACAGGTTAGTCAATTAGGAAGTTAGTTAGTTTGTTACACTTCTTAGCCACGTGTCTCTACTGTATTGGCTGGATCAATAGTTTGTTAATTTTGTTACTTTTCCCGCTGCTCTGTTCTCATTATATAAGAGACACAGCTTGATAATTATACACATACGAATTCATTCACAAGCTTTACAGTTTCCACTCTCTCTCTGTGATTTTCATTTCTCCATTTTTAAACCTCGAGCTTGTGTGTGATTTCAACAGTTTCTCCGTACTTTTTGCAATTAAACAGACATAGATCCCTTACCCACCATGCACATTCGAAATAAGAAGTGCCATTTGAGGGCGAACTCTTCCTTAGTCCTCAACAAGTGCTCAATGATAAAAATAGAATCCAAAAGAATCAATTTTATGAATTCTTTACTGTTGATGTTATGGAACATCTCTGCATAACAATGACAGATAAGTACTTCATTTTCTACAATGTATTTTGCAAGATCCTTTTGGTCCTTTTTAGTCCGATATAAGGCTTCCTTGAAGTATCTCAATTTCAACTGTTCCATCTTCTTCAACTTTTTTCGTGGTGATGAAAAGGGCCTATTGAAATCAGCATTGGAGTGTAGGCTTCTTTATTTACTTTGTGGAGTTTTTCGGGAACCTGTAGATACAACAATCGGGCTGCTCATCAGGGTCCAGGTCTACGGCTAATGGTACGTCTACAATAATATCATCACACTCTTCAATCTCAACCTCGATGCAGGGTTTCATGAGTTTCATCTTTGTACGGCCAGCATAAACACAAAGTAGCTACCTTCCAACAACAATAAATATACTATGATTTAAAACTAAATTAGTATAATTAGAATCTATTTAGTTTGATACAAAATAATTATTTCTCAATACATTTCAACTTAATCACCTAGTAAAATAGAGCTTGACGTTATTTTGAATCCCAAGAATTATTTATAATCGATTGGGTTATAAATTTCCTTCAATTCCTCTTTCATTGTACCTAGTCAAAAAAAATTATTAAAAAACTATCTTCTATTTTGTCATGAAGCCTAATTTTAATAATATTCATGATTGGAAAAGTCAAAACTATAGTGAAGTACTTAAGTCTTAATTTTTAATTTCTGTTAGATTTATTACACTTATGTGCAACTTTAGGAAAAAATATATATTCAAATTAAACTTCTAGGAAACTAAATTTATATGCTTTTCAAATCCTAAAATTCTAACATTCAAAATTTGAACTTTTTGAAAATGCTGAAGACTTGGTATTTCTCTTGTTTATATACTAAACCATGCTTGAACAAAATAGGCTAGTTTTGATATGTTCCTAAACACTAAAATAATGCTTGTAATAATAATTATGTGAAACAGCATAGTTTAATAATTTTGTGTAAATATCCTCAGAAAAATAAATCAATATGAGTAAAATTGAGATTTGATAACTAATGCGCTTAAGCATTAATATTTTTTATTATTCTTAAATAAAAGAAGATTATAGACCCTTCATTCGTATAGGATTTTTTTTTTTTTTAAATGAACTGTATAGGTGTTTTTATATAAGAATAATGAAATAATATTTTTTTTGTCCAATAATGAGATTTTTATTTCCAAGTTTATTACTATCTATATTCGTGTTTAGAATTTTTCTAATTTTTTTATAGAAAAAGAAAACTTCCACGGATAACATTTGATAGAATATGCATATTGCTCCTTTTAACTGCTCCATTTTTAAGTAATATAAAATACATTAAATAACAAAAAATAACTATGATAATGCTCTTTAATAATAATATAAATATTTAAAATTTAGCTATTATCTGGTAGAAATATGTAGTTAAATGATTAAATTTACCATATTCTAATAGGTTAAACTTTTGGCTTTGAGACAATCGGTAATTTAACATGATATCGGAGCATGAGATTCTAAATTCGATCATTGTTTTTTTTTTTTTTTGATGAGTAAATTCGATCATTGTTTCCTCCACTCTACCTCCCATTTAAATTCCCATATATTGGGCCTCACCTACCTTAAAAGGTAATTTTGGCCCACACGTGAGGGAGAGTGTTAAAAGTATATAGTTAAATGATTAAATTTACCGAGTGTTAGAAATATATAGCTAAATGATTAAATTTATCATATTCTAATAGCTTAAGTTTTTGGAACAGTCAGAAATTTAACATTATCAAACAACCCCAAACTTCCAAAATGACCAAAATACCTTTTAAAATACCGTAAAACTACCAAATTAACAAAAAAAGGACCCCCCCCCCCCCCCCCCCAAAAATAAAAACCATAAAAATGATGGAGTACACCTCCAACAACCTCCAAAATGTCCAAGATATATCTTGAAATTTCACAAATTGCCCCCCAAAACTTTTAAAAGCCACATTAAAAAAAAAAAAAAAAAAGCTTTCAATAATTAAAAAAAATTTTGCTAATAATACATGTTACAATTACATCTATAAAACAAATTTTTTAAAAATTAAAATTGATAAAATTATATTTAAGATCAACTATGTTACAAGAAAAATCAATTAGATTAGTAATATTAAATTGAAAATATAAGAGAATTTGAATAGAAAGACTTAATTAGTGATTTGTATCTAAAAAATCAAGAAATTTAGATTTTAAATATATATATATATATATCAAAAAGTTAAATCATTAATATTTCATTTATATTTAAATATTAAAAAAATCCCTCCCTTAAAGTTGCCCCCATATGCCTTAAAACACATTGAGCAGGCCTGATTTAGCCCGAGTTGGGGTGCATCTGTGCGGGTCATCTAGCTAAGCTTAGGAACAGACCTTCTAGCTTGACGGGTCAATTAGCGAATCATTTAGTTCAATAGATGACTAAATTTTGAGTTTGAAATAAATCAAATAAGTAAAATAGTTTCACAAATGTGAATTTGTATTGATGAATATATGATACAATTCTATGAAATTACAAAAGAGTGATCCTTTGATTTAGTCTTCTTGAAAGATTTGCTAATTTTGAATTGTGAGGAAGTAGTCTTGGTTCGAACACAGAATATCCTTCAATTTGGCTGAAGAATGAATCAAATACCTTTGAAACGAAATTACAACGAATCTCTGGCTATGAGCATGTTAGAAATTCTTCGTGTTCTTTGTGTTCTTCGTGCATTGTTTGAGTGTTCTTCGTCTTAGAAGGTTTGTGGTAGAAGTTCTTCAGAGCTTTTGGGGCTTGAATCCATAAAACTTCACTGATTTATGGTTTCTTTGAAGTTTCTAGAGGCTTTTGGGCTTAATTCCAGCAAACTTTAATATCTAGGAAGGTAGTTTGGATGATTCTACTTCGAATGTTCTTCGTGTTCAAGGTTGAAGTTCTTGAAGGCTTTGAGGCTTGATTCCTGCAGAGCTTCTACACTTCTAAGTGCTTCTGAATCTTCTTTGATGCTGCTTGTGGTCTAGAAGTCTTAGTGTGTAAAAATGTCTTAGGAAGGCTTCTATTTATAGGAGGTTGGGGTGGTCAAGCGACACATGGCAGGGTCTGATTGGTGACACATGTCATAGCCAGATTGGAGGAGTTTTAAGAATTTTTCTCCAAGACACATGACATTATTTGATTGGCCGAAATGTCTT
Source organism: Quercus glauca (assembly GCA_023736055.1). NCBI lineage: Eukaryota > Viridiplantae > Streptophyta > Magnoliopsida > Fagales > Fagaceae > Quercus > Quercus glauca. Next base: position 70,726,408 of record CM043318.1, read on the forward strand.
AATTTTCAAGGTGACACATGTCAGCACTTGATTGAATTGCCTATGTCATCGTTTACATGCACCAATGTGTGATTGGCTTTTTGCATGCTTCTTTTGTTATTATTTGGGTAAATTGCAAATTACACCCCTAAAGTTTGGGGATGATTGGATTTTACACCCTGAAGTTTCAAACTTTAGATTTTACCTCCTGAAGTTTGGGGTGTTTGGAATTTACACATTTACGTTTCAAAACTTGGATTTTACCCCCTAAAGTTTGGTGATGCTTGGATTTTACACCCTGACGTTTTAGAATTTGAATTTTAGCCCCTATGTTCTAGAAGTGTTTGGATTTTACTTTCTAAAGTTTAGGGTTATTTGGATTTTACACCCCCAAATTCTAAAACTTTAGGGTGTAAAATTCAAACACTTCATTTTTTAAAAGGTATAAGTTAGCGAAAATATTCATTTTTTAATAAAACTTATTTATAACATTTTGTGTATCATTAAAAAGTACATAAAATTTAGAAATTATTCTTTTAGTTTTAAACAAACTTTTTCAAACCCAATATTTTCTACCCTAGGTGCCAAAAAATATATCAAAAAAAATAATAATAAAACTCAACAAAACTATAATTTAAAATAAAAAAGAAAGAGAGAAATAAAAATCACATTATAATCAAACTCATTCCCAATATGTAAAACATATCAAATGTGATGTGATCAAGGCAAATATCCAATGCACAATCAAATTCAAAAGTTTTAATAAGGTTTTGAACTTACACAATAGAAATAGATGGCTAATTCTAAGCAAAAGTGCTAGTTGTAGCTTTATACATGGTGATTTTTACTCTTTTACCTTAATAATATAAAAATAAATCAATAAACCAAGAGTATAATTCCAAATGGGAAAAAATTAAGGAAAATTTTTGAAAAAAAGAAGAAGAAGTATTGTGTAAATATTGTCATAATCTAATCCAATATTTGAATAATAAATAGATATATAAAAAATTTTAAGCACAAAATTAAATTTGTTTTCTTAAAAATCTTCAAAAATATACTAATGAGATATGGAGGATGAAGAGTAATATAAGATATTCATAAATGCTTAAAACAGTTACTCAAATATCTAGGAACATCATATAAAAAAGATATAACAATTTGCTGCTAATTTGTTAAACAAAATATTTATAAATAGTGAAAGGAAACTGCACAAAACCCATCTTCTTCAACTGCACAAACTGTTCTTCATCATATTGTTCAGACTATCCTTTTCCAGATAAACTAAAACCTAACAACAACACAAAATAGGACATATTATAATATTATTTTTCTCCAAATTAGGTCAACAACAAACACCATTTAGTATAAACCTCTAGGAGGAGATCTATAACACGTTTGATTTGGATTCCTCCTATGGGGTAGTTGTCAGGTTATATCTTTTCTACCATCAAATATTATGCAAGACTTGTGAATGCCATTTTAAAGAATTTTTTTTCTTTTTTTTTATTCTTCATTGATTTTATTTTTCAGTTATAAACATCTAAATTAAAGTAAATGAACATGTAAATGCAAAATTATATGTAAAGTTAAAACCGCTCAAAATGAATATGTATAGACAAAATTTTTTGTTTTGATTTTTCATTGATTTATTATTTAGTTATAACATCATAATTAAAGTAGATGAATATGTAAAGTTAAAACTACCTAAGATGAATTCGTAAAACCAATATATTTATATATTTAATATTGTCAAAAAAATTAAAGGTAGAAAATTATAAGAAAAAGAATAATAATGTGACGGATGAGGTAGCTCAATAGGAGTGTAGTAATAATAAATGTTATGCTTCAGCTTATATATATATATATATATAAGAGTAACTCTAAATAATGTTTAACAATAACAGCACAATATAATAATTAAATAATAACAAATCCACCTTATGTATGTTGGGGAAAAAAAAATCTATTTACCTTAAATCCCAAATCTTTACTATGCCATTCTTAGAACCTACATACATCCAACTTCAATCACATTGAAGCCCCATTGCCATCACGTTATTGGTATGTTAATCATAGCTCATCACCTACCATGTCATTAGAGATAAGTGTCCACATTAGCATTTGGAAAGACTAAACTATTTTGTTTTTTTCTTTAATAAGTAAAAGTAAGACTACTTGTGGGAGTGACATACTCACTGAGGGTAGTTTGATTGGACATCAAACCATTGAATGTGCGGTTTATTAGCTATAGCTAGGTAGTGTGTATCTTGGATTATCTCAAGCTAATTAACACATATCATACACATCACATATGACATATCAAATCCAACATGTTTCATTTAGAAGCATCAAGCATTACAAAAGTTACGATATACGAAATAGAAAAAGGAAAAAAGAAAAAAAAAAAAAGCAAGATGGCCAAGACAAAGGAAACTATAAAAAAGGAAGGAAGACAATAAGTTTTACTTTGTTTTATTATTTGGACATGTCACAGAAAAAAGTGCCCTGAAATATGAAAAAACATATGCTGAAAAATAATTTTTTTTGTTTAACTTATATTTCTAATTTCTTACTGCAACACAAAATTCAAAAAAGAAACAAAAAAAAAAAAATGTTCAACTTATGTTAACAAATAAAATACAAAATAAAAGGGGAAAAAAGGACATAAATTACTACTCATGTCAAAAATGGTCCCAAGAATACTACTAACAAAATATAATAGAGGTGTTATACAAATTAGAGATATTACCTTTGGGTGAAAACCATTGCCAGTGGAAATGGAGATCCTACTCGATGTATAGCTCTCATCAAGCATGAAATCTACGTAATGAATGAATATGTTAATATAAAAAGAAATCTCATCTCCCTTGACGTTGGCATTCTACCTATTGCAAGGCTCTCATCTACACTTGGGGCATCCTTCTCCAGGTTGGCATTGTCACCTTTGAAGCCACCAAACATTGTGCTCTCTTGCAGTTGAAGGCATCACCTGCAATGTCACCGCACTAGAATGGTATAGTTTGTTTTATACTCCATATAGCAAAGAAAACGTTTTGGTCTAATATTAAATAACTAATTAAGGAAATGATTGGAGAAGACGAAATGATTACTGTCTTTTCATATACACAACGGAATCAACTATTACAATATACAAATAAATGTTTTATAAAAGTTTTAAAAATTACAAATAAATGGAAAACCAAAATTAAAGTCTAACTGACTCTTTGAAAATGAAAAAATAGTAATAGATGAATAGTGATTATAATCATTTTCTCTTTAAGAAGAAATGATATGTTTCATAGTAGTATTTCCTTTTTTTTTTTTTTGTTTAAAAAAAGAAATTTTCGTTAACTTATGGTGGTAGTGCAAAAGACCACCTTGTATCCCATGCTATTCACATTAAAACTAAAATTTAATATTAAAAGGAGCTTTTTTTTTTTTTTTTTTTTTGAGAATAATAAGTATTTTTAACACACACACGCGGAGAAGGGAGAATGTCTTAAAGAAATTAACAGTAGTGTATATCCAAAAGAGTGTAGTGCATCATATTGGCCACATAAAATTAATTTTGCAATAGAGAACTAACAGAGTTTGTAAACCAAAAAAAAAAAAAAAAAGATTAGTAACGTGACTGATGATGTGGCTCAACAAAAGCGTAGCAATAATAATTTCTATACTTCAGCTTTTAGATATATATATAGATGGGTCATGCTAACGAGTGCCCTTAGAGCACTCCTTAATAATTTATTTTAGGAAAGTTTTGATACCACTTTTATGGGAAATGAAAAAAGTTGTCAAAATATTAATTAATTTTTTTTTCATTTCCCATAAAAACTTTCTTTAAATTGATTATTAACCAATGCCCTAAGAGCACTCGTTAGCATTTCCCTATATAGATATAGATGTGGCTAATCATAAGTTTAGGCCAATATTAACATTGTGGTCATATTTACCAATCTTGTCAAAACCGAGGCATTTTCTTACCCCTTCCATATAGAAGATCATAATATGTTGGCCATTATTGACAACTTCCTAGAGATCGTGTGTAACTATTAAGATATAAATTAGAAAAAATACTCAGGTAAATCAGCAAAATTGAAACAATTGGATGGATTGACAAATATTTACATGAAGAAAATGGGATGGATTGACAAATATTTACATGAAGAAAATGGGTGAGATGGAGCACCAATTTCAGCCATTACTTACTGCAACACCAGCATCCCCGTAGTGTTTGATGGACCCTGTACTTGCCGGAGAGGTATGCACCAAGTCCCCCATGAAATAGTTCTCTCCAGCAGTGCCATTGACACCAGTAACAACTAATTGCTGGCAAATAACTCATTTTCAGAGTCACTATTTCCAGCACCCTTCTGAGATTTACACCTAATCTATAAAGAGCCGGCAATTAAAAAGGGTTTCTCACAAAAACCAGTTTCATGAGCTGAAATTTGTGGAGGTTGTTGTCAGTGGCAGCTCCAGAAAGTTTTTTCAGGGTGATCATTAAAAAGTAAAGACTTATAATTTTTAAAAAAATTATTAATAATGAAATTTGAATATATTAACATCACAAAATAAAAACATATTCAAATATATAAAGTTTTAAAATTTTCTTTCACAACCTTTCATGTTTTTAAATTGTTGTGTGATATGATAGTTTCACTATTAATATTATCAACAACATATTTTTCAATATACACAACCAAACAATTATTAAGATGCTCATCTTCTATTCAATTACTAACATATTGCCTAAATAAGTACTAATATAAACAAAATATATTATCTTTTTGAAAAAATATATCACATAAATCCAATATATTCTGCTAAAGATTAAAGCAAATACTACCAGACTAGCTATTTGAAAAGTGTGCATTTTTTTATATAAAAAAATAGCAATTTTAAAATATGCCAGTTAAAACACAAATTAAAAAATCACAATTAAACGTTTGATTTGAGATTTTAAGCTAATATGTTTAAGCAATTTTTGAGAAGTATTATGTCTACAACATTTTTGCAACACTTTCACAATTAAACCTAGGTTGTAAGTTGGCTGTAAACGAACCAAGCCAATTGTGAACAACTCGGGCTCGGCTTGATAAAAAATTCGTTCGTGTTTGTTTGTTTATAAATAAGCCAAGCTTGAGCCTTAGTTTTCAGCTTGTTTGATAAACCAACCGAGCCTAAGCAAAAAAATTTGTTTGTAAACAAGCTTGTGAACAATCGGGCTCGATACAACACAAGCCAAGCTTAGGCTTGTATATAGCTTGATAAAAGGCTTGATATATATTTGCTAAATAAACTAAATATTTTTACATTACACATATTTTAATAATAAAATTTCTCACATGAGACCACTTTTCAGTACCCTTACTTTAAGTTTTTTTCTTTCCTTTTTTTTTTTTATAAACATATTTAACAAAAATAAATAAATAAATAAATAAAGACTCAAGTTCACGCTTTTACTAGACTTTCAGTTTCCACTTCTACTCTTTTAGAGTTCTCTAGTGCAGTAGTACTTCGTGCATACAGCTGGACTTCACCATCTTAGCCCTTAGGTGTCCCTTTGTTGTCAGTTTACTAGTTTTCTAAGTAAAGTAAATAAAAGTAATGCTAAGTATCCTTTCCATCTAAGTTCTCTCTACTAGTTAGTTTACTAGTTTAGTTTCGGTCTTTCCATCAAAAAAAAAAAACCCTAATCAGTTTACTAGTTTAGTTTCTTCTCTGAGTTCTCTCTACTGAAACTATCATTGAACAAAAAAAACCCAATTCAGTTTTATTCAAACTGAAATTCTCAGTTGTCACTCAATGAGTCCATGTCTATCCTATGCAGTCTACAGCCTAAAACTCTTAGGCTCTCTTGGAAAGACCAAAGCTTCTTTGAGAAGCTTCAATCTTTCTCTTTTTTATCATCAGTTTCTTTCTTTTCCCCAAATTCTCAAGGTTGGAATTGATCAGCTCTCTCTTTCTCTTGTGAGGCCAAGAAATTCCACCAAATCTACCCTATATCTCTTTGCAACAAATGAACAAGTCCTAGATTTGGAAGAGTTAAATGCTAGCAAAGAGGATTTAGAGTCCGGTGTTTACCGAACCACAGCTCTAGATCTGGTGTAGTATTTGGCATCACTACCATCTTCACTCTCTCTCTACCTCCATCCTCCAAGACGTTCATAGCCTTCTCTCACCATAGGTAAATTTTCATGTTTAAAAATTTTCTATATATTTTTATAGTTGTTTGCACTGTAGTTTGTTTGATATTGCAAAATCGTTTTGATTTCCAAGTTATGGTTGTTTATGAAATTTCTATATAACTTAGAAAAATCTTATTGGTTGAATTTGTTTGATAATAACTTAACTTTGTAATTAGTGGATTGTGGTTGTGGAGTCTGGTATGTAGTTTGGAATGGATCTATGCTTTTCTTTTCCTGAGGTGCAAAGTTCTCTGTGATTAGCTACTAAAAATGTTATAGTTTCTTTGTACTTAGCTATGTTTTGTGCTATGTGCTATGTGTTTTAGGATATCAAATTTGATTTCTTGTTTATTCATATATGTTTTGGAATGTTAATTTATTTAGATTTGTGAAGTGGAGAGTCAACAAATGGATGCTCCTGCTACTGAAAATCTAGATGTAGTAATTAATATTGATGAGAATGAAGAATCTATAAAAAATAATGATGTCAAACTTGAAGAAAATCCATTTGAACAAAAGAAAAGGAAAAGGACTTCTGTGATTTGGAATGACTTTAATGAAATTATTCTTCTTAATGGAACAAAAAAGGTTCAATGCATTCACTGCCTTAAAAGACTTGCCTACAGTAATAGTGGTGCAATAACACAATACCATAGGCACTTGAAAGGTTGTCTAAGTCGTAAACTAGCTGATAAGAAGCAAAAACAATTAGTTGTAAATGAAGGTGAGGTGGAAAGTGAGGTGGCGATAACAAACTTTAAGTATGACCATGCCAAGGTCAAGGAAAAGGCTTCACATATGATCCTTGTGCATGAATACCCTTTTAATATGATGGAGCATGAGGTTTTTAATGTTTTTATGAAAACTGCTACTCCATATCACTAGAAAATTTCACGCAATACGGCAGGAATGATTGCATTTCTACTTTTTGAGTTGGAGAAGAAAAAATTGAAGACTATGCTTGGTAGTGTCAATAGAGTTAGCCTTACTGCAAATTTTTGGAAATCTGGACAAAAAATTGGGTATATGTGTCTCACCTATCATTTTGTTGACTCTAGTTGGAAATTACAAAAGCGAATTATAAATTTTTGTGATGTACCACCTCCACATTCTGGAGTTGTAATTTCTGATGCAATCTTTAAGTCTTTGCTTGATTGGGGGCTTGAAAACAAGGTGTGTACAATAACCTTGGACAATGCTAACAATAATGATGCAGCTGTAAGAATTTTTAAAGATGCTATCAAAAGGAAGCTCATGTTGGGAGGCAAGATCTTTCATGTACGTTGCTGTGCACATATCATTAATTTGTTGGTACAAGATGGGTTAAGTGAGATTGAAATAGTGATTGAAAATGTCCGTGAAAGTGTGAAGTATCTAATTGCATCAAAAGCTTGTCTTATAAAGTTTGGTGAGATTGCAAAGCAATTGCAGTCACCGTCCAAGAAGTTGATCTTAGATTGTCCCACACGCTGGAATGCAACATATGCAATGTTGGCTGCTACCTTGGAGTTTAGAGAGGTGTTCCCTAGGTACAAAAATAAAGATGCAGGGTATAATTGGCTAACTAGTAATAAAGATTGGGATAGAACAGAACATGTATGCAATTTTTTATCAGTTTTTGAAGAAGTCACAAATTTCATATCAGGAAGTGAATATCCAACTGCAAATATATTCCTTCCTGAGGTTTGGAAGATAATAGAAGTTTGAAATGAGAAGTCACTTGATGAAAATGATTACATTAGTGCTATTGCATGTAAGATGAATTTAAAGTTTGACAAATATTGGGGTGAATGCAATTTTGTAATGGCCATAGCTGCTGTGTTAGATCCTCGGTTCAAAATGACTTAGATAAACTTTTCCTTTCCAAAGATCTATCAAGGGTTTGAAGTAGATAGAAACATTGATCGTGTTCAGGATTCCTTATATCAACTTTATAATGAATATGTTGTGGACTATACTTCAAGCAATGTTGGACAAAGTGCATCTAAATCCACTGAAGGTAGTAGTAGTGTTGGTGGCAATAATTCAAAGTTTAAAACTAGAGGTAGAATGGAGTTTGATCAATTTGTTAGAAATGCTGATAACATACAACCAGCAAAATTAGATTTGGATGTGTACTTGGAAGAGGGTGTCTTTTTATGCTCAGATGATTCAGACTTAGACTTTGATGCTTTGAAGTGGTGGAAGACTAACAATCTAAAATTTCGTATTCTCTCAAAAATGGCATCTTACATACTTTCCATTCCCATCACCACAATAGCTTCAGAATCTGCATTCTCTACAGGATGTAGAGTAATTGATGTGTATCAAGCTTCTTTATCAACAAAAATTGTACAAGCTTTACTTTGTGGCAGTGATTGGGTTCAACCTCTTTACAAAACTAAGAAACAATCAAAAGTAAGTGTTCATCACATTTATTAATTCTTTTCCGAAAAAAAAACTTAAATTTATTTTAATTTTTGTCTATTGTAACAAAGACTTGGAATCTAAAGCTTTTAATTTTTTTTTTTATAGGTTGAACCGGGGTCTACTAGCATCACAAAGATAGCCATACCTTTTCCAAAATTATGGTATCTTAAGTGTATTGTTTAGTATGTGTGTGTCTTTTTTTTTTCATTAAATGTTTTTTTATTGTTCTTTTTTTAATAGTGTTCTTGAAAGCTTATATTTGCTTTTACATGCAGTTGGAAGGATAATGAGTTGAAGGATTTTTTGTTGTGGATGTTAGTTTTTTGTGTTTGCAAGAGGGTGTAATTGATATGTGCTTTGTTATTTGATAATGGTCTTTTATATCTATGATTTTCTTATATTTGCAAAGGGCATGTTATGTTGATATGGTGCATATTGATAATACAACTATAATAATGTAAAGTTGATTTTCTCTTAATTTACTGAATATTGATATTATTATCATCTTCCCCTATAATTTCTAATGTCTTTTTATTATTTTTGGTTGTTTTGTATGCAGGTTGTTGGTTTTCTAATTTGGTGCATATTAAAGACCTTGCGGTGGAATATATTCTGATCTAGTGCAGAAAGTGAAAGACCTAGATTTGTGAATGATAGATGGTCTTTTGTTTAAAAAAAAAAAAAAAACTAAATATTCTTTTTGTTAATGGCATGGTGCATATGATAACGTAGCATATGGTGATATGGATACTTTTGAAATGTCATGTCAAGTGGGTCTTTTCTTTTTTTTGGTTTGAAGATTATATATAGCTACACAGATGACAAGTATATTTGTGAAGGAAGTATGAAGATTATATTTGTGAATTGTATTTTGAACAAATATTAAAGCTAGAGACAAGGAAGTATGAATGGATAGATTTAATTATGTAAAACTTTAATTTGAGCAATTGCTAATCACAAGTGGAATTAGAAGCATGAACAAATGAGTATATTATTTTCTTATTTTTGTTTACTTGATTGTTGGAGATCTGAGCAGATTTGAGCACTTGGTAATGCAATTTTGTTAGATCCCAAGCAAAAAAGCTTGACTTGAGCTTGAGTTTGAGCTTGATGTTAAGCTTGAGCTTGGCTTGATTAATTTATCAAGCCAAGCTAAGCTGAGCTTAAGCTTTTGGGTTTTCCCACGAGCTCGAGTTCAAACAATTATATTTAGGCTTGTCTCGAGATCGAGCTAAGCTTGAGCATTTTATTTTTACTAACGAGCCAAGCTCAAACAAGCACCAGGGTTTTCAAACCCGGACCGTTCATTGAACCGTAAAAGAAAGAGGTTCAAGGTTTTTGAGGTCGAACCGAGGTTAAACCGAGGTTGAACCGTGATGACGTCATAATTAATTTAATAATTATTTTAAATATAAATAAAAACATTAAATTAATAAAAATAGAAAAATTAACTAAAATAGTCTAATTTAATATAGAAATCTATCTTTCAAATATTTTTTATATCATAACTTTTACAAGACAAATAAAATGTCAAATTCGAAGCAAATATAAATAGAGTATATCTTTATTTATTTACATGTTAATCAGTAAAACTTGTGATAATAGTAATAATAATGATATAATAACAATATAATAATAATTATAATATAATAATGAGAAGGACACTTACCTCAAATAAAATAAAATATTTAAATTATCTAATAATTTAAAAATTAAAATAATTATTTAATAATTATAATTATAAGTATATCTATTTCTAAAAAAAAAAAACTTTAAATATTATAGCAATACTAGTATTATAATATTTCCCACAACTTTTGCCGCAATAAGTTGTGAGTGGTAAAAAAAATTGTAGGTGTACGTGGGTTTACATTTTCATCACTTACAACTCTTCACACAACAAATTATGACAAAAATTATTTAAAATATTGTAATATTAGCATTGTACTAAATATAAATTTGTTGCAATACAATGACAATCTGGCAATACATGTACGTTAAGTCACATCACATGGGCTCAAAGGCCAAAGCTGAAGAGAAGTAAGGATTCAGCTCATCTTTTATTCAAATATTAAAAGTTTTTCATATTTCCAAAGCTAGTGTCAGTGATCACGTGGAGAGCTTAGGAAACTTAAAAAAGAAATACAAAGCAAAGAAAGAAAAGTGAGAAACCACATACGTTCAGCAAAAAAGGGAGAGGGTAAAGTCATTACAGAGCAATGGAGTGACTGGAGACGCACAAAGAAGAAGAGTGTTCAGCCAAGAGAAGAAGAGTCTCCATTACAGAGTAGTGGAGACGGACAGAGAAGAAGCTGTTCGTGGCGCCACCCCTGCTTCCTCGTCTTCTTCCTTTTCTTCTTCTTCTTCTCTGTTTTCTTTCCTTATAAATGAGTTCCAGATCTGAAAAAATGAAGCCGTGCAAACCGCAGCAACCGGCCACGGTTCATAGAACCGTACGGTCCGGCCGCGGTTCGAGCGGTTTCATGCTTTTTTCGTGTTGAGAGGTTCTTAGTTCTAATAGAACCGCAACGGTGAGAGGTTCACGGTTAACCGGGTCGGACCGTACGGTCCGGTCCGGATCTGAAAATTGTGACAGGCACTACTCGCTTGAGCTTGGCTCGTTTACGGCCCTAATTTTTATTGGTTCTAATTTGAACTTACCACTGAAATTATTTTCTATTCATAAGTAACAACCTATTCTTTAGGATTTGTTACAAAAATATTGCAAAAATGTTGTGAATATAACATTTCTTACAAAAAAAAATTTCAACATTCAACAGATAAAAATTTTAGAGAGGTTGAATTTTATTTTTAATGGGCTCAATTGTTATTAAGAGTGTTCAAGTGTTTTTTAGGGTAGTCAAATTTTTGTTCTAGAGTGGTCAAAAGACCTGTATTAATTTAAAACTCAAAATATTTTAAGTTATATTAAAAATAATAATAATTCAGGGTGGTCCTGTGAATTTCAGCACAACGAATTTCTTCTCCAACATTCTCACTAGTAGCCAAATCAGTCAGGATGCGATTTCCACTAGTAGCCAAATCATTCAGTTCATCTCACACATCACCGCTAATAACGCGAGGAGCATCATTTACATCCCCACAATTCTCACCATGAGCTGATACATCCTCATTCACACAGTTACTTTCATTTACTGATTCTGTATCTTGGTTAGTAAGAACCATCCCAATAGTTTCTTGCTCGATGTTATCTACAGTTTGACTCTGAATGGGATCTAAAGCACTCTACTGCTATCTAAATCAACAAGTACATTCAATTGCTTCTGTACAGAAACTGCTAAAGAAATAGCATGATCACAAATCAAAGAATCATGGGGTGGGCAGTGTAGCATGTCAATCAATGCCTTGTGGCACTGGAATATGCTGATAGATGGCATAGTAGATCCTCACGGCAAAGATTAATAACTTTGAACATATGCTCACACATATTGCCCATTTCTGCCAAGTGCAATTGCAAATACCAAACTGTGAACCAGGATTCCAGACAACATATACTTTATCCTTAACAAGCTGGTCGGCAACTTTTGCACAATCTACCTTGTATGACAACATCAGAGTCTGGAATCTTCAATGCTTTGCGCCAAGATGTTAAGCCACTCATCCACTCATCTTTCCAATATCGTGCAAATTCATCCTTCCCCGAGTACTCATTAAGCCAGAAGTAAGAATGCACTTTTGTACCCAACTTATCAACCAACCAATCAGCACGCTGATAAACACCAAGGTCCTTCTCATCCAACAACCTAAGCTTCATCTGGCTGTGGTAAAACTCCATTGCTGCACATGCTGTACTCTCTCTCTCTAAATATGAAACTGAACTTTTATTGATTAGAGGGAAAGAATACAAAACTGATACATCTAATCACTACTCTACTCCAATATATACACGATCTAATACAAGCCAAAAGCTGAAAATAACTAAACTCCCTAAAAGGAGGGAAAATCTGTTACAACAGAATCAAAACTGATTTGCACACGTGTCTAACTCCTAATCAGCTCTCTAATTTCCTAATATACGTGGCATCATCTCCTGAACTGAGTGGATAATTTGATCATAGTAAGGTATTGATTCAATCAGAACCATTAGATCTTCCTTTGCCAATTCTGATTCTACAACAGTTGTTTGATCAATGCCTCTTGCCACCTTTTCATCTTGAACTCTTCTCTGATGCTGAGAGCTGCAAGAACTACTCTGCCTTGTAGTTTCAACAAAAGCCAACGGACACCATACTATTTTAGACCAAGACTTCATATCTTTCACCTCATACGATCAAGTTGATCTTTAATAATTAAGATTACTAATTCATCGGGTGACCAAATCTTAGGAACCCCAAACCAAGTACAAACATACATAAATGCATACCTACACATACACACTCATACATAAAACAAATCTTGATCAATAATTGGAGGTTAGTGGTCCATCCAAGAAATGGTCACCCATTCAACAGTGTGAATTAGCATTTTGGCAGTGAGTGTGGAAGACTGCAAAATGATATATTTTTTCACTTCCCTCACACAAGGGGAAGAATTCCTCCATTTAGAAAAGACAGTGACCAACCTATTCTAGGATACCATATCGCCTTAAAGTAATCCAGAAAATCTGACTCATCAATAAAATCTTCCAATAAATCCTCAAACAAATTAATGGTTCCTTGTCCTTGGCAGATGTTATCCACTGCCTGCTCAACCCGTCTTGATATCTCGAGTCATATCTTAGTTTCCAAACATTTCTTTACTAAGTTTTTATGCCACGCATGACGGACCCACCAGAAGCATATCAGTACACAGCAATCAAACACATCCCTGAGAAAAATGCATAAAGCATATATAAATTCAACAATTCAAGCATGTACAATTCATTAAGAATATAGAGGAAATCACAGCCACCATGCTAAAAGGTCTGGCTCCACTACAGTAAATTTTCAGCATGCTTATTAATCCAGGCTACCCAAGTCAAACTCATATATTGGACTAGAACCCCCAAAAATTATTGTTAATTTGACCTTTCAGCTTGATCAATGCAAATCTTTTGTCATATGCAACTTTATATGAAATATAATAGTTCCAATGGTTAGAAACACATTACTAAAGCTACTTTTGAGCCATAGAATACGATAAGAGATGGAGCATCAACAAGATGGTCTGAATCAATAAGCATGTACATCCTATATTTAGGAGCTTTGAAATGGGAATGTTAAGGGTTGGTCACTGATTTTGATTTTGTGTACCAAAACCCTACCTATATTTATGATAAAACTCAAGCAAGTGCTTTATAAACATGTGAATCAAGTTATTGTGTAACCAGCTTCCCATTGATGCAGGACAATGAACTCTCAAAAGGGGACTTGGTGCTTTAGGAAACAAAAGAACAAACGGATAGGTAGGACCCTAGGAATCACAGCATAGGGTTTGCTTGAAATCACCATTAAGTGATGAAAGTAGAAATAGAAAAGTATGAATCAACACCTAGGGTTACTTGGAATCATCACCAAACATGAGATGAAGGAGAGAGTATACTTGTGGGGTCCACCCTCATGTGAGGGAGAGGATGCATGTTTCCGAAACATAATGGAATTTCTCGAGATAAAGATAGGAACCTAGGAATCTAGACTTCCTTGGAATCATCACCAAGCACTAGAAGTAATCTTCCAACACAAATTTCATTAATTCAGGATCAACTGCATTTTCAGAGCCTTATAATAGGCCTCCCAAACTACATCATAGAAGCAAAGGAAATAAATTGAAATTGATTACATTAAATTAAAAATAAATAAATAAATGTTAAAAAGTGTTACCATCCATTAGCATCAATCTATGTTAATTGTGATCAATCAGGTTAATGGGCATATTTGGTGTCTACACCACCACCCCTATATGGAGAAATTATTTAGTCCTCCTGGAGGACCATGTTAGCAATGCCTAATGGTCCTCCCATCCAACAATAAAATTTCATGCGTATCTTAATCACAACCCTAATCACGATATTGAATTAAAATAAATAAATAAATAAATAAAAACCTTTCGCGAGAATAGCTAACATCATTATTGCCTTCTTCAACTCTGGTGTTTGCAGATTCCTCACACAAGAACGCTCAGATAAAGCAAACTAAAAGCCAACCCACACCAGCATTGTGGTGTAATGAACTTGCAGGTGTGAAAGTTGAAGGAGGCAGCCGTGATAGCAGGTATTGCCGTGGATTTTTATTTATTTATTTATTTATTTTTACTTTGTAAACGTTGTGATTAGGATTTGACTTAATTAGTTTGAACACATCAAATTTTATTTTATTTTAGTTTTTGGACAGGTAAAAACGTGGCATTTTATTATTGAGTGAAAGGACCATTAGGCATTGCTGAACTGGTCCTCCTAGATAACTGAATAATTTCTCCCTTATAAGCCAATATGATCCATGGAATAATTTTCTACCAAATGTTTATTAAATCATATAGTTATTAATATACAGTTTGGAATGTGAGTGGTCAACTTAGCAACCAACCTGATTGTTAGGACATCAACTAGAGGATCATCAACAATGAACCCAGCCAATTTCCAAGTAGGATCTTTTGTGCAAACTCTATTGTAAAGAGCCCTCATCCATCTATGCACATCTGGACTTGCAAACCTTGGTGCAATAATCCAAGCTATAGGGATTGCCTTCTTATCCGAGTTGAATACAACAAGACTGTGAATCGGATACTAGATGAATTTGCAAAAAGCACAAACTTAGTTTCTAAGGACACTAAGGACTTAGGCTACATAAAATTAAAAAATAAAATAATGAAAATAATGAAATAAATAAAATAAAATCAGACCTTCAATTTGTTTGTTCTGAACCTTGAATCATAAACCAGAAGGCTGCAATTGCCAAACTGAATCATTTGCTGTAACTGCCACTCTGTTTGAATCCCCAAAGTGAAAGGTTCTAAATCAGAGAAATCTTCATAAAAGAAAACATGATTCTGATGGCTTGCAACCCACAAGCCGATGCTGACTGCATCATCTGCATCAAGTTCATATGTAGAATGTTGGATGCTCCTCTCCTGTCTTCGAACATACCGGTGGCTTAACTGGTCATCACGGTTACTTGGCCCACCTTGTCTTAATGCCGATTCACTGTGTCTTTGCATTATTGTCTCCACAGAAACCCCAACATGTATTAGAGATAAGTCCCACAGACGGAGATCCTCTGATATGTATGGAGCAAACAGAGCATGCTTTCTAGCAGCCATAGTATCCTGTGGACCATGGCATGGCAACCCCTTCTTATCTACATGCTTATCTTCAGTACATATGATTAGTGCTACTGATGGTTCAGCAATTAAGCGCTTCACGATAAAGTGGCACGTGCACCCTCTCTTAGTATTTGGTCGGCCAGCATTTTTCTTCTTTGGGACATAAGTTGTCCTACTAAGGTCGTACAATGCCACCCGCCGTCATCAGCACCAAAGGAACACCAATACCTTCACAATCAACAAGCTATGTGAAAACTCATGATGTACTAGTTACCAGGAACTCCTCTAAAGGAACAAGTTTGAACTTACAGACTATATTCAAGAATGCCATCAAGCTTTGCCTTGCACGTCATCTCTGGACGTCGTTGTTGCCTTGCTTCTACATGAAATCTTGATGGACAGTCTTCATTTTCTGATTCACCCTTTACAAAATCATTCACTCTAGGCTAGAGCAACTCTATCCATTTTGTCACGCCAACCTTCCACCTTTGACCACACAAGGTCAGCAGCAGAAAATTCTAAGGTTGGAGGATTTTGTACAGGAAGGGATAGAATCTCGTCCCACCTGGCCATCTGTAACATACACGGACAAAAATAAAAAGGCAATAATATCAAATCAACCAACTAGGTCTATTTGCTTCTGTTCTTTCAAACAACACTTTTTGAAAGAACTGCTATTTAAAACCTTACTATTTTCTAAATACAACTGTTTCAAACACCATTTTTTCAAAAGGGTACTAAAAAAAATTTGTACCAAGCTGGCACTGGCACTTAATTAGCCAAAGATTAATCTTTTTAATAACTCACATTTTTCTGGGTACACCTTTTTCAAACATGACTTTTGCAAAAAGCTGCAAAACAAGTTGTACCAAACTAACACTAATAAGCACAAGATTAATCTTTTTAAAACCTCTGTTTTTTTTTTTTTTTTTTTTTTTTCAGGTACACCTTTTTCAAACAAGTAATACTGAAGTACAGTTCTTTATGTGCAAAATATTAGAATCCCAATTAAAATCAAACACATGGTTGCCCTTGACTAATGAAGAAAAATTATCCTTTCCAAGGATAATTAAATTCAATATCGCTATGTGTTTGAATTCAATAAATTTGGTAAAGTACCACTTTTGCAGCAAAATAAATAAATAAATAAATAAACTGAGAAATAAGTTGTACCAAAGAGACACTTACAGGAAGATATTGCTATACCATAAATAAAATAAACCCAAGTTGAAAGAGAACTAAACTAACATAAACACACATATCATAACATCCAAAGAAGCAAAAACAGAAGCGCAAGACATGTATGATAATGAATCCTTGAACAATTTTAGTAAGAGGTGGCACAACACAAGCAAATGGCAATTACCCAATTCAAACATAAATATCAACAAATACACTTAGAACACACACACAAAACAGAGCAGCATACCCCATCATCAATTTAGCCACCTATCTCACTCACTAATAACTCAAATAACGGTGTTAACAAACACCGTCTTCTTTCTTTTTTCACTTTTGTTTTCAGTTTCTATCCGTGAGACAATGAACAATTTCATGACAACCAATGAACAATTTCATATGTTTGGAACCCAAAAACCCCATGTTTAGAACCCAATCCCCAAACCCACATAAAATCAAAAACGAGGAGAGGAGAAAACATAAATCAAAGGAAACTAAAGAACAAATAGAGGAGGAGGATCGGGTGTGCTTTGCTGCCTATGATGGTGGCAGAGCTCATGAGGTTTCAGGCTTTCAGGCCTGGGCTAGACTTCACTGAGAGGAGAGAACCCAAAAGAAACACCATGAGAAGTGGCTACCGGTCGTTTGCTGTGGCTGCCCCTCGACAGCAGCCATGGAGATCCGGTAGTGGAGAGAGACAGATCTTCAAGAGTTTGAGATGAGACTGAGATATTGGAGGGATATGATCAACAAAATTAGAGAAAGAGAAGGTGTTAGCACTTAGCACTGTTAGCTAAATTTTTTTAATCAAGACAGATGGTCAGGTTACAGGCAACCTCAACCGGTAAATACTTTGATTTTTTAGAGTATTTACATCAAAAATGTGAAAAATGCTAAAAAGTCATTTTAGCACCAAACCGCCAAAAAAACTCTTTACATCAATGTTACTAAACCTAAAAATTTTTACAAACTTGCTAGTAGTAGCAACTTGTTGTAGCAAGTTGCTATGTTTTTTAATTAATTTGCTTCTTTCTCTATGATATGTGTCTCACTTCTCTCATTTCTCTGCAAAATTACTTCTCTCTCTCTCGTGCCTTGGTTCGTCGGTTGTGGTTCGTCGATTGTGGTTTGGCGATTCGTGGGTCTCAGTTGTTTTTGTCTTGGTGGTGTTTCTTAGCGACGATGGGTTGCTGGGTTGCTCGATGGGTCTCGGTGGTGTTGTGGTTGGTTGTGTCATGGGTTGTGCTGTGAGTTGCGTTGTGGGTTGAGGCTGGTTGGTTAAGGTTCGTTATGGCAGTGGGTTGAGGCTGTTGGTTGTGGGTTTGTGGTGGTTTGGGTGGTGAGGGTGAGTGGGTGGTAAGAATAAAAAAGAATTATAAATCATAAATAAATAATATTTTAATGAAGTGTTAAAACAAATAAAACCTTTGATGTTGGGTTTATTATAAAGTGGAAAGTTAAAATAGATAAAGTAGCATTTTGAGATACTAAAAGCTATATTTTTTAGCATTCATAATGTGAATGCTCTAAATAAAAGATCTGTAATTCAATCCCTGCCAACATCAAAAATCGATAATGATAAAAAGCTATCATTAGATAGCTAAATTTTAACTATATCTAAGTTTTACCCTTTATATATATATATATATATATATTTTGCTGAAAAATATATTTATTTAAGTGCAATGTTAACGTAAGAAGTGAGTTGAAAAATGCTAAAAATTAATTAAAATATATCATTGTCCCTAAAATTAACCCATAATCAATATTAGTTCCTGCAATTTAAAGTCGTGGCTTTTTTTAGTGCCTAACAAACCTAAATAAATGGAACATTTTTTTAAGACTTAGAATACTTTTTTTTTTTTTTTTGAGAAGAAAAACGGTGCATATTATTAATAAAGGTGGACGTTGAAATTAGCTTGAAGAATATAAATAACATCAACTAGAACATCTTCTATCCACACAACTATATAGGAAGAACAAATAGCTCTTCATGCAAGTGAATGTGAATGTGAATGTGCTTCAGTATTACAAAGCCTGCTTACATGAGAAAAATTAAAATCAATGAAAGATTGGGAGATATGTGTTGCACATCAATTGCTATGTGACCAAACTGTGCTAGCGATGTACAGCCACTTCATAGGGTGTTGATGAGAATCAGGGAGTCCCCTTCCAATATAATCCGATCCAAATCAAGTTCTGCTGCAAATTCCACTGCCCTTCCACCTGCAAGTGCTTCCACCTTTACAACCGTGAATGGCAAAGGAACTTTTTGGGAGAGAGATGCCATCACCAAGCCTTGCTCATTTCTTATCACTGCCCTGATTATTGCACAGTTTTCTTTAGCGAAAAGGGTGTCATTAGAATTAATTTTATACCATGAAGCGTTTGGAGGTCGCCAAAAAGCTGCTAGGGGGATCCACTGTGGAGCTGGGTTTGCTTGTAATGCCGAGAACTCCTGAAACCAATCCTTGGCTTGTTGAAGAAGTTGTCTCAGTGTAATAGTTTGTTTATCTAGGCGTATATTGTTTCTTTGGTTCCGCACTGCCCAGATTACCTTTGAGAAGAGAGTGGGGTCTTGATTTTCAACCAATATGCAGCCAAGTAAATCAATAAAGTTACCACACTGTTTCAGCCTACTATGATTCCATAGGGGGACTTCTTGCCATAATTCAGCAAGTTTCGGACAGAGGTGCAGGGCATGATGAACATCTTCCGTCTTTGCATAGATCACATCTGTCATCCGTGATAACCCGTCATTTTTCCAGATTCATCTTTGTTGGAAGGGAGTTTTGGCATGCTCTCCAAACCAGATTTTTACTTTGCCAAGTACTTTCAGTTGCCATATAGCCTGCCACAATGGTTTTAATGAATTAGAACTTAAAGGGACCCAGTTGTTGCTTGTGAATTTCTGCCAATAAAAACTGGTATCCAAACTTCACAGTACTCCCCATCTGCATTAAAAGGCTAGGTTAAGATGTCACTCTGTTGGGTGCGATAGAGAGGTATTTTTCTCACCTCAGCTGCTTCAAAATCCAGTAGGCATTGCTCAAGCAATTCGTCCTTCCATACCCCATTTTCCAGATCTATAAACTAGCATACCTTCATTCCTATGTCCATATTTTGGATTGGTGATACAATCTTTGGCCTATGCTTGACAGGAATCCGATTATCTCCCCAAAAACTGATTGATCTTCCATCTCCAATTCTCCAAAGCCCACCTTTTCTAATAACATCTCTCCCTTTCATAATACTTGTCCAAGCATGTGAAGCAAAGCTTGGAGTCTTCGCTTCCATAATAGAGCAGTCCGGAAAAAATTTGGTTTTAGTCCCTATAAGATGATGGCACATCAATTTGCATTTTGACTCTATCATTTAAGGCACTGAAACTAATCGCTTTAAATTTTAGGAACTAAAAATCACTTATAGGCTAAATGTTAGAATCTAAGGTCTTAGGATTTTATGTATTTAGAACTCTAATTTGTA
Source organism: Quercus glauca (assembly GCA_023736055.1). Classification (NCBI taxonomy): domain Eukaryota; kingdom Viridiplantae; phylum Streptophyta; class Magnoliopsida; order Fagales; family Fagaceae; genus Quercus; species Quercus glauca. Next base: position 70,746,909 of record CM043318.1, read on the forward strand.
ATGTTGGCAAACCATGATCAAAACAATGTATTTAGTCTTGTTTAGACTTGCTCAAAGTTGATTAATTATTGTAAAGTTGGAATTGAGTGGCTGCAGAAGTATTTGTAACTTTCGGCCTGGCTCAATCGATCGAAAATTAGACTCGATCGATCGAAAGTCGGCCAGAACGTTTTTCTGCAGAATTCCAACTCAGCCCAAACTCTATTTAAACGTCTTGGGATTCAAGTAAAACTCTTATATATATAAGGGAAACCCTAGAACGTTTTTGAGACTTTTGTAGAGAGAGATTAGAGTGCCTCTTGTGCCTCCTTTTATTTTTAGGATTTTGTACCCAAACCTCTCTAAGTCTTTGTTGCTCATATTTGCTGTTTATGTGAATCTCTTGTGAGATCTTTGAGGAGCTTTCCTTCACATAAACTTAGGGTTTTCAAGATAGAGATTATTTCAACATCTTGATGATCAACAAGGTTGCTGCCATTGGAGCTTAAAGAAAAACAAGTGGGGAGCTTGTAGCTGATTGAGGAATTCAAGAAAGAAGTAGTCCGTGGATTCGGAGCCTGCGCGTGGTCATGTCAGGAAGTTCTACTGGTGGGTAGCATTAGGAAGTCGAGCAGGGGAGCTTGTAGTCCTTTTGTAAGAACTTCAATGCTTTCATAGTGAATTCTGGTTTGCCTTGAGGATCGGTGAGTCAAATCCTTCCCAGGTTTTTCCATGTGGTTTCCTGGGTGATCATATCTTGTGTTCTTTATTATTTCCGCTACTTTATATGTTTTATATGCATTATATGATTATTTGATTGTTTTAACCTAGAATTGCTTAATTTGACTAAGTAACAACTTGGCTAATTAACTAGGCTACGCAATCTGGTTGTTTTTAAGGGGTCTAAAATCGTACACTAAACGTTAAAGGATGAGTGTATTTAGTTCTAAAAATTTATACTATAAAAAACCCGAAAATTGTTACGCGGTTGAAGGATTGATTGTTTTACGAAGTAGTGGTGACATTATCAAACCCATAAATTGATTCATCCATGTAAAGCCCATTAACACACCATTGAAAACCCAACAAAAAGACAGACCCATCCTCCACTGGTATAAAGCCCAAGTTAAGCTCATACAAAGAAAGGGAAGGCAAGGAATGTACAACAATATTTTTTTTCCTTAATTTCAAACTTTTTTTTGGCACTGGATTTAGAAGATTGGTCTGGTTGATAAGTTGAATACAGTCACACACTTTAATTGTAAATAAAATATAGGTTAATTACAAATTACACCTTATAATTTTGCCTAAAATTTAATTTAGTAATGTAATTTTAAATCTATTAAATTTATTCCTGTATAGCAGGTTGAGGAGTTTCTGGAAAGGGTTATGGCGGCTTAACATCCCTCATAAGGTACGCCATTTTGCATGGCGAGCTTGCCGAGACACATTGCCCACCAAAGAAAATCTGGTGCGTCGAAAAGTATTGAATGAGGGAGTGTGTGAGCTGTGCAATTCGGGTTTGGAAAGCTCTTGTCATCTGTTTTGGGAGTGCAGCCGAGCACGTGAGGTTTGGGATAGTTTAAAACTATTCAGTATTCAGTCATCCATACAGTTCTCTTCGTTCATGGATTTGCTCTGGTTCGGAGCGGTTGAAACAGAGTGGGACTCGGTATTGGTTGAAAAAGTGGTTATGGTTGCATGGGCTATATGGTCGTATAGGAATGAACGAAGGCATGGGGGAGTGATGAAATCTGCTACAAGAATTGGGACTGAGGCGCTAGAATATTTAGCTGAATACCAGGAATGTGTAAAGGTGCCAAAGCAACGAAGGGAAGCTCAGACTGAGGTTTGGAAGCCACCACCGAGAGGAATGTTTAAGCTTAATGTCGATGGGGCTGTTTTTGCTGATCAGAGAGCTGCAGGTGTGGGTGCATTGATTCGGGATGAGGAAGGTAATGTTATTGGAGCCCTTAGCAAGAAGATTTCAGCCCCCCTTAAAGCAGTGGAGATTGAGGCGAAAGCAGTGGAGGTGGGTTTGCAATTCGCTAAAGATCTTAGTGTACAAGAGTTTATTCTTGAAGGTGACTCCCTATTGGTGATCAATGCTCTGAAGGATCTCTCTCCGCCTCCAACATCTGTGGCGGCTATTATTTATAGCTCTTTATCTGTTTCTCAAGAGTTTAGACAGGTTGGGTTTTCACATATCTGTAGGCATGGCAATAGGCTAGCCCATTTATTAGCTAAATATGCCTCTGGTATAGATGATTATTCAGTTTGGTTAGAGGAGGAACCGTGTTTCCTTAATCAAGCACTGATTAAAGATGTAACCTTTTCTTCTTTGGCTTAATAAAGTTTTTAGTATTTCCCATCAAAAAAAAAAAAAAAAATTTATTCCTGTCTTTTAAATTTATTAAAGCATGGTCTGTTTATAATAATTCAATTCCAATTTCATTGTAGACAAGGAATACATTACTCATTTGGCAATTAATTGATTTACACTCCACTCTAAAAAAATAGCATTTTCTTCTACACAAACAAAAAAAAAAAACAAAAAAAAATTCAAATTAATTTTTTATTCTACACAAAAAATGGTATAGAAAATTTGTATTCCAACTGAAATACCCAATTAACTTTCCTAGTCACAAAAGATATTTAAGGCAATTTTCCAATAATCTCCTCCTTAAATCACTTTTTTCCCCTTCTTTGTGGTATAGTTCTACCGCAATCAAATCAAACTTTTACTGAAAAATAAATAAATAAATAAATAAATAAAAAGGACTAGAGCTATCAACCACTGTGCCACCTCTCCTAAAGATTGTTCTATTTTATTATTATTTTACTGTCTACTGGAAGGTGGATATTAGAAGTGATATAAATCACTTCCATAACTTAATTTATTATACTCATGTATGCCTGGATTGCAAACTTGTATGAAACATAATCCTCTCCAAGATTCCACTAGGACAGCCCAATTATATAATGGTTTTAGATGTCTCAACCATCTTAATTCACACTTTATTCTCCAAAAAAAAAAAAAAAAAAAAATCTTAATTCACACTTAATCATCTACTAAATTAACCAAGCTTCGAAACCACCTGTTGGTACTCAACCAAGTCTTATGTGAATTATGAAAATTAATTAATAATAGGACTCTTTCCCAATTTTTGAAAATCCATATTTCAATGTTTGATTAATTCTTGTTAGCTGCTCTTGGTTGCAACAATTGTTGTTGTTGTCTGCTGCAATTGTTGCTTTCTTTACATGTTTGTTGATCAATGAAAATTTTACCCAGTTCATTTTTAAAAAAAATTGGACATTAAACCTAGCTTTATCCTACATAAGTTGTAATATGGCTACCATTTTATTCAATGACTTTACTCTTGGTGATAGTTTTGTGTGTCTTCAAATGCTATATCAAGCACAGAAGACTTAAATATTAATCATTTTGGATAGAGCTGAGCTAAAGGTGTTACTTCTAGACAACCAAATATATAGAAAAAAAAAATAGAGAAAAACTCACCTCAAGGTTACTTCCAGCATCCAGATTGGTAGGTTCAATGAAAAATTTAGTAAGTTGCTTGTAAAATTAAAAACTAAATTTAATATATGTGACAATACGTTAATTGTTTTGGCCATTTGACTGGTATGAATCAACAATCCTAATAAGCTAAGCTTAAACTCAAAAGTAAATAAAATAAATTAAAGTCTAGTATAAAATAAAAATTATGAATTTCATGCACCAAAAATTTTGTGGACTAAGTCTAGTATAGAATAAAAATTAAAATAACATTTGTCCCTAATCTCAAGCTAGGCCACCTTGGCTCCTTTACAGCAGTGGACCCCTCCATCCATTTCTTCAATTAAGATTTATGTTGATGCTGTTGTGGGCCCTCGCTGTTCTTCCATTGCATCATCGCCAGAGACTAGAGAAGGGGAGCTGGTTTTTGCTTGTTCTAAGAGAGTGAATACCATCTTCCCTCTTCAGGCAGAAGTTGAAGCTATTAAATTGGCTCTATCCTTAGTAGCTAACTTGGAGTTTGAGGCGATTATCATAGAATCAAACTCCCAAGTTTGTTCCAATCCTCTTTTTGATTTGGAATCTGCCTCCTTTGGAGAATCAAATCTATTTGTGCCGACTCTCGAGTTCTTTTGGCACCTTCTCCTAAGGTTTCTGTTTGTTGGGTGCCCAGGTTGTGCAATGTAGCTTTTCATTCTCTAGCAAAGTGGTTTTTAGCTTGTAATTTTTTTGGTTCTTTTGATATTGGTAATTGTTGAAAATTTAGACCCCTTAAACCACAATTAGATTGCGTAGCCTAGATTAATTAGCCAAGTTGTTACTTAGTCAAATTAAGCAATTCTAGGTTAAAACAATCAAAAAATCATATCATGCATGTAAAACATATAAAGCAGCGGAAAATAAATAACACAGTGATATGATCACCCAGGAAAACCAAACCGGTAAAAAACCTAGGGAGGATTTTACCCACCGATCCTCAAGGCAAAACGGAATCCACTAAGAAAGAATTGAAGTTCTTACAAAAGGACTTACAAGCTCCCCGCTTGACTTCCTAATGCTACACACCAGTAGTAACTTCCTGACACGACCACGCGCAGGCTCCGAGTCCACGGACTACTTCTTTCTTTGAATCCCTTCAATCAGCTACAAGCTCCTCACTTGTTTTTCTTTAAGCTTCAATGATAGCAACCTTGTTGATCATCAAGATGTAGAAATAATCTCAATCTTGAAAACCCTAAGCTTTGTGTAAAGGAAAGCTCCTCTAGATCTCACAAGAGATTTACACAAAACAGCAATGTATGAGCAACAATACAACTTGTGCAACTCTGAAAAACGTGGCTAGGGTTTGCCTTATATACCTAGGGCAAAAACATAAAACCCTAAACGTTTAAAGAGTTAGGGCTGAGTTGGAATTCTGCAGAAAAACGCATCTGGGCCGACTTTCGATCGATCGAGTCTAACCTTCGATCGATCGAGCCAGGCCGAGAAGCCCCAATGCTTCTGCAGTCACTCAATTCCAACTTTACAATATTTAACCAACTTTGAGCGAACTTAAACAAGAATAAATACATTGTTTTGATCATGGTTTGCCAACATTACAAATTAGAGTTCTAAATACATAAAATCCTAAGACCTTAGAACCTAACAAACTCCCCCTTTGGCAATCCGTGACAAAACACACAATAAAAGCTCAAAGTTTACAAGTAAATAGCCCTTTACATAATAATGCTCATAAACAAAAGTTCAACCTAACTACTATCCATCGGTTGCAAGTGTAGACAGCAGCTTTGTCGAATCAACCTGTATATTCCTGAAATACTCAACAAACACATAAACGCATGTGTGGCAGCAAATAGTATATAAACAGGTATAATATTCTTGTCAGATTCACACAACACAAAATAAAGAAATATATCAATGAAGCAACTCATAAATATAAATCAATAAGCAGTGAATCATAAAGACAACAAGAATCAAAAGAAACATGTATATCAATCAATGTTACTCCCCCTAACATGAATATCCCAAAAATAATATACAAAGTGAAGCACCTAGATACAATCTAAATAAACTCCACAAACTAACAAACATATCCCATGCTAATCAAAAAAAATATCTCCCCCTATCAACAAAAAATATCTCCCCCTATCAACAAAATCTCCTCAACAAGTCAAAACTCTACTCCCCCTTTTTGTGACGGAATGCCAAAGGGCATCAAAGGCCATCATCAAAAGGAGGTGGTGAGGAAGAACGAAGATGCGCCAAATCCGCTCGCAGAGCACGAATCTCGTCGAACAGATCCACCAAAAGCTAACCATGAGCCGCCTGAACGGTCATGACAGTCTCCAAAGAACGACGAACATCGAAGTCAGCCGCAGGAGGTGGAGGAACAGCAGCAGCACCTACAGGATCTGGAACAGCCTCACCAGCAAGACCTGTAGAAGAAGAAAAAGGAGGAGAAGCGCTACTAGAGGGATCAGACCTAGGGTGTTTAGAACCAACTCGAAGATGAGCGGCCCTTTGTCTAAGAAAAGACGCACCTATAGGACCAATAACATGAACAGGCTCAGAAGCAGGGAAATCCTCTAAACCTAGATATAGTAAAATCCTATGAATGAAAACAGGATGAACAAGGGCATGGGCAGTAGATGAACTCCTATAAACTTCGTTCAAAGAACAAAGAAAAAGATGAGGAAAACTAATAGGAGCATCTGTAACAAGAGCGTACAGAAAAACACACCTCTCAAGAGGAATGGTGTGCAGATGAGAAATGGGCCAGAGTGAATAACAGGCTATCCTAAAGAATAGATAGGTAGTCTCAGGAAGCTCAGCGGTGGTGATCCTAGGATCAGAACCCCACTGGATAGAAGATCCAGTGATGTAAGACATGACATCACTCAGCTCAGGTGACTCATCATAGGGATAGACAGGATCCCTAACCAACGGTACCTCAAGAGCATCAGCCACTACCTGAGGAGTAATGGAGTACTCTACACCTCGTATCCAACTCCTAACTAGAGTGTTGGAATCATAGATGCGGACAGAGAGGTTCGAGAAGAACTCTCTAATCAAGAGAACCCGAGGTGGAGGGTCAGACACAGCCAACAAAGGTAACCAACCTCTATGCTCAAAATTTGCCCTAATGGCAGGATCAACCTCATCTAAAAGAACAGAACGCTCAGCCCAAACCTTTCTATTAAGGTTTAAAGTCTCAAAGATCTCTTGGTTTTTCTCACTGGGGAACCGCTCACAATCAAAGGTAGGTGAGGGTGGAGTAGGAGTGGGGATGGTCCTACGTGCTCTAGTCTTCCTAGGCATGGTGCTAAGGAACAGGACAGAGACACAAGAGAAAACCAAAAAGAATAAACACAAAACCAAGGGCAGACTGCAAGTTAGCACAAAAAAAAATATAGAAAAAAAATCTATATGATGCATGAACATTAACAATGTTATGATGCATGAACTAATGCAGTAACCAGAATCAAATTAAGATTAATTTCACAAAATTGGCTTGAAAAATAGAGTTTCTTAACAAAAGCCCTAAAAATTTGAGAATCACTTGAAAATTTTTGCATCAAATTGATGAATCAATCATTACACACCATTAGAAACAGTTTATAATAACCAATTACATCAATTACACAAGCCAATTTCATCAATTAATCCCAATTTCACAAAAAGCCCCAATTCGGATCAATTATAAACCCTAGAAATTTAAGTTTTCCACAAAACACAAAATTGATCAAATTAATCAATTAAGAACATGTCTATAGGGTGTCCCCAACAAAACCCATTGATCAATTCCACATGATTAGGTCCGAATCATCAAAAAATCCCAAAAAGAAAAGTCCGAAAATCACCTTCTAAAATGCATGAAAAATGCATGAAATCATGAAAATTAATTGAAAAGGAAGGGTAAAAAGGACATACCGGCTTGAGGAGAGAGAGATTATGCAAAAAGTTCGGAAGAAAACGACAAAAACTTTGAAGAATTGGTCTTGCCTCGTCGGAGAGAGAAAAAGAAAAGTTTTTGAAAAATTTTGATACTTTGAAAAAGTCAGATTTTCCTTTTTAAAAAAGCTTCTTCACGATGTTCGATCGATCGAAATAGGCAGAGGCACACAGAATTTTTGGGAAAAACACAGTTTTGAAAAATTGCAAACCCAATTTTGAAACAACTCCTCAAAGCATTTAAACAATGAATACAAAATGCATGAGTATGAGATGGAATGCATCTTCAAAAACCCAAAATTTTAAAACCCAATTTTCTCAACCACAAGTTTCAATTGTCTTCCAAATTAATTTTCTCAAGCAACAAATATGTTGTGCACAAATCTCAAGGTATTTTCAAACTTGGTTGGTCAGACCAAGAACACGCACACTAGCATGTACCGTGTTTAACAAAGAGTAACCTGTGTAGTGTGTGAAACTAGCAAAGACTTGAGATACATGTGAGGTGATATGTAAATGGCAATCAAGCACAAAATCTACACAATTCATCACATAGAATTAAAAGAGACTATCACCTAAAGAGTTACATCCTATAACTCCCACATCTCCTAGATCAAAAGCTTGCAATCATGTAAGTTTCTTGCATTTTTGCCTCTTAGTTATGTGAAATGGCATTCAGCCTAATAGTACACACCGGTTTGAATTAAGTGAATTGGCATCAAGCCTAATAGTACACACCAGTTTTAATTTAATTTTGAGGCTACACCTTATGTTCTTTTTGTGCATGTGCTACACTTTCTCGAGCACAAAATTTTATGATATGCACTAAGGTGTTCATGATTGGCTAGTGAACAGTGATGAGATGGTTATTTATGCCTTTCTCAAAAGGATCAAGTCCGACAGTCAAATAACATATGACTTCATGATTAAGACAAAGTGATTAAAAAAACCACACACATCTTTCCCACACAACATGCACTACAAAGTTTTAACTAGTCAAGTGCAGTAAATAAGCTCATCAAGGTTAAACAAGGTACATAAGACATGACATGTGTAAAAAGATTGACCAACCTTGTTTTTCAAAAATCAAGAAAAAATAGTGTTTAACATAGTCTTGCTTTCTCCTCCTTTTTTTTTTATTATTAAGAGAAAACAAATAAATCCTAGGATGAAATGCATGAATGTTATGCAATGCAAGTCCTAGAACAAAAACACAAACATCTTTTTGGCTTTAACAAACGTTATAACCACTTGTTGAGATTTTGAAAAATTTGATGACCAAAAACAAAAAAGAAAGCACACATTGTGCTAAATGATCAATGCAAATGCAATGCATGACAATGCTTAACTAAGCTATAGAGGGTACACAAACAAGAAATATCAATTTCTTAATTAACCCATGAGTACATGTACAAACTAGTACATAAAGCCAAAAATAGCTTAGCACTTTTATAACACATGCTATTCAAGTTTCACCACAATGTCAAGCATGTTCTAAATCAAGAGAGATATTAAAACTCATGTAATCCTCAAGAAAAATAAAACAAGACACAAAATAAAATATTTTTGTCTTTTTGAAATTTTTCAATGTTTTTGGATTTTTTTTTTTTTTTAAAAACAACCTAAAAAATAAAACAATCAAAAACAAAAACAAAACATGTCCACAATTAATTGAAAGAATTAAATCAAGGACAATTTAGCAACACTCACCTTGGAAAATCTTTTCTCACCCATATAGCACGAGGCTTCGGTTTTGTAGGTGAAAAACCATGAGAAGCAGAGTGTATTTGAGGAATTACACCAATCTTCTGAGACAGACTAAAATCCTGCAAATTCCTTTCACAAGCCAACAAGCTCAAATTTTTCAAAAGCATATGGAACAATTTATATGGACTTACGGCAGGAGAAACATCATCACATATCCTAGATTGACATACAGAATGCTTAAATTTCAATTTATGACAATTAAGACGAATGTGACCGGAGACACCACAAAAGTGACAAATAGGAACAAATTTAGGAACATCAGTATTCCTAACAGCAAATCTAGTCTCAGATTTTTGTTTTTGCCTCAACAAAGAACAATTTGGTCTAATATGACCAACAACACCACAAAGGTGATAGGTAGGCACAAAAACAGATTTATTATGCTCTCTAACAGTAGGTTTAGACTTAAGTTTAGAAACTTCAGCATCTACATCAGAATTTTTACCTTTGTCTAACCTAGCACAATAAGCCTTTTCTTTATTATTCCTCTTAAAAGGAGGGATATAAACTTTCTCAGTTTTAGGCTTAAGAGTAACAGAAACACTTCTGTTATCATCAGCAGGCTTGGTACTAATCAAATTTTCAAGTTTAGCTTTAGACTCAGCTAACTCTTGTTCCAAGCTTTTCATCTTCTCATCTTGAGAGGAAATTTGATTTCTCAAAAATTCATTCTTTTTATTAGATTCAGCTAATCTAACAAGCAATTCCTCTTTTTCAAGATTAGCCAATTTTAACTCTTCTTTAAATTTCTTAGCAATTTTCAAGGATTTAGATAATTCCTTACGAAGAGTTTCAAAAGCATCAAAAAAATCAGCAGAAACAATAGTGTCCTTTTTATTCAAAACATCACAGGTATCAACAAAATCAGCAGAAGCATGAGCAGAAACATGATCAGAAAGATACTTCAAATTATCCATGACAACAGGGGTCAAGGATCAGCTCAGAGATCAAAAGATCTCAAACAGAAGAGCAACTTGCTCTGATACCACTTGTTGAAAATTTAGACCCCTTAAACCACAATTAGATTGCGTAGCCTAGATTAATTAGCCAAGTTGTTACTTAGTCAAATTAAGCAATTCTAGGTTAAAACAATCACAAAATCATATCATGCATGTAAAACATATACAGCAGCGGAAAATAAATAACACAGTGATATGATCACCCAGGAAAACCAAACCGGTAAAAAACCTAGGGAGGATTTTACCCACCGATCCTCAAGGCAAAACGGAATCTACTAAGAAAGAATTGAAGTTCTTACAAAAGGACTTACAAGCTCCCCGCTTGACTTCCTAATGCTACACACCAGTAGTAACTTCCTGACACGACCACGCGCAGGCTCCGAGTCCACGGACTACTTCTTTCTTTGAATCCCTTCAATCAGCTACAAGCTCCTCACTTGTTTTTCTTTAAGCTTCAATGATAGCAACCTTGTTGATCATCAAGATGTAGAAATAATCTCAATCTTGAAAACCCTAAGCTTTGTGTAAAGGAAAGCTCCTCTAGATCTCATAAGAGATTTACACAAAACAGCAATGTATGAGCAACAATACAACTTGTGCAACTCTGAAAAACGTGGCTAGGGTTTGCCTTATATACCTAGGGCAAAAACATAAAACCCTAAACGTTTAAAGAGTTAGGGCTGAGTTGGAATTCTGCAGAAAAACGCATCTGGGCCGACTTTCGATCGATCGAGTCTAACCTTCGATCGATCGAGCCAGGCCGAGAAGCCCCAATGCTTCTGCAGTCACTTGATTCCAACTTTACAATATTTAACCAACTTTGAGCGAACTTAAACAAGACTAAATACATTGTTTTGATCATGGTTTGCCAACATTACAAATTAGAGTTCTAAATACATAAAATCCTAAGACCTTAGAACCTAACAGTAATAGCCACCCTTCTTTTGTTTATGTTATTCAGGTTGGGGCTTGTATGCCTGTGTAGTTTGTTTCTCTCTTAACAAAATTTCTAGTTCATCAAAAACAATTAGATAGCCTTGAGTTCTTTTTGAAAAGACTAAAAATCCCCGAGAGAGAGAGAGAGAGAAGCAAAACTTGTGGATGTCGGAAAGATATGGCCCACCCTGACTCTACTCTCTTACTCTTCCCACAGCCTATCCAAAATTTTTGTACATTCTTTCTTTTCCCATTCTTTGTATGGGCTTAACTTGGGCTTTCTACTTGCGTGGCGATCTGTCTTTTTGTTGGGCTTTCAACTATGTGCTCTTATTGAGCTTTCACCCCATAGGGTATGATAATGACATCATTTATACTTTGTAAAAGAAACAACCTTCCAACATTGAGCTGACGACTTATATAAATTTCTAATTGGGTTACAATTTCTTTCTTTTTATGTTTGGGACTTAATGTTTAATAGGTTTATTTACTCTAGGAGTATGTATTCAACCCACCAACCTAACAAACTTGACCCATTCTGATACATAGGTTGGTTTTTTGTGTGTTGATGGGTTGGGTTGTAATTTCTTTTTAAAACTTGGGTCATGATTATTAGATTGGTAAAATTTTCATATTAAATTGTGTAAATTTGTAATCTCTTATTGAATAATGTGCTTAAATGTTTCAATGAAAGTCCATTTTTTGTCACAAATGACAAAATCGCCTCAACGCAACAATCAAATCAACCTAAATTGGTTGAGTTGAAAAATACCTCATATCCAACCAAACTTGACATATCTATATAGTGATACCATATTATTTATTTTTTCTTCATACAATATTTTGGAAAATTTAGGGTATTTTCTATATTTTAGAGTTACTAGAGCTATTTCAGGTATTTTGGAGGTTTTGGTAGGTATTATGGTCATTCTCAATGTTTTGGAGATATTTTGGTCAATTTGGAGGTTTTGAGCATATTTTGATAATTTTTTTTAATACTTTAGGGGTATTTTGGTCTCTTTGGGGGGGGGGGGGGGTGGTTTGGTTTCTTATGTATTTTGTCATTTTGGAGGTTTCGACACTATTCTTGGTAATTTTGAAAGTTTAGAGGGTATTTTAGTTATTTTTTAGATTCATAGTGGCATTTTGGAGGTTTTAGGGGCATTTTATTTAGTCATTTTGGAGAGTTCATATGCTATTTTACCGTTTTAGTTATTTTTTGGGTTTTTTTTTTCTTTTTTTTTTTTAAATCATTTTGAGAGATATAAGGATATTCAGTCATTTAAATGCTTTAGGGATAATTTGGTTCTTTTGGAGGTCTTGACAGTGTTTTTGGTGATTTTGGACTTAATATGGTATTTTGGTCACTTTAGAGATTTTAGGGATTTTTTTTTGTCATTTTAAAGATATTGATATATTTTATTATTGGTTAGTTTAGAGATAATGGGGGTATTTTGGTCATGTTGAAGGTTTCAAAGCTATTTGGTCATTTTTCAATGTTTTGGATTTGTTAACGTGTAATAAGTTGTGGGCCTTAAGCCCACCTTATTTACTTGTATAACACACATACTTGTACTACACACTCTGCCTCCTATATAAAGGCACTTATGTATATTTTATTACGTATGAAATACAATACTATTCATTTAGTATTTCTAACATGGTATCAGAGCTTATTTTGGGCTTGAAGGGTTGCAAGACAAGCTTCTTCTCCAACCAACTCATTTACAACAGTATCAAGAGAGGAAGGAGGACTGCAATTAAGAAGCTGACCTTGGATGGGCTCATAGGCATCGTTAAGTGACATCAAGAATTCAAAGAGTCAAAATTCATCTCGAACAGTAGCATATTGCTAAGCATCCTTCGAGCATGCCCAAGTTGGATTAGAAAGGTCAATTTGGTCTCAAATGAAGCAAAGCTGATCATAGTAGTCATTAATAGATTGCCTTGGTTCTTGCCTGAGCTAATGCAACTCAACAACTAACTGATATTTCATGGATTCATGAGAAGTGGAGTATCTTTCAGCCAACATATCCTATAACGTCCCAATCAAAAGAAAAAAAAAGTAAAAAAAGTAAAAGTCAGATTTTTATGGGTCTCACATGCTCCCACCTACCCTACCCTTCCCCACCACTCATTTTCACTCTATCTCTTTAACTGGCCAAAGCTCCTCACTTTACCTTTCTTTCTTTTTCTTCCTTTTCATTTTCTGTCTAACATTCCTCTCTTCACTCCCTCACACTCTCCCACCAGTACCTCCATACCATTATTTCCACTATCATTTTTTCGGCAAAATCACTGGAAAATCCTTAAAAACCTATAAGCACCTTCACATCTTTTTTTTTTTAGGTAAAAATTTCTAATTTTCTTAGTGGATTTTACACTTTTGCTTGAGGTTATTTTTATCTAAGATTTTATAATGATACCCATGTGATTTATGAGCATTAGAAGTAATATTTATGTGTTAATATGTATGCGTTTTGTATTGATGGAATTATTTGATGAGTGGGTTTATGGTTTGTGCTAATGATGACTACTTAAGGTTTATTTATGTTGGAAAATTTAGGGGTTTTGAGTTATAACATTTGATGGTTGTTAAATCTAATTTTTCCATTGCTATTGGGTTTATTTGGAGTTAGTTGAAGTTCTAAATTTATTGTCTTGGATGATATTTTGATTTTGCTTTCATGGGTCTCTTGATGATGTAGTGTAAATCTTGATAGATTAAGAATGTATTGACCCATTGTGATGAATTAACCAATTAATTAGTCAAGTTAATTAATTAATTCAATTAGCATGCAATAAGTGTGGTAGCAAAAACAAATCACCAACTAAGTTAAAATGCAGCAGAAAATAAATTGACATAGTGATTTATTTATTAATAGGGAAAACCTACGTGACAAAAATCTCACCGGGTGATTTTAAGGTCACCACTCTTGAGAATTCACTATTATCACAACAAGTGGTTACAAGTAAAGGAATCTCAGTACCTTATACCAACCTACAGTTGAACCATTACCCTAATACCCAATTGGACTTGTTCTGTAGTGACAATCTCTCTTTTCAATGCACGGCTCCTAGTATGTGACTAACCAATTCGATGCGCGGATCCCAATATGCGGCTTACTCACTACCTTGAGAAAGATATCGACTGCAAAGTTCTTCAGTTTATCAACACAATGAAGATCACGAAACTCCTTGGTTACAAAACCCTACGGTGTACAAACATAACAGCTTCTTGAAGAGAAAGATGAACTAGGGCATATGTCTCCAGTTCATAATATGCTTGTGAAAAACTTTTGCATTCAATTGCATTAGCTGTGACGGCCCTTAAAACAATCCTTATATATGTTTAAGGTTGTGAGAAAAGAAAGCCCAAACATTTATTCACGGATTAGAGTGAAATCAGATCTGAAAAACTAATTTTCATAAATGCCTTTTAAACCTCAATAGATACTAGCTGTCGAGCTTTAAAATTCAGCACTTCAGCACTTGATTCTTGGATAGACTTGCATGGCTTTAACACTTGAACTTGAAACCTTATTCCTTGAAGTATTAAACACATCATAGATTTACCAAATTACAAGTAAAGTGTGTTTTGTCAAAGGATTAGCCAATTCAATATTGAAATATGTTCTTAACATGATTCACATATGTCCTAACAATCTCCCCTTTTGGCAATTCATGACAAAACTACAACAAACAAATGAATATATGAGAGAAGTCATAAATCACTCAACTCATACTTGTTGAATACAATTAAATCTATCCTAACACACCCTTGAAAAATTTTGCAAGAAGAGAGTTCATGACAAGAAAGACTTTGACAACTTGTATTTCTGAAACACTTTAAACAAAACTCATCATAGCATCTTAGTATGAAACAGAAATAAAAGACTGCATACAATAAATAAGAATCATGTGCATAAAGAGAGAACAGAAACAACACATATGAAGATAGGTGAATAACATACATCAACATATATATATCCAAAGATAAGTACAATGTATGTCAAATGGTCGTAAGACCGGTGTACATGAGGTAAATGTAAAAGAAAGAAAAAGAAAAATGCATAATAACCTCACTACATCCCTCAAAGTATAAACACTCTCTATCATAAAAATCTCCTATGCTAACTATCCCCTATGTACATGACTATTCTCATCTCAAAACTGCTTCCCCTTTTTGTCACGAATAACAAAGGGTAAGTAAATCAAGTAGTCATCTCATCATCACTGGGTGAGCTAGCATCCTTATCGCCATCATCATCATCGTCGTCGTTGGAGTCACCATCATCGTCCTCGTCCTTAGATGCCTCTACCACCAAGGTGAGCCTGCTGTCGTGCAATACGATCGACACGGGTGTTCACCTGACACAACTCATCACTAAGTGTGTCAAGGTGAGCATCCATACGCTGTAGTTGCACCATGACCACCACGAGGGTCACACCACCCGCCGATGAAGAAGGTGCGAATGTGGAAGGAGCAGAAGAAACTGAAGGAGTTGCTATCTCTGTTCATGACCACTTTAGTCGAAGTTGGGCCTCACTCCGTTTGACAGTAGCAGTGTCTATGGTACACATAATGGAAAAGTGTGTGGACTCAAGATAAGAGACAAAAAAATTTTGAAGAAGCCTCATAATAGCGGAAGGAAAAATGAGTTTATCATAAGTCGTCGTATCCCTATAAACATCTATGAGGGAAAGAATAAAATGAGAGGGAAAATCAATAGAAAGTGAAAGCTCGAATTTATGTGAAAACACAAGAGCTTTTTTAAATCTCCAATTAAAAATTACGGCTAAATTGCTTTTACTCTAACTTATCTATGTGCGGAAATAAGAGTAAATGAAGTGCAAACGACCGATACTACTCTAGTGCATAAACATGAACAACAAACAATAAAAGTAAAGCACAAGAGTAAAGGAAGAGAGATGCAAATACAAGATAACACGGCAATGTGTTATCGAAGAGGAAACCGAAGAATTCGGCGAAAACCCTCTTCGCCGCTCTCTAAGCAGTAAATCGATCCACTAGACAATAAGTTGGGATACACAAATAGCAAGAGACCCTCCAAGCCTAATCTGCCTAATGTACCTAAGCCCTCCAAGCTCCTACTCCAACAAGACTTCTCGAAACTGTGTCTTGTCTAGTTTTCTGGATCCCGCAATACACCCTATTGCATTTGCTAAGCCTTACCGGCTTCTTTTAGCAAATCCCCAAAGCTACACAAGTTCCAAAACACTTTCTACACTCTTAATAGGTGTATGTTGTATTTGAGTACAAATCTCCTCTCAAGATATGACAATGGGAGAGGGAAGGAGAAGAGGCTAGAATGATTTCTCTCTAAGGATGAGTAGCTCTCTCTCTAAAACAATATGTGTGTGTTGTTGAAAACCTATCTAGGGTTTTTCTCTCTAAATGGTCTACTTTACTTTTGTGGGTAATGATGGTATATATAGTATGGGTGAAGGAAAAGAAAGTCACACTTAAAAATTCTCCAGACAGAAAGTTTCGCGGGTATCTTGCGAGAAGGCCTTACCCGCGAGACACTCATGAAATCCTTCAGGCTGGCATGACTCTTCAGCTTCCAGCATATACTTCTCAAGTGGCTCTTTCATGGGTTAGCTTCTAATGAGACACTCGCGAAATCCATTAATTCTTCATTTTATGCTTGATTCTTCACCAATTTAGTACTAAACCCAATATAATAAAATAAAGCCAACATAAAGCATAGTTGTAAATCACAACTTTACAGAAAGTCCCTCAAGAAGGGATAACAAAAATCGAGTACAAGGCTTGGTGATAGAGTTATAGTAAGACAATGGATGGAGAACAAATGTCATTACCATGTTAAGGAATCTCGGACCTTTTGCAAAGCTCGAGCATATGGTGTTTTGATGGTCACCCCAAGATGAAGGTGTCTCACAAAATAGAGACAAGAGTTCATCTTTGGTCAATTACTAATAACACCATCGAAACCTTCAAAATGAACAAAATACACAAGAAATCCTCCAAATTGAACAAATTGTGAACTCAACAACAGAGTTCACAATTCCTACATCTCTACTGAAGTTCAAGGCTTTTAGTAATGCGTAGACTGCAGGCCATAGTTGATCACCCTGACGCGATGAGGCTGTTCACTGCAATTTATTATATAAATGAACACTAAAACAACCATTTTTATTTAATTTCCCAAACACCTTGCCCTCCATACCCATACTCATCAAAGCTGAGTACATCATCTCAAAAAACTTGTCCCATCTTAAACAAGCGTCACAAAAATGGATTCCAATTCACCCCAGCATTAATCACCTCAAAATATTCAAACATCATAGCATCTTTATCTGCAACTAACCTAGAATAGCTAAAGAAATAAAGGAGACAAATGACTAATACCACTCCAAGCATCATGCAAAAACCAATCCTAAGTCCAACAAAACTAATCAAAGAGTGGCACCATACTTATAAAAAAGTATTTAGTATCAAATAATACCACGTCAAGCAAATTAAAATCTAATAATTGAAAGACGTGTATAAAATAACCATATCAGCATTCCACCACTACTTTAGGGTGTTAGTGGGTAATTATTTTTTGTGCATATGTCTCTCATTTATTGGATTTTGATATGACTAACATGGTATTATTTGATACTAAATACTTTTTTCATTGATGGTAAACATATGGTTTTATATTTTGTAATGTAATATGTACATGCATAAATGAACCGTACGTCACATTAAATTTGTGTAATGTTGTAATGGTCGCAATATTTTTGCAAACCAAATTGCCCAACAAAGTGGCTATAAATAAAACCTAAGGGGAAAAAATCAACAAAAGAAATCGTTAGATGTGAAAGAAAATATTTTTGGAGCAAAACAAGAATAATGATATTAGCGTAGATGCAGCATGTCGCGAGATTAATTAACATAGCATATAGCTTTATTTGCTAAAATACAGACTCACCAGTCCACAGATGTGGAAAAATCACAAACTTACAACAAAACACTAAAGCTATTATTACAAAGTTCAGAATGCATCTAAATAAGCAGAAGCAAAGCACTAAGTCTCCAACAAACACTGAAGCACACAGATGTTCAAGTGGGAAAGACAAAAGGCTTAAGGAAACTCCAGAAACTGAAAAACAGGGCCATGATTCCAACAACAGTTGCTGTCCCTCTCCAAAAATCTTTGAAATATAGAGTTGTAAAGGATGCCATGACTTTGCTCCAAACGTTGTCATAGTGACCTTGAATGTCTATACTGAGTTCCCAGTAGCAGGAATGATTACCTTCTACAATTTGTTCACGAAGTTTGTTGATCAGAGATGCCACTGCCTTATTGTCGCCTAGCCAGTTAACAATAACTTTTTTCTCAACAAGTAGATCTACATCTTCTTCAGTGTTGATAAGATTATCCAACAATATAATATAATTACATATGTAAGCTTCCCGTGGATAATGACACTGCTCTAAGGCCATGAGGTTTCGAACAGCACATTCAGTTTCATACCCTATTATAAAGGATTTGAGTTCCAAGACAGGATGCATGTTCTCCAGGCATTTGAAGCGAGGAAAGCAAGGAAAGCAACTCAAGAACCACGACATATTTAAAAATGGACAAATTTTCAATAAGTTACCCTTTCGAAATTGAATGTCAAGAAGGCGCCTAGTCCCAGATTTGCTGACTTTGAATTCCACTCCTGCCTCAGACAGCTTGGTTGCAGAAGGTACATGTTCAAAAGTTTTTCCACTTTTTAGATTTTGTGGATGGAGAAAATATCTTAGGAAATCAGTAAAATGTTTGACTTCCTTCTTCTTACCAGAGAATATCTTCTTGTAATCAGAATAGAGAACAAAACCGGAACATTTCCAGAATTGGAAAAAGTATTCATGGACAAGCCTATGAAAGGAATTATCTTCATTTTGCGGGTACATAAAAAGTTCCTTGTATGCAAACTCGTATAAATTCTCCAGAACAAAAAACGGAACCTGATTTTCTAGTAATATCAAGTCCAGCATTATGTTATAGCTTCGCCATGGGTTTTCCTTTTCATGGTTTGCTTTTGGGTTTTTCCATTCTGGGTCGTCTTCTTCTCTCTTTTTTTGGAAATTTATTACACATGCATCCCACATCCCCCACTCACACTTTTGAGAAATGGTAGTCATTGCTGGTGGGACCATTGGCGGGTTTTCTATAGTCCTCCACAACTGTTCAATGATAAAAATAGAATCCAAAAGAATCATTGTCATGAAATCTTTCTTCTCCATGTGACTGCCCTCTAGATCTGCATAACAATGAAGGATCTTCTGGTATTCGTTTTCTATGAGGCTTAAAAGAGCCTTCGCGCTCTTCTTCGTCCGATCAACAGCACCCCAGAAATATCTATATTTTAACTCTTGCATCTTCAAATTGTCAATGCGGTGATAAGGGCCTATTGAAATTAGCTTTGGAGTGTAGGCATCATCATTTACGTTACGGAGTTTCTGGGGAACCTTGTAGATACAACACTCATGCCGCTTCTCAGGTTCCTCTTCCTGGGTTGGATGTGGAATATTTATAATATCATCATCGCTTACACGCTGTTTTGACTGCATAACTTCCATGTCCGGGAATAGAAACTCTTTGCCCGGATTGCTTGTGAGGTGGAAGGTCAATAATCAACTCTTTGTGTTCACAATTCACATTCTTCAATTGAATCACTAATATATGGAAATTCTACCTTTCTTGCTTTTCCACCTGTCAGGCTCTGTTTTTTCTAGCTGCAAAGACAACATTAACTAGCAAGGGTAAGTCTCACCTCTTAATAGCCAAAAAAAAATTGTTGTACATACATTAATACGAAAAAAAAAAAAAAAAAAAAGAAATGGTAACAAGAACAAAGTTTAATTACAAATTAATCAAGTTGGAGGACATGCCATCTCACCCAACCTTCTTAAGTCATTTAACGAACTCATTCAAAACTTAAGTCGTTACTCTCCCGTCTCTCTCTCTCACAACCACTTTCTCTCACTCCGTCGG
This sequence comes from Quercus glauca, assembly GCA_023736055.1. Classification (NCBI taxonomy): domain Eukaryota; kingdom Viridiplantae; phylum Streptophyta; class Magnoliopsida; order Fagales; family Fagaceae; genus Quercus; species Quercus glauca. The sequence continues at coordinate 70,767,041 of CM043318.1, forward strand.
CATCCTCAAGCCCTTGCCTTTCTTTGCCATTCCCTATCCCCACTCCCTTCACCTCCATAGTGTCACCACATAACTGAATCAATATCATTTTCCAAAGCCATCAACTACAGCCAATTTGACCCAAGTTTGTGTCAACTGAGCTTAATAACTAAACCTAAACCCATGACCAGAATCACCCACACAAAATCTGATTACTCCCTTACCTAATTAGCTACCAATTGCCAGTCAAATAATCAACCACCACTCATATCTAGCTAAGACCCACTCAACCATACCCCTCATAACATACCATAATGGGTCCATTAAATGACTTAAGGTCATCATGTGAGATTCACATGATAGGACACTTGTTTAATTTAGGTGGATGTCACCTCTCGTCCAATTAAGTTTGTAACTAAACTTTATATATGTGAGAAAGGATTTCTTAAAGAAAATAGGAAATAACACGAAGCTTTTGATGTGAGAGACTAAGAAAGGTAAAAGAACAAAGAAACCCTTGGCTTTTTGAGCAATGACCTAAAAGACTTCATAAAGATGTAATAAAGGTTAATCAACGTTTTAATTAAATTGAATACCATTAGACAAAATAAAGCTTAATCATCTTTTTAATTTATATGGTTCTCAATAATCCAAAAAGGTGTTCAAAAAAGGGGGGGAAAAGAGTTTAAAGAGCGAATAAGGAAATCTGACCAAATAAGCAAAACCTAGAAAGCTTTACACAAGAGGAGATAAGAGACAAAAAAAAAAAAAAAAAAAAAAAAAAAGGAAGAGGGATAATAAATCTGAGGATTGTAACGACACCCACCTCAGCAAAAAAAGATTTGAAGTAATATTAAGAGGTAGGTGTTTTTTTTGTGAATGATCGACACCCTCCCACCTTTTCTTTTGTTTTTTCCCCTCTCACTTCTTCTTCTTTTTTTTTTTTTTGGTTTTGTTTTGTTTTTTGGTGGCTAACAGGAGTACATAGAGCCCTTTGAGATTTGAGCACCTCACTATTCTCTCAAATGAGTGTAATTCCTTGTCTCACATATACTAGGTTAGTGGCAAAGCCAACAATGTTTTCCAGTAGGGCCAAGCAAAATATATCTATAATTTATACCCACACATCAATTTATGCTTAAAACGTGTCTATTAGATGATTGAGTGTCTATATATATAATTTTTATGTATATATAAAAATTTGATCAAGTCAATTTTATACAATTTAAGAGAATTTTTGTTTTTCACTAAGTTGTGTAGTTATCCTTTAAATTAATTATAATTAATACTTTAAATATTTTAAATAATTTTTTGTGTTGAATAAATTAAATATTACACATTAATGTATAATAATAGTTTTAGAAAACGTGAAATGTATAAAATAAATTAATTCAAATACATTAATTAATAAATATTACTTTTATATGCCTTAACATATACAATGTAATAATAATAATAATAATAATAGTAAAATTAAATATAAAAAATATTTTACTTTTTTCATGGATGAAAAAATATAACCTATCCTAAAATTTTAATTGTAAAAATCATAGTATCATTTCTTTTAATGGAAAATGGAAAAAAAAATAATAATCAATGCATTCTTGTATCCTCAATATTTAATTAAATACAAAATGAAAAGGAGTTTGCTTTTAAAAAATACAGAAAATTAATGAGTTATATATGGTAAAAGCCATATAATAATAAATACTAAAATAAAAAAGAGATATTGTACTTCAAATTAATATTTGTAAAAAATTTTAAAAATTTGGGAGGCCATTAAGGAAAATTGACATAATAAAATATATTTTAAAAAAGTGGGGTTGCGTGGGGGGAGAGGGGTGGGTTTGGGTCCTCTCCCTACACCACTGCACCTGGTAATTACTAGAATGATCCTTTGAGATGGCCTGAAAATGTTTGTTAGAAATTTCAAACCTAGATTCTCATAAATCTCATGATTGACCCTTGGTAGTCCTTCTTCTAACTCACCACCAAAGAGGGAAAACACAGGCACATGCACCAGCTGTTTGTATGTATGTAATAATTGTATTAGTATTGCAAAATCTAAAGGTCGGCAACAGTAGTACCTCATCCTTTGCTTTTTTTGGTAGTAAAACCCATAATACAAACCCATAAAAGAAATTTTGTATAGAAGGAGAAAAAATAATAAAAAAAAGAAATTGATTGTCTCATATATATATATATATATATAATTAAAATGAAGCTTCATGCTTACTAACTTATTCATAAATACATTATTATGTATAAGTATAACTTGACAAATAATCAAACTTGAAATTAGATTAAATGTTTGTTTGTTTGCTAAAGACATTAATATAAATTTGGTTGTTTCTTATCATGAGTATAAATTGTTTATGAACATTTAAAGAAAAAGCATCTAGTGGGTTACAATAAGTTTAACTAGTAAAGTTCTTGTCGTCGAATAAGGTATTTGAGATTCAAACCCCGCCTATACAAAAAACTAATTGGTATCTTGCCCAATAATAAAACACAATTATCAAGGAGCAGTCACAATAAATTAAATTTCTATTATATCTATATAGAAAATGAAAAGAAAATAAAAAGTATCCACATATGTTTTCATATATGGCCATGGTGCACGGCTTCTTTTTTTTTTTTTTTTTTTTTTTTTTTTTTTCAGTCGAGATAATATCTATATGTTCATTAGTGATCTTGTAACATAGTAGCACTTCTCTTTCTTCAATAAAACTATTATTCTATATTCATAATAATATGGAATATGTGTTGCCCCATTTCTTTTATTTGAATTTCATCTCCCTTTTCTCCACAACCTACCAATCTCTTCTTCTCTTTCATAAGTTGTACGTAGATCATATTAGAATATCTCTTATCAAACCTGTTATTGTTGAGGAATATTGTTTCCAAAATATCAAGTAATTACTCATTTAAATATTTTTTTACTAATTAATACTATGTTTGAAAGTTTGAACTCTAGAGCAAATAGAAAGTAGAGAAGATGAAAGAAGAGATAAATGGTTATCTTTTCCCTTATTCGGATGTTTTAGAAATTAATTACTAGAGGGTAGGAGAATAAATATCTATGTCCTATATTTAGATGTTTTAAAAATTAAAATGGGACAAGTATGCATCTTTTTTTTGTTATGTCTTTGTGTTAGAATCTCATTCCTTTTTCTCAGTGTGTGTGTGCGTGCTTGTTTTTCAAAAATAAAATAAAATAAAATAGGAAAGAAAGAATATGATAAGAGAAGTATATGTAACTCTTTTATGTTCAATTATAAGTGTAAAATCGACAATTTAATATATAATTTTTAATATAAGTGAAACCTCTACTCTTCCCCAATTTTTGAGATTAAAAATAAAGGGTTTGGCTCCAAATCTCTTCCCTATTTATTTAAGGGAAAATATATATATATATATATATATAAGGTTAATTTAAACATCCCTACATCCTATACCCTTGCCTTCTATCCCAATTCCCAACACAAAAAATTTTCCAAAAAAGAATAGGACAAGATTTTTCTCTTAAGTAGTTTGGATAAAAAAAAACCCTTCAAACTCCTTATAAATGGTTTTATTAGATATAACTTTTAAAAACCTAACCATTTGATTGCATTTACTTTATTTTTTTAACACGCATGCCAAATTTTGTTCAAATCGAATGTTATTTACTATTTGATCAATAACTTATTTTTTGAAATTTAAATATTTGATTGATAATATAATTATTGATATTTGATCTTATTCTTATTAAAATTTTACAAGCATGAAAAAATATAATAAAAATATGCAATCTAACAATTAAATTTTTAAAATTCACATTCAACAAAAATATATAGGAAACATGGTTTCAATTCTAAATAAATCTTTTCCAAAAGAATATATAGTAAGTACTGAAATAAGAAGGTAAGACCTGCAAACTTCACTGGAAAGAAATGCTTGTATTTCTTGAGATACCTCCTCTAAAAACCATCACACTCATTTGTAGTCTGTCTCTTTTTGTTGATTATGGGCCCTAATCTCTTCCGCTTGCACTCTTATATAGAGTAGGTGTGGTCTATCCAAACTATCCCAATCCCAAACACAGGGAATCTGGGTAACTAGCCATAAGTATCAAACTTTATGGTTAGTTGGCCCGGTTTGGAAAGTATATAACAGAGTAGCATCTCGAGTCTAAGAGGCTCGATTTTGGACCTATAAATCGAGTTTTTGGGACTCGATTTTCATGGGTTGATGTGGCATTTTTTTCATGTGGCAACCACGTGGAAATCGAGCCTCAAAGACTCGATTTCTAAACCAAAAAAATTTCAAAAAATTTTAAGTCTCAGACGCGCCTCACCTCATCGGATCAGATCAGAGAGAGAGAGAGAAAGACCAAATCAGCGGAGAGAGAGATCAGATCAGATCAGTTCAAATCAGATTAGAGAGAGACAGATCAGATCAGAGAGAAAGAGAAAGACCAGATCAGAGAGAGGAAGAGGCCGCGCGGCCTGGGCTCGCGCGAGGCCTGGGTCGCACGGCCAGGCATCGCGCGAGCCCAGGCTGCGCGACCCAGGCTCGCACGCCGCTAAGTCGCGCCGCCTGGGGCTCGCGCAAGGCCTGGTCGCGTGGCCTGGGCCTTGCGTGGCTTGGGTCACTGCTGCTTGGCCCTGGGTCGCCGCTGTCTGGGGCTTTCTTTTCTTCTTCCGTTTTTTTTTTTTTTTTTTTTGGGCTCTAATTTCTGATTTCTGATTTCTTTCTTTGTTGTGTTGTGGTATATATATGGGCTTGTAAATTGAGTCTTAGAGACTCGATTTACATGTGGATGCCACGTGGAAAAAAGTGTCAACTCAGACCCGATCAAAACATGAAAATCGACCTTCAAAAACTCGATTTATAGCCCCTAAATCAAGTCTCTTAAACTCGAGATGCTAAAAAAAAATATAGTTTGAAACTATTGACTACTAACTCTATAGTTGAGATTTTATGGTTATTTTGCACTTTCGTTCCCCAAACACCAATCTCCTTTTCTCTCCAAATTAGCCGTAATAATGTTTATTCACGTCGGGCAATAGTGCACGATAGGGGACCAATGTTGCCATATATGTATTCTTTTATTTTACTCTAAAAAAGGCCAAAACAGTGATAGGGGACCAATGTCGCCATATGTGTATTCTTTTATTTTACTCTAAAAAAGGCCAAAAGAGAGAGAGAGAGAGAGAGAGATATATATATATATATAAATTTTTTTTCTATCTTTTATCTCAAAAAAAAAAAAAAAAAAAGACTTGGTATTAAATTTTCTTGTTAAAAGAAAAAATTGCTATTAATTTGTTCATTAGTCGTTCATTAAGGACTATTGCCATTGCCGTTCCTTATTGTTGTAACTATTGATTTAAAAATAAAAAATAAAGAAAATTCTACATAATGTTTACAAGCTAACGAGACAATAAATTAATGTGATTAATTTTACATCAGCAACATAATAAATAAATGAAAAAATTAACGAATGCTTTAAGAATATCAGTTTAGAAAATATTTTTAGAAACTTTTTATGGAAAAATAAAAAAGAAACTAAATTTTTCAATATATTTTTTTTATATTTCTCGTAAAAGTTGTATTAAAATTTTTCTAAAATTGTCTATTAACAAATGTACTAAAAGCACCCGTTAATCGGATACATAAATAAATTTCTTAATTACTTTTTAGTTGTGTTTTATAAAGTGATACATCAATTTATAAAAGCATTCACATCAGTATCAGCAAAATTTTAGTTAAACAATGGAATGTGACTATGGTAGTTCCCTATTTATTGAATAACCAATGTTTGAGAAATATATACAAAATGTTATTATTTATTAATATTTGATATTTATAAACATTTTATGGATTTTTTAGGTTTTGTTTACTTATATTTAATTGTTTTTATTTTTTATTTAAGTTAAAATAAGATTCTTATATAGTAGTATATTTAGGATATATATTCTGAGGAATATTTTTACTTATGAATTAAGTTTGGGTAAAATACGTTTTTGGTCCTTATTTTTTACACCGTATTTTAATTTAATCTCTAATCTTTCAATTATGTTAATTTGATCCTTAACCTTTCAGTACTATGTCAATTTATTCCTTGCTGTTATCTTTTGGATGGAAATTATTAACGTGGCTAACAACTAAAATAAAATTTTAGTTTCCGTTGATATGTGATGTAGAACAGACAGCACATGCCTTCCTAGAATAGTAGAGGCGCTGGAAGTCACAACGTAAGATCAAGGGGGGGTGCCAATAGAGGCCATTGGGGTGACAATGTCAGAATTGCATGAAATTCGATAGGTTGAAAGGAAACGACATTCTAATCCAGATACAAGTTAACTCAAGTGCTACCTAAATTTAGGCAAATTCCTTCATTAAGACTCCGAAAATAGTATTTTTGCTATTTATAGTAATACGTAGTTTACCCATTAAGTTTATATAACATATGAGTTGGTCATAAGCTTAAAAATGAAAAATGAAAATTTTGTATCAATAAAATTTTCAACTATTTTTTTTTTTCCTTTCATATGATAGATTTTATAGTAAAATTCTTCTTTTGAGTATTCAAGAGAATTCTTCATGACTCTAGGTCAAAATTTTCCTTCACGTGAATATTAACCAAGTCATATGAATTTTTAAAAAAAAATTAAAATTCTTTTATGTGTATTATTTAAACAAGTCATATGAATATTAGAAAAATTGTATATGACTAAAAGCACACACAAATTCTCTTTTCAACCACCACATAGATAGAAGGGTAGGCTCCATTTGGTTCAATTAGTAAAGCCTCTTGTCATCAAATATGAGATATAGGGTTCTAACTTCGCCTTCTTGACCTGATTATAAAAAACATGCATTATAGGTTGAAATTTTATCTTATCTATTATTTTTTTTTTTTTAAACCTCTCTCTGGTTGGTGGAATTTTCCTGCTAACCAATTTCACACATTTCTTTTTGGGCTGAACTAAAATAGTAAAATGGTAGATCACATTTTCAAATACATATGTAAAACTTTTATACATGTAGTTATGTACCATGTAGTCTCCCTCACAAATTAACGAAATTTGCTCCCACCTCTCTATGTCAATTTGTTTCATTACTAGCATGTCAGTTTGTTTCATCAATTAAGGGACCTTTTGTCTTTTTTGTTGGAACGAAGGGGAAACATGACTTTTTTACTTTCAATGAAAGGAGGCTTCATCTCTTGAAAGAGATAAGATAAGGGGCCACGTGTCAAAATTTTACAATTGCAAAGATTGACTTCTTTGTTTTTGTGAACATAAAACTCTGTTTGGTTGGATGGAAAGCATGTAATTTTTTTTTTTTAAAAGAAAATATTGTGTGTTTCTAAAAAAGCTCTGAAAAATATTTTCATTTGATTGATTGAGTTTCTAAAAATGTTATAGAAAACATATTTTTACTAAAAATTTTATGGATTTTTAGGTTTTGTTTACCCATTTTTAATTGTTTTTTAGTTTTTATTTAAGTTAAAATAAGGTTCTTATATTGTAGTATATTTAATATTCTTAGGAATATTTTTACTTATGAATTAAGTTAATATAACATATAAGTTGGTCATAATCTTAAAAACGAAAATTGAAATTTTCATATCAATAAAATTTTCAACTTTTTTTCTTTTCTTTTCATATGATAGATTTTATAGTTAAATTCTTCTTTTGTGTATTCGAGAGAATTCTTCATGACTCTAGATTAAATTTTTCCTTCACATGAATATTAAACAAGTCATATGAATATTAAAAAAAAATATTAAAATTCTTCTCCATGTATTATTTAAACAAGTCACATGGATATTAAAAAAATGTTATATGGCTAAAAGCACACACAAATTCTCTTTTCAACCACCACATAGATAGAGGGGTAGGCTCCATTTAGTTCAATTAGTAAAGCCTCTTGTCATCAAATATGAGATATAGGGTTCAAACTCCGCCTTCTTGACCTGATGATAAAAAACATGCATTATAGGTTGAAACTTTATCTTATCTGTTAATTTTTTTTTTTTTTTTTAAAAAAAACCTCTATCTAGTTGGAGGAATTTTCCTGCTAACCGATTTCACACATTTCTTTTCGAGCTGAACTAAAATAGTAAAATGGTAGATCACATTTTCAAATACATATGTAAAACTTTTATACATGTAGTTATGTACCATGTAGTCTCCCTCACAAATTAATGAAATTTGCTCCCACCTCTCTATGTCAATTTGTTCCATCAATTGAGGGACCTTTTGTCATTTTTGTTGGAACGAAGGGGAAATGCTCCTTTCACAAAACATGACTTTTTACTTTCTATGAAAGGAGGCTTCACCTCTTGCAAGAGATAAGATAAGGGGCCACGTGTCAATATTTTACAATTGCAAAGATTGACCTCTTTTTTTTTGTGAACATAAAATTATGTTTGGTTAGATGGAAAGCATGTAAAAATATTTTTTTTAAAGAAAATATTTTGTGTGTTTCTGAAAAAGCTCCGAAAAATATTTTCATTTGATTGATTGAGTTCCTAAAAATGTTATAGAAAACATATTTTTACTAAAAATTTTATGGATTTTTAGGTTTTGTTTACCCATTTTTAATTGTTTTTTAGTCTTTATTTAAGTTAAAATAAGGTTCTTATATTGTAGTATATTTAAGATATATATTCTTAGGAATATTTTTACTTATGAATTAAGTTAATGTAACATATAAGTTGGTCATAATTTTAAAAAAGAAAATTGAAATTTTCACAACTCACTTCTCACTATCTCAGACATTTAGTAGCTGCAAAAGAAAAAAAAAAAAAAAAGACAATAACAGATGACAGATTCACAAACTTTGGTTGGAGATTTCTAGTATTGTTGTTCAATTTTCAGTGTTGTGAAAATACGCGTTTGGGTGTTATTAAAATACGTGTCGGAAGTGTCATTCTTGTTTAAACATTGAAAATTGTTGTTTAAACACTAGTACCAAATAGCCTTGTAACAGTGGAGAGAGAAAAATCATATCAAAATCAATGTTAAGTTTTGAAGTTGAAGGAGAGAAAAAAAAACTTAGAGTAGATCGGGATTCAGGATGGAGGCCAGAGTCTGCAGCTGCCGACATTAGAGGAGTGGTGGGCAGGTCAAGCACCACAATTCAAGAGAATCCTTTATGGCTCTCTAGTTGGCCTTTTTAAATAGACTTCAAATTGGTTTTGAGAAATCCCCTCAAACCCATTTAGATGATGATTTTTAAGATTAATCATGTATATTATTTAAATAAATCACGTATCATTTGAAAATTTCATGCAAATAAAAGTACTCGCAGATTGTCTTTTCAATTACCATGTAGCATTCCTAAATTTAAAAAAAAAAAAAAAAAAAAAAAAATTTCTAGAGGAACTTTCCTCCAATCCAATTTGTTAGTTAATTTTTTCTATTTAAATATAATTATTTCACAATTTCCATTCTGCGCTAAACTAAAATGGTAGATCACATTTTCAAATACGTATGTAAAACTTTTTTATATGTACCATGTAGTATCCCTCACAAATGAAATTTGCTCCCACCATTCTGTCTCGGTTTGTTTCATTAAACGCTAACATGTGAAGAAACAAAGACTTTTCCTACTTGAGTAAGTCTATTACCACAATAATTTTGACCACAATTCGTCTATGTGGCGAGTTGTAAAAAGTCAAAAAAAAAAAAAAAAAAAAAAAGTTCATGCAGATCCACAATTTTACTGCTAACAAGTTATCATATGAACAAATTATAGTAAAATTATGAAAATAGTTGTGATACTAAACTTACTTGATCCTACTGGCTATCGGCAACACTTGCAAGTTGCAACTGCAACCATTTGAAATGAAGATATCTAGTTGATTTGGTCATCGATTACCATTGTCATTTTTTTTTTTTTTTTTGGACTAAAAAAAAAAAAAAAAAAGAAGAAGACAATGACAAAGGTCCTATGTCACTGTCTTTTGAAAGAAGACTAAGGATTTATATTGTGGTGTCACTATACTCACTCAATTCTATGAGGGGAAATGACGAAACGCTCCACTCACAAAACATGAATCAAGTTCTATGAAAGGAGCGCTTCATCTTTTACATGAAAATAAATTTGTGCACTCTATGAGCTCACCACACACACACACACACACACACACACACACACACACACACAAAAAGGAGAGAGAGATAAGATAAGGTGCCACGTGTCAATATTATGCAATTGCTAGGATTGGCATCTTGTTTTTGTGAACATAAGTCACAATTAAATGTACACACACACACACACACACACACACACACACACACACACACACACACAAAAAGGAGAGAGAGATAAGATAAGGTGCCACGTGTCAATATTATGCAATTGCTAGGATTGGCATCTTGTTTTTGTGAACATAAGTCACAATTAAATGTGAGTTCTAGTTTTTATCAAAAAAATAAAATAAAAAAATTGTAGGTTTTAATTAACTCATCTAGTAAAGTCTACTTTCGTAGAATAAGTGATTTACCAACAACAAAAACTATTTGATGATAACAAATAATCATTAGGAGTGTACGCCATAAGTTCAAACTATATTTCATAAAAAAAAAAAAAAAAAAAAGTCACAATTAAATTAAATAATTGACCCTTTCATTTTCAAATAAATAAGATTTTATGTACATCTCAACTATCAAGAACCATGAAGATGTACAGTGGAATCTACCTCACTACTGGCATTTTAAATATATTTTTATTATTCTATTGAAAATAGAATATGTAGGTGTTTTACTTATTTCCAACCCACTTAAACCCTGTTGTGCATGGCATTGGACCACCCCAACACTAGGTGAGACATACCACTGATTGAACCTACAACGTCAAACTTGCAATGTGATAAGTCGTGAGGAATTCCTACCATCAGACCACCGTTTGGTGTGGTATTAGCATTTCATTGTTAGACAAAGACTTGCTATAGATTGGTCATAAAAAGGACCATTGTAATTGTTGTTTACCAAAGAAAAGATTAATTTATATTGTCACTCACATCTTATGAGCTGGGTAGAGAGCAATGCTTAGATAGAGTGCCACAAGTCAAAATCTTGCCAATTCTAAGATTGACTGACCAATTATTGTGAAGTCAAAACTAATCATAAACAAATCAAGTTAAATAAGCTAAGGCAACAAGGGCCGAGGTAAATATTATGAACATGTTACTTTTTAATAGTCCAATATTTAAAACCATAAAACAAAGCTAGTCATATAGTAGTCTTATAAAAATTTTCCTTCAACTTAATAGGAATTCTACGAACATACAAAACTCTTAATATATTTCTCCATTTCATCCACCATATTCTTATTCTATAATTCAAATCCTCATCAATCTCTCCGTATTTATGAATTATTGATCTAAGATATTGTCGCTTTTTAGTATCTCTTAACCATCAAGTCTTATCGAAAGCCTTTAAATTCTAGAGCGCTTTGCCAAAATTCTAATTTGGCATTAACTTCACTTCTTGTAAATAGATATTAAGGTACTTATTATCCTCCACTCAGAAAGCATTTTGATACTTACCTGCTCAAAATCCACCAAAGCAGGACCAAGTGCCTCATGAGAGATACCCTTGACACTTAAATTCAGCACCACATGATAAATTCCAATCTGAATGAATGTGCACCATTGCCATAGTTAGAAGACGTAGGACCTATGCAAGAGCATTAACATCAGCCTCATAACAATGTCTTCGTAAAAATTCTAGCTAAAATTATCGTGTTTGCTATTCTAATTAACATATTGTTTGTTTGTTTTTTTTCTTTCTTTTTTTTAATTATCATTCGCCTTATTACATTGATAGTTATCCATGATTTTGGGGGAAGTCAAGTTTCAGAACTCTTGTCAAATGGGTCACTAGTTGGATGGTATCAGTGTTTCACAAAGCAATGATGGATCAACATACTCACTTCATAAAATTTTCTATCGTAAGTTTCCAAAAGAAAAGTCCACATGAATAAAATCACCCTCATAGGAGACCTTAATTTCTGACAAATTTAGTCTTTTAGATTCCCCAGTTGAATTCAACTATGCTAGAGTATTGATCAATACAACAAAAAGATCGAATAGGTTCCACCAAATCCGAAATCTCCAATAGGCAAGGTTCCTTTGAGTTAAGCAGTGCAAGGAGCTATTTTCAAACTCAATAACCATCAACCAGATCCACAATTCTAATATCTTGATTGAAGTTCAAGGCTTTCAGTGATAAGTAGGCTGCCATCCGTAGTTGATCACCCATAGAGGAAGCTGGTCTCTGCAACCCACCATAACAGCTCCATTGCTGTCTCTAATAACAATGCCAAAGCTCACTCTGTTAATTGCAATGAAAGATGTCAGTGCCATGTTCATCTTAAAACGATGAGGTTGTGGCGGCTTCCATTTCAATGGAACAGAGCTTGCGCCTGTTGATTCTTCTCTCCTCTCCATTGAGCATTTTTATTACATTTTTCGCAAACACAGAGAAGTGTTTTCAACACCCATGATTCTAACCAACATTTCTGAGCACTGGTACATTCCCAAAACGTATTAGTTCCTTTATAATGCCTCATAATACAAATGAGCAAAAAAACAACCATTTTTATTTAATTTCTGAAACACCTTGTCCTCCATACCCACACTGATCCAAGCTGAGAACACCACCTCAAAGAAATTTGTCCAATTTTGAACAGGCCTCAAATGGATTCCAATGCACCCCACCATTTATCACCTCCTTATATTCAAATTTCAAACATCATAGCATCTTTATTTGCAACTAGCTAGAATAGCTTAAGAAATAAAGGAACCAAATGACTAATACCACTCCAAGCATCATGCCAAAACCATCCCTACTTTATATCCAACAAAACTATACAAAGAGTCCCACCCTGCACTGATGGCCTTCCCAACTTCCAACCTATGTGTTGTGCAGACAGAATTAGAAGGCCAATTGTAACTTGCTATCCTCTTTCCGAGCAGGCAAAGATTCACCTACACGGAAAAGATAATTCATTCGAATCGACATGCTACTTTTTCAGTACTTACCTCCAAACACACTTCTACCCTCGCTGTCACCTAAATCCTAATTCTTTTATCCTGTGCAAACATTATTGGAGGGTGTAACCATATGGTTTTATACAGTGAATCCTTATATAATTTAAATCCAGATATTAACTCAATGCAATCAGTGGTAACAAGCTTTTTGTCATGGATTATCTAAGAAAAAGAAAAGGAAACTCAAGCATACAGGAAATTTCTCAACCATTTGTTCATCATGGACAGAGCACACAACATATTACTTCTGGTTTGAGAGAAGCAAGGCCTGTTCTTATTAATAGAAAAATCTTATGCTAGCTTCTCTTTGAAAAGAAACAGAAAAGTGTAACCATGAGTGTGCTTTTACGCATGCATGATATCCATTCTCTGTAAATGGATTTGTTTTCATTAAAAAATATAGACAATGATCTTCAAAGAAGATGGCCAGACAAAGCTACAATCATTCTCAGAAATAAAACTCAGTGCCTAAAAAATAACAAAAATATTCCAATTTATGTATATGAGAAGTAACTTATTCATCTCGTGCTCTAGGACGAACTCCAAGTCCAGTCCTTATATTTGCACCCACTTCCAGGAGGTCTTCCACCTATATAAGATATGCAACATTGAGCATATTTTCAATGGTTCAAAATACAATTCAAAAGGATAATTATGTTCACTTTGCTACCTTTAAAAGTTCATATATGAGAATAAAAACACTTATATATCTTTATAAATGCCACTCTCCATCCCATAAATGAAAAGAAGAAACTTCAGACATGCAAAGACACAAGCGGACAGCTGACACAAACACAAAGGGCAGCAAAGGAAACAATAATTAATAAATAAACCAAACACTTGATTGAAAGAAGTTCTTCACTTTTAGGTATAGTGAGAGATTAATTATTATGCCAATGAGCTCTAGTTCAAACGGTAACTAGGTTCAAAGCCCACTACGTGTGGGAGTAACATGGATATAATAATAATAAAATATTGGTTATTATTATTATTTTTTATTGGTAAGTTACATACTCGCTTGGTAGGTCTTACACCAACAAGTTTACCCTCCACCTTGCTCTTACAAGGAGGTTCCATTTGAGCTAGATCTCACTGGCGATGAATTATTATTGTTAGTCCCTCCCTCCCTTTTACTCTTTTTCAGTGATTAGCAATAAGATCTTCAAACATTGTCAAATGAAAAATTATTATCCATCACAAACAGTCAAATAACAAGTAACCTAAGTTTCACAATCCCTATATAATTAGTGATAATGAGGTGGAAAAGATGGACAATGATTTATTGATCAATTATCATAGCTGATAAATTGTTGAACGCATAGTAGCAATTTGTCTGCCAAAAAAATATCAGCTTAGTATAGGAAGTATGTTTGGAGATGAGAACTGAAAAAGTAGAAATTTAGGGTGACAAAAAGAGGTAAAAGTACTTGACTCTAACTGCCAGGAGGTTGGAAGAAGAAAAAGAGAAGACGAAAAAGAAATAAAAGTTTATCTCTAACATCTGCCAAAAAAAAGTGAACATCTTTTTACACCCAAAATTTAACTCAAAGCAATGAAGCCAAGAATAATTGAAACACAATCCCTTCCAAGTAAACGAAGTATAGCTCAGTTTTTATATATGGCCAAGAGGGCATAATTCCAGTTAGGAGGTTCAAAATTCAGAATCAATAAAGGTAAAATAGAGCTCACATGTGTTGGAAAACTTTTCAAGCATTAATGCTCACAGTACACCCCAGCTAAAATCACTCATATTTGAAAAAAAAATCAAGTTGGGGGAAAGGACTCAACTCAACTTCAAACAACAAATTAGATGACTCATTCTGTTACCATCATCACCAGATACTGGTTAACAACTAAATAGATCAAACAATAGGTAGACACTAAACAAAGAAATTCTATTTCCAGAAAATATGAGGAATGAATATCTGTTTTGTTCAATGCTTATCATGGCATGGGCAAGTTACCACCAGGAAGCACTGCCAACCTTTTTTTAACTGAAGCCTGTAATAGGACTAGAACCCTAGAAGTTACCTGTGGTTGATAAACACTTATTGTAACTAACAGAAGACCAAAATCACATCAAATGTTTTTCTTTTTTTTGATAAAATTTCTGAAATCCTTGATGATGTGGCAAACAAAATCTAACCCGCCCATTTCAAAATAGATATAAAAAGATTTTGTGATGGGTAACACTTGTGTTTGAATTTAACTGAGGAATCTAATGTGGTGTACATAAGTAATTGTGCTTTTTTGCTACGAATTTCTGAAAATAGTGGTATTTAGCCATTTTCACCTCTACAAAACATTCCGAAATGTCCAATAAAACAGCCTTGACTTGATATTGAAAAGACCAAAAAGCCCCTAAAATGCCATAGAGAGAGAGAGAGAAGCGGACCTTGTGGATGCCGGAGACGTGGAGGACGGAAACGGCGGCGGTGGCGGTGGCACCGACGAAGAGGGAGGCGACGGAGAAGGCTTTGAAAGGCATGAAGTGGGAGTCGCCGGCGTGGCCTCTTTTGAAGGAAGATATGGCCCACCCCAACTGGGCAGCACTAGCTAGGGCCCACCAGATGTGGCTGTAGGTCCTAGTCCCAGTCCCACCGGCACCGCCGGCTTCGTTCTCCTCCATCTGCGATCCAACTTCAACTTTGCCCTCTCCAGCGTTAGCTCTTGCAGTTGCAGTCTTGCTCTGCCCCCCAACTCTCTTTTCAGTCTATCTAAAATTTGTTGTATATTCTTTGCTTTCCCTTTCTCTTTACGGGCTTAACTTGGGCTTTATACCTGTTGGGGGATGGGGTCTGTCTTTTTTATTGGGTTTTCAACCGGGTGTTAATGGGCTTTTTACATAGATGAATTAATGTGTGGGTATGATAATGACACCATCTACATTATAAAACAGCCAGCCCATTAATTCAGCAAAAAAAAATAAAAATAAAAAAACAATAACAACCAGCCCATTAACTCACAAAAGTAAGTAAAACCCATCAAACCCATCAATTAAAAATTTCACTATTTAATTTTGTCTAAGGGTCTATTTTGTTAGAAGAATGAAAAAGTAAAAGGATAGAAAATAGTAGGAGGATGAAAAAGTAGGAGGATAGAAAAAATTTTATTTTTCTCTCCTATTTGTTTGGTTAGGAGTGGAAAAGTGGAGAATGGAAAAAATGGATTTAAATAAATTTACTCGTATACTCTTATTAAAGAATGACGCCCAATTAAAACAAAAAAGTGACAAATAACCACAAAAAAGAGCAATCACTCAAATTTATTAAAAAAAAAAAAAATCATGTCCCAAAAAAAAAATCACGTCTAGTTAAAAAAAAAAAAAAAAAAAAAAACCTATCACGCCCAGGCCTTAGAAAATCAAAAGAAAAAAAAAAGAATAGGAAAAAAAAGAAAGAAAAGGTAATGTTACTGCCCAAAAAAAAAAAAAAAAAAAAGAGAGAGACAGAGGAAGGCAACGTTGCTGCCAAGAAGAAAGAAAAAAAAGAAAAAAAAAAAGAAAAAAAAAAAAAGAAGAGGCAACATTGCCCAAAAAAAAAAGAAAACATATAAGCCAAAGCAACGTTACTAAGAAAAAAAAAAAAATAAAGGCAACTTGAAGAAGTGCACATGTACTGGCCATTTTTGGTCAATCACGAAAAAATTCATCATCACTTAGTTTTCTCTCCAATTTGAAAAGAAAATATTTTGGTGAGTCAGGGGAGAAAATACCTAGGCCTCATCATTTATTTTCCTTCCTCCCTATCCAACCAAACACACTCCAAAAAAGTTTTCCCTCCTATTTTATCTCCAAAGTTTTCCACAATCCTGTTTCACCTCCAAACAAACACACCCTAAATTTCAATCCTGATGTGTAATTTCAAATTCGTTTAATTCAGTCAGCTCTCTCTAAAACAATGTAGTCTTGTGTTTCTCTTTTTCCACCTTTCCATCTCTCTTCATTTCACCCTCAATTTTAAGGAAAGAACTCCTGGGCCAAAACATTCTTTGCATCATTGTCTATTTGTAAGACTTCCTATTTCATTACTTATTTGATAAGGAATAATCTTTTCTTCCACTCTAAGGAATGTCTATATTTTTTTTTCACCCCAAAAAAAAAAAAAAAAAAACCAATTTAGTTTTTCTTTCTTTAACAAAAAAACCAATTAACTTTTCAAGTCACAATAGGAATTTAAGGCATTTCACAAAAATCTCCACTCTAACTCAAATTCTATCACCATTTTTTTTTCCTTTTGAGATAGCTCCAACTTAATCAAAACAAACTTTTTTCTTGAAAAAAAAAAATTCACTACTTATGTAGCTTAACCCGTACCATGCACACTTGGACTGCAAATTTGTACTGAATATAATCTTCTCTCAAATTCCATCAGGACCTACCGGTTCTAAATATCTCATAATTCACACAAGAAATAATCCAATAAATCAACTAAGCTCTTATACCACATGTTGAATCCTAATCTAGTCTTACTTGAATTAATAAATTCAACTAACAAATTAATCTATCAAAAACTTTATCACAACAATTACCGTATCAAGATATTAATCACAGATTTAGGAAAATCATTTATTCTCAAAAGAAAAAACCATAGGACAAACTTTGAATAAATTCACTATTATAAAATAAATTACAATATCATCTTAAGATTATGCCTAACTTGAGATCTAATCCAAATACAATGCATCTTCTCTTTAGAAAATAATAGAACTCACCTAAGATCTTCACTTGCCTTGGATACAACTACTTTTATGGTTGTAGAACCCAAAAAATATTTCCCTAGAGGAAACCTAAAATTTATCTTCCTTTGTTTTGGTTTCATGCTTATTTTTAAGATTGTCTCCTCTTCCCATAGGGGAGGGCCCTTGGGCCAAAGTTATCAAATCATTTGCTACACTATCTATTTATAAGACTTTAATTCCTAAACATGATAGACAAGCAAAAATACATTATGTCTTTGACAAGGAAGAGGCTTACATTCTATTCCAAGGAATAGCCGCCTTTCCTTCTACACAAAGGAAACCCAAAAAATAACCAAATTAATCTTTCCTTTCTCAAGTAGAAAACCGAATTAGTTTTCCAAGTCACAATAAGAATTTGAGACAATTTCCCAACAAGTGCAGCCCTATAAATTAAAGTTTAGGAAGTCTAATTGCATTTTACACATGAATTTAATAGTTTTTATTTTAATTTTTTTTTTAATGTTGAATATAATTTAAATTTGGGTTAACTATAGAAATTCACCCTAAACCATTGGGGTACTTGTTTGCAACACAAACTATAAAAGATCATGATCAATTCCCTAATAGAAACAAACTTGACTATTTGTACCCCACAATTCATTTGGATGTTAACTTTAGCAGTCACATGCCTTGAATGTGATTATTAGAAAATGAGATGACAACCCTTTTACATTTAGATTACCAAATTGTCGACCTACTATTATTTATCCTTAATCTTAATCTAATAGTAATGTAGAGTGCACACCTAAACTCATAAATTCAATCCAAAAAAAGATTCACACTAATCAACAAGCTTAGGCTGAAGGCTAACATGAAATCAATGAGGCTAAAACACAACGAGGTACAATGGGTATTTTGGAGATATTATAAGGGTACTTATTTTCATATTAGAGATTGACGAGGTGCTTGGTTATTTTAGAGGTATGGGAGGTGGATTTTAGTCACTTTAAAGGTTTTTTTTTTTTTTTTTTTTTATATAGGGTAATTGGCTCATTTTGGATGTTTCATGTGCAGGAGAGGGGGGGGGGGCGGGGGGGAGAGTGATATTTTGATCATTTTGGAGGTTTTGAGAGTATTATTATTTTGGAGACATTTGGGAATTTTAGTCAATTTGGGAGTTTCAGGTTAATTTTGGTGATTTGGAGAGATGGTAATTTTGGCCATTTTGGAGATTTTGAGAGTATTTTGGTTAAATTTAGATTTGGTAGACATCTTGGTCAATTTGAAGAGTTTAGACTTTAGTGGTAGTTTTGTCATTTCGGAGATTTTAGGGGCATTTAAATCACTTTTGGAGGTATTGGGGATATTTAGTCAATTTAGAGGTCTTAAGAGTATTTTGAAGGTTTCGAAGCTATTTTTGGAAGCAGTTGGATATTTTGATCATTTTAGAGAATTTAGATATATATATATATATATATATATATGTATGTATGTATGTATATATATATATATATATATATTTTGTCATTCCAAAGATTTCGGGATTTTTTTTGTCATCTAAGAGGTATTGGGGTTACTACAATCATGTTGAAGGTTTGAATATTTTGATAATTTTCCTTATGTTTTGGTGTAATATTGTGGTCATTTTATCTAATAATATTTTGATTATTTTTTGATGTATTGGGTGTATTGCAATCATTTTATTTACTAATATGATTACAAGCTATGGCATGAACGTTCTTGTCATTTAGATAAATTATTACATTGTTCTATAGGATTATCACCATGAGCTAATCACTGTAATGTTAATATTTGGATAATCTTATATTCGCGAAATGTTATGCACAAAAAAACAAACTAAGGGTCTGTTTGAGATCTGCTTATTTTACTGAAATTGAAAACTTTTTGCTGAAAATATTGCAGATAAAGGTAAAAATTAGCTGAAATAGTATAATGAGACCCATAAATAGTATCAAAAAATTACAGTGGGACCCATAAATAGTAGTAAAAATAAGTTGAATAGTAAAATAAGTTAGCTTCTTAATTTAGAGCCAAACGCACACTAAGGGTGTGTTTGGATACCGTTTATTTTATTGAAATTAAAAAATTATTGTTGAAAGTACTGTAGATAAACTTAAAAGTTAGTTGAAATAGTACAGTGGGGCCCATGAATAGTGCCAAAAAGTGCAGTGGAGCTCCTAAATAGTAATAAAAATAAGCTGAATTGTGAAATAATTTTAATTTTTAATCCTAACCCAAACGCACTCTAAGGCTGTGTTTGATTTCCGTAAAATATTTTATTTATTTTCCGGAAATGGTATTTTCGGGAAAGGAAAATATTTTCTAAGTGTTTAGCTGCATTATGAAAATTTTTCTAGAAAATGTTTTCATGTGTTTGGTTGCATTCTGAAAATGCTATTTTCCTACTACTTTCTCACATTTTCTCACCCATTTTCTCAGTTACCAAACAAATTTTATAATAGAAAATTTCAACATATAAACTTAAAAAAACAAAAATCACAACAACACCATTCGATCAAATCCACCATTCGGTCAGACTGAGAGAGCGAGGAAGAGAGAGTGATCAAAAATGGAGGGAAAGGGAGAGATCGGTCATGGGTGCGATCGGTCTGGGTGGATCAGCCTTCGGTGGTGATCTGGGCTCTAGGTTCGCCGGCGAAGTCGAAGATCAGTTCGTGGGTTCGTGGGTTTGTGGCGTGAAGGCGAAGTCGAAGGCTCGTGGGCGCCGGCAATGGGCTGTGGTGTTGGATTGGAGCTCGGTTTGGTTCGTTCACTGTTTCTCTCTCTCTTGCTCTCTCTCTCTCTCTCTGTATGAGGCTCTTTTCCAGAAACGATTTGAAGGGAAAATAGAATTGTAAAATCATTTCCGGGTCAAAGGAGTAAATTTCAGCCAACTACATCATATTTTCCGGAAATTTTTATTTTCCTTGGCTTCCAAATAGTGGGGTCAGGTGGCACCAAAACAAACGGAGCCTAAAGGAATAATATGACACATTTTCATAATCTTGTCGTAATGTTCACAACATTCCACAAACCAAACAGCCCAGCGAATTGGCTATATATGAAATGGAAAGATTTTTGAAGCAGACAAGAATAATGATATCATCGTACATGTCGTAGGATTCCATGTGATAACTCATGAGCATAGAGCTTTATTTGCTGAAAAATGAAAATACAGATTCTCCAATCCATAATGTTTTGAAACGACAATCACAATCTTACAACATGAATACATTTGGTAAACTAGAAAGCCCAGCATATTATTACAAACTTCAGATGTATCTGATCTAAAGCAACCAGAAGCAAAGCACACCAAGTCTCCAACAAACACAAACTGAACCACTGATGTTCAACGAAGAGAGACAAAAGGCCTAAATCGCGGAAATATTGACTTTTAAGGGATGCCATGAGTTTGCTCCTATAACCCATATAGTGCCGATTAATTCGTTCACTGATGTCATGGTAACAGGAATGATTACCTTCCACAATTTGATGGAAACGTTTGTTGATCATATTAACCACTGCCTTATCTCTGCCTAGCCAGTTATCGAGAACCTTTTTCTCAACAAGCAGATCCACATCTTTTTCAGTTTTAATAAGATGATCTAATAGCACAACGTAATTACAAATATAAGTTTCATGTGGATAATGACACTGCTCAAAGGCCATGAAGTTTCTAATGACACGATTAGTTGTGTCCCCTACCGTAAAGGTTGGGATTTTCAAGATAGCCTCCATGTTCTCCAAGCATTTGAAGCATGGCAGGAAACTCGACAGCCATGACAAAGTTAAAAATGGTAAGCATTCCAATAACCGACTCTTCTGAAACTTAATCTCAAGTAAGCGTTTCTTTTTGTCTTCTCTGAATTCCACTCCTGCCTCAGCCAACTTTGTTGCACAAGGTAGTCGATGTTTAATTCTTTCTCCACTCTCCGGATTCGACGGAAGGAGAAAATATCTTAGAAAATGAATCAAATGTTTGGGTTGCTTCTCCCTAGTATCATTCAATATGTTGTTGTAATCATCAGAAGAGCCATTTTTTAGATAGGAATCTTTCCAAAAACATAGAAAGTAATCAAGGGCAAGCTTATGAAAGAATTTTCCTCATTATGATGATTAGGGAGGTCCAAGTAGGCAAAATTATATAATTCCTCGAGGTCAGAAAATGGAACCTGATTCTCCAGTAGTATCAAGTCATGCAAAATATCAGAAACATTCTCGTGGATGTTGTTTTCTTCTGGGTATTGCTTAGTCCACCACAAGTGCTCAATGATAAAAATAGAATCCAAAAGAATCATCTTCACGAAATCTTCCTTGCTGATTTCATGAAAGTTCTCTGCATAACAGTGATGGATCTTTAATTCTTTTTCTTGGACGCATGTTGCAAGTTCTCCTTGGGTCTTTTTAGCTCGATAACAAGCGTTCGGGAAACATCTCAATTTCAATTCTTCCTTATTCTTCAAATTTTCTTTGCCATGATGGAAAGGGCCTATTGAAATTTCTTTTGGAGTGTAGGCATCTTCACTTACATTGCGGTGATTTCGGGAAACCCTGTAGATACGACACTCGGGCTGTTTGTCAGGTTCCAGGGCTTGTGGAATGGCTATAATAGTAAACTCTTCCAAGTGGTTGTTAGGCTCCATGTTGAACCGTAGAACTGTAGTGCAGCAACAGAAGTGTAGAACTGTAAAACTATAAAAGTTTTTTTTTTTTTTTTTTTTTTTTTTTTTTTTTTTTTTTTTACAAAAGAAAGAAAAAAGAAGAAGAAGAAGAAAGTCTTGCCCTTTTTCCGCTAGCTTCAAAAAAGAAATCGAGTAATTCGTTCATAAATTATTTTATAATATTTTTACAAATTATTAATGTGTTAAATTCTTATTAATTCTAATTTGAATTTACCACTAATATCACATTTTTATTTACCAATAATTATTTTAAAAATACTAAAGCCATATTAATTAGTAATTTGTAAAAATATTGTAAAATATTTTGTATATCTAGCATTACTAAAAGAAACTTCCAATATGCATCTATTAATTAGTGGGTCCACAAAATTTAACTCTCCCAAGTCAATTAATGACCGAAATGGTGGGTCTCAATTAAAAAAAAAAAACTGCTATTTTATTCCTTTTATAATGTATTAGAAGTGCTTTAAATTGTGAGTTCTCATTAGTTTAATTAGGAAAATTTTAAATTGTTGAATAAGAGATCATACCAAAAATTGATTGGTATTTTGATTTGATTCAGTTATAGGCTAAAACTCTCTCCAAAAAAAAAAAAAAGTACTTTGAATTTAATTTGTTAAGATTATTGTATCTCAATTAATATTTTTTGGCATTTTTAAGTGTTTCCACGAGACATTTAAGTTTTAAATGCCCATAATTATAACTATCAACTTATCAAAAAGGAGACTTCAAAAATTTTTAAAATCATTCAGATAATGGGTCATGCATTCAACTTTACAAGTATAATATTTGTGGGGACAGGGTTTTGATAACCCGGCCCACTTCATACTAAGCCCAAGGCCTATGCCGAGAAGGAAGAAATGTCCGAGGACAAATTAAGGAAGATTCAGTTACCAAGAAGTACTGCCGAGGACAATCCTGTCCTCGGCTAGCCGAGACCATGGAGAGGAAGAACAAAGCATAATCAAAGGTGGCCCTTCAGAGCGTCTCCAAAGAAAAGACAAGTACAATGGGTCAGCCACGGAAGCATGGTGGAAGAGCAATTCCAGGAGGAACTGTCACCTCCACATTAAATGCCCACACCTAACGTTCTGGCCGCATTAATGGAGAAGTAGCTCCTGAGCAGTGCTGCCGTAGTTGCTACAATCCACAGAAAGAAGGGGAAGGTGACTGATGGGACAAGCACTCAGGTGGTGACCTGCATGACTAATAAATGGAGGGTCAAGATTAACCAAAGGGGGGATATATAATGTAAAAAGTCCCCCAGAAAAGGGGACGGGATTTTTAGAGAGGAAATGTTGTAACACTTGTATGAACCCTATAACTAAACACTGAAGAAGCAATAAGAACTTCCTGCCCCGAAGAGGAGGGCCGAGGAACCATATCTTACTCTTTAGCTTGTGTTCTTGTCATCCAACCCATTCATTACTGTGTTTAGTTGTTGCAATCCTTATTAGGGCCCAGTTCTTGAACCCATACTCTACAAATTCATTGTATCGGCCTAACTGGGCTTGAGTCCATTCACCCCATAGAGGTAGTGCTCAAACCCGGTCCCTACAATTGGCGTCGTCTGTGGGAAGAACTTGCGCGTTAGTAAGGGCAACGATCAAGCATGGCAAAGTCAGGCCCTCATCAAGCAGGCTCCCACCAGCCTGAACCGGCTAGATCACAACAGCAGGGTAACTTTCTCAACCCTAGGCGAGACCGAAATGAAGAGAACAGAAATTTTCGAGAGGGAAGTGTGCACACCTCTTAAACCAGTGGAAACCATACTTGTGGGGGCAGCCATGCGCCCCGAAGGCAAAACAACAGCTAGGCCGCGCAATCAGAAGAGGTTAAGAGTCACGCATCCTAGAGACGGGATGATAAGGCGGCCATGCAGCAAGAGATAGACGATTTGAAAAAAAGGCTACGCCACGCACAGCGAGGGCAGCCTCGTCCCAGCCTTAACATGCCCTCCGACGATGAAAGTGACAATGTCTACAGGCGAAGATTAAGAACTCCTCCAAGCGAGACCTTCTCTCATGAGGAAGAGCACCACCGGAGGAGTAAACGTAGCAACCCGTCTTCCAGGGGCTTGGGAAGTGATGCCATGAGCAAGGCATTGGACCAACTCTCGAAATCACCTTTCACACACTATATAGAAGAGGCTATACTTCCTCGGCGATTCCAGCAGCCAGCCTTCACCATTTATAACGGCAGAATGGACCTTGTGGAGCATGTAAGCCAATACAACCAAAGGATGGCCGTCCACTTTAAAAACAAAGCGCTGATGTGCAAGGTCTTCCCCTCTAGCCTGGGACCGGTGGCAATGAGATGGTTCAATAGCTTGAAGACGAGTTCTATAGACTCATACAGACAGCTGACCCAAGCCTTCGACTTCAGCTTCGTTACGAACAGCAGACCTCCTCGGCCCTTGAGTGCATTGCTGTCCCTATCCATGCACGATGGAGAAACTTTGAAGGTCTATTCAGACAAGTATTGGGAGGTGTATAACGAATTGGACGGCAATTACAATGATGTCGCCATCAGTACCTTCAAGAATGGTCTTCCGACTGGACACGGCTTGAGGAAGTCTCTAACTGGTAAGCCTGCCACCAGTGTGCGCCAGCTGATGGATCGAATCGACAAGTACAAACGGGTAGAGGAAAATCAGCTACAGGGCAAGGGAAAAGAGAAGGTTATCCCTCAGGAGATGAGGGATTTCAGGTCGGATCGGTATAACAACAATCGCCCGAGAAGGGATTTTGCAAGCCAATCTGGGGCGACCAACGTTCAAACCGTCAATGCTGTATTCTGAGAACCAGTGCACAGGGTGTTGGAAAAGATCAGGAACGAGCCATACTTTAAGTGGCCAAATAAGATGGCGGGGGATCCCCCGAAACGCAATCAGAGCCATTATTGCTAATACCATGAGGACCACAGACATGCGACGGAGGACTGCAGGCACCTCTGGAACCACCTGGAACAACTAGTCCGAGAAGGAAAGTTGAAGCACCTCCTGCATTATTCTAGTGGTCATTAAGGCCAAACTCATCAGAAGCCCCGAAGAGACGCCGTACTGAGGCCACCCGTAGGAACGATCAATGTGATCTTAACCGCGCTAGGGAGAACAGGCATGCGCCCTTCGCAGGTATTATCCGTGGCCCAGATGCCTGCCAAGGAGACCCAGCCAGAGCTAAAGAAGGCTAGAAGGAACTTCCACATGACCTTGAGTTTTTTAGAGGAAGACAAGGTTGAGACTATCTAACCCCATGACGATGCACTGGTGATCACTCTTAGAATTTGGCACCCTATAACTCCCCATTGATGAGTTTCGATGGGAAACTAGTTACCTCGAAGGGAATGATTAAGTTGCCCATCTAGACTGGCCTAGAAGTAGTGGAGGTGAACTTTATAGTGGTGGACACCTACTCCCCGTACACCACCATTGTCGGCAGGTTGTGGCTCCACACCTTGGGAGCTGTGTCCTCTTCCTTACACCAAAAGGTGAAGTTCCCGTCGGGAGATCAAGTTCTTGAAGTCTGTGGTTGCCAGTCCACAGCAAGGCAGTGCATGGTGGCGGCCATATCGCATCGGCTCGATGCAGGGTCCTCGGCCACTGTTGAAGGGGGCTTATAGCAATCAAAGAACCCGTTGGCGCCTCCTAACGTGGCTGCCGAGGAAGCAAAATGTGAAGATCTTGAGAAGGTGGTCGTTGGAGATGATCCGGAGAAGTTCTTCCAGGTCGGGGCTCAGCTGCCTCCCTAGGAGAAGGAGGAGTTGATCGAGTTCCTCAAAACAAACATTGACGTATTTGCATGGGAAGCCTGTGATGCCCCGGGGATTGATCCAGCCTTTATCTGTCACCATTTCAATGTCAACCCATCCATCGTTCCCAAGAAGCAACCACCTCGGCGCCCATCAAGAGAGCACGCCGATGCAATTAGGGAGGAGGTGAAGAAACTTAAGCGCGTAGGGGCTATCAAGGAGGTTTTCTATCTTGAATGGTTGGCCAACACCATGGTGGTCAAGAAGAAAAATGAAAAATAGAGGGTTTGTATAGACTTCACGGACTTAAACAAGGCGTGCCTAAAGGACCCGTTCCCTATGCCTCGGGTAGACCAGTTAGGGGATGCAACTGTGGGATATCCTCGGATGAGTTTCTTAGATGCATTTCAGGGCTATCATCAAATACCACTAGCCTTGGAGGATCAGGAGAAGACAGCTTTCGTGACGCCTATTGGGAACTACCACTATAAGGTGATGTCGTTTGGCCTGAAGAACGCAGGGTCCACCCATTAAAGGATGATGACGAGAATGTTTGAGTCGCTGTTGGGCAAGAGCATCGAAATTTACATTGATGATATGGTGGTGAAAAGTAGGGTGGTATTTGAGCATTTAGGAGACCTCGGCTGTATCTTCGACGTCTTAAGGAAGCAAAAGTTGCGCCTAAATGCCTCCAAATGTTCGTTTGGCGTGGGGTTCGGCAAGTTTCTAGGTTACATTATTACCCACAGGGGGATTGAGGTTGATTCCGACCAAATCAAGGCTATTCATAACCTAAAGCCTCCGCAAAACCCCAAGGAAGTCCAAAAGCTCACTGGAATGGTTGCGGCCCTGAATCGATTCATTTCTAGGTCGGCTGACAGGTGCAGGCCTTTCTATCTCCTGATCAACAAGTGGAAAGGATTTGAGTGGTTCGAGGAGTGCGCCGCTGCCTTTCAGCAGCTCAAGGAATACCTGTCTCAGCCACCTATCATGTCTAATCCTGAGGCCGACGAAGTCCTAGCTTCCCATAGGACAGATTCTTGGCAGTGCCCACAACCTTCCTCAGCACTAAATCCCATGGCGCTAATGGTCTTAGCTTCACGTTAGCATCATATCCCCGTTTGAGTTTCTGGTGGTAGTAGGCCAGCTGGATTATTGCCTTTTCCCTTCGTTCATCAATTAGATCTAGGTACTTCAGAAAGGAAAATACTAAGTACTGGACAGAACCAAGGCCTTGCATGGTCCTCGGACTCAAGCTTATGGGGAAACTAGTCACTTCAAGAGAAAACTAGGTCATAGACAGAACCAAGGTATTGCATGGTCCTCGGACTCAAACCTGTGGGGAAACTAGGTACTTCAGAAAAGAAAATACTAAGTACTAGACAGAACCAAGGCCTTGCATGGTCCTCGGACTCAAGCCTATGGGGAAACTAGTTACTTCAAGAGAAAACTAGGTCCTAGACAGAACCAAGGTATTGCATGGTCCTCGGACTCAAACCTGTAGGAAACTAGGTACTTCAAAAAAGAAAATACTAAGTACTAGACAAAACCAGGGCCTTGCATGGTCCTCGGACTCAAGCCTATGGGGAAACTAGTTACTTCAAGAAAATTCTATGTGTTAGACAGAACCAAGGCCTTGCATGATCCTCAGACTCAAGCCTATGGGAAAAGCCGAACTGTGGGATAGAATCAGAATCATGCCTGGCCCTTGGGTCATCTACTTTGATGATGATGGTCTTTCCTATAACGAAATCTAAGGAATTAAGCCCATGAGCATCACTTAAAGTGTTTTAGGATGCCATGGACTTGGTCCTGGTTGAACTCACACCTGGGGGGTTCCCTCTTTCCATAACCTTGAATGTTTATTAAAGGGCTGAAGGATTTCGTTACTTTGGCCTACCTTGGCTCTAATTCAAAAGCAAAAGAGGAGTAGATTTCCATTGACATAAACATACTTATGTTATCATAATTATAACTGTAATAGGTAGAGGCACAATTGGAGTTACAATTGGGCAAGCGAAGAGGATAAATAGCGCAAGTAAGGGAAAATAAAACGCGCACTACATTAGATCCACAAAGGTTACACAACAGGGGTCACATTACAATATTTAAAAAATGCATACGGCAAAATGCCATTACATTGTTCAAAAAAAAAAAAAAAAAAAGGGCAAAAGTGCCAAGGAGCCTACTTCTTCGGCTTACCCTTTTTCGGCTGGTCTTTGGCCACATTGGGGTCCTTAGGGCTCTAACTCAAAGAAATGGCTTGCAGAGGCAACGCAGAAAGAACTGTCCCCTCAGCGGGAGAGGCCTGGGTGTCAGATGAGGGGTTTGCAGCCTCTTGGAGAGCTTCCCTGTTAGGACCTTCGGCTGTTTCAATTACCCCAAGAGGATTAGCTTCTTTGGCAGGATCCTTGGAAGTGGTAGTAGTCACCTCAGTAGCCACCACAACCTCTTCATTTAAGGCAGCCCCTACTTCCTCGAAAACCACCTCAGCCTCGAAGCTAGATGGGGCAGCCTCACGGATGGTCGGTGGGTAGTACACGTTCTCCACCTTTCACAAGTTAGATGAGGCCTCAACGCCAGCTTGCCTAAAGGCCTCATTCCAAACCTGGGAACAATAGAGTCGGCATACACTAGACACTTGAGCCTTGAGGGCGGCCTCTGTCTCGGCCACACTTGAGTCATAGGCCACCTCCTCGGCCTCCTCCATAGAAGCCAGGGCCTCAGCTCTACCAAAATCTGCCTCGTCCTTAGCCCTTAGAGCTTCGTCCCTGGCAAATTTCGCAATGCCCTTAGCTCTCTCCGCCTCAGTCGCTTTCTCCTTCAGATCGGTGATCTGCTCCCTCACGATCCTCAGTTGGTCCTCCGCCTCGAGCAGGCACCTCGTCTGGTCCTCGGCCTGCCTTTGGGCACCTTCCAAGCTTGACAAGGCGCTATCCCTTTCCCTGGTCATCTCTTTAAGAGCCTTCTTGGCCTTCTTGAGGTCGGCCTCGGAGGTCTAAAGGGTCCGAGAGGTGTCCAGGCACTTGTCACACTCACTATCCAAGGCTCTGCTCTGGCTGTTGGCCTCCTCCTTCAGCCTAAAAGTGGCCTGTACAACCTGCCAATTGAAACCAGCACGCAATTAGTTTGAAACCCAAGAATAAAATCCATGGAGTTAAGTGTCAGAAGTCTTACCATGCCTAAGTATCTCTTAAGGTCAAGGAAGACCTCCTTACTTCCAGGCCCCCCAATTTGGCCATATCCTGAGGGAGCAGCAGGGACCTCTACAATGGATCGGCCATGTACGTGCCTTCGCCCCCTCGAAAGTTCTTGAGAGAGGCATCGTCCTTCAAAGGCTCCCCATGGAGCATTGGGGTGGGAAGCCAGGCTTGAACCTCAGACTAGACGGATACCTGCTTATCCTGGCCTTGGGGCCCTATCTTCAATTGTTTTGGGGGCCGCCAAGCGTCGTCCTTTCCTTGGGGTGAACGAGACTTATCACCTTCCATAGTCCTTTTGCCTTTGTCCTTCTTCTGCTTAGGACCAGTGGGCTCCGGCCTAGGTGGCAAGGTCGGCTAAGGTGGAGGAAGTGGAAGCCTAGGCTGGGCAGAAGTTGACCTGGTCTGGGTAGGTTGAGACTTGGGAGGAGAGGGAGGAAACTTGGGCTGAGACTTCCCCGGCTGCCCCTCAATCAAATCAAGTAAATTGGTTTGGGATTTCCGCTTGTAACCCATCTCTGACCGATGAGAAGTCTTCGCGGATAAGAAGTTAGCCTCGGTTAGGTTGGGATCACCCAAGTCTCTAGAGGGATCCTCGGACAGGTGGACTTGTTCGAACACGCCAAATTCGTCCTCGGTCAGACCCAAACTAGCAGCTCCTTCTTCTGTTTCTCTATCATCTCTCCCAACCTCCTCGGCCTGGTGGGTGGCAGAAGAGCTCGCCAATAGGGTACCCTCTGGAGTGAAAGATTCCTCTGGAATCGAGAAACTGTCCTCGGATACAGTAATCTTCTAAAGCCGAGGATCCTTTATCCTGATCACGTAGTTCGGCGCCTCGAACGACTTCTGAATGGGGTCGTATCCCAGGATCTTGTGAGCGGCCCTAACTTGGTTATCAGCCTCGTTTACAAAGATCTCTACCGTCAATGCAGTCTCCAAATCCGCCTTATTTACTAAATGGAAATGCTGTTGAAAAGCGTGCAGATTTGCAAAAAAGAAGGCACATGTGTGTCAACCATTGTCACGCCCCAAACCCAATACCCGGATTTGTGACCATGACCAGCATGTTAATATCAAGCCTAAACCTGATATTAACAAGAACCAACTTAACTTTTAACAAAAGCTTTTACAAAAGCTTTCCTCTTTCTTTTCATTCTTGTTTCTTTTCTTCTTTATATATCTTTTCACTTGACATTCAGAACATCTACACTGTACTCAAAATAATATAACATAATCCACCAGTAATTCAATTTCCACATTTTCACATAATACATCTCTTAATACTTTAAAGTACACAACTTTCATTAGATCTTAAAATACACAATACTACAAAGCTAAACATCAAATTGCTAATTTAGGATCTATATCTATAAAACTAAAACTAACTCCTTTCAAAACTTGACTAAGGCTCCCTCTACTCCAAATTAAAACCTGTTGACTGAAAAATGATAGGGTAAGCTGCAAAGCCCAGTAAATGTAAGATATATGAGAATTCAATAAGGATGCATGTAAATCAATTCATTTCATTTTATAAATATTCAGAAAGGAGAACATTTTTTTCATGCATAGTACTTTATATTATTTATAATAATAACTGATACATTCTTCGCAAGAAAATAATTGTTCTCCCTTTTTTTATCAGAATAATTTTACCAAAACCTCCCAGATTGAATTTCGTTTATTTCTTACAAAGTCACCATATATATTTTCATTATAAAATAATCATTTTAACTTAAATCAAATAATCGGTAACTTTGTCTTAAACTGGAAGCATCTTACAGAATAATAAAACTTTCCTTTATAAACTTCTTCTCGTAAAATATTATAGCTTCTACAATCATAAAACTTAACGTTTCATAAAGAAAAACAGATATCTGATAACTTCTAACATAAACTTGTACTTTCATTAGAAAATTTATCTTTATATCATAACAGAATTTCAGAAACTTTTATATTTAATGAACAGCTTTCTTTTTATCAAAACTTCTTCTTTTCATGAGAGTTTTTAACTTTTCATAATGTATTTAGACAAAATAATTCTCTCATACTTAATAACATAATATAGTTGTTCATAAATAACTTATTGGTTAGTCCATATCTGATAAGTCTGTACAGAGAATGCCTCATCACATTTGATTGACCTCGTGTGCATGATATTGTCCTCTTTGGGAGGCCTGCTAGCACATCTCCTCAAGGTTTTGTCCCTCCCCGCCGTTCGTACACATTAGGGAGAAGGCCTTATTCAGATTAGAGTTACGGGCAACACCATTTCCTTTACTTTAAATGGTCTAGAATTACGGGCAGCCCCATTTCCTCTACTTTTAATGACCAAACAGATAACATTTTTTCATGGAAAGCCAGTAATTAACCCCTACTGACTGAGTTCAGATCACCAGAGGACATAACCCGAAAACATTTCATACTTATTCATCATACTGAACTTCATAGTTTGCATTACATTTTACAATAATAGCATTTCTATTGTTTTCTTTAATTATCATGTTCGTGGAATTAGTAATAGCATTAATATGCTTAAATCATATACATAAGGTTTCAAAATTTTATGAACATATCTTTGTCTAATAATGCTTTCATGCCATATCTCTAATAAAAAACCTTTTAATACATAATATACTTTAAAATAACCTCATGACTTACCAAATGCTCATATAACTTATCCCTTACCTGAAAGCAGAGGAACCAAGAGCCTAAAGTCGAAGGAGCTTAGACCTGACGACTAGTAACGCCTAAACCAAAATCAAAACTTATTACTATCCATTATTCCTTATCATAAACTTACGCAATTATCTCAAAACATATCTCTTAGAATCAAGAAAATCCTAATCTCACCTCAAAGAGGTTCCCACAAACACAAAATATGTTCATCATACAACGTGATGTATCAATCATAGAGAAACCGACATTCTCATATTTATATCATATTTCCATAGGAGCTAACTTCATTTCAAAATGTGCTTTAAGATTAGGGCAATATTGCAAGCATAAAAAGAAACTCTTTTAAGCATGGTCATGTAACCATAAGCACTCGCATGGCAACATACAACACGTTGAACAAAACAGCAACATGAAAAAGCAGTAGAATGATTTAGAACCCCTCCTTTGAGTTCTAAACCTTGAACCAAGTTATACAAATTAATCAATGATCCAAACATACCAAAGGATGAGCATATTAAATTATAGCTCAAAACATTCACCCTAGCTTGAGAATTAAATCTACAAAATCAGAGTTATCCTACCCTGTTTACTGCTCATTACAGCAGCGAAAGCCTCATTTGTAAAATACGAATGGGCTGTCCAAACACATCCAAATAACATTAAATTTTACAGAACTACTCCCCTGTATGTCTATTATATACCATAAAATTTTCATAGTCAAAGCATAAAACCATGATTTATTAAAAATCATACAAACCAACGAGTTCAATTCTGTCCTGGAAGAAACTCATGCAAATTAGAAATTAAATAATTATTTTTCTATTCATCCAAATGCTGTGAAACCACTTCCACAACAACCATACATGTCTTAGAGTTCATACAAACTATTCGTAGCATCCTAATTCACAAAATATGATTTAATACAGAATTTTCTTGTTGTAAACATCAAATCTGTCACAGTGACAGCTTCAGCACATATTATTACAAAATCCTCAACAAATAGTAATAGGCCTTAATTTCATTTGGGTATTTTTATACCCATACTATACATATTAAAATATGTTAATAAGCATTCAATTGATCACAATATCATCAAACTTTCAAGTCACTAAAACAGAATCATAGTTCAGCCTCTAAAATCAGAACAGAGAACAAAGAAAGGAAAATAAACAAAACAATTATACTATCAAAACACTCAAAATCAGATGAGGTTTAATTTTACTTACCCACACACTTTGAAGATGAAACCTTAGTGTTTAGGCTCTTAATTTCTTCTTAGAGAGAGTTGTCTATGATTTTTGGTGTGAGAGTGAGGGAGAGATGCAGCCGTGCAAGAGCAAAGAGAGTTATAGCCGTGTAAGGGCAAAGGAAGAAGAGAGAAAGAAGAAAAGAGCTGGACTTTCTGGTCTGGTGCAGCCAAGAAGATAAGATAATGAAGAAGACTTTTGGAAAGCAAAAGAAGATAGAAGTGTGGACTTTTGGGGTGGGAGGTACGTGTGTTTGAGAGAAGGGCTTGAGAGAGCTTCCTAGCTCTTTCCTTAAGAGAAAAAGAGGCAAAGTGTGTGACTTTTCTGATTTGTGTTTACCTGATAGAGAGGGAGTGAGTTTCTTGCATGTTCTATTTACATTGAAAAGTCAAGGAAAATGAGGTGGAACTTGGTGATTGCATGGCCACCAAGTCTTGGTCTTTGGCTTTGTCAAGATGCATGAAACTTTGGCTTTACTTGTGTTGAATTCTCATTGGTTGCATGTGGGTGAAATTCTACTATACTATCCCATGCATCATGCTTAATTAAAACACCTACAACTATATATATATATATATATATATATCATAACTTAACCACTTAATATAGTTTTGTACATACTTATACTTAGTATATATATACATAATACAAATAGTTATTTCAATTATTTATAATCTTCAAAATTCTTATCCAAAAGCATTATAAAATAATATATTTATTTAAATACTCTTATATTAGTTATAAAAAGAAAGTGGATTAAAATAGTAATTAACCACTTAAACACATAGTTTAATTATAAAATTGGGTCGGGGTGTTACAGCCATCAAGCAATGCAAACTTTGATAGCACAAAATATTAGACCCCCTCCTATTCTAAGGCACCCCACCTGGTGTCCCCTCCTCTGTCGGACAGTGGAGGCCATCGTGCCACTCTCCAGACACCATAAGGAAGTCCTTATCCAGACCCTTGCTAGACGAAGGGAGGCACTGGATAAGCTGCACCCGATCATCCCTCGTCTTCATGTAGTAAGACTTGCTCTTTAGGTGATGGAGGTTGGAGCATCAATTCACGTCATAATGAGTCAACCTCAGCCCCATCTTCTCGTTTAAGGCGTCTACACAGCCTAGAATCCTAAACATATTGATGCCACATTGGGTGGGGGCTAGCCAGAAATGCCTAAGGTAACTCATCATTACCTGACCCATGGGGATTCGCATACCGCCCTCTAAGAAGGCGATTATGGGAATCACCACCTCGCCCTCTTGCCTCCTAAGTCTCCACTCTCCCTCCTCACAATACCTTAGACCTACGTTACTGGGTATCCTATAATCAACGATGAACTTCTCCATCGCCTCTTCAAACTCAACCAATTTCTTGAACCTACCCATCCTTAGAGACAACTAAGAGACATGGAGAAAGAAGTTTATAAGATGGGAGAACGCAATTTAGAGAGAGAGAAGAAGACTTACAGAAATGAGGAAAAACTCCTCGGACAGGCTTTTTGTACTGAAAGGAGTCGTGAGTTTGGTTGGAGATTTGACCGAATTCAGGGTATGTGCTCAAGAACTCTTGAATGCGAAAGTAAAGAGGCGAACCGGTTCAAATGGGTATTTATACCCCCAATTAAAAACAACCGTGTGAGTTTTCTCGCCTATAAAGTCAGGAAAATTACCACCGTTCGATCATCATCACATCGTTGAACGTGGGGAGCATAATGCCGCCAAAATTTAATGAAAGCGCGCTCTGCATACCAAAGCGTCAGAAACGTGCATTGGACAGATGAAAAGACTCTGGCACTGATGGAGGACAAGACTTGGCAAGCCATGGTAAAGGCCCGAGGACATCAAAATCCTCCTCTCTGCCCGAGGAGCTTGACAGCAGGATTTTGAAGGGCAATTGTGGGGACAGGGTTTTGATAACCCAGCCCACTTCATACTAAGCCTAAGGCCCATGCCAAGGAGGAAGAAATGTCCGAGGATGAATTGAGGAAGATTCAGTTACCAAGAAGCACTGCCGAGGACAATCCTGTCCTCGGCTAGCTGAGACCATGGAGAGGAAGAACAAAGCATAATTAGAAGTGGCCCTTCAGAGTGTCTCCAAAGAAAAGACAAGTACAATGGGTCAGCCATGGAAGCATAGTAGAGGAGCAATTCCAGGAGGAACTGTCACCTCCACATTAAATGCCCACACCTAACGTTCTGGCCGCATTAATGGAAAAGTAGCTCCTGAGCAGTGCTGTCGTAGTTGCTGCAACCCACAGAAAGAAGGGAAAGGTGACTGATAGGACAAATACTCAAGTGGTGACCTGCATGACCAATAAATGGAGGGCCAAGATTAACCAAAGAGGGGATATATAATGTAAGAAGTCCCCTAGAAAGGGGGACGGGATTTTTAGAGAGGAAATGTTGTAACACTTGTATGAACCCTGTAACCAAACACTGAAGAAGCAATAAGAACTTCCTGCCCTAAGAGGAGAGTCGAGGAACCATATCTTACTCTTTAGCTTGTGTTCTTGTTGTCCAACCCATTCATTACCGTGTTTAGTTGTTGCAATCCTTATATGGGCCCAGTTCTTGAACCCATACTCTACAAATTCATTGTATTAGGCTAACTGGGCTTGAGTCCATTCACCCCATAGAGGTAGTGCTCAAACCCGGTCCCTACAATATTATATTTTAATACTTTTACATTGCTTTATTTTCTTAATTTATTTTGAAACAAAATTTATGTTTAAACTTTATGCATTTACACCAGTTTCTTAGTTTGATTGTTATATATGAACTATAAATTGGTTATTATATGTTTTTATATATTTATTTTAATGATATAATATATATATATATATATATATATAAATAGTTAATAGTTGAAATTATGAAAAAATATATTAAATTTTACATTTATTAGCTTGTGTATAAAAAATATATTAGCATATAATTTTTTTTATTATTATTATCAATTTATATTTTTAAATTAATTCTCCTTTCAATATTTTCTTTTAATTCCCCGAGTGGAAATCATTATCAAAGTTGAGAGATAGAGAAAGGTGAATTTGAATTGTATTAAGCTAACTAATCGATTACATTACTCTCTTCTCCACCCAAAAAAAAAAAAAAGGAAATAAAATAAAATAAAATTTCATTACTCTGCGAAAAAGTAAATAACACACTTGAAATTTACAAACTTCCTAACAATTATCTGACATGGCATAATAGATTTTCAACTGATATTGACACACGTTAAATTTGTAACTAACTCTAATCAGAAACTTTAACCTATACTACTTTTTTTGTTTACGGAGCTTCTTTACAAGCTGTGTGTCGTATAGCAACTCTCAAAACACACACACACATGATTTAGATCCAATTCGCAAATACCAAAATGTATGTCTATTATGTGGATTGTAAAATTTAGTTTGGTTAGGAAATGGATTAAGTTGCTGCTTGAAGATATAAAGTTTTAGAAGGCTCACTAGAGTGAACTTAGTAGTTAGGTACACGCTTAAGTGATTATTAAAATGAAATAGATGCCAAAATGTACCTCTATCATGTGAATTGTATAATTTAGTTTGGTTAGGAAATGGATTAAGTTGCAGCTTGAAGATCTAAAGTTTTAGAAGGCTCACTTGGAGTGAACTCAGGATTTGCTCAAGTTATTATTAAAATGATGTAGAGACTTTGCACAACCTTCAGTTGAGTGAGATTACAAATTTCGCAATCCTAATTCTAAATGGTTTAACCTTGACATTTAGTTTTACCAATCTAGAAATACCCTTTGATATACAACTTTCAAGTCTCAGCTTGCTATACCAAAAGAATTTTATGAAGCTTCCTTCTTTGTGTGCTTAAACAGAAAATCATTCACCTACGTACGTTTCACCTTGTGACCCAAATTTTGTTTTTTCTTCTAATTTACAGTAGTTTTTAAAAACTTTGTTAATGAGTTTACTGACATACTAGAGTTCTAGATTGGTATAAATTAGTTTATTCATGATGGAAACTCTGTAGATTAGATCCAAAGTTCTAGATAGAGTCACTACGTACGGGGTAGGCAAACAGGTTGTCTACTACGGTTGTACATCAATTCTAGTCTGCAATGGTGAATTGTGGTGATATTCTTTTAGGTGTGTTATATTTTTTTTTAGGTGTATTATAATTGTATGTGAATGTTGAATAGTTAATGATAAATCTGGATATATACAATTATGTGACATTAAATCTGATATATATATATATATATATATTTTTTTGACATACATTAAATCTGATAGTTAGATCATTGGCTCAAAATTAGATTTTCAAATGATATTAGATGGTAAATTTTTTTAAACTTTTACCCTTTTTTTTTATTTTAATTTTTACTTTTTTAATGTCTTAACTTTTACATGTCACACGTGCAACAAGTGATAATTTTATGATGTAACAACTCTAATTATTACTCCAGATCTAAATCTCAGTTCAGCTAGTTATAAGATAGTAAGACCCAACATTTAACAAAACATCTAACCTTAATATGTAAGCTCAATTAGCGCATGAGACATGGTCAACTAAGCTAATAAGTTACAGAGTTCGGTTATTATAGACTAATAACGAAAGAAAAAAAATTTTAATCCCTAAAGAATGTTGCCTAAATTCAAGTTACTCTAAAAAAAAAGGTTTCCTATAACTACATGAAGCAAATCTTGGTGGAGCCGTTTGTA
The DNA here is from genome assembly GCA_023736055.1 of Quercus glauca. Taxonomy (NCBI): domain Eukaryota; kingdom Viridiplantae; phylum Streptophyta; class Magnoliopsida; order Fagales; family Fagaceae; genus Quercus; species Quercus glauca. The sequence continues at coordinate 70,805,032 of CM043318.1, forward strand.
AAATCGAAGAGTATGAGAGAGATTAGAGAGTTTTGGCTAGTAGTGGTACTGAATACATTTTTTTTCCCCTATTGTTACTTGAATAGTTACCGTAGTGGTTGAATGGTACTTTTCTAATAGCAATCAACAGAATGGCAGAAACAAGTAGGAGAAGGTGCTTAGGATTTTATTATTTTTTCATGCGGCCTTGTGTTATCTGTGGGTTGAAGAAATTCACCAGTGCTTTCAGCGATTTAAAACCGTATAATTGTTTACCTGGTATTTAACTTCAAACCATTCCAAATTTTGTTCCAGAATACAGTTTTTATGGTTAAACAGGTGGTACAATAAGGTATTTATAACGCTGACTTTTGATGTGTTTGGCACATGCAAGACGAAGGTGCATGGTGGTGGCGAGAAGCCACAATAATGGTGCATTCACTGTGAAAGAGTTTTTGGAATGGCTAAAACTGAGGACGAGGTGTAGGAGGATGAATTTTGTTTTGAAAGATAGCTTCAACATATAATGTCTAATCTCCTTATAATTAACTTTTATCATCAGACTAAAACACCAATTAGTTTTTGGTGTAAGTGAGAATTGAATTTTAAATCTCTTATTCGATCACAAGATACTTGAATGTTAATATTGAAGACAGAATATAATAAAAAAGATAGACAAAAACAGGCATGGCTAAACCACAGTGCTAGCTAATTTTGTCTTAGAATTATAGGTTAAAGACAAATTGGTTTGCTCCAGACACCAAAATTCGGGTTTAAAGGTATATTATTGCTAATAGTGTTATTTTTGCCTAATCCATTGTAACTGCACTCATTTATTTACTCTTTCGAAAGGAATTCTGAATTATTATTTAAAAGAACACTAAACAAATTTTGCAAAAAAAGAACTTAAAAAGTACTGAAACGAGAGAGTAAAAACCTGAAAATTTTGCTTGTATAAGTTGAGATTCCTTGTCTAAAATGCCATTGCAGTACTGCAGTCTCTCTCACCCCTTCTTGCTGATTGTATGTGCATTCTCTGTCTCTTGCGCTCGCTCGTATATAAAGACTATATTGTACGTTAAACAAAGACTTTTTTTTTTTTTTTTTTTTTTTTTTTTTTTTTTTTTTTTTTTTTTTTTTTTTTTTTTTTTTCTGAAGCTGTAAGACTCGTTATCAGTTGATCCTAGAAGGTTATTAATTTGTTCACTTGTCAAGTTGTCATAATTAACGACCATTCCCATTGTCGTTTTGCCGAAGCAGGAACAAGGTTCTGAAGTGGCTGGTGGAAAGAGTTGAAAATGATAGACACGTCAAAATCTTCCAATTGCATTTGGGATTGAATTGCATTTTTGTGTTTTAAAATGTGTGATTAGGTAGGGAGTAAATCTTATTCTCATAAAAACAGCACCAAACAAGGGGCGGGGCGAGGGGAGCGAGGGGATCAATTGTCCCCCTGACCTTCCCAAAACACCTTCATAATATAATACTTGCAAAGCATTGCCCTTGTTATTTTGTTTCATCTCAATTTTGCCCCGTACGTATGTAGAAAACCTCCCTATTTTTTCTTTTTTCCATGAATAGAAAAAACCTCCCTATTGTAAACGAAAAGTGTAAATAACCATGGACATACCACTTTTTCGTCTTTCTCCGATTGAAATAAATTTGTTGGTGCCAGTCGTAGGACTCAGATATGTGCTTTTGATTGGAATTCACGCATTTTAAGATAACAATAGCGTGAGTAACATACACTTTGACACATATTTTACCATAATTATTCTATACGGTGGATTGTGAGTAGCTATCTGTTATTATCATGTGAAATCATATTTTTTCTACATCATTTAGTCTGCCACGCAGGCTAATTGTAGCAAAGTGTGTAATAATAGCATTATTGTTAACAGATTGACTTTAGCAAAGATACTACACAATTTTTTTCACAACAAATTTCGTAAGTACTAAAGGAGCAATGCTAGCTACTTAAACAATATTTCTAATAATAAATTTTACCACTATTGGCTTGTTATTAATTCTTACTCACCACTCACACTATTTTATTTTTACCATATACCATTCTCAAGGTAGTCAAAATACAATTTTGAAGCACATTTTTTACTTTATAAACATTTTTAAATTAATTTATTTTAAAATCAAATTACTTGTTTCACTCTATATATTTTTATCAAGTATTGATTTGCGCTTTGTTTGTTTCAGCGATGATATTTTCTAGAAAATGAGTCATTTTTCAAGAATCATTTTTTTATGAAACTATCTCATTTTCCAATGTTTGGTAACAACTTTAAATGGGTATAAAAACAATTTCCTAACTTTCCTTATTTAGCTTGCTATGAGATAGAGTTGTTTTCCAAAACAATTTAGTGAAGAGCAATCTCTAAAAATAAGTCATACTTTTTATGTTAACCAAAAATAGTTTTCCTTTGACTCATTTTTTTTTATGCTACCAAACATTAAAAAACACGGAAAATTATCTTTACATAAAGTTTTCCATCAAAAGAAACGAAGCGTTGGTTTTATTTAACTATTTATTTTTGTTTTCTTTTATTATTGTTGATACCTATTTTCGCGACACATTTCATACAAGCCCGATTCAACTAAGCCCAGCTTCTTTGTGGGCTCAATTTATGTATTATATTATATTTTATTCTTTTAAGCATTGCCCAAGCCCATGTGACTTATTGGGAAAATTTAGGAAGTGTGGTTTGGAGGGTATGGGTCGGTTCCTTTCGGACCTTTTGCATGAGCCCAGCTCATGCGTGCTACCAAGTGGGCAAGGGACACTGGTAGCACCTCAGGCTCATGGAAGAGGTCTTGTATCTAAAATTTCCACCCGAAAACAACTTTCATGCTCTGGGTGACTGTGGCCCAACTTTTCTGCTCTACCATTTTTTTGCCTAAAACACATAGCTGACCCTAAGTGGCTGCCCTTGTCTGCTGCAACAACCAAATGCAGACTCCAAGGGCTTGCCATGTCTAGGAAACATCAGCCCATGAATTTAGGTCACTTCATTTCCCAAATTATGTAAAAAGCAAACCAACTCTCTTACCTAATTAAAGCAAATCTGACCATAACCTCTTTGGTTGAGACCTTGGGGTTTAAAGCCTCTTCTATTGACCAAAAACCAGTCACTAAAAGCACCCCAAACTCAATACAAAAGGCAGGAATCAGATTCAAAAGAGACGAACCACGTTTTGCCTAGGGACCTGAAACTTTAGAGCAAAATCCCATTCAGCCAGTCAATAATCTCACAATTCCGAAGCTTGGGGGTGGAAATATGGATATAGGGGAACCTTCCCCCTCTTCCTCACAATCTCTCTCAATTTCCTCTTCTGTGTGATTGTGGGTCGAAGTTTCAGACCTGTTGAGCCACGTTCTATTCAAATACCTGAAACTTCAGAGCCAAACCCCATTCAGCCAGTCAACAATCTCGCAATTCCGAAGCTTGGGGGTGGAAATATGGGTACAGGGGAACCTTCCCTCTCTTCCTCACAACCTCTCTCAATTCCCTCTTCTGTATGACTGCGGGTCGAAATTTTAGACCTGTTATGTTTTTTTATGGTTTTCTAGACTTTTGTTATAAGCATTTTGATTTTCTCTTGTCAAAGCACCATTAGCCTTTTGTTCATAATACATTTGGAATTTTGGGCTTGATTATCCACAATAAACACTTCTAAAGAACCCAAGGGCAGATTTGGGCCATTCTCGCATTTTCGGCCCTTGTCACAAAAATGTCCCTGTCATTTTTAGCAACTCCGCTGGGAGTCAAGTAGCTGACACAAGAGAAATGGTGCCTCCAAAGGTGTGGAACTACCAAAGAGATGGTGTTTCTCACACCAACTTGTCGTTCCAAGGGAAACCATATCATGCTTTATTGCGCAAGAAGAGCATGGTGAAGTTGAGCTAAAATAAGTTTTATCCTTAGCTCATTGAGTTGTTGGAGATGCTCCAAATCATGTGACAAAATCGCTCCAACCTCCAGAAACCACCCAAGAAGTGAAGGACAGAGGGAAAATCAAATTTCTTATTCAAGGAAAAAAATTCTTCCACTCATCTATATTATTATTTTTTTAGCTATCATTCTTATGGATGAATCATCATATATCTCTTGCTTTACATGATATTTGTGAAAATTTTTGTTGTAGCTTGAAAGTGTAAAAATGGCGAGCCACAAATCCAACCGCGAAGGGAATGACAGTTCCAACCAATAATCAACAATGCAAAGCTCTAAACATCAATTACAAAACCAAGAACCCCTCACATGCTGAGCATATAGGAGCCGCGGGTGATTGACTCATTTTGGTGCAACAATAATTGCCACTATGTGTGACCTTTCGTAGTTGAATATTTTTGGCGTCACCGCTAAATGAAGTCTTCACCAAATAGCTAAAGGCCATAGCTAAATGGCCCATCGCAAGGCGTTAGATATTCCATATACCAAGCCTTGAGGTAGCGACATACCATACATCAAGTTGTATTGTTGCTGAGTTAGTGCCGAGCATATGGGGGCTGCCGCGGGTGATTAAATTATTTTGGCACAACAACAATCGCTGCTGTGTGCAACCCTTCGCAACTAAATATTTTTGGCGTCACCATTGAACGAAGTCTTCACCAAATTGCTAAAGGCCATAGCTAAATGGCCCATCACAAGGCATTAGATATTCCATACACCAAGCCTTGAGGTAGTGACATACCATACATTAAGTTGTATTGCCGCTGAGTTAGCGTCGAGTATATGGGGGCTGCCGCAGGTGATTAACTCATTTTGGCACCACAATAATTGCTGCTATGTGCGACCTTTCGCAGCTAAACATTTTTGGTGTCATCGCTAAATGAAGTCTTCACCAAAGAGCTAAAGGCCATAGCTAAATGGCCCACCGTAAGGTGATAGACATTCCATGCACCAAGCCTTGAGGTTGCGACACACCATACATCAAGTCTTTAAGAAGCGACATTTCATAAGCCAAGTTTTGAAGTCATACGAGTGACATACTATCGTTTAAAGCACGCTTAAGCTAAGACTCTCGAGCACTCTCTTCGCTAATTCATTTTTTTTATACATATCGTTTAAACCATTTAATTTTTCAAATTTTTAATCAAAATATTTTTTATAAGTCATTTATGCTACTTCGATTGGCCATGACTATTGCTTACTAATATAAATCACATTTGCACTTAGGGTGAAACGGAAACCTTCTCGAAGCACCCAGCAAAAAAGAAAATCCAAACTCAATTCCCTTTCACCGAAGCCGTGACACACTCATGAACGCTAAGCTATGATGAGCTCACGCATCCAAAATCTTGGTTGATCCACGCACTCCAAGCCATGGCATGTTCATATATCTCAAGTCATGACAAGCGCATGCATTCTAAGCCATGACAACACCTTAATCCTTCTTGAATTTAAGATTATACATGAAGTGGGAAGTTCAAACATTGCCATCATCAAGAAAATTGTTCTTGTCACTCAATTCTTGCAATTGAAATGCGTGGCCAAGCCAACTAATAAGGAAAGTTCGCGCACACCTTTAAAGAATGCTTCACTAGAGTTCGCTCTAAACATTGATGTCAAACAACCCAAAAATCACAAGCTAGTTGCTGGAAATCCATTCCAAAGATTTTCGAGTGGAATCTTAGTATTGATGTGAAAGCTCGGTATAAGCGACATAGAGGCCAATGAGAAAAATCGTGGTGCTGGGAATGAAACAACCCTATACCGACATCTCCGACGCTTAGCCTATCATTGTCCCAAAATTAGAAGCCAAGTTAGCTGAGTATGGAGACGCTGTCTGCGGCACAACAAATCTTCCACAAAGAGGAATTATATTCTACCCTCTACATAGCAAATGCGGAACCCCATTTTTGGAATATATCTTAAAGAAATATGGTGAGTACTAAATGAGGAATAAATCCTACCAACAACTCTTGGCGATGGGATACCATTGGTTTGGCATAACCAAATTCGCTAAAGTCGCCACACTTCCAAGTGCATTCCAAGCTTATATGCGCACACCATATAAACCTTCAAAACGTGAGCGCTCCATAGCCTTTTATATTTGGGTGCTTGAACTCATCGGACCTATCCATGCACCCTTGAATGAGTACATTCGAGCCTTTGCTGCCACTAAATAGTTCACTAAGTGGGCAAAAGCAATTTGACTCAAGAAAAGCAATGGGAATGCTTGTAGCCAAACTCATCAAGAAGCATATCGTTTGTCGCTTTGACGTCTTGTTCATAAGCGACAACAATACATCTCACTTATACCAATTTTCGAAGGCAAGCCCTATGAAGTACTAGGAAGCCAACAAACTATCATGTTATCAAAGCATGGTGAGATCCCTACATGTGAAGGTGCAATGCCTTCAATAAGGTAGGGAAAGCCAACGCTTTCTTCTAATGAGAAACCTTGCGAAGCGGCAAGAAAACCAACAAATTACTCCTACGACAAAGACTCTACATGTGAGGGTAAAAAATACTCTCAATAAGGTAGGGAAATCCAAAGCTTTCTTCTAATGAGAAACCTTGTGAAGTGCAAGAAAACCAACAGATTACTCTTACGGCAAAGCTTCTACATGCGAGGGTAAAAAATACTCTCAATAAGGTAGGGAAGGCCAAACACATACTCCCTCAATGGTAAGTCTTATCAAATGGCTAGGAAGCCAATGAGACGTTTTATTATGGCGATACCCCTACTTGTGAGGGAACAACTAGCCCTCAACAAGGTAGGAAAGCCAATGCATCCTCAAAAGGAAATCCCTATCAAATGATTAGGAAGCCGGCGAGATGTCATATCATTCATATGTGGCAAGACCCTTACTTGCGAGGATGCAATGCCCTCGACAAAGTAGGGAAAGCCAACATTTTCTTAATAGCAAGCCTTACGAAGCAGTATTTAAGCCAACACAATATCTTATAATTCAAGCATAGCGGTCCATTACATGGTGGACATAATCATCCCTAAAACATTATGGGAAAATCAACACAACAAATCACTATCTCATTGCCACATGGTAATTTGCTATACGCGAGGATAAAATCCTTCCTCAAGAAATTAGCAAGCCTATGTATGTGAGAATGCGATCGCCTCTATGAAACGGTGACAAACAAGTGCACCATGAGCCGCAGCATGTGTAAACGCAGCCCATAAGTGGGGGCTTCTTGAAACTAACGAAATACCAACCTAATATATGTCGAGAATAAGTCGACTACCAAACGACGAGCCAAGCTTCAATATATATGAGGTGCTATTTGTGAAACCAAATCTGCCCGTCAATAGAGCACTGAAAAATGGTGCACATGCAGCGAGATGTGCGCTTAGCCAAAAACTTTTCGCAAAGGCGTGACAACCAAGCAACATGTCTACTAACTTGTCTTTGCAAAGGCAAAGCCATATTCACAAATTATCAAAATCAATCACAAGTCATTCTCAAGAGACTAAGTGCATATAATCTATAAAAATTATGCTACTTCATCGCAAGGTGCACTCGACCCTTCCAAGTAAGCTTTTCTCAATATATTCAAATGGTCACAGCTATACAAGAGTTTTTTTCGCAACAAAAACATGCTCATAGCCTATTGAAGAAAGGTAGAAACTCATTCTCAAGATACAAAATACAAACTATTCACATCCTTGAGGTACAAATCATTCTTTTCATTCCAAAATTCAAATTACATGTTGAGACACTGTATATGTGTTTCTTTGTACAAAATACAAATTGTGCGTACTAACCATGATAGTACAAACTCAAAGTGCCACCAATATAACTAGATAGGAGCTGTTCTATACATAAGCGGGCTGTCCACAAGGGTGAAATACAAGAGAAAATGTTTCGAAGGTAACAGCCCATATTACACACTTTAATTAGTTCGAAATTTCAAAGCTTGGGGCTTAATACAAGACAATCAGAAAAAGAAGAAGAAGAAGAATAAAAAAAAAGGAAAGCAAGAAAGGAGGTGAAGGAAAAAGTTGAAGCAATGTCGTAGTCCTTATCCAACATCACCATATTTGGGACGTTGGCTTGCAGTCGCTCTCTTCTTTACTTTAAAGCCACAAGTGAGAAACGGACCAAAAAGGGTTCAAAGTTACTAACAACGGCCATGGTTCCATCTATTATAGCTCCATGTTGCTGTTCGCAGTAGCTTCAACCTCTGAGAATGATGCATTGGTAATGAGATTGGCCTTATGGATGAAAGTCCCAACAACAGCACCACAATTCTTTAAGCCAAAGTCATCCTACAAGAAACCATAGTACGGCTCGCTCAATGTACTATTATATGCAATCAAGAAAAGAAAATAAAGAAGATATGTGGCTTACCAAGTGAGTTACAAAGTTCCCGCTCAACAATGGTGTATCTCCCAAAGTACACTTACTCTATGCAAGATGGCAATGTGGCACACTCAATAATCCCTATTGGCATGAAAAGGGGTTGGCAATGAGTTTTGACTTCCCACAATAGATTTTATGTTGCCAAAGAAATTTCGGCTTCATTTTCAAACAAACGGAGTTGCTATCTATGCAAAGTGTTGAGGCTGTTGATAATTACATTGAAGGAATAGTGGCTGCAACATGGAATCACCAACTTTGGCACCACCAATTCATGCTAATAATCAAGCTATGCAACACATGGCTTACTCTCAATGGCATTGCTAAGGGCTAAAGGCTTACTCAATCACTATGCGCCCCTGCACTACAAATTCAATTTTCATTTCTACACTTTCATTTCAAGCTTGCTGAATAGAGAAGCAACTATCACTCGGTGACTATCACTCTCACTCGCAAGAATATGATACAAGGGGCTGCCAACCATTGTAGTAGCTATGTCACACCCTTATACTACATCGCCAAGTGATATCTTCGCTCCATTCTATCTCAAATAAGTTGTTCCAAGACAGCCAGTAGTATCGCTCATGGCTACGACTTTAACGAAATTAATCTTGGCTAACACGATCTCACCAAATTGGCCAACAATAAAGCTACTAAAAAATTGAATCATCCTCAATATGTCATTTCATCATCATCTCCTCATATGGACCCAATTCGTTCATTCAAATTTACAACAAACAATGGGGACAATTTGCTTCCAACACGAAGTCAAGCATAGCCGCATTGCAAACTAATTTCCATGACTATCAAAATCAATGGGAATCAGCTTCGACATGAGCTTTGGCTTCAAGAAGAACAACGACTCAACCTCATGAATCAACGCAATGTGACTATCAATTTTCCAAGGAAAAGCCATTTTACAAATTTAATTGAAAAATTTGTTAACATATTAGCAAGCGTAGCCAAGAGCTAGCGACAAAGAACAAATCGACTTACTAAGGCACCGCTTCACCACCATTGGTACCAACAAGCTCATGGCCATGGGTAGCGGGCTGCCGCGAACCTTCATTGGTTGTCGTTGGCAAAGTTCCTTGCTTTATACCATGGGGTTCCCTCTCTTGTTCAACAACGGCATTTTGTCCCGCCTAGATCCCGACTTGTGGATGGTGTATGGTGCCAAGCTTTTTCAAATTCCTTTCAGTAGATCACCCTTGCTCCTCACTTACAAGATATTCTCTATTTAGCTACCATCGCCTTATCATCCTTCTTAGGTCTTTGATAACACGAGTTGTTCAAATTGGAGATCTTGTTTTGAAGAATGGAAGTGCAAATGGAAATTAGAAGCAAAAAAAAAAAAAAAAAAAAGAGCATGTCTGGAGTCTCATACCCAAAGCAAAATTTCTTTGAACTTGTTAAAAACAATTTCGCGACACATTTCGTACAAGCCCGATTCAACTAAGCCCAACTTCTTTGTGGGCTCAATTTATGTATTATATTATATTTTATTCTTTTAAGCATGGCCCAAGCCCATGTGACTTATTGGGGAAATTAAGGAAGTGTGGTTTAGAGGGTATGGGTCGGTTCCTTTCGAACCTTTTGCATGAGCCCAGCCTATGCGTGCTAGCACCTTAGGTTCATGGAAGAGGTTTTGTATCCAAAATTTCCACACCAAAACAACTTTTATGCTCTGGGTGACTGTGGCCCAACTTTTCTGCTCTACCATTTTTTTGCCTAAAACACATAGCTAACCCTAAGTGGCTGACCTTGTCTGCTGCAACAACCAAATGCAGACTCCAAGGGCTTGCCATGTCTAGGAAACATCAGCCCATGAATTTAGGACACTTCATTTCCCAAATTATGTAAAAAGCAAGCCAACTCTCTTACTGAATTAAAGCAAATCTGACCATAACCTCTTTGGTTGAGACCTTGGGGTTTAAAGCCTCTTCTATTGACCAAAAACCAGTCACTAAAAGCACCCCAAACTCAATACAAAAGGCAAGAATCAGATTCAAAAGAGATGAACCACGTTTTGCTTAGGGACCTGAAACTTTAAAGCAAAAACCCATTCATCCAGTCAATAATCTCGCAATTCCGAAGCTTGGGGGTGGAAATATGGGTACAGGGGAACCTTCCCTCTCTTCCTCACAACCTCTCTCAATTCTATCTTCTATGTGACTGCAGGTCAAAATTTCAGACCTGTTATGTTTTTTATGGTTTTCTACACTTTTGTTATAAGCATTTTGATTTTCTCTTGTCAAAGCACCATTAGCCTTTTGTTCATAATACATTTGGAATTTTGGGCTTGATTCTCCACAATAAACACTTCTAAAGAACCCAAGGGGAGATTTGGGCCATTCTCGCATTTTCGGCCCTTATCGCAAAAACGTCCCCGACAATTATTAAGTATGAAGAAATGTCAAAATTTCATATAAAGAATTTATTTATTTATTTTGTATTAATATCTATTAATATTTTTAAAATTAATTTTACTTTCAATCTTGCCCACCTGAACTAAAATCCTAGCTTTACCGCTTGACCCAACCCTCAAGACGCAAGAGATTAATAGATACAGTTCATAAAAAGAAAATAGAATGATAGATGCATGCCTAGACATTTCAAATGGGTCGGTTCGATCATGTTTGGATTCAATCTAGTTGGGTTTGGATTAGAACATGTTATCTTAAGCATGGTTGTCAAAACGTGTATTGTATTGTGAATCAATTTTTTTATTTTTATGCATCATGTATCGTATCATGTAATGTAAGATATACAAACACCTAATAAAATTTAAAAAAAAATACACACACACACACAAAGTTTATTCATTATATATATTTAACTAATGACCAATTTAATAATTACTTATAAAATAATATTTCACAAAGCTAGCTAACTGAATAAATCAAATTAACATATATTTTATAACATACACAGTAAAATTGGTTAAACTTAGAAATGATCAAACATGATATATGAGCTAAAATAATAATTCCCTTTCATCATCTTGTCTAATGAATTTTATCGAAGTCCATGCTATCACCATGTTCATCATCTTGCAAAATTATTTTTCATTGACATTTTCTTCATAATCATCAACATTTACTATCTCTTTTTTCTTCATTTTTTTATTCTAATAATTTTTTCTTTGCATTCTAGTTTCATAGAGTTATGATAATAATAACAAAATAAAAATAATTATATTTTCATTTAATACATTATTCATAACATAGAAAAAGAATTTGTAAATATGAAAGTAAAGTATCAATTGTATAGACCAAATTTGGTAGGAGAAAGAGAACAGGGAGAAAAAACTCATGGACATGATATTTTATTAGATTCAATTAAGTATCCCAATAATTTTGTTTTAAAAAATTCAAACAACTTGTTTAAATCAAATAAAACCACAACTTTTAACAAAAAAACTTATTTTAAACCCAAATTTCTATGTATCATATGATACTTACAATTTACTAATATGATACACACTTATGTATACGACGATTTATGAGCACTTACGATTTGAAACATTTTGTTCATGATACGATACGTATCATATAATACTGACAACAATGATCCTAAAGATCAGACCAAGTGTTACTCTTTTAAGGATCATACCATGGTTGTAAACTTTATAATGCTTACCTACTATCGGACTGTTTATTTGCTCGTATTTCTTTTTCACAGATAAAATAAAATAAAAAGAAATTTGTCATTTTATTTTTATTTTTTTCCCAACGTAAGAGAACAAATAAAAGGAAAAAAAACATAAAAATAAAAGACTTAGGACCTGTTTGGGATTTGCTTATTTTGCTGAAACTAAAAACTTTTTACTGAAATTACTGTAGATAAAGGTAAATGTTAACTGAAATAGTACAATAGGACCAATGAATGGTATTAAAAAGTGTAGTGAGACCCATAAATAATAGCAAAAATAAGCTGAATAGTAAAATAAACTGGCAAAATTAATCATGCCAAACATACACTTAGTTATTATACGTGCATTCTCCGTCTCTTGCGCTCGCTCATATATAAAGACTACATGGTACGTTAAACAAAGATTTTTATTTTTATTTTTATATTTCTGAAGCTATTAGACTTGTTATCAGTTGACCCTAGAAGGTCAAACAAAGACTTAGTTATTAATTTGTTCACTTGTCAAGTTCTCATAATTAACTACCATTCCCATTGTCATTTTGCCGAAGCAGGAACAAGGTTCTGAAGTGGCTGGTGGAAAGAGTTGAAAATGATGGACTACATTTTTGGGATTAACTTGCATTTTTGTGTTTTAAAATGTGTAAATAGGTAGGAAGTACACCTTGTTCTCATAAAAACTGGATCCAACCAGGGGCTAACCTTACCAAAACACCTTTATATAATACTTGCAAAGTATTCTCTTGTTATTTTCTTTCATCTCAATTTTACCCGTACATATAAGTACTTAGCACTTTTTCGTCTTTTTGCGATTGAAATAAATTTGTTGGGTCCCGCGTAAGACTCAGATTTGTGCTTTTGATTGGTATTCACGCATTTCCTCACTGCCTTGCAGCCCCAGCAGTAAGAAAATTAATGTGAATTTTGTGTGTGAAACTGTGAATTTTGGTCCACCCAATTTGATTATATTAAAAAAAAGTCTAAGAATATAACAAAATTGTTAAGGACATATTTTTATGTAATTGGTATGTCCTTTGACAAAACGCACTTTACTTGTATTTGGATAAATCTAAGTAGGTTCAAGATGATCACTACAAGTGGTAAATTGAAGACATAAAGACTACTCAAGAACTGTTCAAGAAAAGTGCAATCTGCAGGTCTCGATACCTGCTCGATAGAATCTCGATCTGTCGAGATTCATTAAAGCTCGATAGATGCCTCGATTGATCGAGCTTACGGATTTTCAGATTATAGCCAGTAATGTTTATTCTAAAAGGCTATTTGTTTATGGGTTTGTATAATCCTTATTGGACAAGGAAAAGCCCAAGGTTTGTGTAAACCTATTTGGAATAGGAGAGCCCATTAAACTCCTATTTAAAGGAGGTGGAAAAAGAAAGACCTAACTCTAGAGAGCTTCATAAGATTTTCTTTTTGAAACCCTAGCCTCCTTCTAACAAAAGAAAGAGTTCTTGGTGTGTTTCTTGTACGCCTTTGGGTTCTGTAACCAAGCAAAGTCTCTTGCACCAACATTGAAGATCTTATTGGTGTTTCTATGTGAAACTGCTGCAAATCAACTACAACAATCAAGGGGTTGCTGTGGAGTTAGTCATGTACTTGGGAGCCGTGCATTAAAAAGGGGAAATTGTCACTACAGATCAAGTCCAATTGGGTATTGGGGTAAGGGTTCAACTGTAGGTTGGTAAGGTACTTGAGATTCCTTTACTTGTAACCGCTTGATTTGATAATAGTAGAGTTTCGGGAGTGGTGATCTGAAAATCATCCGGTGGGGTTTTTGCCGTTAGGGTTTTCCCCATTCGTGAACAAATCACCGTGTCATTTAATTTCCGCTGCATATTTAGTTATTCGGTGATTTGTTTGTGCTGCCACGCAATTGCATGATAAATTGATTAATTAATAACTTGGCTAATTAATTAATTGGTTTAATCATAAGGGGTCATTCAGTTTGTGGCTTATCAAGTGGTATCAGAGCAGGCACACTCTGATTAGTTTTTAATCTTTGCTGTGTGATCCATTGACCCCTGTTGTCATGGAAACTCTTGATTGTTTTGATTTGCATGATCTTATGCTAAATGATGATGATGATATTCAAGATGCATATTGCAAGCTTTATAATTTTTGTATAAAATCTCTTGAATATTCTACAAAATTAAAAACTAAATTTAAAAAAGTCAAGCTTGAAAAAGATGATTTGATTGCAAAATTGGATGAAGCCAATAATTTGAATAAAAATTTTAAAAATCAAATTTCATCTCAAGTGGACAAAATTAATAGTTTGGAAGAGCAACTAGTTGAATTTAAAACTGAAGTTGAAAAATTAACTAGTGCCAAACTTGTTGTTGAGCCTAACTCAAAAGAAAAAGATTTTTATATTCCCCCATTTAAAAGGAATAATGAAGAGTTGAAGGCTAATATTGTTACGATAGACAAAGGTAAAAATTCTGATGTTAATGCTAAAGTTTCTAAACCTACGTCTAAAACTCCTCCTAGGTTGAATAAAAATTCTGAATTTGTCCCCACTTGTCATCATTGTCATATTGTTGGTCATATTAGGCCAAATTGTCCTAAATTAAGGTCTCTGTTAACCTCTAAGGTTAGACCTCCTTCTTGGAAGCATAGTAGTTTGAAAACTACTCATGTTTGTCACCATTGTGGTGCTTCCGGTCACACTCGTCCTAATTGTTTCAAATTGTTTCCTCATAAGCGAGTGTCTAATAGGTCTCATCCTTTGTCTAAAGGCTCTATACTTATTCTTGGTGAGTTATTAAAAGCTTTGAGCTTTTTAACTCAATTTCAGGAGAATTCTAATTCCTCTATGTCCTTTAGTAGTCAAACTAGGACACGTGCCTTTTTATCTTCACGGCCAAGGACTCGTGCTGTGTGGGTGATAAAGGATTCTAAGACTTAATTGTCTTTTCTGTTTGTCATCTGCTTTAATTCTTTCTATCTAAAGTTGGACTCTCTTTACTTGATTTCTTATCTGTTTTTGGAATCTTGCTTTCATGCATCTGCACCCTTCTATCATGCATTCATGCATATGCATTTTTCTTTCTGCTAACATGTTTTTGTGTGTTTACTTTCAGTTTTGTTTTTTTGTTTTTTTGTTTTTGATATAAAAATAAAATAAAAAAATTTGAAAAATCAGAAAAATACAAAAACAGTGTATGTTTTGTGTACTTTGGTACTTATGTACCTTGGATGGCCAATGAAACAGAGTTTTCTAAACTTTGTATCTCTTGTAGCTTAGATGAACATCTCTATACACAACTAAGCAGGTGAGCTTTGTGGCTCTTGTTTGTGATGAGTAAAATTAAGTTATCTCTTAAAGCTTAACACTTATATAACTCTTTTTGACGGGTAGGACTAGAAAATCTTAAGAGAAAGGCATAAATAACCATCTCACCACTGTTGCCTACCAATCATTAATGACATTTGTATGTTTCGGCACAGCAAAAGTGTGATGTCAATGACATTTGTGTGCTTCGGCATAGCAAAATTGAAATGTCAAATATCAATGGGTATTTCTTTTCTCTCTTATAATAAGCCCATGCATGATATGCTTAAAAAGAAAATATGTAAAAAAATAAAAAGTAAAAAGATCAAAAATGCTTTAAAAATGATTGCAAGCGTGTATTCTAGGAGATGTGGGAGTTATAGGATGTACCTCGAAGGTGATAGTCCCCATCAAACAGTTATGATTGTGTGTGAGTTAAAGTTATTTTCTCATATCTCAAATCGTCATAACATGTATACACATATGCAATCTTGCGATGTTTTTCACACACAACACGCAATATTCTTTGCTACTTTTGATACATGTGCAGGTACAATGTGATTTGGCCATCATTAAGGTTTTACATGTGCTTTTGTATGCTCACTAAACTGTCCTGACTTGTTTTTGTAAAATAAAATTGGTTAGACTTGTTTAGTGTGTGTGTGTTTTTGGGAGATCCATGTGCTTAAATTTTTCATTGAGAGACGATTTTGAGAGCTTTTTATGTTGATTGGATCTTTGTTGAGGTGTGTGTTTGATTGCATTCATGTCTATGTTTTTCACTTCTCGAAAAACTGTTTTTCACTGTTGTCTCGACACCTCCTCGATACTTGATCATCTGTCGAGCTTCTCAAGCCTTTTTCTTATCGCAATCTTGACACCTCCTCGACCCCTTGTGGATCGATCGAGAAAGTTTCTGTCTCCTCGTTACCTTCTCGATACTTGGTCGATCGATCGAGCTTCTGTTCTTAGTTCTGGTGATTCATTCCTCGACAGCTTCATCTGTCAACGTATATTTTTCTCGACACCTCTCGATCCATCGAGATCCCCTTGCATGCATTTCATTTTTTTTTTTTTTGCATTGTTTTCCTTTGTGTCCATAGCATCTTGTTTTTCTTTTCTTGTAGGTCTATGGTTCCTTGTTCTCCTCGTTCCCTCTATGTCAGTTTTTTTGTCTGTCTCCTGTCATGTCTTTTGGCTTCTTATGCCCTTTGACAATCGTGTCAAAAAGGGGGAGAAATTTGAGAATTGAATGTCTTTCCTCAGGGGGAGTAATAGATTTAGGGGGAGAACTTCATGTTAAAGGGAAGAATGTTTTTGATGTAACTAACTTAGGGGAAGAGTTAGTTTGATACACTTTGATATTGATATATTCTTTGTGTTGCGTATCTTTTAGTTTTGTAACCATTTACATACATCATGTGTTGTTTCTATATTTGATGATGATATATGTGTTTCACTCTTTATCTCACACGTGTTGTTTCTTTTCTCTCTTTGTACACATGTTTCTTGTTTATTTAACTTGTCATTATTTTCCACATGGTACCTTGATGTGTTTTGTTTAGTGCGTTTCAGGAAAGACAAGTTAAAGCCAAGTCAAGATTCCGAACCTTCTTCTTGCAGCAACTTCCAAGGTTCAAATCTTTTAGACTAGGCTTATTTATTCTGTAATCTTGAGTAGAATGTATTCTAGGACATTAAATGTACTCTTGTGGTTTTGTCACGAATTGCCAAAGGGAGAGATTGTTAAGGACATATTTTTATATAATTGGCATATCCTTTGACAAAACGCACTTTACTTGTATTTGGGTAAATCTAAGTAGGTTCAAGATGATCACTACAAGTGGTAAATTAAAGACATGAAGACTACTCAAGAACTGTTCAAGAAAAGTGCAATCTGCAGGTCTCGATACCTGCTCGATAGAATCTCGATCTGTCGAGATTCATTAAAACTCGATAGATGCCTCGATCGATGCCTCGATTGATCGAGCTTACAGATTTTCATATTATAGCCAGCAATGTTTATTCTAAAAGGCTATTTGTTTATGAGTTTGTATAATCCTTATTGGACAAGGAAAAGCCCAAGGTTTGTGTAAACCTATTTGGAATAGGAGAGCCCATTAAACTCCTATTTAAAGGAGGTGGAAAAAGAAAAACCTAACTCTAGAGAGCTTCAGAAGGTTTTCTTTTTGAAACCCTAGCCTCCTTCTAACAAAAGAAAGAGTTCTTGCTGCGTTTCTTGTACGCCTTTGGGTTCTGTAATCAAGCAAAGTCTCTTGCACCAACATTGAAAATCTTATTGGTGTTTCTATGTGAAACTGCTGCAAATCAACTACAACAATCAAGGGGTTGCTGTGGAGTTAGTCATGTACTGGGATTCGTGCAAAGGAGTAAGCCGCGTACTGGGATCTACGCATCAAATTGGTTAGTCACGTACTTGGGAGTCGTGCATCAAAAAGGGGTAACTATCACTACATATCAAATCCAATTGGATATTGGGGTAAGGGTTCAACTGTAGGTTGGTAAGGTACTTGGGATTCCTTTACTTGTAACCGCTTGATTTGATAATAGTGGAGTTTCGGGAGTGATGACCTGAAAATCACCCAGTGGGGTTTTTGCCGTTAGGGTTTTCCCCATTCGTGAACAAATCACCGTGTCATTTAATTTCCGCTGCATATTTAGTTATTCGGTGATTTGTTTGTGCTGCCACGCAATTGCATGATAAATTGATTAATTAATAACTTGACTAATTAATTTATCGGTTTAATCACAAGGGGTCATTCAGTTTGTGGCCTATCAAAAATATCACAATATTTTCATAATATCTTCATTTTTAGGATCCGAATAGATATATTTTTTTATTTTGTTTGAGAGAAATGCTACATTCATAACATTTTTAGAACAAATTCTAATGACAAGCTATTATTGGTTTTAAGCTAATAACATTGTTATTATTATTCTTAAAACATGTATTTTCAGTTGTGGTTGGTCACAGTTTCATATTTTATTATTTTATTTTGACTTGTAAGAAATTGATACTTCAATATTTGTAAAAATATTGTGAAATTTATTGTATTGGTATAATAATATATATGCCAGCTTACATAAATATTTAAAAGAAAAAAAAAACCACAAACCGATTACTGGAAAAAAAAAATTCAGGCATGGTAGAAATTAATGTTAAAATGTTGTGAACTTAGCATTTTTTTATTTGATCTATAAGAAACTAAGATCTCAACAATTGTGAATAAACCAAAAGCATTGTAGCTCCAGTGCTATCCATCAATAATAGCTTACCTATGATTTGTTGTGAAATTAATGTTAAACTGTTGTAGATTTAGCATTTTTTTTATTTGATATATAAGAAACTAAGATTTTAACAATTGTGAAAATATTGTGATAACAATAAGTTTTGTAATAATTTTTTTAAAACATTTATTTTCAGTTGTGGTTAGCTACAGTCTCATATTTTATTATTTTATTTCGACTTGTAAGAAATTGACACGTCAATAATTGTGAAATTATTGTGAAATTTGTTGTTTCAGTATAACAATATAAATGTTAGCTTACATCAATATTTAAAAGAAAAAAAAAACCACAAATCAATTACTGAAAAAAGAAAAAAGAAAAAAAAAAAGACTCATGAAACCAAAGCACTGTTGCAGCTATAGTGCTACACAGTGCCAACACTCTGGATGCACAGTGCCGAAGCACTGTAGCGGCATAGCCGCTTTTATTATAAAGATAATAACGTGACTACGTGAGTAGCATACTCTTTGACACACATTTTACTACAACTATTTTATATAATAGATTGTAAGAGCATTAGCATTGGGGAATGCAAATGCCAAATGTAAGGAGAATTTGGCATTTGCAGCCCCAAATGTCTCTGCATCAGAGAATTCTATACTCAAGTATTGCAAATTTTTTTGCAATATTGCTATAGTGCAATTCTATCTTTAGAGTTGCACTGTAGCACAATTGTAAAACCAAAAACAATATTTTATTCTCTCCTGTCCTCTCTCATTCTGACTCTCACTTCCTCTCACACGTCATAACTCCTCCCTCCTCACACCCTCTCTCACATCTCTCTCGTTCAAAGCTTGTACCGATGCTGGGTTTTGGATTTTGGAGGTTGGATTAGCGTGGATTGGCGAGTTGGGTTTGGATCGGTGGGCTAGAATCGGTTGATGGTGGGTTTGGATTGGTTGGGTTGATCATCGGTAGCTTTGATGGTGGCTCCGATGATGATTTTTTTTTTTAATGGGTTTGCTCCGGTGGCGTTGCTTTAGTTTTGGTTTGGTTTTGGTTTTGGTTTCTGTTTTCTCATCTACCCTCTCTCACTCTCTGACTCACTGTTGGCCGAAGCAAGGTCTGACGAACACTGTTTTAAAAACCGGACCGGACCGGCCGGTCCGACCGGTTCAACCGGGAACCGGGAGCTAGTCCGGTCCGGTTAAAAGCCCTAAAACCGGTCAATAACTGGTCAAAAACCGGGGTTGAACCGGAAATTGGAAAAAAAACGGTTCGATGACCGGTTCGGTTTTTAAAACCATGCTGACGAAGGCTTGGCAGTGATGGCGTTTACTGATCAGTGGCGGCATTTCTCGCGACAGTGATGGCATTTTTCTGGGTATTTTCGGTGGCCTGTGTTTCAAATCGGCGGCATGGGTTTCTGATGAATGGCTTGGGTTTGCTAATCAGTGGCTTGGGTGGTGGGTGTGGTGGCTGTTGTTGGCTCTTACTGGTTTGATGATTTGTGTGCATGTGGCTCTGTTGATGGTTTGATGGTTTGTGTTTGTGTGTGTGTGGCTTTGTTGATGGTTTGATGGTTTGTGTTTGTGTGTGTGTGTGGCTTTGTGTGTGTGGTGATGGGTTTGGATAGGTTGATCGGTGTATCATGGTTTTGTGTGTGTGTGGCTCTGTGTGTTGAACCGGCGCTAGAGGTTAGGGAGAAAGAGAGGAAAAAAAATGACTGCTGAAAAGCCCAAGAAAATGTGAGAAATCATGCCAAGTCTGAAAAAAATGACGGTTGGAAAAAAATAATAATAAAGAAAGATTAAAAAAATAATATTTTAATAAAAATAGAGTTTTGGGATGCTAGAAGTATTGTAAAATGGTATTCTATAATGATAAAGTGGCTTTTTGGAATAGTAAAATAGAGTAGAATTGGAATTTCCTAATGCTAATGCTTTAACTAGCTATTTGGTTTCTATCATATGAACTCATATTTTTCCTATACCACTCACAATTTGCTATATAAGATAATTGTTCCAAAGTGTGTAATACTAGCATTATTGTTGATAGAGATACTACACAATTTTTTTCACAACAAATTTCATAAATATTCAAGAATTTATTTATTTACTTTGTATTAATATCTATTAATATTTTAAAAATTAATTTTACTTTTTCAATCTTTCCCCTCCCCCCAAAACTAAAATCCTAGCTCTGCTGCTGGACCCAACCCTTAGGATGCAAGAGACTGTTAGATGCATTTCATAAGAATAAAAGAAAAGAGAATGATAGATGCATGACTAGACCTTCCAAATGTGTTAGTTGGATCATGTTTGGATTCAATCCGGTTCGGTTTGGGTTAGAACATGTTATCCTAAGCATAGTTGTCAAAACGTGTATTGTATTGTAAGTTAATTTTTTTTTTTTCAGTATCATGTATCGTATCGTGTAATGTAAAATACATAAACACCTAATAAAATTATAAAAGAATTATAGAAACACACACTAGCTATTCATTATATATATATATATATATATAATGACCAATTTAATAATACGTATAAAATAATATTTAACAAAACTAGCTAAATAAATCAAATTATCATATGTTTATAACATAAACAAGAAAATTGTTTAAACTCAGAAGTTATCAAACATGATATATGAACTAAAATAATAATTTCATTTCATCATCTTGCCTAATGAATTTCATCTATGTCAATATTATCATTATGTACATCATCTTGCAAAATCGTGACATATTATCATTATGTACATCATCTTGCAAAATCATTTTTTCATTGACATTTTCTTCATTATCATCAACAATTTCGATCTCTTTTTTCTTTATTTTGTTATTGAAATAAATTTTTCTTTATATTTTTTTCTTGGCATTCTAGTTTCATAGAGTTATGAAAATAATGGCAAAACAAAAAATAATTATATTTTCATTTAATACATTATTTATAGCATAGAAGAAAATTTTGCAAATATGAAGGTAAAGTATCAAGTGTATAGGCCAAATTTGGAAGAAGAAAGAGAAGAGGGGGAAAAAACTCATGAACATGATATTTTATTAGACTCAATTAAGTATCCCAATAATTTTGTGTTAAAAAATTCAAAAAAACTTGTTTAAATCAAATAAAACCACAAATTTTAACATAAAAACTTATTTTAAACCCAAATTTCAATGTATCATATGATACATACAATTCACCGATATGAAACATTTTTTACATGATATGATATGTATCATACAATATTGACAACTATGATACTAAAGATCGGATTGAGTATTACTCTTTTAAGGATCAGACCATGGTTGTAAACTTTATAACACTTACCTACTGTTGGATTGGGTATTTTTCTTATTTCTTTCTCACAAATAAAATAAAATGAAAAGAAATTTGATCATATAATTATTTTTATTTTTCTCCGAATATAAGAGAACAAATAAAAGAAAAAAACATAAAACAAAAGTTAAATAGTACATAAATATTTTTAGTTTTCAAAATCCAAGATTTACTATTCTTAACAGCATCACAAAAGAAGGAAAAAACGAAAAAGAAAAAGAAAGGAAACTCGAAGTGCTCTATCACATGTAAAATATGAAAGAAAGCTTAATTACCTAAAATATACTAAGTATATTAAATTTTTAATAATAAAATATTACATGTTAAGTAAAACCAATTTAAAAAGTTAATTAATATACATTGCACCTGAATATACTCATGTTAGTAATAGATTCAACAATAGAAATATTGATACTTGAAAATTAAACTTAAAATTGGTGAGTAATTTTTTATTTTTTTGGGAAATAAGGTGAGTAACTTTTTATCAAAAATATAAAATTTTAATATAACTTTAGTATAAAATGAAAATAGGACAATATGAAAGCTCGTAAATGTGTTAAAAACACAAGAGCTGTTCAAACCCCAAATTAAAAAATTACGGTTTAGTTGATTTTACTCTAACTTATACTAAGTGCGGAATAGAGTAAATGCGAGCGGATAAACAAAATAACTACTCTAAGCCATATTCATTAAAACACAGTAATAAAATGAAAGCTAAAAGAGTAGGGAAGAAGAATACAAACACAAGATAACACACCGATGTGTTATCGAAGAGGAAACCGAAGAACTAGGCGTAAAACCTCTCCACTGCCCTCCAAGCGGTAAATTGAACCACTAGATAATTAGTTAGGATACATGAGTAGCAAGAGACCCTTCAAGCTTAATCTACCCGATGCACCTCAGCCTTCCAAGCTCCTACTATAACAAGGCTTCTCAGAACAATGTCTTGTCTAGCTCTCCGAATCCCGCAATATGCTTGATTGCATCTGCCAAAACTTGGCTTCTTCTAATACTTCCCAGTAGCACCAAAATCTCACTTGACACTTAGAATGAGAGTGGTAAGTGTTTGGGCTATCAACCTCTCAAGGATATAGAAATGGAGAGGTAGGAGTTGAGAAAAAACCACAATGGATTGTCTAGAGAAATGTGAATATAACAATCTCTAACTCTCAATAGTTGTGGCTAGGGTTTTCTCTCAGAAGCACTCCTCAACATCTGTGGGTAACGTGGGTATATATAGTGTGGATACAGATAATGTGTATCAGATATGACAGTTCAACAAAATAGAATGTTTTATGGGTATCTCGCAGGAAGGCCTTACTCGCGAGACATTCGCAAAAACCAACTATCTCCACCCTGTCCTGACTCTTCGCATTCCAGCCATGTGCTAGGCATATGCATCATTTCGCGGGAAGCCTACTCGCAAGCTACCCATGAAAACAATTTTAGTCTTCAATTGCCTTGAGTCTTCATACTCTCTCTCTCTCTCTCTCTCACATCCCTTACAAGAAATCCCACATAAAATACAGGGTACATAAGATTGAACATTGGTTGTTTTTAAACCCCTTAACACAACCGGATTAACCTGGTTAATTAACCAAGTTATGCAAATCTAGGTCATCACAATCAAACAATCAAATCATACATATAGCAGTGGAAATATAAATAACGTAAAGATATGATGACCTAGGAAATCACACCGGTAAAAACCTGGGGAGAATTTAACCTAGCTATCATCAAGGTAAACCCGAATCCACTATAGAAAGAATTGAAGTTTTACAATAAGACTTAGACCACTAACATCTTATTGCTACCCACCAGTAGAAACTTACTGACATAACCACATGCAAGCTCTGAGACCGCGGCCTCCTTCTTTCTTGGATTCTCCAACAAGTACAAGCACACCCGCTTGTGTATCTTTAAGCTCTTATGGCAGCAACTGAATGATCATCAAGTTCTTGAATAAATCTCCTCCTTGATAATCCTAAGTTTATGTGAAGGAAAGTTCATCTCAGATCTCACAAAAGATTCACACAAACAGCAATATAAGCAACCTAAAAACTTGGCTAGGGTTTGCCTTATATACCTAGGGCAAATACATAAAACTCTAAACGTTTTAAGAGTTAGGGCTGAGTTGGAAATTCTGCAGAAAAACGCATCTGCCCGATTTTCGATTGATCGAGCCTAAGCTCCAATCAATCGAGCCAGGCCGAGATGCACATTAAATTCTGCATCAGCTCGATTCCAACTTTATATGAACAACACAACTTTGAGCATGTCTAAACAAGACTAAACAACCTGTTTTGATCATGGTTTGCCAACAATGCATATTAGAGTTCTAAATACATAAATTTCTAAATCTTTAGAACCTAACAAACTTCCCTTTTGGTAATCCGTGACAAAACACAAACTAAAAACTCAAAATTTACAAAATAAAGCCCTTTACATAACAAATCCAATCCTAACTACTATCCATCAGTTGCAAGTGTAAACAGCAACTCAATTGAATCAACCTGTATTTCCTGAAATACTTAACAAACACATAAACGCATGTATGGCAAAAAAACAATAAATCAACAAATATGCAAACTAACTCTCCCCCTAAGTTAGATACATCAAAAACAATGTTAACTCCCCCTAAATAAAACAATCTTGTATTTTCCATGCATATTCCCATATTTCATCTAATCTCCCCCTTTTTCTCCCGTATTGACAAAGATAATTCAAACAAAGAGTAACAAAGGTCAAGAGAAAATAGACAATCAAGGAAAGGGAACACAAAACAATTCAACTCTATAGAAAATAGAGACAACTCCCCCTATGAACAGCAAAGGTTAAAAACAAGCTTTCCCCCCTATAAAAATAGGAAAAACAAAACAAGTTTTGGGAAAAACAGTTTTGGGGAAAAATGAGGAGGTGGGGAAAAAAAACACAAACCAAAGTTAAAAACTAAGGTGATGATACACATGAAGAAAAATATTTTCTCTTTCAATAAATGCAAACTTCATACTATGTGACCCATAAATAGTTGCATGAGTTGAGAAAATATTGGCACATTGATTATTCATCATATCTCTTTAAGAAAAATATTTTCTGCAATTCACACATAAAAAATAACATATACTAAAATGTACAAAGGACTCAAAAATTAATCAATCAATTTTTAAATGAAGTTGAGTACCCAATTTAGCAAAGTGTATGCATGTTATGTGTGAAAATAATGAGAGATATGACTGCAAAATTGCAAGATGGATACAGAAATTAATGCAATGCATGTGAATCCTAAATACAAATGATGCATGAAAAAATATGTCATGATGCATGCTCTAATGCTGTGAAACTAAATTCAATGTAAGTTCAAATTCACAAAATTAACTTGAGCATAGAGTTTCTAACAAAAACCCCAAAATTTGAAAACCACTTGTTTATTTTTATAAAAAATTGACCAATTGATCATCACACAAGTTAGAATACAGATTATAATGATCAATTACATCAATTCAACAAGTTAATTTCATCAATTAAACTCAATTTGAACAAAAATCCCCAATTCGGGTACATTCAAGCCCTAGAAATTCCAATTTCTCAAACTTTAAACACATTTTGCAATAAGATCAAGGAACTTTTAATCTTGGATGGACACAACAAGATCACACACAATATCATGTACCAAGTTTAGCAAAGAGTAACTTGTGTAGTGTGTGCAAATAGCAAAAGCTTGAGATACATGTGAGGTGATATGTGAATAGAAATCAAACACAAAATCTACAAAATTTATCACATAGAATTTAAAAGAGACTATCATCTAACGAGTTACATCATACAGCTCCCACATCTCCTAGATCATAAACTTGCAATCATGTAAGTTTCTTGAATTTGCCTCATATTGTACACACAAATTTTAATTGTTCAAAAACTTAATAAAAGCCGGGATAATGTACACACCAATTTTATTTGATTGAAAGTTATTATATCCCAATAATGTACACACCACTTTTAGCATTTAAACCGAGGCTGCACCTTATGTTCTTTTTGTGCATGTGCTACACTTTTTCGAGTACAAAATCTTACGATATGCACTAAGGTGTTCATGATTGGCTAGTGAACAGTGGTGAGATGGTTATTTATGCCTTCAAAGACATGCGACTTCAAGATTAAAAACCATAAACATCTTTCCCATACAACATGCACTACAAAGCTTTAACAAGTAAAGTGCAATAAATAAACTTATCTAAGCTAAACAAGGTATATAAACTTGTTATGTAAAGATAATATAGCCAATCCTTGATTATAAATCCAAGATGTGAAATACAAAACAAAAAAATCTTTTTGGTTTTAAAATAATTTATGACCAAAAATAAAAAGCACATTATGCTAAATGAACAATGCAAATGCAATGCATGACAGTGCTTAACTAAGCTATAGATGGTACACAAATAAGAAATATCAATTTCTTAATTAACCCTTGAGTACATGTACAAACTAATACATACTCACACAAAATCAAAAATAGCTTAGCACTTATATAACACATACTATTCAAGTTTCTCCACAATGTCAAGAGAGAGATATCATAATTCATATAATCCTCAAAACAAATAAAACAAGACACAAAATAAAATATTTTTGTCTTTTTGAAAATTTTCAATATTTTTGGATATTTTTTAATAAAAAAAACAACCTAAAAAACAAAACAACCAAAAACAGAAACAAAACATGTCCACAAACAATTGAAAAAATTAAATCAAAGACAAGTCAGAAACACTCACCTTAGAGAATCTTTTCTTACCCGTATAGCACGAGTCTTCGGCTTTATAGGTGAAAATCCATGTGAAGCAGAGTGTATTTGAGGGATTACACCAATCTTCTGAGAAAGACTAAAATCCTGCAATTTCCTTTCACAAGCCAACATGCTTAAATTTTTCAAAAACATATGAAACAATTTATTTGGACTTATGGCAGGAGAAATATCGTCACATATCCTAGATTGAAACATAGAATGTTTAAATTTCAATTTACGACAATTACGACGAATGTGACCAAAGACACCACAAAAGTGACGAACAGGAACAAATTTAGGAACAACAGTATTTCTAACCGCAAATCTATTCTCGGATTTTGATTTTTGCCACAACAAAGAACAATTTGGTCTAATATGACCAACAACACCACAACGGTGACAAGTAGGCACAAAAATAGGTTTATTATGCTCTCTAACAATAGGTTTAGACTTTGGTTTAGAAACTTTAGTATCTACATCAGAACTTTTACCTTTGTCTAACCTAGCAAAATAAGTATTTTCTTTATTATTCCTCTCGAAAGGAGGGATATAAACTTTCTCAGTTTTAGATTTAAGAGAAATAGAAACACTTTTGTTATCAACAGCAGGCTTGGTACTAGTCAAATCTTCAATTTTAGTTTTAGATTCAACTAACTCTTGTTCCAAGTTTTTCATCTTCTCATCTTTAGAGGAAATTTGATTTCTCAAAAATTCATTCTTTTTATTAGATTCATCTAATCTAACAACAAATTTCTCTTTTTCAAGATTAACCAATTTTAACTCTTCCTTGAATTTCTTAGAAATTTTCATAGATTTCAATAATTCTTTATGAAGAGTTTCACAGGCATCAATAAAATCAACAAAAACATGAGAAGAAACATGATCAGACAGACACTTCAAATTGTCCATGACAACAGGGGTCAAGGATCAGATCTTAGATCAAAAGATCTAAAACAAAAGAGCTACCCGCTCTGATACCACTTGTTTGTTTTTGGACCCTTTAACACAACCGAATTAACCTAGTTAATTAACCAAGTTATAACTTAGTCTAAATTATGCAAATCTAGGTTATCACAATCAAACAATCATATCATGCATATAGCAGCGGAAATATAAATAACGCAAAGATATAATGACCCAGAAAACCACACTGGTAAAAATCTGGAGAAGATTTAACCTAGCTATTCTCAAGGTAAACCTGAATCCACTATAGAAAGAATTAAAGTTTTAAAATAAGACTTAGACCACTAACATCTTATTACTACCCACCAGTAGAAACTTATTGACACGACCACATGCAAGTTTCAAGACCAAGGACTCCTTCTTTCTTGGATTCTCCAGCAAGTATAAGCACACCCACTTGTGTATCTTTAAGCTCTTATGACAGCAACTGAATGATCATCAAGTTCTTGAATAAATCTCTTCCTTGATAATCCTAAGTTTATGTGAAGGAAAGCTCCTCTCAGATCTCACAAGAGATTCACACAAACAACAATATGAGCAACCTCTAAAACGTGGCTAAGGTTTGCCTTATATAACTAGGGCAAAAACATAAAACCCTAAACATTTTAGGAGTTAGGGTTGAGTTTGAAATTCTGCAGAAAAACGCATCTACCCGATTTTCGATTGATCGAGCCTAAGCTTCGATTAATCGAGCCAGGTCGAGATGCACATTAAATTTTGCATTAGCTCGATTCCAACTTTACATGAACAACACAACTTTCAGCATGTCTAAATAGGACTAAATAACCTGTTTTGATCGTGGCTAGGGTTTGCCTTATATACCTAGGGCAAAAACATAAAACCCTAAACATTTTAGGAGTTAGGGCTGAGTTGGAAATTCTGCAGAAAAACGTATCTGCCCGATTTTCGATTGATCGAGCATAAGCTTTGATTAATCGAGCCAGGCCGAGATGCACATTAAATTTTGCATTAGCTCGATTCCACCTTTACATGAACAACACAACTTTGAGCATGTCTAAATAGGACTAAACAACCTGTTTTGATCGTGGTTTGCCAATAATACATATTAGAGTTCTAAATACATAAATTCCTAAATCTTTAGAACCTAACAAACATAATTACAATCAATTTTGGCATAGAATTAAAGTCAACATAAACTAGTTGTAAATTACAACTTTAAACAATAAATAGTTAAAACTTTATGACTATGACTATTTTAAAAATAAATTAAATGTTATCTTCAAATATATATAATTAGTTGCATGTAAATATAGATATATATATATATATATATATTGTATTATCTTCAACGCTAAAAGTTGATTTAGAAGTGCTAGGGTTTTTTAGACCCCTGTTTAATTTTATAGTGGAATCAATCAAATTTAAATAGTTAACCATTTGTGAATTCTAATTAATTTCCAAGTTAATTTCCACATTTTAAAAATGTCACCAAAAGCAATGAAAAGTAAATTTAACCCAAATAACAGAAGACAACAATATGGTAATCCATGTAAAACCAATGAAACAAAACATTCAACAGTAAATACCTTAAAGAGACTTAACTTATCAATTCTAAGGTAAACAAATCCCTAGAATATAATTGAAGTTTATACAATAGACTTAATCTTAAATCTACTGCTATCTCATGTATTACTTATTGATGTGACTACACGTAATTCCAAATCCACAAATTCTTCTATTAGAACTATGTCACAAAAATTTCCTGCTCTTGACTCCAAGAACCCCTTAAAGATTTGACCTCAATAGAAAACCTTGGGATGATTCTATGGCTTAAAACAAGATTTGCACTATGGCGACATCAACAGTGTGTTGATCTTTCTCTCTTTGCTCTTGAATTCTCATGGGTTGAATAGATGGAGACTTAGATCTAGTTTCTAAAAATTTTAGAATTTCAACCTTTACAACCTTTTGCTAAGTCGTGCTTAATAATCCTTTATATAGGCTATCAAGTAGCAATATAAAAACCCATATGAACAACTAATTTTATAAATCATGTCATATTTTAAAAAAACTGATGAATCTGCAATTCTCGATCTATTGAACTTGGAAACTGTTAGGTTCTAAAGATTTAGGAATTTATGTATTTAGAACTCTAATATGTATTGTTGGCAAACCATGATCAAAACAGGTTGTTTAGTCTTGTTTAGACGTGCTCAAAGTTGCATTGTTTATGTAAAGTTGGAATCGAGCTGATGCAGAATTTAATGTGCATCTCGGCGTGGCTCGATTGATCGAAGCTTAGGCTCAATCAATTGAAAATCGGGCAAATGCATTTTTCTGCAGAATTTCCAACTCAACCCTAACTCCTAAAATGTTTAGAATTTTATGTTTTTGCCCTAGGTATATAAGACAAACCCTAGCCATGTTTTTAGGTTGCTCATATTGCTGTTTATGTGAATCTCTTATGAGATCTGAGAGGAGCTTTCCTTCACATAAACTTAGGGTTATCAAGGAGGAGATTTATTCAAAAAATTGATGATCATTCAGTTGCTATCATAAGAGCTTAAAGATACACAAGCGGGAGTGCTTGTACTTGCTGGAGAATCCATGAAAGAAGAAGTCCGTGGTCTCGGAGTTTGCACGTGGTCGTGTCAGTAAGTTTCTTCTGGTGGGTAGCAATAAGATGTTGGTGGTCTAAGTCTTATTGTAAAACTTCAATTCTTTCTATAGTGGATTCAGGTTTACCTTGAGGATAGCTAGGTTAAATGCTCCGCAGGTTTTTACCGGTGTGATTTCCTGGGTCATCATATCTTTGCGTTATTTATATTTCCGCTGCTATATGCATGATATGATTGTTTGATTATGATAACCTAGATTTGCATAATTTGGACTAAGTAATAACTTGGTTAATTAACTAGGTTAATCCTGTTGAGTTAAGGGATCTAAAAGCAAACAAGTGGTATCAGAGTGGGTAGCTCTCTTGTTGTAGATCTTTTGATCTCTGAGTTGACTATTGACCCTTGTTGTCATGGATAATTTGAAGTGTCTTTCTGATCTTGTTTCTGCTCATGCTTCTGTTGATTTTATTGATGTCTGTGAAACTCTTCATAAGGAATTATCTAAATCTTTGAAAATTTCTAAGAAATTTAAAGAAGAGTTAAAATTGGTTAATCTTGAAAAAGCGGAATTGATTGTGAGATTGCATGAGTCAAATAAAAAGAATGAATTTTTGAGAAATCAAATTTCCTCTAAAGATGAGAAGATAAAAAGCTTGGAACAAGAGTTAGTTGAATCTAAAACTAAAATTGAAGATTTGACTAATACCAAGCTTGCTGTTGATAACAAAAGTGTTTTTGTTTCTCTTAAACCTAAAACTGAGAAAGTTTATATCCCTCATTTCAAGAGGAATAATAAAGAAAATGCTTATTTTGCTAGGTTAGACAAAGGTAAAAGTTCTGATGTAGATGCTAAAGTTTCTAAACCTAAGTCTAAACCTACTCTTAGAGAGCATAATAAATCTGTTTTTGTGCCTACTTGTTACCGTTGTGGTGTTGTTGGTCATATTAGACCAAATTGTTCTTTGTTGAGCAAAAAACCAAAATCTGAGACTAGATTTGCTGTTAGAAATACTAATGTTCCAAAATTTGTTTCTGTTTGTCACTTTTGTGGTGTCTCCGATCACATTCGTCCTAATTGTCATAAATTGAAATTTAAGCATTCTGTGTGTCAATCTAGGATATGTGATGATATTTCTCCTGCCATAAGTCCATATAAATTATTTCATATTCTTTTGAAAATTTTGAGCTTGTTGGCTTGTAAAAGGAATTTGCAGGATTTTAGTCTTTCTTAGAAGATTGGTGTAATCCCTCAAATACACTCTGCTTCACATGGATTTTCACCTACAAAGCCGAAAACTAGTGCTATATGGGTGAGAAATGATTCTCTAAGGTGAGTGTTGCTGACTTGTCCTTGATTTAATTCTTTCAATCGTTTGTGGACATGTTTATTTTTAGTTTTTGGTTGTTTTATTTTCTTAGGTTGTTTTGATTATTCAAAAATCCAAAAATATTGAAAAATTTCAAAAAGACAAAAATATTTTATTTTGTGTCTTATTTTTTTTTTTTAGGATTACATGAATTATGATATCTCTCTCTTGATTTAGAATATGCTTGACATTGTGGAGAAACTTGAATAGTATGTGTTATATAAGTGCTAAACTATTTTTGATTTTGTGTGAGTATGTACTAGTTTGTACATGTACTCACGGGTTAATTAAGAAATTGATATTTCTTGTCTGTATACCCTCTATAACTTAGTTAAGCACTGTCATGCATTGCATTTGTATTGTTCATTTAGCATAATGTGTACTTTTTGTTTTTGGTCATAAATTATTATAAAACCAAAAAGATTTTTGTGTTTTTTATTTCACATCTTGGATTTATAATCAAGGATTGGCCATATTATCTTTACATAACAAGTTTATGTACCTTGTTTAGCTTAGATGAGCTTATTTATTGCACTTTACTAGTTGAAGCTTTGTAGTGCATGTTGTGTGGGAAAAATGTGTATGGTTTTTGATCACTTTGTCTTGATCTTGAAGTCACATGTATTTGACTATCGAACTTGAATCTTTTGAGAAAGGCATAAATAACCATCTCACCACTGTTCACTAGCCAATCATGAAAACCTTAGTGCATATCGTAAGATTTTGTGCTCGAGAAAGTGTAGCACATGCACAAAAAAAACATAAGATATAGCCTCAGTTTAAATGCTAAAATTGGTGTGTACATTATTAGGCTATAATAACTTTCAATCAAATAAAATTGGTGTGTACATTATTCCGGTTTTTATTAAGTTTCTGAACAACTAAAATTAGTGTGTACAATATGAGGCAAATTCAAGAAACTTACATGATTGCAGGCTTATGATCTAGAAGATATGGGAGTTATATGATGTAACTCGTTAGGTGATAGTTTCTTTTAAATTCTATGTGATGAATTTTGTAAACTTTGTGTTTGATTTCTATTCACATACCACCTCACATGTATCTCAAGATTTTGCTAGTTACACACACTACACAAGTTACTCTTGGCTAAACTTGGTACATGATATTGTGTGTGATCTTGTTGTGGCCATCCAAGATTAAAAGTTCCTTGATCTTAATGCAAAATGTGTTTAGAGTTTGAGAAATTGGAATTTCTAGGGCTTGAATGTACTCGAATTGGGGATTTTTGTTCAAATTGAGTTTAATTGATGAAATTGGCTTGTTGAATTGATGTAATTGATCATTATAATCTATATTCTAACTTGTGTGATGATCAATTGGTCAATTTTTTATAAAAATAAACAAGTGGTTTTCAAATTTTGGAGTTTTTGTTAGAAACTTTATGCTCAAGCTAATTTTGTGAATTTGAACATATATTGAACTTAGTTTCACTACATTAAAGCATGCATCATGACTTATTTTTTCATGCATCATTTGTGTTTAGGATTCACATGCATTGCATTGATTTCTGTATCCATCTTGTAGTTTTGTAGTCATATCTCTCATTGTTTTCATACATAACATGCAAACACTTTGCTAAATTAGGTACTCAACTTCATTTAAAAATTGATTGATTAATTTTTGAGTCCTTTGTACATTTTAGTATATGCTATTTTTTATATGTGAACTACATAAAATATTTTTCTTAAAGAGATTTGATGGATAATCAATGTGCCAATATTTTCTCAACTCATGCAGCTATTTATAGGTCACATAGTGTCAAGTTTGCATTTATTGAAAGAGAGAATATTTTTCTTCATGTGTATCCTTACCTTATTTTTTAACTTTGGTTTGTGTTTTTTTTCCCCACCTCCTCATTTTTTCCCAAAACTGTTTTTCCTAAAACTTGTTTTGTTTTTCCTATTTTTATAGGGGGAGAAACTTGTTTTTAACCTTTGCTGTTCATAGAGAGAGTTGTCTCTATTTTCTATAGAGTTGAATTGTTTTGTATTCCCTTCCCTTGATTGTCTATTTTCTCTTAACCTTTGTTATTCATTGTTTGAGTTATCTTTGTCAATACGTGACAAAAAGGGGGAGATTAGATGAAATATGGGAATATGTGTAAAAAAGACAAGAATGTTCTGTTTAGGGAGAGTTAACATTGTTTTTGATGTATCTAACTTAGGAGGAGAGTTAGTTTGCATATTTGTTGATTTATTGTTTTTCTGCCACATATGCGTTTTGGTGTTTGTTGAGTATTTCAGGAAATACAGGTTGATTCAATTGAGCTGCTGTCTACACTTACAACTGATAGATAGTAGTTAGGATTGGATTTGTTATGTAAAGGGCTTTATTTTGTGAAGTTTGAACTTTTAGTTTGTATTTTGTCACGGACTACCAAAGGGGGAGTTTGTTAGGTTCTAAAGATTTAGGAATTTATGTATTTAGAACTCTAATATGTATTGTTGGCAAACCATGATCAAAACGAGTTGTTTAGTCTTGTTTAAACGTGCTCCAAGTTGTGTTGTTCATGTAAAGTTGGAATCGAGCTGATGCAAAATTTAATATGCATCTCGGCCTGGCTCAATTGATCGAAGCTTAGGCTCGATCAATTGAAAATTGGGCAGATGCGTTTTTCTGCAGAATTTCCAACTCAGCCCTAACTTCTAAAACGTATAGGGTTTTATGTTTTTGCCCTAGGTATATAAGGCAAACCCTAGTCATGTTTTTAGGTTGCTCATATTGCTGTTTGTGTGAATCTCTTGTGAGATTTGAGAGGAGCTTTCCTTCACATAAACTTAGGATTATCAAGGAGGAGATTTATTCAAGAACTTGATGATCATTCAGTTACTGCCATAAGAGTTTAAAGATACACAAGCGGGTGTGCTTGTACTTGCTAGAGAATCCAAGAAAGAAGGAGTCTGTGGTCTCAGAGTTTGCACGTGGTTGTGTCAATAAGTTTCTACTGGTGGGTAGCAATAAGATGTTAGTGGTCTAAGTCTTATTGTAAAACTTCAATTCTTTCTATAGTGGATTCAGATTTATCTTGAGGATAGATAAGTTAAATCCTCCCCAGGTTTTTACCGGTGTAGTTTCCTGGGTCATCATATCTTTGCGTTATTTATATTTCTGCTGCTATATGCATGATATGATTATTTGATTATGATAACCTAGATTTGCATAATTTGGACTAAGTAATAACTTGGTTAATTAATTAGGTTAATCCGGTTGTGTTAAGGGGTCTAAAAACCAACAGAATCAAACAGGAGTTGAACCCATTTGATCGGTCAAACTTATAGTCAAGATAACAAAAACTTAGTTTTCTTCACCAAATCTTGGGCTTTTATCTTGGGCTTACAAATATGCATTTAAATCTCAATGAGACTCGGCCTTTTTGTTATCGTTTGCCAACATCCAGTTTGTTGG
Organism: Quercus glauca; assembly: GCA_023736055.1. NCBI lineage: Eukaryota > Viridiplantae > Streptophyta > Magnoliopsida > Fagales > Fagaceae > Quercus > Quercus glauca. The sequence goes on from CM043318.1 coordinate 70,839,997, forward strand.
ACCCAACAAGAAGAATTATCTTTTATGTTGAGTTATGAGGGCTAGAGGGCTACTTTCTTGTGGCGTTAATTGTTTCCCAAATCTACACGTGAGGATTTGTTTTTCACCGACATATATAAGGGCTTGGAAATCCTTGAGGAAATGTGTTGTGTGTATGTGAAGTTGTCACATATTATTTTATTATAATAAATAAGAAGGCCTCCATGAAATAACGTTCAGATTCAAATTAGTTAAACTCAAAAGTGATAGTATACAATATATAAGCCAAAATAATAGTTTTTCTCATCCTGTTAATTATCTTGCCTAATCAACTGCATCTCCATAATCATCCAAGTCAATGATATCTTCATTTACAACATCTTGTAAATCATTTCTTTAATGATATCTCATTCTTTATCATTTCCAACATTTACTATCTATTTTTATTCTTCTATTTCGATAACTTTTTTTTGTATTTTTATAGTTCTTATTGACGTTTAAGTTTCTTAGATTTATAACAATTATAAAAAACTAAAAAAATTAATCATATTGTTATACACTACTTTATTTATAATATAGAAAAGAAATTTGTAAACTTGAAAGTAAATGGAAAAAAAGTGTCAAAAGTGTTTGGTCCAAATTTCATAAGAGAGAAGAAAAAAACTCATGGACATTTTATTTTATTGAGTTCAACTAAGTAATCAAATAATTATGTGTCAAAAACAAGTCCAATAACTTCTTAGATTCAAGTCAAAGCACAAAGTTTAAACTTATTGTTACCCTATTCACAAAGTGGCAGAAATTAAACACGAGTCTAAGAGAAAATCTGTTGCATTAATAAGGAAATGCATGTGCAAATTAATGTTAGATGGGTAATTATTATGTAGTCTTAGATTAGTGCTTTGAGCACTCACAATGGAGTGGACCCATGGAGAGTCCTACTATACAAGAAGAAGTGTGGCTCGCAAAATTTTAAGAAGATCAAAAAGCAATTGCTATGTGATAAAACAAATGTTAAAATTTCAAGTTTTTGTAATCTAAAATTGTATTTAAAAAATAAGTTTATTGATCAAATAGTAAATAACACCTGATTTGAAGGAAATTTGATATACATATTAATAAAAATACAATGAACATGAAATTCAGTAGTTAGATTTTCAAAATTCATACCCCAAAAAAGTGATATATAAGAAGTTTGAATAATTTCATTCTAAACAAGTTTAGAGGGAAACTTTGTTCAAAAAAACTATTACTTTATTTATTTTTTATTTCTTGAGATATATTACATACATTGCATGCAATTAATTTTCCAAGTCAAATTAATGAAATCCAATTCTGTAATTCTATCCTTTTGTTGGGTTTTCTCAAACTGTTTCTTTTATATCTATTATGGACTAAACTTGCATGTAAACCCAAACCTTTGTAAGCTTGCCCTTGCAGGATGCATGAAGAGTTGAGGACCAACTGCTGCATCTGTCTAGGACGCTGGCTTCGGACTAGGGATGGGCTTCGGACTAACAGCAGGTCAACTTTACTGTAGTTGATAATGCTATCAACAACTCAGCATTACCTTTAGCGGACTTGTCTCTGCAAGGTGCCTGCTCCAATAAAATCTCTCTTTCAACGTCAAAAGAAAGAAAAGAACATGCTTAGGCTAGGTGATTATTATTTTTTAAATAGTTTCTAATATTATCATAATATCAAAGTAGGACATTGTTAAATTTTCTCTCAATTAAATTTACTCTCTTTTGTCATATTATCAAAGTAATATCATTGGAAGATTCCGGACAAAGTGTTCAACACATTATCTTAGCGCATGTATTAATCATTTATTTTAGAAAATTTTTTTTACATAAAAATGAAAAACTGTCAAAAAAGTGATTTTTTCATTTTCCTATAAAATTTTTCTAAAATGATTTATTAATTATAATTTAAGGGCATTCATTAGTAGAATATATATATATATATATATATATATATAAGGTCATGTTAATGGATGTTCTTAGGGTAACTGTTAATAAATCATAATAGAAAAGTTTTGATATCACTTTCATGAGAAATATAAAAAACTATCAATAACATTTATTATTTTATTATTATCACAATATAATATTTCTAAAAGTAGTTCATAAATGAATGCCCTTAGGACATTAGTTAACATTTCCCATATATAAAAGATATTACACAATTAACTAGTCTTTTAATTCTCATACTTGACCCATCTAACTTTGACTAACAATTAAAACTACAATTATCCTAAAAAAGTTTTCCTATGCATATATATCTAAATCACACTCACTTTCACAATCTATTTGAGTGCGAGTTTTTTATTCTTTTACAATATTTTCACATAAATCATCTGGATATATATTAGGTGAAAAATGAAATTATTGTGCATCAATCATAAGTTGACACTTAAATATATTGTAAAATTGAGTATAGATTAGAACGTGTCCCTAGAAATGTCCAAAAATAAATAAGCACAAAAGCCAAATGGTCCATGACTTGGTGGAGAAACCTAGGAAAGAAGAAAATGTAAGGTTGAAATTTATCAGCCATCTTGTTGGCTTTATTCTGTGCAAATTTGCTTGTAATTTAGCACTTAGTAACCCTATATTTAGCTGAGATTCATGTAATGGTAGTGTGTGAAGAGAGTGTGAAGAATTGCTCAACTTTGTGCAAAGAAGCAGGGACTCGCGGCTAAGACTCGCGATTGACTCGCGGCTTGCAAGTCGCCAACTGCTGCACATGTGAGAAACGTGCGGGGAGGTGAAGGGTCACGCCAGCTGTCGCACTGCAGGACAACAGTCCCAGGCTGGCCAGGCCATTATCTCGCGACTTGAGCTAGCGACTTAGACCAATCGTGAGGCCAAGCCGCCAACTAGCCCTGTTTGGGAAAAGCTGACTCTTCGTATTCCAAACACACACCACTATATATAGACCCTTATACCCACGAAATGTAGAGAGCTTCCAGAGAAAATTTTGTGAGAGAAACCCTAGAGAAAAATAAGATTGCCTCATCCCCAATCTTCACGAAGAGACTCTTCAAATTCCTCCACTCTCTTGACCAAATCCTTCTCTCACCACACTCACATCTGTGAGAAGGTATTTTGGTGTTAAGGGAAGCAGTTTGAAAGGAACCAATGATTATTGGTTAATGCTATGGGCTATAGCGGAATCTGGTAAGCTAGAGAAGAAAAAGGTTCAGCGCAACATCGTTGGAGCAAGAAGTTTGGAGGGCTTAGGTACCAGGGTAGATTAGGCTTGGAGGGTCTATTGCTGTTCATGTATCCCAACTACATTTTCTAGTGGATTATTGACCGCTTGGAGGGCGGTGGAGAGGTTTTACGCCGAGGGTTTCGATTTCCTCTTCGATAACACATCGCATGTTTGCATCTCTCTTCTCTTTATCTTTGCCTTTTATTTTTTGTTGTGGATGTGATTATAATTGGCTTAGATTCTTTATCAATTCTGTGTTTGGCTTATTTTCATGTTTCGTACATTAATTGTTTGATAATAAGCTTGAATTGGTAATTTGTAATTTGGGGCCTAAACATTCAAGAGTGTTTTACACACCTACTCGTGCTCCTTCGCTTGCAAGTCACATATAGCATCACATAGATAACTTCTCTGTCCTTCAATGCATCAAATCTAAATAGTAGTGATTAGCAGCTTCTATTAGCCGTTAACCTTCTTTTGGTGTCCAATCAAAATCTTTTATTCTTAATTGACATAACAAGAATCTATCGGCCTATGCTATGAAAGGCTTCATCAAGAGCGTCAATTATGGAAATATTTCAATAGAGAAGTTATTACTAAACTGGACAAATTAGAAGTTAAAGTGCAGGTTGGCTTGAAAAAGTGTTATGATCACTGGGATGGTGATACTCATAATATCATCACATGGTTTCTCAATACATGCGTTCCCTCCATTCGAATATTGCTTCGATGGTGTTCTTATATTTGCACCCGCTTCCAGGAGGTCTTCCACCTATATAAGATATGCAACATTGAGCACATTTTCAAATGGTTTAAAATACAATTTCAAAAGGATAATTATGTTGATTTTGCTACCTGTAAAAGGTTATATATGAAAATAGAAACACCTATACTAGTCATAATTAACGAACATTCCTACTGTCGTTTTACCGAAGCAGGAACAAGGTGCTGAAGTGGCTGGTGAAAAGAGGCAAGAGTGATGGACTACAAGTCAAAATCTTCCCATTGTATCTGGGATTGACATGCGATTTTTGTTTTAAAATGTGTGATTAATAAGGAAGTAAAATTTTCCTCATAAAAACAGGACCCAACCCTCACACAAGAGACTGATAGATGCATTTCATCAACAACAAAAAAAAGAAAAATGAAAAATGAAGTAAAAAAGAGAATGTGAGATGCATGCCTAGACCTTCAAAATGGATCTGGTCGATCATGTTTAGATTCAATTCGGTTGGGTGTGGGTTGGAACATGTTGTCCTAAATGGGTTGTAAAACTTTAACGCTTACCTAGACTTTTAAGAATCAATACAAAAGAACAAATAATACATAAATTTTTTATATTACACAATCAGATTTACTAATCTTGACATCATCACAAAATAAATAAAAAATAATAATCCAAAGAGACTCTTTGGGCTTTTTTTTGGGGCAAAAAGCACCATCTTATGGGTATGGGCTGAACTTGGGCTTTATACCAGTGGTGGATGGGGTCAGTCTTTTTTTTTGGGGGTTTTCAACCGGTTGCTAACAGGCTTAACATAGATGAATCAATTAAGATACGATAATGACACCATCTACTTTGTAAAACAACCAACCTGATCACCCCCCACAATAAGGTGATACTATTACTCTCTAATTCCACATTCAAGTGGATTCTATTAATTAAATCCATAGTAAGGTTTATAATAAATGTGAGAGGATGTAGCATCATGTCACTGTATTCAAAGACTACTTAAAAAATTTTCTCTAAAGCATTGGGTTGGGAAAACTTTGTCGGTTTGGTGGGTTTGTTTTTTGTACTTTTTTTCCCCTCTCTCTGTTGTTTTCAATTTCAATTTTAAGATTCTATCCTCTTCCTACAAGGGAGGGCCCCAAGGCTAAAGCCATCAAATCCTTTGCAACACTATCTATTGCTAAGATTTCAATTTTTATTCTATGGAAGACAAGAAATACATTACTTCTTTGATAAAAAATAAACTTTACTTCTAGTGTGGAATAATTTTTATCCCACCCCAAGGAAACCAGAAAATAACAAAATTTGTTTTTCCTTCTTCCACAATAAAATCTAATTAGCTTTCCAAGTTATAATAGTAAATTGAGGCAATTTCTCAACAATCTCTGCCTTGACATAAATTCCATAACTATCTTCTTTCCTTTTATGATAGCTACACCTACACCTCAATCAAAGCAAAATTTTCTTGGAGGTAAAAATCATAGCTTCTTAAATAATGCCTTAATCCATACTTGTGCATGGCTGGATTACAAACTTGTACTAAACATAATCTTCTCTCAAATTCCACTAGGACCCACCAATTCAATCATGGTGTAGACATTTCATTTTGCAACTTCCATTTAACTTCACTTGCATTGCATATCACATCACACAAGAGAATTGTAATTTCACCACATGATTTGTAATTGAATTGTATAATATAAATATTAAAGTCATAACGATCAAAATAATAGTTAACGACCCTTAATTAGACGACTAGATTAAAAGATACCAAGAAAATAAGTTTTAACGGTACGATGCACTTGCATGAATCAAGTCACGACCATATGTGATTATGATTTCTTAATTCTAATTGGCCTATATTTAGTTTGATTTGAATTTAATGAGGTTTCATAATAGTATTGGCTAAGAATATAGTTTATGGTAAGGTTGCATGCACTCGATTTAATTTGGTGACAAAGTATTATTTAATTCCTGACAAAATTGATAATAATTAATTAATTGAACTTTTTAAAATTAATTTACAAATCTTGAGGACCAAGAAAGTTTACGAGAAGGGTTGAAATTCGGAAGGTAAAAGATCAAGATTATAAAAAAATGAAAAAGGAAAATATCTAGGAGAGTCTAAGATCAAGTGTCGATTAGCACTCGGACCAAAACCCCCAAATTTCCATCCTTTTTTGCTCTAGCTTACTCCCCACTCAATTTGAACTTAATACCAACATTTTTCACTCAAAAAACCTTCTACATTATCTAGAGACTCATACCTAACCCCTAGCATGCTGCATAGATTCCCCTCTTCATCAACAGTTCAAAGCACACCAAATCCCAAATCCTGAACCTAGAATATTAGGGAAAATTGAAAATTCTTCTCTCTCTCCCTTTGTCCCTATTTTCTAGAGTTAGTAGTAGGAAGGTGCTTTTGGTGTCTTTGACCTCCTGGTCTCAATTCACTAGAAGTGATAGTTTGGAATTCCTGGTCTCTAACTACCAACTTCATATTCATGAATCCCCCTTTAGAGAAGTTTTCTTGCTTGGAGTGCTTAGGAGTGTTGGTACATGTAAGTAAGGTTTTTAAACTTTTCTTTTCATTATGCCCTATTTCTTTTCAATTCAAGCATGTTTTATTTTTATTTCATCACATGTTCTTGTTTGTTTAGCATTTTAGATTTAGGTTGTTCTAAACTTAGATCAATGGTTAGTAAATTATGTCTTTTCTTGCTTTTCAATATGTAAATTGTAATTAGGAAACAAAACTATGTAATTTTGTTTTAAATTGTATCTAAGACCAAAGACATATAATTTCACGGTTATTATCAAGAGATGTTCTGTTTCAATTTATCAACAAGATGCACTTTTCAATTTTTTTTTTCAATTAAATAAGTGGCAACTCCATTGTAAAACCCTTGATCTAGGAGGGATGATAACATCAATAGATCCTCCAATGTCACTTAAGAGGCACCAACACAACTTCACCAATTCGCATGGGTTAGGCCAAACCTTGATCTGAAAGGTTAGGCCAAAGGCGCAGTCTCTTACACATGGTCCTAGATGTCTCATCCATATTTATTCACACAGGAAATCATCCAATAAATCAATCAAGCTCTGATACTTGTTAGGATTCAATCTACTCTTACATGAATTTAGAAAATCAATTAACAATTTTAATCAATCACTAAAAAATATTATCACTAATATTACCAAGTTAAGATATCAATCACATATATAAACACTAAATATTATGTGGAAATCCCTTCCTCCTTGAAAGGAAAAACTAAATGACAAATTCCAAACAAATCCATTGTTATAAAACAAATTACATTACCTTCTCAAGTTTAATTATGAGTTGAGATCCACACCAAATACAATATATCTACTCTCTAGGAAATAATACAAACTCCTAAGATATTCACTTATCTTGGGATACAACATCTTTCCATTGTTGTAGCACCCCAAAAAACCTATCTAAAGAGAAAATCTTAAAATTTATTTCCATTGTGCATGTCTGGCTAAAAAACAACTCCTTTCTTTTCTTTGCTCTCATGTTGACCCAAGCCTCTTTCTTTTTTCTTGGTTCGCAACATCAATCCAAGCCTCACAAATTCCCCTTGATTTATGCATTACACAAAATGTTTGTAGAAAAAACTCAAACCTTGTTGTCTCTCTTCTTGTGCTACATTCCAAGTGAAATTAACTTTTTTCTCTCTTAGTTTCACGCTCATTTTTGAGACCCTCTCCTCTCTCCACACAGTGGAGGGCCCTTGAGCAAAGCCATCAAATCCTTTAAAATGTCTTCAATTCCAATTCCACGGTAGACAAAAATACATTACTTCTTTGACAAGGAATATACTACATTCCATTCTAAAGAATAGCTTCTTTTGTCCACTACAAGGAAATAAAAACAAAAAACAAAAAACAAAAACAAAAACAAAAACAAAAAAAATTAATCCTTCTTCAACTAGAAAACTCAATTAGCTTTCCAAGTCACAATAGGAATTTGAGGCAATTTCAACAACAAGTGCAATTCATAAAAGTTTAGGGAGTGTAATTGAATTTTAGCCCTGAATTTAATAGTTCTTGAAAGCAATAACACTGTATTTCATTAGTTGAACTAGATGTTTGAATTTATTTGAGAAATTTAGTGTAATGGATTTAAGGTATTTTTCTTCGGAATACATGGGTTGAAGTTGAACATGGTTTTAATGGATTGTCATTTTGTGTGTCAAAAAATGGTGACACCGAATTATGGGAGGGTGAAAACAGGAGCTCGAGCCTTTATACCAAGTTCATATTTGTTAGAGACAGAGATCTCTAGCATAAATTTAATATTCGGTTTTTCCGCGTCCCTCTCTGTAAGATTGAACCGGTGGTCTCATAGGAGCTTCTAGGTTGTTCTATGTTGTCCAAAGTTAGTCTCCGCATAGACTAGCAAATCAAACTTGTTTTTTGTTCCAGCTTGAAAAACATACAATCAAATTTGTTTATCGATGGTGTTGCATATATACTTTTAGAGTAATACAAATTATACTTACAGCTTAAGAGCCTCACCAACACTCTGTAAGCACACTGAGAGAATTTTGAATTCGTTCTATACATGTTGGGTATCACTAGCGGTATGTACATAATCACAAACCCATTAATTTCTAAGTTTAAGTGGGGAGGGGTGATAACCCAAGGCAGTACTCCATTAAGTTACGCTTGGGAGTTACACCGAGGGTCATGCATGCCCACTTTGTGGCGCTCATTTTCAGTTTCGAACGATATTAAATTTAATCTTGTTGTAAGGAAATTTTCTACACCCATTACCAGCACAAGAAAGAATACAATTATGTAACACAATCTGCCTTTAAATTGAAATAGAAGGGATGTAACTCTTTTATTAGGGAACAAATTAAAACATACAACTTTATTTCACATTTTATTTAGAAAAGAAAGGAAAGGATATTACAAACCGAGCATATTGACGATTTCGAAGACAACTACTACAATACCAAACTTCCAACAAATATGAAAATATCACAATGAAGAAATTCAAGTATTCTTGAAGACAAAAGGCCTAAGGAAATTAAAGATAGTTATAACTAGGACCACGACCCCAACAATGGTTGCCATGCCTCTCCAAACATCCCAGAAATATACATTTCTTCAAGGATGCCATATTTTGGTTCCAAGGGCTGTCGTAGAGCTTATTAAGATCATCAGCGATATGACGGTAACATGATTTTGTTTCAATAATTTCAAGGCAAAGGTTGTTAACCATACGAGCAACTCCACGTCTTCTTCACTGTTGATAAGACAATCCAATAGTAAAATATAATTGCATATGTAAACTTCAAATGGATAATGACACAGCTCTAGGGCCATGAGATTTCAGAAAAGTTCTTCGGTTCCGTCCTCTACCACAAACTGTGGGACCACCAAGCGAGTTTGCGAACATTTGATTTGAAGGACAAAAAGATTTTGAAGCAATGCTTGAGACATGAGCTATTGATGGTTGGACAAATTTCCCTGGGTTTCTTGAGTTGTATGTCTAGTAAATGTCTTTTTTCCTCAAATGGATATGGTCCAAATTGCTTTTCATCGGGCTTTTGGAATATCAGTCTTGCCAATCTCTAGGCAAGGCGCTCAAATTAAGATCGGCAGACCAACTTTAATGGGTTTCCACCAACAAAAGACTGCTGAATTATATATGAAAGCTCAGATTTGTGTAAAAATATAAGAGCTTGTTTAGACCCCCAAATAAAAATTACGACTAAATTGCTTTTACTCTAACTTAAGCTAAGTGTAGAATAAGAGTAAATGAGCGCAAACAACCGATAATACTACCCTAAGCCATATTCATTCATTTTCAACAATAAAATAAGAGCTTAAAGAGTAGGAAAAAGAGATGCAAACACAAGATAATATCGAGACATGTTATCGAAGAGGAAATCGAAGAACTCGGCGAAAAACTTTTTTGCGACCCTCCAAATTGAAATCAATCCACTAGAAAATAAAGTTAGAGTACATGAATAACCAAAGACCCTCTAAGCCTAGTCTACCCCATGTACTTGAGCCCTCCAAGCTCCTGCTACCAACTGGTTTCTTGAAACCTTGTCTTCTCTAGCTTTTTAGATCCCACAATTCAGCCTGATTGCATCTTCCAATGAATGGCTCATTCCAATGCTTCTCAGTAGCACCAAAATCTCACTTTACACTTAGAATGGGTGTGGTAAGTGTTTGGGCTATCAACCTCTCAAGAATATAGAAATGGAGAGGTAGGAGTTGAGGAAAATCACAAGAAAATGTGTAGATGATTGTGGGTATAACAATCTCTAACTCTCAAGTATATTTTTTAGGGTTTTTTTTCTCTAAAAAGTACTCCTTAATTACAATTTGTGGATAATGAGTGAGTAATGACTTGGTAAAGCAAAACACAACTTTTTGCCAAACAAAAAGTTTCATCAGTACTTCGCGGGATGGCTTTACTGGTGAGACACTCACGAAAACCTCCAAGCTAGTATGACTCTTCATCTTCCAGTCATGTGCTCTACACATGGCTCTTTCGCGGGTAAGCCTCTTCGTGAAATCCACTTATTCATCCTTTTAAACTTAAGTCTTCACACTCTCTCATACTCATCCCTTACAATTAAAAACTCACATATATACAAGGAAATATGATTGAAGAAATTACAATCAAATTTGGCACGGAATTAAAGCCAATATAAAATAGTTGTAAATTACAACTTTACAATATATATTCACCTATTAAAACTTTTTATTAGATATTGTTAATGCTCATTTTGAAAGCCCAGTAGAAGGAAGGAGCCCAGCAATATGGGCAGAAAAGAGTTACTAAGTGGATAGAAAAACCATTAAACCCAAGCAAAAGGAATAATGGATCATAGACTCATAAAATAAACAAATGGGTCTTGAGGAAGCAAACGGGCCTAAAGTAGCCCAGGGAGACAGAAGTAGCAAACTCATGGGCAGTATATGATGTAGAAAAGTGAGAATGGGCCACAGCAAGTTTGAAGCAATGCAAGTAAAAGAAAGTAAGGGGCTGATGGAAAGTCCATAAGCCCTAAGGATGAAGGATAAGGTAATTGGGCCAGGGAAGCCCAAATGAGTTAGTAAAAGCCCATGGGAACGCAAAATTAGAAAAAGGGCTGAGGACGCCCAAAGAAAGAAAATGGGCTAAGGATACCCAAGAGGAAATAAAGGGGACACAGGAACCCGCAAGCAATGTAATAAAAAGCCCAATGATCATACTGAGTCATGGAGAGAAGAATAAGCAGCAGGCCTAAAGAGGCCCAGCAAGCTTGGGTTAAATGACATCACAGTAGGAATGACAGAGTGGTACAGTAGGAAATGGTAGCAAGACTGCAGAAATGAGTAAAAGAGTGGGCTGAAGGAAGAAGAGCCTGCAATCAAGCAAAGCCTAGCCCCCAAAGGGAGCATGCCATAAAGAATGGAAAATCAGAAAACAGCTCACGCCATAAGAAGTCAAGGATGGGTGGCAAAATGTGCAGACGAGCCTCCAGACCACGGCAAACGCATGAGCAGCATACAGGTTTTGGACATACACAGAAGTGAAGCACTCGCAAGCCCAAACATCACCAGCCTGTATCCAGCCAATACAGGAAGTGGTGGATTATGGGTCAAAGGTAAGAGCGCATGGTCTGGAGGTGAGGAGAGAGGAAAACCTATTCTAGGGTTCCTACTCAGGCTCTTTTAAGGGAAATGTCTTTCTGGGATGATATACCGCCCAAAAGATGCAAGGATTAGTTGGAACCACTAGGTACATGCCATGAGAGATAGTGAGAGAGAGAGCACCCATACCGTAGCAGGTAAAAGTGCCACGGCAAACAAAAAAACAAAATAGTCTTCTTTGTCTGGTGATGGGGAGTGACACAACTAGCACAAGTAAGTGGTAGTGGCTGGGCGACTGACAAACCAGTAGTGGTCGGCAAGGACACCAAGACCAGACAAATGTAGTTAAAGGCTAAAATAGTAAAAACCAGTCACGACAGGCATTATATAAAAGACTCTTGCCATGCACAGTGGGGGGATCACGATCATAGTAATAGTAACCTCCACGAGAGAATCACAACATAAAAGTAAGCACTGAGAAAAGAAGAGAGAAAAAGAAAAAGGAATTAGAAATAATGAAAGAAAATAGAGTGCATAGAACGGCAGACATGTACTAATAAGTTGATCCCCTCTCTCCCTCTAAAGCCCTGCTCTTTGTCAAAGGCAAAGGATTCTTTTGGGCATAGGCCATTCAGGCCCGTTCCCTTAAAGCAATTAATTTCTTTATTGGGAAGATTATTCACATTGAGGAAATGGTTCTCTTCTTGGTTTCAATTCTGTAACATAACTTGGCACGACAAACTAATATTTCCCTCTTTAATTCAATAAACTCATTACTATTTCTTCCCCACTTATTTCTGCTATTTTTATGTACAAGGCACTTCCTATCACTACCCTTTATTTATTTTGTCTAAATAGCAAGCGTATTTCTTTTGCTATCTTTAAGTTGCATACCTTGCCAATTTGACTTAACTCATAAAATAATAGATTTACAAGATAACATTGAGAGAGATATCACTTGTGTCACTTAAATATTGTTTAGGAATTCACAAAATCACAAGTAAATTATACTTATAGGGTGGAAATAGTAATGAATAAATCAATATTAAGACAAAATGAAAAAAAAAAAAAAAAAAAAAAAGGAAAAATTTCATCCTTTGAATAATTTTTTTTTCTTTTTTTGATAGACAATGGAAAAACTTCTATTTTTTGGCGAAATACAAAAAGTGTAAAGTTGAATTTATTTAACTATGTGTTGGCTTTATTCCGTGCCAAATTTGATTGTAATTTAGCATTTAGAAACCCTGTATTTAGGAGGGAATAATGTAAGGATTGTGTGTGAGAGAGTGTGAAGATTTGTTCAAAAGTGTGCAATAAGAAGGTGACTCGCAAGTGGTTACTTGCCAAAATAAAGTACAAGTGTGAAACATGCAGGAAGATGAAAAGTCAGGCTAGCTAGATCACTACAGGACAAAAAGTACAATCTGGCCTAGTCTAGTAACTGGCAACTAGAACTCGTGACTCATCCCAGTAACGAGTGACTCACCAGTGCACCTTGTTTTGCTGAAATGTGACTTTTCATATTCCATCTCATATCTTACTATAAATATCCTAATACCCATGAAATGTAGAGAGCTTCTAAAGAGAATTTTTAGAGAGAAACCCCAGAGAAAAACAAGATTGATTTATCTATAATCTTATACACTTGATTCTCCAAATTTCTCTACTCTCACACTCTCCATTGTCATACCCATGAAAGGATCATAAACCAAATCCTTACCTCACCAAATTCAGAGTAGTGAGAAGGTTCTTGGTGTTTGGGAAGCAGTTCAAGAGAGAACCAATTCATATTAGTTGATGCAATAGGCTAATTGCAGGATCTGGAAAGCTAGAGAAGACACGATTCAACATAACCTTGTTGGAGCAAGAAGCTTGGAGAGCTTAGGTGCATTGGGTAGATTAGGTTTGAAGGGTCTATTACTATTCACATATCCCAACTGATTTTCTAGTGGATCATTTACCACTTGGAGGGTGGCGGAGAAGTTTTTCGCCGAGTTCTTTGGTTTCCTCTTCAATAACACTTGCCGATGTTATCTTGTATTTGCATCTCTCTTTCCCTTTCTCTTAACTTTTAATTTCTGCTAGTTGTGATTAATTAATGGCTTAGAGTAGTTTGCTAATGTGGTTATTGCTTATATTTCATATTTCGCACATATATTGTTTGAATATAAGCTGGTATTAGAAAATTTGTTTTTGGAGGTTTAAACATTCACAAGTGTTTTATACACCAAGTGAATTTTCAAAAAGATCACTTGGGATTTGATTCAATTTCAAATGGACCACTTGTACTTTCAATTTAAAGTTGTTGATCTCTCAGTGTATGGTGACCACTTTAATTTAATAATTTTTTAAAAAAATATTAATTAAAAAACAAAAAAAAAAACTTGTTTGGTAAATAAGAAAACTAAGGGAAAGTAAACAAATAAATTTTGAATTCTAATACAATAATTTTTTTTTTTTTTTTTATTGCTAAGAGCCTAGGATGCTATAATTGAATCTTGGTAGAAACATTACAAGAGATTGCCAATCAAGAAAATTTATATCCCCTCAAAAGTTTCAAATAAAAGAACTTTAGACTAAAATAGGTTGTTGATCCTATGTCTCTTACTTGAACTTTGACAGTTTAGGTCAATCCAGAATAACTCGTATTTTTTTTTTCACATAAAAACAGAGAAAAAAAAAACTCAATCGTACTTTATAAGAAAATATATTTAGAATCCGATAATCAATTCTGATGGTCTATTACTTTGATAATTAATTTCACAAAAGAAGGAAAAAAAATACTTATACATGTTATACATGAAACTTAAAAAAAGAGAGATTAATATCACCTCTAAAAGTAAGTGTGCTCTTGAATTAGCTTCTTTGTTGAAAGCATGCAAAATTATAGTTGTACTTACAAAATAGTTTGGAAAGCATATTAAGTGCATTCAAGAGCATTATTAGATCGAAAAATTTTAATACATTTGGAAAATTTAGTTTCAACCATTTTTGCAAAATTAAAATATACTTGCAATAATTTAGAATGATGTTTCATATGAGAAATCCAGCTATAATGGAAATAATCATCAACAAAGACAACAAAATATCGAGATCTACCAATACTAGAGACAGAGGAAGGCCCCCAGACATCAGAATGAATTAGGTCAAAGATATTAGTGGACATTGATTCATTAGTATTGAAAGGTAAAATTGGTTGTTTTCCTAACTGGCATGAAACATAATCAAAATTTTTGTTGACACTAAACCTAACAAACCTCTAGAAGGCAAGTGTTGTACCTGAGAGGAAGATGTGTGACCAAGTCAGGCATGTCAAAGTGTAAAGGAAGGAATATAAGAAACTGCAGTAGCAACGGAAACAAGAACAACAAGTGGAAGAAGAAAGTTGTCAATAGGAAACATATGCCCAACTCTAGGACCGATCCCATGCTCCTGTCCTGTCCTCGGATCCTACACAATACATCTAGAATAATCAAAGGTAATGCGATAACTTACTTAGCTAATTGTCCCAAAAAAAATAAATTGTAAGAAATGTTAGGAACATTAAAAACCCTAGGAACCGAGGTTGGAGGTTGAGATAGAACCTATATTATGACCAAACATTGTGGAACCATTTGCTATGTGAATATTAAGAGGGTGTGGTACAGGATCAAGTTGAGAAAATAAGGATGAGTGAGGTGTCATGTGGTTGCAACAAGAAAAATCCATAAGCCAAGAGGAAGGAGACATACTAGATTAAATTGAGAGAGAAGAGGAATAAGATGCATTACCAACCATAGAATGGCATTAGCGATGATATTTTGAAGATCAACTATGGAAATGGTGATAGTAGATCTACAAGACTTAGACTATGCAGAGGAGCCATTGGTTGGATACTCTCAATGATAGCAATAGTAACAGCAAAATGGAAACATCTGATTTGTTGCGATGATAGCAAGTCTCAATAGTATGGCCAAGACGTTTGCAAAATTTGCAAAAATGTTTGCTGGATTGTTGTAATAAGAAGAAGACCTGTCCTTATTCTTCATTTTGGAGCAAAATATGCAAAAATGGATTACAAAATGAAATCTACACGAAAAACTAGGTAAGGAGCACCTGGACTACAAAAAGTCAAACCTGGGAAAAAGTCAACAGTCAACACTAGTTAAAGTCAACAGTCGAAGTCAATGGCAGCTAACGCAACAGATCAACGGATGACATAGGTGTGATGTTGTCAACAATTGATGCGGCACTAACATAAGCAGATGACATCAATGTGATGTAAGCAAGAGACTGTGCACGTGTCGATGACGTCATTTAGGGTTGATGTGGTAGGTGACATGGCAGTATGACATCACAGATGACATCAACAGGCAGCAGAGGAGGCATGTGTAGCGCATGAGGCGCATAGATGACGCTACAGAAAATTCTAGCGGCACGTGACATGTTCAATAAGGTCAATTCTTTGTCGACGATGTAGATCGGAGAAAGACGATCTCAACAATGACAGCAGCAATTGGATCGGAGCAACCCTTGTGGCGCATGAGGCACATGGAAGAATTTTGCTGAAACTTTGACTAGTGCGTGACGGTGTGTGGATGATCAGATGGTGATGATTTTGGTGGCATTGTATAGAGTGGTTGAAAATATACATGATGATATTTCTTATGTTCTAATTGGAGCTTCGATGTGAAAGATTTGACGGGGGCAAAGGTCTTGGTGGTGGAGAGCAAGCTTTTGGCGGTGGAGATTCAACCTTGAGGACCTCTGATGGCAGCGAAGTAGTTAGGAGAGGGCACTGAAAAGGTTTACTAACCGTAGAAGTTGAGGCAGCGGAAAATACCAACAAGGACAAGATTGCAAAACATAAGAAAATTATAGCAATGACTCTAATACCATGTTAGAAATACATAATGAATGTATTATATTTCTCAAGTAATAAAATATACATGGATATCTTTATATAGGAGGCAAAGTATGTAGTACAAGTATGTGTTTTATAAACGTAAACAAGCTGGGCCTAAAGCCCACAGCCTATTACACGTTAACAGAAATAAAATATTTTTGGAGCTTGCGTAGATGCAAGTTCTGATCGCAAGATTCATTAACATAGCATATAACTTTATTTGCTAAAATACAAACTCACCACACCAGTTTATAGATGTGGAAACATCACAAACTTACAACAAAACATTTGCCAAGCTAGAAGCAAAGCATTATTACAAAGTTCAGAATGTATCTAAATAAGTAGAAGCAAAGCACCAAGTCTTCAACAAACACTGAAGCACGCAGATGTTCAAGTGTGAAAGACAAAAGGCCTAAGGAAATTCCAGAAAGCGAAAAAAAGGACCATGATTCCAACAACAATTGTTGTCCCTCTCCAAAAATCTTTGAAATATAGATTTGTAAAGGATGCCATGAGTTTGCTCCAACGGCTGCTATAGTGATCGTTAATCTTTTCACTGAGTTCAAAGTAACAAGAATTACCTTCTACAATTTGCTGGCAAAGGGCGTTGATCAGAATTGCCACTGCCCTATTGTTGCCTAACCAGTTAACGATAACATTTTTCTCAACTAGTAGATCCACATCTGCTGCAATGTTGATAAGATGATCCAACAATACAATATAATTACATACGTAAGCTTCCCATGGATAATGACACTGCTATAAGGCCATGAGATTTCGAACAACACATTCAGTTGCATCCCTTATTATAAAGGATTTAAGTTCCAAGACAGGTTGCATGATCTCCAAGCATTTAAAGCAAGGAAAGCAACTGAAGAGCCATGACATGTTTAAAAATGGACAAATTTTCAGTAAGGCACTCTTTCGAAATTGAATGTCAAGTAAGCTTTCATTCTCGAATTGTCCTGCTCTGGACCCTTTAAAATCCACTCCTGCCTCAGACAGCTTGGTTGCACAAGGTACACGTTCAAAAGTACTTCCACATGTTAAATTCTGTGGAAGGAGAAAATATCTTATGAAATTAGTAAAATGTTTGACTATTTTCTTCTTACCGGAGAATATCCTCTTGTAATCAGAATGGTGAACTAAACCGGAACTTTTCCAAAAATGGAAAAAGTATGCATGGACAAGCTTAAGAAAGGAATTATCCTCATTTTGCTGGTCCATAGAAAGGTCACTATACGCAAAATCGTATAATTCCTCCAAAACAAAAAACGGAACTTGATTCTCAAGCAATATCAAGTCCTGCATAATATTATAGCTTCGCAATGGGTTTTCCTTTTCATGGTTGTCTTCTTTTGGGTTTTTCTTTTCTGGTTTATCCTCTTTTGTTTCTTTTTGGCAAGTTATTACACATGCATCCAATAAATTCCATTCACACTTTCGGGAAATGGTAGTCATTGCTGGTGGGCTCAATGGCAGGTTTTTAGTAGTCCTCCACAACTGTTCAATGATAAAAATAGAATCCAAAAGGATCATTTGCATGTGATAGGTTTTAGACCCCTTAACCCAACCAGATTAGCCTAGTTAATTAGCCAAGTAATTAACTTAGTCAAATTATGCAAATCTAGGTTAACACAATCACACAATCATATCAAGTACATAACCACAGGGTAAAAACCTAGGGAGGATTTGACCTAGCTATCCTCAAGGTAAACCTGAATCCACTATGCGAAAGAATCGAAGTTCATACAAAAGGACTTACAAGCTCCCCGCTTGACTTCCTAATGCTACCCACCAGTAGAACTTACTGACACGACCATGTGTAAGCTCTGAATTCACGTACTCCTTTTTTCTTGGATTCTCCACAATATACAAGCACCCTCGCTTGTGTTTCTTTAAGCTTCAATGGCAGCAACCAAGTTGATCATCAAGATATTGATATTATCTCTACCTTGAAAACCCTAAGTTTATGTGAAGGAAAGCTCCTCAATGATCTTACAAGAGATTCACACAAACAGCAAAGTATGAGCAACAAAGACTTAGAGAGGTTTGGGAACAAAACCCTAGATACAAAAGAGGCACTCTCTTCTCTCTCTAAAAAAAAAGTCTCAAAAACGTTTTAGGGTTTCCCTTATATATAGGAGTGTTTTACTTGAACCCCAAGACATTTAAGTAGAGTTTGGGCTGAACTGGAACTCTGCAGAAAAATAAATCTGTACGACTTTCGATCGATCGAGCCTAATTTTCGATCGATCGAGCCAGGCAGATTTAGTCCAATAAATTCTGTAATCACTCAATTCCAATTTTACAAATAAACATGCTTTGAGCAAGTCTAAACAAGACTAACAACTGTTTTGATCATGGTTTGCCAACATTATATATTAGAGTTCTAAATACATTAATTCCTAAATCTTTAGAACCTAACAAACTCCCCCTTTGGCAATCCGTGACAAAACACAAATTCAAAGCTCAAAGTTTACAAATAAAAGCCCTTTACAAAAATAATGCTCATAAACACAAATTCAATCCTAACTACTATCCATCAGTTGCAAGTGTAGACAGCAGCTCAATTGAATCAACCTGTATATTCTTGAAACACAAAACAAAACGCATAAACGCATGTGTGGAAAATACAAGTAAACAAAAATAAATTCTTGATTTCACATAACACAAAATAAAGACATATACCAATGAAGAACTCATAAATATAAATCAATAAGAAGTGAAACAAGAAACAAATATATCAAAATAAATTCTAACTCTCCCCCTAAGTTAGATACATCAAAAAGTTTTTATATTCTCCCCCTAAACAAAACAAATAGGTCATCTATGTCTCCCCCTTTTTGTCATGTATTGACAAAGACTACCTAATTAGAAGGTAGACAGAAAACATACGCAACAGAGTAAGAGAAAATAGAGACAACTCCCCCTATGAAGAGCAGCAACTCCCCCTAAGCACCACAAAGGTTAAAAAAAATTTCTCCCCCTATAAAAATAGGAAAAACAAAACAAGTTTTGGAAAAACAGTTTTAGGGAAAAATAAAGGGGGTGGGGATAAATAAAAAGATACAAACCAAGTTTTAAAAAAAACTAAGTTGAGGATACACATGAAGAAAAGAATATTCTCTCCTTCAATAAAATGCAAACATGGCACTATGTGACCCATAAACAGTTGCATGAGTAGAGAAAATATTTACACGTTGATTATCCATCATATCTCTTAAGAAAAATATTTTCTACAGTTCACACATAAAAAAAGCATATACGAGAAAGTACATAGCTCAAAAATTAATCAATCAATTGTTTGATCAAGTTGAGTACCCAATTTAGCAAAGTGTATGCATGTATGAAAACAATGAGAGATATGACTGCAAAACTGCAAGATGGATACAGATATCAATGCAATACATGTGAATCCTAAACATAAATGATGCATGAAAAAATATGTCATGATGTATACTCTAATGCAGTTGAAACTAAGTTCAATATAAGTTCAAATTCACAAAATTGGCTTGAGCATAAAGTTTCTAATAGAAACCCCAAAAAAAATTTTGAAAACCACTTGAATGTTTTGAAATAAATTGATGACTTGACCATTACACATGAGAGAGAACAAATAAGAATGATCAATTGCATTAAAACAACAAGCCAATTCCATTAATTTTAACTCAATTGAACAAAATCCCCAATTCGAGTTCAATACAAGCCCTAGAATTTTTAATTTCTCAAACTTTAAACATAGTTTGCATTAAGATCAAGGAACTTTTAATCTTGGATGGCCACAACAAGATCACACACAATAAAATGTACCAAGTTTAACAAAGAGTAACTTGTGTAGTGTGTGCAACTAGCAAAAGCTTGAGTACATGTGAGGTGATATGTGAATAGAATTCAAACACAAAGTCTACAAAATTCATCACATAGAATTTAAAAGAGACTATCACCTAAAGAGTTACATCATATAACTTCCACATCTCTTAAATCATAAACTTGCAATCATGTAAGTTTCTTGAATTTTGCCTCATAATATACACACCAATTTTAATTATGTGATTTGGTATCAAGCCTAATAGTACACACCAATTTTAAGCATTAAGCAATTAAACCGAGGCTACACCTTAAGTTCTTTTTGTGCATGTGCTATACTTTCTCGAGCACAAAATCTTAAGATATACACTAAGGTGTTCATGATTGGCTTGTGAATAGTGGTGAAATGGTTATTTATGCCTTTCTTAAAAGGATCAAGTCCGACAGTCAAAGGCATGTGACTTCAAGATCAAGACAAAGTGATCAAAAACTATAAACATCTTTCCCACACAACATACACTACAAAACTTCAACTAGTGCAATAAATAAACTCACCCAAGCTAAATAAGATACATTAACTTGCTGAAAGTTCAAATTGGGTATGAAACACCCTTGAACGTTTTGACCCCAAATTACAAATTAACAATTCAAGCTTATTATCAAACAATTAATGTACGGAATATGAACATAAGCCAATCACAGAATTGATAACTAATCTAAGCCAAATATAAACACATCCACAACAGTAAATATAAGGCAAAGATAAAGGGAAGGAAGATGCAAACACACGGACAACACACGATGTGTTATCGAAGAGGAAACCGAAGCTCACGGCGTAAAACCTCTCCGCCGCCCTCCAAGCGGTCAATAATCCACTAGAAAATGTAGTTGGGATACATGAACAGCAATAGACCCTCCAAGCCTAATCTACCCGATGTACCTAAGCCCTCCAAGTTTCTTGCTCCAACGAGGTTACATCGAACCTTTTTCTTTTCTAACTTACCGAATTCCGCTATAGCCCATAGTATCAACCAATATAGATTAGTTCCTTCCTAACTGCTTCTCAACAGTACCAAATAAACATTCTCACGGATATGGGTATGGTGAGAAAAGGATTTGGTCAAAAACCTCTCAAGGATGTGACAATGGAGAGGAAGAGAGTAGAGGAATTTGTAGAGTCTCTAAGGTAAAGATTGGGGATGAGGCAATCTTATTTTTCTCTAAGGTTTCTCTCACAAAATTCTCTCTGGAAGCTCTATCAATATGGTGGATATAAGGGTATATATATAGTAGGGTGAGAAGGGAATGCAAAACGTCAGTTTTTACCGAATAGGGCATTTTGGCGACTTGACCTCATGACTGGGTTAAGTCGCAAGTTCAAGCCGCGAGCTAATGGTCTGGCTAGCCTGGGACTTTTGTCCTGTAGTGCGACAGCTGGCGCGACTCTTCAGCTTCTGGTATGCTTGGTACGTGTGCAAACATTTGGCGACTTGCAAGCCACGACTCACCTGCGAGATCCAGTCGCGAGGCTCTGTTCTTCTTGCACACTCTTAAACTTTTCTTCACATCTTCTCACACACTACCCTTACAATTTTTCCACCTAAATACAGGGTTACTAAGTGCTAAATTACAAGCAAATTAGTCACGGAATAAAGCCAATAAGATGGTTGATTAAATTCAACCTTACAATCTCCCCCTTTGGCTATTCTGTGACAAAACCCTACAACAGATTCTAGACTTAAAACGTGAGTTGGGAACAGTTGAACAATACTCACTCACACCTTACTCTAGATTCTGTAAAGCTCTTGAACATATGAATAAGTAACTCCTGAAACACAATAACATAGCAATATCATTGTATGTAGAAAAAACTTGATATACATATGGAGCAAAAGAAACATTATCAAGCAGAAATGAACTTAAGCATTTAAAGCAATAATTCATGGCAAGATCAAACTAGTAGTCACTTAAGCAAAAGTGATTACTATGTTCATTCACCTAAGGAATGAACATCCGAACATGCAAAGTGATAAGCTCAATTGAAGAGTATCATTTGCAAGTCCAATACTCAACCAATGCATACAAATATATATGCATCTAGGAACAATCCTACAAGGGCACAGGAGTGTTGTACTTAAGATAATGCAAAGCACTAACAAGTACAAAAGCACAATGCACAAAAGGCTGCATAAGCAAAGTATTGCAAATACATGGGACAAACCATAAAAGCCTACAAATATGCATAAGTGCATGCAAACAAACCCTTAAAGCTTACAAAAGCAACATGGGTACAAACATTATAAAGTACTTCCCTATCATATCACTCCCCCTATCATGAATCATAGGAGCTGTGATGAACTTGGAACATATATACCTGTAACCTGAAACACTTGCACAAAACACATTAGACCCTCAAGGCAAAGCAAGTAATAATGGACAAGTATAATGTAACAAGTAAATTGTGATCAAGTAAACATGATGTGAAACATGTGAGCAACTTGATCAAACACCAAACACCTAGAAAAAGTTTTCTTATTAACACAATGTCTTCTTTCCCTTGGTATATGCATCTTCCCTATGGAATATCTCTCCCCCTACAAATGTGCATGAGAAATAGAATTTCTCCCCCTAAGGATGTGCACAAGAGTCATATAAAAATGACAAAACTCTCCAGTATACTCTCTAGAATATACTCTCTCCCTTTTTGTCAAGAATAGACAAAGGGTCAAGGAGAAACAAGGGTAAGATATGAAGGTATGAACAATGATAATGATGCATGAGGGGTGCAATGATGCATGAGAAAATGAAGCTCAAACCTAAGACGAAACAAAATGCTACAAAGCATAAGGTAAACATGACATGCTAGGATGAAGAACCAATGCATGACAAGGGTAGCAAAGGTGTGTGCAAGAAGTGGCAAGTGCAATGCATGACCAATGCATGGAAAATGTACATGTGGGGCAAGGTGTGTTAAATACACAACCAATGAACCAAACATATTTCTAATGAGGAAACATGAGAAACCCCAAAGTTTGGTACTCATCAGAGTCCAAATAAGTGAGAAAATGCCTAAGAGGCATTTTATCAAACACCTAGCGTGCACACTATGAACAACAATGTAAAATAATGCATGAACATTATGAAATCCACCCGAAATACATGCTCCTTTTGCCACAAGGGGCCAACATCCAAAGCAAATCATCAAAAGAAACCAATCTCATACAAAAAATTTGATAAAAATTAAGTTTTTCCAACCCCCATGATGAAAATCCCAACTAAGAACACAAAACTCTCCAAAACATAATCTAAGGATTAAAATCAGTGAAAAGAGTATATAATTGCCTTAGAGATGTTAAAGGAATGAAAAACCATTCAAATTGATTGGGTTTTGATGTAAAAATATTGAAAGAGGGGTTTTATAGAGGACAGGAGAGGTTTAAAACAATTTCCCACGAAAATGCCCTTAAAAAAAGGTGCTTCTAGGGGTTTGGCAACTAGGCGAGTCGTGAACAAGTCGCCAGTAAGCTGCGAAACCAGTCTGTGTGAACTCGCGACTGGGCAAGTCGTCAAAATGAGTCGCGAAAACTCGCAGCTTGGTTTGGCTGATTGCAAGTCACCAAACTGAGTGGCCAAAAATTCTGACACTTGTTTTTCAACCCAGAACATGTTTAAACACTGAAAAACAATGTATGCACTAAACATGAACACAAAGAGTGATAAAAATCACTTCCAAAAGCATATCAAATGATCAAAAACCTTTTTGGATTGATCCATATAAAGTTGAGCACACACATATCACATTTAAACAAGTACAATCGAACAAATGAATAAGGCATTCAGTGAACATTAGGCATGTGTGTATCAAGTGTGGAATAGTTCTTAGTCTAGAATGAAACTTCAATGATCAATTCAATCAAGTCATACACAACTAGTACTAAGACAAGTGGTCTATCTCAATTATAGAAATGAACATATATGACCTTCCACAAGAAAATGATTACATATCTTTGAAGCTTTTCATTTGGCTTCTTTACAACTCATAACATTTGATCATTTTGACTCAATACATCTCATTTTGAGATCGATGCCTGAAATTTTTGATATTTCAATTTGATGAACAAGCCTTTGGCTTTTTGGGCAACATACAATTTCATAAAAGTCGCTTTCCCTTTTTCCTAATCAAATACTAGTATGTGCGACAGACTTTTGCAGCTCAATATCTCTTTTCATTTAGAGATTTATATTTGGTGAGCTATTTTAAGCAAAAACAAAAATAAATGGTGGGAAGATATATAGGTACAAGTCTATGTATGTATCAAAACCAACATCACTATTGACTAATCATTCATGACAAGCTTGAAGATCGATTTACAATAATCACACAAAGATGTCAAGATTTTTCCCACAAAGATATAAGTGCATAAAGAACAAGCTAAGCTCGTAAAACAAAACCATTAGTACAAAGGTACAAGGCAAAACTCACATGTGATATGTGCTCAAACATATACGATCAAACTTTTTGAATTTTTCACTTTTTATGTGGTTTTGGATATTTACTCACACAAAACTAAAACAAAAAGGTAAGATCAAAACAAAAACAATGCATACAAATAAATGCAAGATGCACAAATGCATGAAGATATGGCATCTAATGCATGAAGGGTCATACAAAGATTGAAAGAATTAGATCAATGACCAAAAGAGTAAAAGCTCAACCATAGGAACCTTTCCTCATCCAAACAAAACGATTGTTTGGAATGAGTGCCTCATTAGAAGTGAGACGAGGGTTGGAAGAATGAGAACCGAAGATGCACATAGTCAAGGAGTTAGGAGCATTAAACATTTTCTTTAACAACATACTATTTTCACTCAAAACCGGTTTACTCTGTTTAGCAAAACTTTCAAAAAGCTCAAGTTTCTCTTTTCTTTTGATTCTTTTAAAAACTTGAAACTGATAGCAATGAGGTCTAAGATGACCAAGGGCACCACAATGGTGACAAACAATGTGTTTAGGTCCACTAGGCTTTTTAGGAAGGGATCTATCAACATGAGTTTGTTCTCTCTTCAACTTATGACATTGAGGTCTTATATGACCGATCACACCACAATGGTGGCATGTTGGAACAAACTTAGATCCATTCAAAACCTTAGGTTGAGACCTAAACGAAGGCTTTGACTTAGGAGCCTTTTTCTCCACTTTTTGATTTCTTTTGTGTGGAGGAATGTACACCGATTTGTCTTTAGAAGTAGAACTCACAATAGGGACAAAATCGGGTACCACAACATGATTGCAACATATATTATCTTCCTTTTTAACAACAGGTTAAGCAATCAAACACATGGCATGCATCTTAAGAGATTCATTTTCACATTTAAGATTATCAACAAGTTTGTTAGACAAAACAAGTTTAGCATCCAAGTCCATATTTAAACATTCAAACTCTTTCATCTTTTCAAGAGAATTTTCAGCAAGCTTCTTATATTTTTCAATCAATTTATTGGATTCATTGAGCTTAGCAATCAATTCATCCTTTTCATAAATGAACTTGCTCAAATTCTTTTGAAACTTCTTAGCTTCTTTCTTCAAGAGTTTGTCAACAACACCCACAAATTCAAGTAACATGTCATCACAATTATGAGGATTAATACTCATAGAGACATTTTCACAAACGCATGGCATGTTACAATCAACAATATCCATAGAAGCATACAAAGCATTATCCATGGCAGAACACATAAGGGGTCAAGGATCACACTTAGGTATTTAAACCACAATAAGTGTACCCGCTCTGATACCAATTGAAAGTTCAAATTGGGTATGAAACACCCTTAAACGTTTTGACCCCAAATTACAAATTAACAATTCAATCTTATTATCAAACAATTAATGTACGGAATATAAACGTAAGCTAATCACAGAATTGATAACTAATCTAAGCCAAATATAAACACATCCACAGCAGTAAATATAAGGTAAAGATAAAGGGAAGGAAGATGCAAACACACGGACAACATACGATGTGTTATCAAAGAGGAAACCGAAGCCCTCGGCGTAAAACCTCTCCGCCGCCCTCCAAGCGGTCAACAATCCACTAGAAAATGTAGTTGGGATACATGAACAGCAATAGACCCTCCAAGTCTAAACTACCCGATGTACTTAAGCCCTCCAAGCTTCTTGCTCCAACGAGATTACGCCGAACCTTTTTCTTTTCTAGCTTACCGGATTCCGCTACAGCCCATAGCATCAACCAATATAGATTGGTTCCTTCCTAACTGCTTCCCAACAGCACCAAATAAACCTTCTCACGGATGTGGATATGGTGAGAAAAGAATTTGGTCAAAAGCCTCTCAAGGATGTGACAATGGAGAGGAAGAGAGTAGAGGAATTTGTAGAGTCTCTAAAGTAAAGATTGGGAATGAGGCAATCTTGTTTTTCTCTAGGGTTTCTCTCACAAAATTCTCTCTGGAAGCTCTATCAATATGGTGGATATAAGGGTATATATATAGTGGGGTGAGAAGGGAATGCAAAACGTCAGTTTTTGCTAAACAGGGCATTTTGGCGACTTGACCTCACGACTGGGTTAAGTCGCGAGTTCAAGCCACGAGCTAATAGCCTGACCAGCCTAGGACTTTTGTCCTGTAGTGCAATAGCTGGCGCGACTCTTCAGCTTCTGGCATGCTTGGCACGTGTGCGAACATTTGGTGACTTACAAGCCGCGACTCACCCGCGAGATCTAGTCGCGAGACTCTATTTTTCTTGCACACTCTTGAGCTTTTCTTCACATCTTCTCACACACTACCCTTACAATTTTTCCACCTAAATACATGGTTACTAAGTGCTAAATTACAAGCAAATTGGTCACAGAATAAAGCCAATAAGATGGTTGATTAAATTCAACCTTACACTTGCTATGTAAAGATAATATGGCCAATCCTTCATTATAAATCCAAGATGTGAGATACAAAACACAAAAATCTTTTTGGTTTTAAAAAAAATTTATGACCAAGAACAAAAGGCACACACTGTGCTAAATGATTAAAAATGCAAATGCAATGCATGACAGTGCTTAACTAAGCTATAAAAGGTACACAAACAAGAAATATCAATTTCTTAATTAACTCTTGAGTACATATACAACTAGTACATACTCACACAAAATCAAAAATAGCTTAGCACAAACTATTCAAGTTTTTCCAGAATGTCAAACATGTTCTAAATCAAGAGAGAGATATCATAACTCATGTAATCCTCAAGAAAAATAAAACTAGACACAAAATAAAATATTTTTGTCTTTATGAAATTTTTCAATGTTTTTGGATTTTTAAAAAAAAATAAATAAAAAACAACCTAAAAAACAAAACAACCAAAAAACAAAAACAAGACATGTCCAAAAACAATTGAAAGAATTAAGTCAGGGACAAGTCAGCAACACTCACCTTGGAGAATCTTTTCTCACCCATTTAGCACGAGTTTTCGGCTTTATCGGTGAAAATCCATGTGAAGCAGAGTGTATTTGAGGGATTACATCAATCTTCTGAGAAAGACTAAAATCCTGCAATTTTCTTTCACAAGCCAACAAGTTTAAATTTTTCAAAAGCATATGAAACAATTTATTTGGACTTATGTCAGGAAAAATATCATCACATATCCTAGATTGAAACACAGAATGCTTAAATTTCAATTTATGACAATTAGGACGAATGTGACCACAGACACTACAAAAGTGGCAAACAGGAACAAATTTAGGAACATTAGTATTCCTAACAGCAAATCTAGTCTCAGATTTTGGTTTTTGCCTCAACAAAGAACAGTTTGGTCTAATATAACCAACAACACCACAAAGGTGACAAGTAGGCACAAAAACAGATTTATTATACTCTCTAACAGTAGGTTTAGACTTAGATTTAGAAACTTTAGCGTCTACATCAGAACTTTTACCTTTGTCTAACCTAGCAAAATAAGCTTTTTCTTTATTATTCCTCTTGAAATGAGGGATATAAACTTTCTCAGTTTTAGTCTTAAAAGAAATAGAAACACTTCTATTATCAACAGTAGGCTTGGCACTAGTCAAATTTTCAATTTTAGTTTTAGATTCAACTAACTCTTGTTCCAAGCTTTTCATCTTCTCATCTTGAGAGGAAATTTGATTTCTCAAAAATTCATTCTTTTTATTAGATTCATCCAATCTCACAATCAATTCCTCTTTTTCAAGATTAGCCAATTTTAACTCTTCCTTGAATTTCTTAGAAATTTTCAAAGATTTAGATAATTCCTTACGAAGAGTTTCAAAAGCATCAAAAAAATCAACAGAAACAATAGTGTCCTTTTTATTCAAAGCATCACAAACATGAGCAGAAAGACACTTCAAATTATCTATGATAACAGGGGTCAAGGATCAGCTCTTAGATCAAAAGATCTAAAACAAGAGAGCTACCTATTCTAATACCACTTGATAGGTTTTAGACCCCTTAACCCAACCAGATTGGCCTAGTTAATTAGCCAAGTAATTAACTTAGTCAAATTATGCAAATCTAGGTTAACACAATCACATAATCATATCAAGAACATAAAGCAGCGGAAATATAAGTAACACAATGATATGATCACCCAGAAAACCACACAGTAAAAACCTGGGGAGGATTTGACCTAGCTATTCTCAAGGTAAACCTAAATCTACTATGCGAAAGAATCGAAGTTCATACAAAAGGACTTACAAGCTCCCCGCTTGACTTCCTAATGCTACCCACCAGTAGAACTTTCTGACACGATCACATGCAGGCTCCGAATCCACGGACTCCTTCTTTCTTAGATTCTCCACAAGATACAAGTACTCCCGCTTGTGTTTCTTTAAGCTCCAATGGCAGCAACCAAGTTGATCATCAAGATGTTGATATTATCTCTACCTTGAAAATCCTAAGTTTATGTGAAGGAAAGCTTTTCAATGATCTCACAAGAGATTCACACAAACAGCAAAGTATGAGCAACAAAGACTTAGAGAGGTTTGGGTACAAAACCCTAGATACAAAAGAGGCACTCTCTTCTCTCTCTCAAAAAAAAAAAAAAGTCTCAAAAACGTTTTAGGGTTTCTCTTATATATAGGAGTGTTTTACTTGAACCCCAAGACGTTTAAGTAGAGTTTGGGCTGAACTGGAACTTTGCAAAAAAATAAATCAGCACGACTTTCGATCGATTGAGCCTAATTTTTGATCGATCGAGCCAGGCAGATTTAGTCCAATAAATTCTGCAATCACTCAATTCCAATTTTACAAATAAACATACTTTGAGCAAGTCTAAACAAGACTAACAACTGTTTTGATCATGGTTTGCCAACATTACACATTAGAGTTCTAAATACATTAGTTCCTAAGTCTTTAGAACCTAACACCTTGCCCTTTCCTCTTAGATAATTGGGACACTCCTTCTTGAGATGCCCATGACCATTGCATTCATAACAAACAATGCCCTGAGAAGACTGGGAATCCTTTCCATCTTTCTTCTTAAACTCTTTCCTATCACTTTTGGAGGATGAGAACTTCCCTCTGCTGAATGGTTTCCCACTGATCTTCGTCTTTAGAAATTTTCGAAAGTTCTTTGCAAGGAATGCTACATCCTTTTCCACTCCATCTTCTTCGAAGGAATCATCCATTCTTTCGGTGATGGTTTTAAGAGCAAGAGATTTACTTGTCTTATGAGAAGGTAGTCCAAGCTCATACATTTAAAGAGACCAATGAGCTCTTAGATCTTAATTTCATCCAAATCTTTGCTTTCCTCTATGGCTGTGACTTTTGCTCGAAAGCTCTCCGGTAAGGACCTCAAAATTTTTCTCACCACTTTAGCATCTTCAAAATTTTTCTCGGATATGTGCATATCTTCGGATAAGGTCTAAGGCCCAATATACAAATTTGAGATCCTACCCCATAATAACCCCTCAAAATTCCGATTTTTCCCTCCCATCCGAGGAGAAGAAGCAGAATTTTGACTTGCCCCAAAATTGAGGGTATTGATGTCAAAATATTGGAGTTTACATGTGTGTGGGTATGGTTTTGCATACATCATCATTGCTACTGACGTTTTGGAATCCGCGAAGTGCCATTAATTGCTCCAAGCGATGCTATGTTCCCTTCATCTAACGGCGAAGCGTTAATCCAACGGTCGATATTTTTTTAAGGATTTAGGTGGGATAACTCCCACTCCCTATTTGCCCTTTATATAAAGCCTTTGCAAAAAATCCTTTTTCCCTCACTTTACATATTCTCAAACTCCCCAGCGCTCTCAAGCATTCAAACTTACAAGACCTTTCAAATCGTTGAGCTCATTACCTCCATTTCTTTTGAAATCTTTGAGAGCTTTTCTAAGGATTTCACGAATGACCACATACCTTAGTCTGCGTAAGTTTTGGTTTCTCTGAACATCTTTTTTCTCTTCGGCCAACCTCTTCGGCCTTCAAATTCTTGTCTACCTAGTTGTCATTTATAGTATTTTTCCTTATTATTTGTTTGAAATGGGTATATTTAGGTATCTAGTGGACAGCCCTGCCAAGATAGAGCTCTTTAAGAGAAAATACCATATACCGCAGGAGATTACCCTACGGTATTGTTCCCCAGAAGAAATAGCAACTAACTGAGAGGTGGGAGAAGTCATAATCCCTATGATAGCTTTCATAGAAGGAGGAATGACTCTCCTCATGAGTAATATTACTAGGGACTATCTCTGTAACCATAGGATATGCCATCACCAATGCGCACCTAACCTTTTTAGGATTTTGGGCAGTATTGATGCTCTAAACGAGCACTTAGGCTTGAGGCTCACCTGGCATGATGTGGTTCACCTATATAAGTGTCATAAACAAAAATGGGCGGGATTTTACCTCAAATCCCGATCTGTCATCATTAGGCTCATCTCGTGTCTCTCCAAATCTAACAAGGGGATGAAAGATGACTACCTGATTGCTTCGAGGGCGTGGCATGATGGCCTTCATTGCCCTACCCAAGAAGGAGAACCAAGTGGGATATCATAGATTTAGGTCCCCTAATAATAGAATTAGACTCTTTAGCCTCGGCCTTGTTTTGCTTCTTTTTGTCTTGTTTTTTCGTAACAATGGGTTTCAACTTTTTAATTGTGCTTTATTCTTCTTTGGTGTTAACAGATAGGAGACACGTAGCTCCTCGGATTAGCTTAACCAATGTCGTAGCCCTTAACTACTTGTTGAGATCCAAGATCTTCATAAGCAAAGATGGGCAGCTTCGCGCCATCCATTTGATCTTGGACTTTAAACCCATTTCGACGATATTCCAAGAGGTTGGCAACGCCATAAGAGCGGGTGACCAGCGTATAGCCCGAATTGACGTATATCAGCCTAATTTTTTAGCCCCGTACAATCTCCCACCAGTAGCCCATCCGTACTCCCAAGGTGGTCCTCTGGTCATCCAACCAATTCAACAAGTTCCTCTCGAAGCAGCCACAGCCGAAGAAGTGGTCGCCTTTTTAAACTCTTCACTTGAAGAAGAGATTGATCATTTTTATTTCGGAGAGGAAGAAACTCAGGGAGTACGAGTAGTATTGGACTCAGACGCTGAGGAAGAGCCTGACATGCATTCTACAGCTTACACCCCAACTCTTGTTGTCGCCCTTCCAGACGACACTTCAAAAGAAAAAGAATGAGACGACATGGCTCTGAACTGAACACTGGAAGCAAAAGTCTAAGGGACCTTATGAAGGTAAGAAATAAAGGACCCGAAACAAAAGAAACCAGTAAGTCCCAGCCCTCGGCTAACCTTCCTCTTCCACTTCCTCAGCTTCACACTGACCTTGGTTTGATGCCAATCCTCGAGTTGAAGAAGGAGAGGCCAAATGAGATTCTTGAGGAAGGAGAGGTAGGTCCCTCAAAGGGAAATAAACAATAGAAGGTGGTCAAAGTCCAATGAGGTAGAAGGTCCTCATCTGTTGAGAGCCGAGAGGACCTTCTCAGGGTCGACGTGCACCGACCTACTCAACCTATCCAGCCAAACTGGCTATAACTCCTTGATGAAGGCAAGCAGGTTACATTGCTGAGGCCTTAGAGCAGCCTCTTCTTCTACCCAAAGATATGGACGCTTACAAGTGCCTCAAGCAGCCCGAACTTTTTCTATCCCTTAAGAAGGATCTGGCTATGATAAGTGATTTGACCCTTCCATCCAAGTAAACACTTTATCATTTTTACTCATTCTTTTTCTTTGTCTTATATGGGATTCTCCTATTTTTGGTATGTAGATTACCTAATAGGTTTACGTGGCCAAGGAATGGGTCAAGGATGCCCATAACGAGGCTAAGGCACAGGCCTAGTCTCGGTCCGAGGTCGAGAAAGCTTTAGGTAACCTTAGGCAGAATCAAGCTAAACTGTCCAAGTAGTTGAAAGAGGCAATCATGGCTAGGGACAGTGTTGATGCAGGCCTCAAAACTGCAGAGAGGCAAGCCGAAGATCAACACCAGCAATTGCACATGACTGAGATCAACCTAGCTACAGAGAGGCAAATGGTGAAAGATCTCAGGGAAGAATTGCAAAGGACTAGGGATGCAGCTCAGCTGGCTAAGGAGGTTGTTGAAGCTGAAAAACGAGCGTCTTATCAACTGGAGTTGAAGAAACTCAGGTGAGACTTGCCAAGGAGCTTTCTGCGGTCTACAAGGATTACTGTGACATATCTTGGGGTAAGGCCCTTGACGCCACAGGAATCCTGCAGATTCTAGACTGAGGCAACCTGGGAGTATCTACTACCACTCTGAAATCCGTGAACTCCCAGGTTCTGACTCGTCTGCCCCTGAGCGCGCTATAGAAGTATTCGAACAACCTCTTGCCAACCAAACTGTCCTCCCTCTTCCTAAAGCTTCACAAGGTTCAGGCCTGGCAGTTGATCTTGTTAAAGAAATTGAGGGAGTCCATGATAAGGAGAAGAACAAAGCTCTTTCTGAAGCTGAGGATAAATAAGCTGCGTCCAAGGCGAAAGCAGCAAAGGCTATGAGTAAAAAAGCTGATCCTAAAGCCAAGGATGCTGCTAAGACTTAGGCCTGGCATTTAGAGCACTCTTCCCTTGTAATGGCATTCTGCCACTTAGTTTAATGTACTCTTCTTTTGTGATAGTTTTGAGTATAATGTATTTTCTTTCTCTTTGATTTATGAATGTATTTGTTTCTCTATCTCTCTCATCTTTATTTTATACATTTTTAGACTAAATGAATTATCATCACTTTAGCTTCAACAAGAAACAACTTACAATATTACTCCGATGATAATACAAGTAATCTAGCTAAGTACCAAGAAGGTTAACTTTAATAAAAATTAAACAATGAACTTGGTAAAAGCTGAAAAAAGGATATACTTTTCATATTTATCAATACTTGAATAAGTAATCAAGGATTTTATCTTATTCAGATTTATCAAATTGAGAATTCAATCAGAGACTTACACGTTTATGGAGTTGTCATTAAGTGTTTAATTTCGCCTAAGCATTTGGTCCGAAGAGCCCAACATGACTGAGGAGTTGTTTAACACTTATAAAATGTCATAGAGTGTTAACCTTCCCAAATCATCTGGTTCGAGGACTTCAGGCATGATTGGGTTTTAGTTTAAACACTTGTAAAGATGTCATGGAGTGTTAACGTTTCCAAATCATCTGGTCTAAGGACTTCAAGCATGATTGGGTTTTAGTTTAAACACTTAGGAAAGTAGACTAACAGATAGTACAAAGAATTTACAGAATGGAGAAATATGTCAGTGAAGGAAATACTCATTAATAATAATACCTTTTTAAGTTGTTTACATTTCACAGACATGGAATTACATGATCATCTAAATCTTTTAGAAAATATGCTCCAATGTTAGCCCCTGCAATAATACGGTACGGTCCTTTCCAATTGGGTCCTAATTTTCCCCAGGCTGGGTTCTTTGCAGCGCCCACAACTTTCCTTAACACTAGATCGCCAGGCGTTAGTGGTCTCAGCTTCACATTGGCATCATAATCTTGTTTGAGCTTATGTTGGTAATATGCTAATTAGACCATTGCATTTCCCCTTCGCTTTTCAATCAAGTCCAAATTTTTCTTTAGCTGCTCATTATTATCACTCGGACTGAATGAATTGGTTCTTAACGTTGGAAAACCAGTCTCCAAAGAGATAATAGCCTCAACCCCATAAGTCATTGAGAAGGGGGTCTCCCCAATAAATCTCCAAGGCGTAGTCCTATACGTCCAGAGGACATGTGGCAGCTGTTCCACTCACTTGCCCTTCGCATCATCTAGCCTTTTCTTTAATCCATTTACTATGACCTTGTTAACAGCTTCTGCTTGTCCATTCCCCTGGGGATAAGTAGGAGTAGAATACCTGTTCGTAATTCCCATTTCACAGCAATGACTTCTGAATGCTTTGCTATCAAACTGAAGGCCATTATTCGAGATGAGGGTATGAGGAATCCCAAACTGAGTGACAATGTTTCTCCAAACAAATCTCTTGGCATCTACATCTCTAATATTTGCCAAAGGTTCAGCTTCGACCCATTTGGTGAAATAGTCCATGCCGACCAACAGGTATCTCTTGTTTCTTACTGCCCTGGGGAACGGACCCACAATGTCTAAGCCCCATTGAGCGAATGGCTAAGGGTTGGATAACGGATTAAGAATTCCCCCCTGTTAGTGTATGTTTGAAGCGAACCATTGGCATTGATCACATTTTTTCACATATTCTTGGGCCTTCCTTTGCATATTTGGCCACCAGTAGCCTTGGGTGATGGCTCTATGTGCTAAGGATCTTCCTTCAATATGGCTTCCACAAATTCCTTCATGCAGCTCCTCGAGGATTAATTCAGTTGTCTCAGGATGTACACACAATAGATATGGTCCTGAGAAAGAGCGTTTATATAATTTTTGAGTCTCGAACAGCCAAAACCGAGTAGTCTTTCTCCGTACTTTGTCAGCCTCTGACTTTTCTTCAGGTAGAGCGTCTTCCTTTAGGAATAGAACTATAGGATCCATCCAGCTAGACCCTACCCTAACCTGGTGAACTCAGACTGTCCCTCTTCTCATATCTGCGGGTTTGTACAAATCTTCAATGAGGATAACCCGAGGCAAATTCTGGGTCGAGAAGGTCGCCAGTGCGGTCAAGGAATCAGCATGTGTATTTCCACTTCTGGAGATGTGTAGCAAATTGAAAGATTCAAACTCTGATTGTAGGTATCTGACTTGACTCAAGCACTCCTGCATTCTTTCATCTTTCACTTCAAACTCTCCTTTCACCTGGCCAATGACTAACCTTGAGTCTGAAAACATCTCCACTGCCTTTCCGCCCATTTTTTGAACCATGACCTTTCCCATTAGTAGAGCTTCATATTCAACCTCATTATTTATAGCCGAGAAGTCCAACCTTAATGATTTTCCACTCCGAAACCCTTATGATTCGCTGCACCATCCACGTACACTTCCCAAGATAAGGGACCTTGTTGAGAAATCATGCCAACCGATTTTTCATCCATGACCTGTGGTGTTGTTACTTCTTCTAAATGAAGTTCAGTGAACTCGGCCACCAGATCTGCAAGGACCTGGCCTTTGATAGAGGTGCAAGGCATGTATTTAATGTCAAAAGCCCTTAGAACTATACCCCATTTAGCAATCCTCCTCATGTAGTCAGCACTCTGGAGTATGGCTTTAAATGGGAGCTGGGTGAGGATAACAACTGTATGTGCTTGGAAATAATGGGGCAGCTTTTGTGTACCATGTACCATTGCCAGGATGGCTTTCTCCAATGGTAGATAACGAACCTCGGCCTCATAGAGTGATTTGCTCATGTAATAAATTGGCCGTTGTACACCACGATCAACTCGTATTAATACCAAACTTACAACATAAGGGAC
Source organism: Quercus glauca (assembly GCA_023736055.1). NCBI lineage: Eukaryota > Viridiplantae > Streptophyta > Magnoliopsida > Fagales > Fagaceae > Quercus > Quercus glauca. The sequence goes on from CM043318.1 coordinate 70,876,130, forward strand.
TATAGCGATATAGGCATATAGGACTTTGTCTAATTCAGGACTGGACATGATAAGTGGTCGAGCTAGATATTATTTAAGTTACTGGAAAGCCAAGGCACATTCCTCAATCCACTCAAACCCCTTCCACTTATTGATCAACAAGAAAAAAGGTCTGCATCTATCTGCTAACCGAGAGATAAATTGGTTCAAGGCAGTGGCCATTTTGGTCAGCTTTTGGACTTCTTTGGAATTCCAAGGTGGTTGCAAGTTGCTAATAGCCTTTATTTGGTTGGTATTGACCTCAATTTCCCTGTGGGTCACCATATAGCCCAAGAATTTTCCTGATCCCACGTCGAACGTGCATTTGGAAGCATTTAGACGCAACTTGTATATCCTAAGAACTTCAAAAATGTTTTCGAGGTCTCCCATATGCTCAGAAACTACCTTACTTTTCACCACCATGTCATCTATGTAGACTTCAATATTCTTACCCAACTGTGGCTCAAACATCCTTGTCATTATTCTTTGGTAGATAGATCCCGCATTTTTTAAACCAAATGGCATTACCTTGTAATGGTAGTTCCCAATGGGAGTGACAAAAGCAATCTTCTCCTGATCATCTAGGGCTAACGGTATTTGGTGGTACCCTTGGAATGCATTTAGGAAGCTCATCTGAGGATGGCCTACAGTGGCATCCACTAACCGATCTATTTTAGGCATAGGGAATGGATCTTTTGGGCAAGCTTTATTCAAGTTTGTGAAATCTACGCACACCCACCACCTCCCACTCTTCTTTTTCACGACCACAGTGTTCACTAACCATTCAGGATAAAAAAACTTCCTTAATAGCTCTGGCTTGCTTGAGCTTTGTTACTTCCTCTCATACTGCATTAGCATGCTCTTTGGATGGGCGCCGAGGAGGCTGTTTCTCAGGGGTGACCAATGTGTTGACATTTAGATGGTGACAAATGAATTCTGGATCCACCCCTAGGGCCTCATAAGCGTTCTAGGCAAACACATCTACATTTCTCTTGAGAAATTCTAATAACACCTCTTTCTCTTAAATAGGTAATTGAGACCCAATTTGAAAGAACTTCTCAGGATCTTCACCAATAACAACTTTTACTAAATCTTTGCATTTTGCCTTTTCGGCTGAATCATCAATGGACAACGCTGGAGATTTTAATTGTTATAAATCCTCTACAATAGAGGCCAAGGACTGAACTTCAGGTTTATGCTAGATGGCAGCCACTAGGCACTGTCTAGCCACAGACTGATCTCCTAAGACTTCCTTAACTTGGCCTTCGAATGGATATTTAACCTTTTGGTGCAGAGTTGAAAAAACAGCCTCTAGTGTGTGAAGCTAGGGTCTGGCTATAATCGCGGTGTAGGGTGAGTATGCGTCCACAACAATGAAATGAACTTCTACTACTTCTGGACCAGTTTGCACAGGTAATCGAATTTGGCCCTTTGGGATGACGACCTTCCCATCGAAACTCGCTAGGAGAAAGCTGTAGGGTGTTAAGTATTCGGGTTTTAAATTCAATCCCTTATATAAATCAGGATACATTATCTTGGCCCCATTACCTTGGTCCACCATCACCCTTTTCACATCATATCCCCCAATCTTGAGGGTAACTACTAGAGCATCATTATGTGGCTGTATAGTTTTGATTTTATCCTCATCCGAGAAGCCTAAAATAGGTTGAATTTCCATTCTACCTCTCTTAATATCCTGGTTTGCGTCATCGGCGAATAGCCTAGCCACAGACATTACCCTCGATGGACAGGATCCAATTCTCCCTGGTGCAACAAAGATGACATTTATTGTTCCTAGGGGGGTTTGGAAGAGTCATCTCTCCAAGATTCTGAGCTTGCCTAGATGCTTGGACCACAGGAATGATGCAAAAGGTGCTTTAATTTACCTTCACGAACAAGCTAGTCTAGGTGATCCCACAGACTCCAGCAATCCTTTGTGGTGTGTCCATGATCTTGATGGTATTGGCAGTAGAGATTGTGATTGTGCCTCTCAGGGTTTCCCACCATCTTATTTGGCCGTTTAGAGAATGACTCATTCTTAATCTTCTTTAAAACTTAATGTATGAGCTTTTGGAACACGGCATTGACTGCTTAATGGTTTGCTGCTCCTAATTACCTAGCAAAATCCCTATGCAGTTTGTTATTGCTATACTAATCCGACCTGAAATCCCTCCTCTCCTAAGGGATAACCTTGTCCTTTCCTTTCCCTTGTTGCTGGTCTTCTTTAACTCTTTTATACCTATCAATCCGATCCATAAGCTGACGCACATTAGTAACGGGCTTACCAGTCAAGGATTTTCTTAAACCGTGATCGGATGAAAGGCCGAGCTTAAAAGTACTAATGGTCACGTCATCGAAATCATCTTCAATTTCATTGAACAGCTCCCAATATCTGTCAGAGTATGTTTTAAGATTCTCGCCCTCTTGTATACTCAAAGATAGAATGGAAGCCAATGATCGAGGAACTCTCTTGCAAGTCACGAACCGGGAACCAAATGCTTGAGTGAGCTCGTGAAAGGAGTTTATGGACTCTACCTTTAGGCCATCGAACCACCTTATTGCGATGGGCCCGAGACTAGATGGAAAAACTTTGCACATCAAGGCCTCATCCTTAGAATGGACAGCCATTCTCTGGTTAAAATGGCTCACATGCTTGACAGGATCTATCCGTCAATTATAAATGGTGAATGTTGGTTGATGAAAACACCGGGGAAGCCTTACCCCCTCAATCTTGCGTGTGAAGGGAGACTTGGAAATTTGGGTTAAGGCTCTGCTCATAGCATCGTTTCCCACGCCCCTATGTGGTGAGCTTCTAAACTGCCGCTCGTTATGGTGCTCTTCTTCGTAAGAGAAGGACTCACTGGGCAGAGTTCAAGACCTCTACTTGTAACTAGTGTCTCTTCCATCATCAGAAGAAACGTCACCGTCAGAGGAAGATTGCTTCTTTTTTCCATGGCGTAACTCTCTCTTCAACTAGTCAATCTCCAGCTACATGCTCCTATTGCTCTTTGCATAGGAGATATGGCTTGCACCTCGAGGTTGACTTCTCTCAGTGTGAGTGGTGTGTACACTTCCTTCACGGTCACCTCTTCGTTTAAGGTTGAGGAAAGGATCACCATGCTGGGATTCCATCGACTTTGCTTGTTGTGGATTGGGTTTTGCCATCGTCAACCATTGCTTTCACTATCACTCAAGCTTTTCCTACAGACGGCGCCAACTGTAGGGTCACAATTTGCAGCCCAAGCCCAAAAAACATGGGAGTTAGGCTCAAGGAGCCCAATACAATAAATTTGTAGAGAATGGGTGAAAGAACTGGGCATTTAGTGAGTTTAACAACGGCTATTAAGGATTTAAAAGATGAACACGTATGAAGACACGCAAAAATTGAATGAACTATTGTCCGAGGGGATAGATTATAAAGTAAACCACTAGAAATCAGTGCCAATGTAGATTGGAATATTACAATTTTTCTCTCCTCAGTCTTTTTTTTATCCCCCTCCTCATGGGAGGTCATTTACATTATATATTTCCTTCTAGATAATCTTGATCATATGCTTGTTAATCATCTAAGCCTCCACTTCAGTACATGTCCCATCAGACATCTTTTTTAGCTTTCTGTGAATTATGGTAGTTTAGACTGCACTGTTCAAGGGTCCTCTTTACATAAATGCGGCCAGAAAAGTTGCTACAGGGCATTTAATGCGGTGGTAGCAGCTTTTCTTTTAGATATTTTTGAGCTCCTACCGCCTTTGTTTGCGCTTGAAGTTCGTCCTTATTGTTGGGATTTTCTGAAAGGTTGCTTGCGCTGCATAAGTATAGGTTTCATCGATATTTGATGTGTCTGAGAAGGAGGTACTCCTCGGACTGTGTTCCTCCATTCTTCGCTTATGTGATTTTCAACTTTGGGGGCTTTCCATATTTTTACTCGTCCTCGGATATGTGCATATCTTTGGATAAGGTTCAAGGCCCAATATACAAATTTGGGATCCTATCCCACACAATTAAATAATTATTTTAATTTAAAATTACTAAGTAATTTAAATTTTTTATTTTATTTAATGTAAGTGTCCTTATAATTCCTATATCATTATAATATTACTATTATTATTTCTATCACAAGTTTAACTAATCAACATATTAATAAATAAAGAAATATTATATCTATGTATGTTTAGGATTTAATATTTCTTATTTGTCTTGTGAAAGTTGTAATATGAAAAAATACATTTGAAAGATATTTTTATTTAATGGGATCATTTTATTTAATTTTTCTATTTATACTAATTTAATATATTTATTTATATTTAAATAGTTATTAAAATAATTATGATGTCATTACGGTTCGACCTCAATTTGACCTAAAAAATCTTGAGTCTCTTTATTTTACAGTTCATTAAACGGTCCAGATTTGAAAACCATACTTAAATATTTCAATGAGAGTCCTTTTTTTGTCACACATGACAAAGTCGCCTCACTGTGACAATCAAATCAACCTAAATTGGTTGAGTTGAAAAATACCTCAAATCCAACCGAACTTGACATATCTATATAGTGATACTATATTATTCATTTTTTCTTCATACAACATTTTAGAATATTTAGGGCATTTTCTATATTTCAGAGTTACTAGAGGTATTTTAGGAATTTTGGAGGTTTTGATAGGTATTTTGGTCATTTTCGATGTTTTGGAGATATTTTGGTCAATTTGGAGGTTTTTAGCATATTTTGATCTTTTTTTTTTAATACTTTAGGGGTATTTTGGCAATTTGGGGGGGGGGGGGGGGTGGGTTTCTTATGTATTTTGTCATTTTGGAGGTTTTGACACTGTTCTTGGTAATTTTGGAGGTTTAGAGGGTATTTTAGTTATTTTTTAAATTCATAGTGGCATTTTTGGAGGTTTTAGGGGTATTTATTTAGTCATTCGAAGAGTTTAGATGCTATTTTATTGTTTTTGTTATTTTTTGGGGTTTTCATTTTTAATATAATTTTTGAGAGATATAAGGATATTCATCCATTTTAAATTTTTAGGGATAATTTGGTTCTTTTGGAGGTCTCGATGGTGTTTTAGGTGATTTTGGAGTTAATATGGTATTTTGGTCCCTTTAGAGATTTTAGGAATTTTTTTGTCATTTTAAAGATATATACGTATTTTTTTTTTTAGGGTGTTTTTATTATTGGTTAGTTTAGAGACATTAGACGTATTTTGGTCTTGTTGAAGGTTTCAAAGCTATTTGGTCATTTTTCAATGTTTTGAGTCCATTTTTTGTTGAGAAAATTTTTATATAAATGGGAATAAATTGTAGCAAGCACAGTGAAAGTACAATCACATAAGAACACAAAAATTTACGCAGAAACCCTTTCTCTTTGAAGGGAAAAACTACGAGACAAACTTCGAATAATTTCATTATATTAAATAGAGATTATCTTCTCATTTTTTATTTTTTTTTGAGATTACAACACTTAGAGATACATGAGAAAAAAAGAAACTTTTTTTTTCCACTCACTACTCTCTTCCTCACGGTATATCTCTCACAATTTATATATATATATATATATATATATATATTTGCTTGCTTTCACTCATGCAGTTCTCTAAAACTACACTGCCCTCATTCTCACTCACTAGGACTTCCCCTCTCTCTCTCTCTCTTCTTGAAATGGCCGGGTGGCCTTAGTAACCATTTCGATACACTTATTCTGCGTCCACGTCCATGTTTCCTTCCACTTTTTTTTTTTTTAGCCACATGTTTGACTTTTCTTCGTTGAACAGTGCACCCATGCACTGTTCATGGGTCCCACAAACTTCACTTTTCGTAACTTTTTCATTAAAAATGAGTCTCATGGCACTATTCACACATTTAAAAATTATTTTGCCATAGAGTTTTCAGTTTTCAGTTTCAGTAAAATAAATTTGGAGATTCTGGCATTTTACACTTATTTTTTAAAAATTTTGGCAATATGCCCCGGTTTTCAAACTATTTAGGTGCGTGCTCCTTTTTCGATACTCAATTACCTTAAAATCGAGTTCTAATTAAATACTTGATTTGTAGAAAATCGAGTTATGCCCGATTACCTTAAAAAAAAAAAATGCATGGAACTCGAGTTCCATGCAAATTTTTCTTTTAGTGTGATCACCCCATACCAAATTCAAGGAGCCCTATAGTGGTGTTTTTAAACCCTATAGTGACGTTTTAAAGCCCTATAGTGACGTTTTTCTGCAAATTTTTTTTTTGTAAGTGTGACCGCCCCATACCAGGTTCAGGGAGCTCTATGGTGGCATTTTTCTGCAAAATTTTCTTTTATAAGTGTGACCACCCCATACCAGTTTCAGAGAGCCCTATAGTGGCGTTTTTAACCCTTATAGTGACGTTTTAAAGTCCTATAGTGACGTTTTGGAACTCGAGCTCCCTAAGGTTGAGTTCCATGCAATATTTGTTTTTTTGTTTTTTTTCTTTTTTGTTTTAAGTTTGATCGGGCATAACTCGATTTTAAACCAATCGAGTTTTTCATTGAAACTCGATTTTGATAAAATCGAGTATCGAAACAAGGGCATATTGCCAAATTTTGTAAAAAATAAGGGTAAAATGCCAGAATCCCCAAATAAATTCTATCCAAATGAAACTTTGATTTCCTTTTATTTCTTCACAGTTTTCTTCTTTTCTTCCTTCCACACTCTTCACATCAAGTCACAATAAATGCAAGACACTTACCTTACTTTTGTACATAACAAAGATGACTTCAACTCCTCTTTTTGGCAAGCTTCTCCAGCAAGTTCACTTCATTTTGCTGACTTCACAACACTCGTCCAACAAGCTCATTTTATGAGCTAAGCAACATTTTTGTCATTTTATCCAAAGATAATTTTGTAACTACAAGTTATAGCATGGACATTTTTCTCTTTGATAAAAATACATTATTACATTGTATATAAGATTATCATCATCTCAATAAATAATCACATTAATTACGATAAAGTATTGTAATGCAAATCTCTTGATAATTTTATATTCCGTAATGTAAGATGTACGTATATAAACGAACCGTACTTCACATTTGTGTAATGTGGTAAAGGTTGCAATATTTTTCTGAACCAAACTGCCCAACAATTAAAGTGGCTACATATAAAATTCTAAGGGGAAAAAAAATTCAGCAAAATAAATTCTTACATGTGAAAAAAAAGATTTTTGGAGCAAAACAAGAATAATTAATGATATTAGCGTAGATGCATGTCACAAGATTCATGAACATAGCATATAGTTTTATTTGCTAAAATACAGACTCACCACACCAGTTTATAGATGTGGAAACATCACAAACTTACAACAAAACATTTGCTAAGCTAGAAGCAAAGCATTATTACAAAGTTCAGAATGAATCTAAATAAGCAGAAGCAAAGCACCAAGTCTCCAACAAACACTGAAGCACACAGATGTTCAAGTGTGAAAGACAAAAGGCTTAAGGAAATTCCAGAAAGCGAAAAACAGGACCGTGATTCCAACAATAGTTGCTGTCCCTCTCCAAAAATCTTTGAAATATAGATTTGTTAAGGATGCCATGAGTTTGCTCCAACGGCTGGTATAGTGATGTTTAATCTTTTCACTGAGGTCAAAGTAACAGGAATGGTTACCTTCTACAATTTGTTGGCAAAGGTGGTTGATCAGAATTGCCACTGCCTTATTGTTGCCTAGCCAGTTAACGATAATGTTTTTCTCAACAAGTAGATCCACATCTTCTCTAGTGTTGATAAGATGATCCAACAATACAATATAATTACATACGTAAGCTTCCCGTGGATAATGACACTGCTCTAAGGCCATGAGGTTTCGAACAACAGGTTCAGTTGCATCCTTTATTATAAAGGATTTGAGTTCCAAGACAGGTTGCATGATCTCCAAGCATTTGAGGCAAGGAAAGCAACTCAAGAGCCATGAAAAGTTTAAAAATGGACAAATTTTCAAGAAGTCACTCTTTCGAAATTCAATGTCAAGTAAGCCTCCATTCTCAGATTTGCTGACTTTGAATTCCACTCCTGCCTCAGACAGCTTGGTTGCACAAGGTACACGTTCAAAACTTCTTCCAAATGTTAGATTCTGTGGAAGGAGAGAATATCTTAGGAAATCGGTAAAATGTTTGACTTCCTTCTTATTACCAGCGAATATCTTCTTGTAATCAGAATCGTGAACAAAACCAGATATTTTCCAGAAATGGACAAAGTATTCATGGACATGCCTACGAAAGGAATTATCTTCATTTGGCAGGTAAATTAAAAGGTCACTGTAGGCAAACTCGTATAAATCCTCCAGAACAAAAAATGGAACCTGATTTTCTAGTAATAGCAAGTCCTGCATTATGTTATAGCTTCGCCATGGGTTTTCCTTTTCATGGTTTTTCTTTTCTGGGTTGTCTTCTTTTCTTTCTTTTTGGAAATTTATTACACATGCACCCCACATCCTCCACTCACACTTTTGGGAAATGGTAGTCGTTGCTGGTGGGCTCATTGGCGGGTTTTCATTAGTCCTCCACAACTGTTCAATGATAAAAATAGAATCCAAAAGAATCATTGTCATGAAATCGTCCTCCTTCATCATGTGACTGTCATCTGCATAACAATGAAGGATCTTCTGGTAGTCGTGTTTTTGGATGCGTCCTAAAAGATCCTCCGGGCTCTTGTTCGTCCGATCACAGGCATCCTGGAAATATCTTCTTTTTAAGTCTTCCATTTTCTTCAAATTTTTTCTTTTGTGATGATAAGGGCCTATTGAAATTAGCTTTGGAGTGTAGGCATCTTCATTTACTCTGCGGAGTTTCAGGGGAACCTTGTAGATACAACACTCGCGCCGCTTCTCAGGTTCCTCTTGCTGGTCTGGTGGTGGAATTTTTATCCTGTACTCTTTGCCTCCACGTTGTTTTGACGGCGTAATTTGAATTTCCATGTCCAGGAATAGAAACTCGTTGCACGGACTGCTTGTGAGGTGGAAGGTCAATAATCAACTCTCTGTGTTCACAATTCACATTCTTCGATTGAATCACTAATATATGGAAGTGCTACCTTTCCGGCTTTTCCACCTGTCGTGCTCTTTTTTTCTAGCCGCAAAAACAACATTAACTAGCAGGGGTAAGTCTCAACTCTCAATGGGCAAAAACTTATTGCATATACATTAATATATTAATACGCACAAAAAAAAAAAAAAAAAAAATACAAAACAAATGAAATGGTAACAAGAACAAAGTTTAATTACAAATTAACCAAGTTGGAGGACATGCCATCTCACCCAACCTTCTTAAGTCATTTAACGAACCCATTCAAAACTTAAGTCGTTACTCTCCTATCCCTCTCTCTCTCTCTCTCTCTCTCTCTCTCTCTCACCCCTCAACCACTTTCTCTCACTCCATCAGCACCCCCGATCCCTTGTCTTTCTTTGTCATTCCTTATCCCCACTCCCATCACCTCCATAGTTTCACCACATCACTAAATCAATATCATTTTTCAAAGCCATCAACTACATCCAATTTGACCCAAGTTCGTGTCAACTGAGCTCAATAACTTAACCTAAACCCATGACCAGAATCACCCACACAAAATCCGATTACTCCCTTACCTAATTAGCCACCAATTGCTAGTCAAATAATCAACCACCACCCACATCTAGCTAAGACCCACTCAACCATGCCCCTCATAACATACCATAATGGGTCCATTAAATGACTTAAGGTCATCATGTGAGATTCACATGACAGGACACTTGTTTAATTTAGGTGGATGTCACCTATCGTCCATTTGTAACTAAATGTTGTCTATGTGAGAAAGGATTTCTTAAAGAAAATAGGAAATAACACCGAAACTTTTGATGCGAGAGACTAAGAAAGGTAAAAGAACAAAGAAACCTTTGGCTTTCTGAACAATGACCTAAAAGACTTCATAAAGATGTAATAAACCAATCATCATTTTAATTAATTTGAATACCATTAGACAAAATAAAGCTTAATCATCTTTTTAACTCATATGGTTCTCAATAATCCAAAAAGGTGTTCAAAAAAGGGGGTAAAATGAGTTTAAAGAGGGAATAAGGAAATCTAACCAAATAAGCAAAACCTACAAAGCTTTACACAAGAGGAGATAAGAGATGAAAAGAAAAGAAAAAGGAAGAGGGATAATAAATTCGAGGATTGTAAAGACCCCCACCCCAGCAAAAAAAGACCCGAAGTAGTATTAAGAGGTAGGTGTTTTTTTTTTTTTTTTTTTTTTTTTTTTTTTTTTTTTTTTTTTTTCTGTGTGCTAACGAGACTACATAGAGCCCTTTGAGATTTGAGCACCTCACTATTCTCTCAAATGAGTGTAATTCCTTGTCTCACATATACTAGGTTAGTGGCAAAGCCAACAATGTTTTCCAGTAGGGCCAAGCAAAATATATCTATAATTTATACCCACGCATATCAATTTATGCTTAAAACGTGTCTATTAGATGATTGAGTGTGTCTATATATATATATATATATATATATATATATATTATTTTTATGTATATATAAAAATTTGATCAAGTCAATTTTACACAATTTAAGAGAATTTTTGTTTTTCACTTTGTGTAGTTATCCTTTAAATTAATTATAATTAATACTTTGAATATTTTAAATAACTTTTTGTGTTGAATAAATTAAAGATTACACATTAATGTATAATAATAGTTTTAGAAAACATGAAATGTATAAAATAAATTAATTCAAATACATTAATTAATAAATATTACTTTTATATGCCTTAACATATACAATGTAATATAATAATAATAATAATAAAATTAAATATAAAAAAAAAAAATTTTATGGATGAAAAAATATAACCTATCCTAAAATTTTAATTGTAAAAATCATAGTATCATTTCTTATAATGGAAAATGAAAAAAAAAAAAAAAAAATCAATGCATTCTTGTATCCTCAATATTTACTTAAATACAAAATGAAAAGGAGTTTGCTTTTAAAAAATACAGAGAATTAATGAGTTATATATGGTAAAAACCGTATAATAATAAATACTAAAATAAAAAAGAGATATTGTACTTCAAATTAATATTTGTACAAAATTTTAAAAATATGAGAGGCCATTAAGGAAAATTAGACATAATAAAATATATTTTAAAAAAGCAGGGTGGCGTGGGGGGAGAGGGGTGGGTTTGGGTCCTCTCCCTATACCACAGCACCTGGTAATTACTAGAATGATCCTTTGAGATGGCCTGAAAATATTTGTTAGAAATTTCAAATTTAGATTCTCATAAATCTCATGATTGACCCTTGGTAGTCCTTCTTCTAACTCACCACCAAAGAGGGAAAACACAGGCACATGCACCAGCTGTTTGTATGTATGTAATAATTGTATTAGTATTGCTATTGCAAAATCTAAAGCTCGGCAACAGTAGTACCTCATCCTTTGCTTTTTTTGGTAGTAAAACCCATAATACAAACCCATAAAAGAAATTTTGTATAGAAGGGGAAAAAATAAAGAAAAACGAAATTGATTGTCTCATATATATATAATATTAAAATGAAGCTTCATGCTTACTAACTTATTCATAAATACATTATTATGTATAAGCATAACTTGACAAATAATCAAACTTTAAATTAGATTAAATGTTTGTTTGTTTGCTAAAGAAATTAATATAAATTTGGTTGTTTCTTATCATGAATATAAATTGTTTATGAACATTTAAAGAAAAAGCATCTAGTGGGTTCCAATAAGCTTAATTAGTAAAGTTCTTGTCGTCGAATAAGAGATTTGATATTCAAACCCCGCCTATACCAAAAACTAATTTATGTCTTGCCCAATAATAAAACGCAATTATCAAGGAGCAGTCACAATAAATTAAATTTCCATTATATCTATATAGAAAATGAAAAGAAAAGAAAAAGTATCCACATGTGTTTTCATATTAGTCATGGTACATGGCTTTTTTTTTTTTCCTTCCAGTCGAGATAATATTTATATGTTCATAGTGATGTTGTAACATAGTAGCACTTCTCTTTCTTCAATAAAACTATTATTCTATATTCATAACAATATGGAATATGTGTTGCCCCATTTCTTTGATTTGAATTTCATCTCATTTTTCTCCACTACCTACCAATCTCTTCTTCTCTTTCATAAGTTGTACGCAGATCATATTAGAACATCTCTTATCAAACCTGTTATTGTTGAGGAATATTGTTTCCAAAATATCAAGTAATTACTCATTTAAAATATTTTTTTATTAATTAATAGTATGTTTGAAAGTTTGAACTCTAGAGCAACTAGAAAGTAGAGAAGATGAGAGAAGAGGGGAGATGAATGTTTATCTTTTCCCTTTTTTGGATGTTTTAGAAATTAATTACTAGAGGGTAGGAGAATAAATATCTATCTCCTATATTTAGATGTTTTAAAAATTAAAATGGGACAAGTATATGCATCTTTTTTATGTTATGTCTTTGTGTTAAAATCTCATTCCTTTTCTTCAGTGTGTGTGTGTGCTTGTTTTTCAAAAATAAAATAAAATAAAATGCGAAAGAAAGAAAATGATAAAAGAAGTATATATAACTCTTTTATGTTCAATTATAAGTGTAAAATCGACAATTTAATATATATTTTTTAATATAAGTGAAGCCTCTACTCTTCCCCAATTTTTGAGATTAAAAATAAAGGGTTTGGCTCCAAATCTCTTCCCTATTTATTTAAGGAAAATATATATATATATATATATATATATATAAAAGGTTAATTTAAACATCCCTACATCCTATCCCCTTGCCTCTATCCCAATTCCCAACACAACAAATGTTCCAAAAAAGAATTAGACAAGATTTTTCTCTTAAGTAGTTTGGATAAAAACCCTTCAAACTCCTTATAAATGTTTTTATTAGATATAACTTTTAAAAACCTAACCATTTGATTGCATTTACTTTATTTTTTTAACACACATGCCAAATTTTGTTCAAATCAAATGTTATTTACTATTTGATCAATAACTTATTTTTGAAATTTAAATATTTAATTGATAATATAACTATTAATATTTGATCTTGTTCTTATTGAAATTTTACAAGTATGAAGAATATAATAAAAATATGTAATCTAACGATTAAATTTTTAAAATTCACATTCAACAAAAATATATAGGAAATGTGGTGTCTCTCTAAATAAATCTTTTCCAAAAGAATACATAGTAAGTACTGAAATGAGAAGGTAAGAACCTTTAAACTTCACTGGAAAGAAATGCTTGTATTCTTGAGATACCTCCTCTAAAATACCATCACACTCATTTGTTGTCCCTCTTTTTGTTGATTATGTGCCCTGATCTCTTCCGCTTGCACTCTTATATTATATATAGTAGGTGTGGTCTGTCCAGACTGTCCCAATCCCAAATGCTAATCTCCTTTTTTCCCCTAATTTGCCGCAATAAATGTTTAGTCATGTCGGGCAACAGTGCACGATAGGGGACCAATGTTGCCATATATGTATTGTTTTATTTTACTCTAAAAAAGGCCAAAAGAGATATATATATATATATATATATATATATATATTTCCATCTTTTATCTCAAAAAAAAAAAAAAAAAACTTGCTATTAATTTGTTCATTAGTCATTCATTAAGGACCATTGCCATTGCCCTTCCTTATTGTTGTAACTATTGATTTTTTTTTTTTTTTTTAAATTGCTACATAATGTTTACAAGCTAACGAGACAATAAATCAATGTGATTAATTTTACATCAGCAACATAATAAATAAATGGATAAGTTAACGAATGTTTTAAGGACATCAGTTTAGAAAATATTCCCAGAAACTTTTTATGGGAAAATAAAAAAAGAAACTAACTTTTTCAATATATTTTTTTATATTTCTAGTAAAAGTTGTATTAAAACTTTTCTAAAATTGTCTATTAACAAATGCTCTAAGAGCACTTGTTAACCGGACACATAAATAAATTTCTTAATTACTTTTTAGCTGTGTTTTGTAAAGTGATACATCAGTTTATAAGAGCATTCACATTAGTCTCAACAAAATTTTATTTAAACAATGGAATGTGACTATGGTAGTTCCCTATTTATTGAATAACCAATGTTTGAGAAATATATACAAAATATTTATTATTTATTAGTATTTGATATGATTTATTATTAATAAACCTAAGTTTGTTCTACGTGTACTAGCAATAGGATGTTAGTAGTCTAAGTCTTATTGTAAACTTCAATTCTTTCTAGTAGATTTTCTTTTTACCTTGAAGATATCTAGGTTAAATCCTCTCCAAATTTTTTACCGATTTGTATGATATCTAGGTTAAATCCTCCCCAGGTTTTTTCTTAGGTCATCTTATCGTTATGTTATTTACTTTTCCGCTACTTTGCATGATATGATTGTTTTGTTTTAACCTAGATCTGAATAATAAACCTAAGTATTCACCTGGTTAATTAATTAGGTTAAACAATTTAGTTTATAGGGATCTAAAACCTAACAGTTTAGAATCCAATAATCAGTTCTGATGGTCTATTACTTTGATAATTAATTTTGTTAGGTTCTAAAAGTTTAGAACAATTGGCAAACCGTGAATATAAATTTGTCTAGATATAGATTCCTATGTCTATATGTTTGATTGGACAATGCTTAAGATGTTACAAGTCAAAACACAAGAACAAGAAAGCTGCGGGTTCAGGAAATTGGAAACTCGCCAGGTTCAATTGACCGAGAGAACAGGTTCAATTGATCGAGATGCGTTTCTACAAAATTTAATTAAAGCCCAACAGCTCGTTAAGTCCATTAGTGATTAGGGTTTCAGATCTAATTCTCCTAATATTTGAAGGAAATCTTAAGGCACATTTTGAAGAGACTTTGGAGGTGCTCTTGTGAGATCTAAAAGATACTGTGTCTTCTCCTTTCAAAGTCACTACCAGAATTCTATCTACACATTATTAGAATTGGTAGATATGAAGTTGCTGCTACAAGATCATACATAGCTGATGATTTAAAACTTTGAATGGGATCTCAAAGTCACAAATGTGAGTGTTTGTGTGTGACAAATTCAAATAGAAGAGTCCATAGATTTGGAGCTGCACGTGGTTATATGAGTAAGTACTACAAGAGGTAGATTTACATTTGGGGAAAAATCTATTGTAAAGCTTCCATTCTATCATAGTGAATTTGTTGTCTTGAGGATAGATTAGGTTAAATCCTTCTCAAGTTTTTACCTTGAAATTGTTGGTTTCATTGGTTTTCTTGGGTAATCATATTGCTAGTTTTCTTTAATTTTTCGAATTAAGTGATATGATTTTATGTGTTTAACTTAGATCTAAATAATAAACATAAGTATCAACTTGGTTAATTAATTAGGTTAAACAATCTGAGTTTACAAGGTCTAAACAAACTAACAAATTTCACAAAAGAAGAAAAAAAAAACTTATACATGTTCTACATGAAATTAAAAAAAAAAAAAAAAAAAGATTAATATCACCTCTAAAAGTAAGTGTGCTTCTGAATTAGCTTTTTTGTTGAAAGCATGCAAAATTATGGTTGTACTTACAAAGTAATTGAAATTTTTAAAAAGCTGTACATATATAAGCAAATAAACTATGAAAAGTGAAAAAAAAAAAAAAAAAAAAAAAAAAAAAAAAAAACCCAAACTTATACTATATATATATATATATATATATATGTATATATATAACTCTAAGAACAACAATAACATGTTAGGTAAAGAACATAAAATTGGAGGAAAATATAAAATGAACTTATGAAAAAAAAAAATGGAAAAAAAGAAAAAGAAAAGAAACTACCTAATGTTAGTAGTAGATCCAATGGTGAAAACATTTTATGTATGAGAACTACTTGTCATATTGACAAGTGATATCATTTGTATTTTCATCTACAACATAAAAATTTATTATACAAACATTTATTGAAAATGAGTCAATTAAGAATAAGTTTAACTTTATTACTAAAGGCTTGACCTATTTTGCTAGGTCTACATATGGGGTCATAAGAGACAAGAGCAGGTCTTGACTTATTTGTGGCAGTGTGTGGTGGTTTATTGTTCCTCGGTGAAGTTCTATAAGGTAAATTTTTAGTAAAATTCCGAAGTACACGTTACCAAATATGAACTCAATTAAATTAGTAAATGCTCAATTTTTGGGAAACTTTATATTGAAGAACAAAAATAAAGTGAAGGGATGGACTAAAGAACCTGTGAATTTTCTTTTGAAGAGAATGCTTGTTAATTCCAAGGGACAACACAGTTGGCTAGAGATGGTGCCTGATGAAGCAAGCTTTAATTCATTTTCTCTCCGCTCATAACTAAAACTCAATTATAAAAGAAAATATATTGTGCACTTGATGGTTCCTTAATGTCTTTTGTGCTCTTATTTATAGTGTAAACTCCCTCCCATCCCAACCACCCCCCGGGGCCCCCTAGCCATTTCAAGTGGTTCAGATTTTATTTTTTAAGAAATAGTATAGGACAAAGAAAAAAGTAGTGGGTTAATGTGTGAGTGATTGTTAACCACTCACAGCTATTTTAGCAAATTGTGACAAATAATGTGTTTCTAAAATAATTGATTTTTCAAATCTAGAAATGTACAAACTATCACCTCATTTTAAAATTTTGGGTAGATTCCACTAACATACTTTGAGATTTGGGCTAATGCTAACTAAGTTCAAAACTTTTCAAAACTAGCCAATTTGGTTTCTTAAACCATTTTTTTTTTTTTTTTTTGAGGATAAACGACAGAGTCTCTAAAGTCAACTTAGTCCTTAAACAGTTAGTTATTTTTTTCTCAATTGTTTTAGGGAATAAATTGGTTTTAGGGATCAAATTGGTTAGTTTTGAAAAATCTTGGATCTAGTTGGTATTAACCCAAACCTCAGAGGATGTGAATGAAATTTATCCTAAAATTTTAAATGCTATGATAGTCTCTATACTTTTAAATTTGTCAAATTTAATCTAAATCATAAAATAAATTAAATGGGCATGACTCGAAACAGAGAAAATCTTTTTTTTTTTTCCTCTCTCCCAGGAAAAGCACAAAACACACCATGCTATGATGACGTCATTCACACAAATTTACAAAAGAACATACCAACTTAATTCTCACCTTTTCCAGCTTTAAATTTACAAATTGATTTGCGAAAGAAAAATTTAAGGAAGGTTTGTGAATAATACATAGTATTATTCTTATGGTGTGTAAAACGAAGACTTGCAGTACTATTGTGTTCTTTTTTTTTTTTTTTTTCTCCTTTTTTTTTTTTATTATTTTTTTAAAAATAGAATGATTTACTTACATCTTATTCACACAGAGTGATAGAATCAGAAACCAAATTCTGTCCCATAAAAATTATCAGTCTTTGTGTCAGTGGTAAATAATCACCTATCATGTAATTGTTACAAAGAGGTTGTCAATAAATTTGAGATTCTAGAACAACTGTAGTATAGCTGGCATGTGACATCATCAATGTTGGAAGCAGATGATGTCAGCAAGTGGCATTAGCAGTGACCAGCGACTTTTACTCACTATAGACTATTGAGATGTTTGAGGTGTTTGCATAGAATTTGAATTTGCCATTCATTTCTACATTAGAGTATTATAATGTTGTATCGCTGGCATGTGACATTAGAGTATCGCTGGCATGTGACATCATCAATGTTGTAAGCAGATGATGTCAGCAAGTGGCATTAGCAGTGACCAACGACTTTTACTCCCTATAGACTATTGAGATGTTTGAGGTGTTTGCATAGAATTTGAATTTGCCATTCATTTCTACATAAGAGTATTATAAATGAATCAAAATGACAACACACAGTCATTCTCTTTGATTCTTGTTGGATATAAACTACAATCAATGGACATATGCTAAGAAAAGTAATAGAAGAATTTGAAACTTGATTTTATGACTTATGTCCATTTTAAAATATTTATAGAATTTAAGTCTGATTGCTAATATAATTAACCAATTGATATATGCATAGTTAGATAAACAACATAACAATCCCAATCAACAATCAAGCACCCAGGAGAACCAAAAAAGTGTTTACAAAAAGAAAAACTAAAGAACCAAGTAGGAAAAAACTCTCCAATGGCTATAACACACACACACACACAAAAATCTACTAATCAGGAATAGATGCAATACATATTACCCATGGTTTTAAGAATTGGACCGGATCAATCAGTTTTCTTGGTTCAATCGGGAACTAAACATGGAATTGTTCTAGTAAAAATTGGAAAAAAATGATGGTTCAACCATAAAACCGGCAGTTCAATTGGTAAAAACCGAAAACTTTACCCATTTTCAATTCTTTGACCGTTCCAATTTTAAAACCATGATATTACCTACAAATCCCCTTAAACTAAGTAATGACTATTTATGTAAGCTTACATTCCAAAAAAAAATCACTAATCAAGAATAGTAGCAATATGTATTACCTACAAAACACCTTAAACTAAGTAATGACTACGTACTTAAGTTATCAATTCCGGCTAGCAACTAATTCCTAGAATCATTTCTTCTTGATAGCCACTCGATCCACAAGTTAAGCCACCAACCACACATTCAAGTCTCCTTGGTCACTTTAAGACCACTTGAAGATTTGAGATTATTCTCTAATGATTCCCAAGCACCAAACAACACCAAAAATATTGTAGGCTTATTTTTGTGTGATGGTTTTAATTGACAATTGGGGAGGTAAAAGATAGAGAAAACAAGTGGGTTTTTGCTCTCTAGGCTTCAACTCTTCAATTTGGTAATTCTCTCTTAAATACATATAAGATTTTCGACTAAAGTACACTTTTGCTCCATCGAGTTTGATGTTGATTTCATTTTGGTCCTTTATGTTTCAAATTTTCATTTTGACATTGTGTGTTTGATTTCAATTTTATACTGCCTCTTAAATCCATTTCCATTAGTAATCTAACAGTTCATATTATGGTTTTTTCTTTTTTTGTTTTTGTGTGTGTGTTCGCAACTATAACAATGGAATTCTTGGATTTCACAGCATTTTACATATAGTGATATATTAATTATTTTAACATGAATGACACTTATTGGTTAGATTACTAAAACAAATGGATACCAAGACAAATATGAAAATGGAGTCGAACATGAAGAGTAGAAATGAAAAAATTTGAAATGTAAAGGGATAAAATAAAGGCATCCCTGTGAACTAAAATTGTACTTTATTATAATATTTTTATACTTCTACTATCATGACATAAAATGGAGTAACTCTCACAAACGACATTTGCTTTGTGAGTTCTCGTTAGCTTAATTAGTAAGGTTTTGTTGTTATTTAGGCTGTGTTTGGTTCATGTAAAATATTTTCTGGAAAATAAATATTTTCCGGAAATGCTATTTTCGGGAAAGGAAAATATTTTCAAGTGTTTGGTTGCATTTCAAAAAATGTTTTGAAAATTTTTTTCTGGTGTTTGGCTGTATTTTTGAAAATACTATAGAAAACACATTTTCTACTTGTTGCTCACATTTTCTCACATTTTCTCAGCTTCCAAACAAATATATAATATCATTTCTCAGTCCACAAACACAAAATCCACCACCACCAAAAAAAAAAAAAAAAAAAAAATCAGAGGAGGACGACGAGATCGAGAGGGCGGCGTGATTGAAACAACGATGAGATCGAAGGTGATGATCTGACCCAGAGGAGGATGGCGCGATCTCACAGGCACAAACTTGGCGCCGTGATTTCAAAGGCACGATCGAGAGGGCGGCGTGATCTTGGCGCATGGTGCGATCGGTGCTATCAGTACGATCTTGGTGCGATCTTGGGGTGCAATCTCGGAGCGATCTCAATGCGAATCTCGCCGGAGCTTGGCGTCGGACTGTGTGTGGAGTTGAGGTTGGTGCGTGGGTTGGAGCTGAAATGGGGTTGGTGCGTGTGTGAGAGGAGTGTGTGAGGAGTGAGTAATTCCAAAAATGATTTGAAGGTAAAACGGGAACGAAAATGATTTTACGGGTTGGCAAGGAGTATTTTCGGTCAAACTGAAAATATTTTCAGTTTGACTTTATTTTTAGGTGGTGCCAAACATGAACCCGGGTGTAAAATATTTTCCGGAAATCATTTACACCCAAAACAAACACAGCCTTAGTCTCTCACTCTCTTTGATGATCACCATGTAATTCACTTTGGTCATGTCATGATCGACTGAGGACCAATGCTGTCTGTTTCATTGGAAACAAAAAAATTAAACACTTGGCCCTGCCGGCTGTTATCACCAGTGAAACGAGAGACTTACGATTAATTCGTTCATTAAGGAAATGTTGCAAAGGTCGTTTTACCGAATACAAGCAATTAATTGCTCTAGCATTTTCCTTTAGAAAGTGTAGCTCTCATCTAGCTGGCAAACCAGAAAGAGATGAAAAGGTCACACCTCAAAATCTTGCCTTTACTAGGACCGACTTGCCTAGGAATACATATACAATACAACAAATCATATTACATATCCTATTATAAGATCCACTTCCTATTATCTGATTGATTGCGTTTGTATAAATTTATTTCAATTAAAAATAAAATGTAAAAAAATTAAAATTTTGGCCTTAAACACGATTGAATCTTATTAAAGTTTACATGATAAGCAATTTTGGTACCTGTTGTTTCAAATGATTGATTTTAGCATCTAAATTTTCAATATCAAACATTTATGATCCCAAATTATAATCTGGTTATTTTATTTTATTTTTGTATGTGGCCAACGGAGCAATAAGATGACCTTTTTAAATGACATGGCAGCCATGCTTTTGAAATCTAAACTGTTTAAAAAACAAAAATAAAAAGGGAGAAGTTCAATATCGATTTTGGTAGATGATGTTTCAAATGAGTGATTTTAGTATCTAAAGTTTTAACATCGAACAATTATGATCCCAAATAATATGGTTAATTTTTTTAAATGACATGGCAGCCATGTTTTTAAAACCGAATCATTTAATGAACCAAAAAATTGAGAGGTTCAAGGTTTTTGAAATTAGATTGAAGTTCTACCAAAGTCAATCCGTGATGATGTAATAATTATTTTAATAATAAAAGAAATAAATTAATGTAAATGTTTCAACAATTTTACCTATAACATTATTTAAAAATGTTCAAGTATATCTTAGTTAAGGATAGGAATATAAGATGATATATTTTTTACAATTAATTACAAAAATTAGATAAATATTTCTTGATATTTAAAATACGGTAGTTTAGTCTATTTGTACGATACAATTCACTTGATCTTCGGCTCTATAACCTCTTCAAGCATTAATTCCTTTGCTTGTAAGACTTGATAATTTTTCATCATTTCTAGATTTTCTTGATAATTTGCCTCTAGCTATGTTGTTGATCACCAATGTTATATCCTCTTTTAATGGTGAAATGTATGTTCATCAATATTATTTATAGAGTAAATATTTTTTGGCAATAAGCTTGTTTTGTATAGGACAATATTACATCATATTTTTCTCATTCTTGCCCATAAATGTATTTTATTTTTATCTCGTCAGATTCTATAAAAATGATTTTGTTCCCACAAGGCAAACTTTAATCAACAACACCCAATTTATCTTATCAGAGATGCGTATGGAAAATGGTGGACCCAATATCGTAAATAGCATTAGTTGGGATAATGGATATTTTTTTTTCGGAGGAAAAGGGATAATGGAAGTTAGGTGCATTCTTTATCGAAGAATTTAACGTGAATACAAGTCTATCATAGTCACGGTAGTTGAGATCCTTGTCCATGGGGTTGTTAAAATTTATACTTCTGGCTGAAAGTTAGCATCAACTTTTTGGGAGAGAAAAGTTTGAGGCCAAAGTTCATGTTTGTTTTTAGGCAAATGGATAAAAGATTATGGATAAATTTTCTATTTATTACATAACCATTAGGGTCCACTTTATTGGAGAAGTGGAATAGTAAGAGGATAGAAAATAGTGGAAGTATGGAAAAGTGGGAGAATAGAAAATATTTTATTTTCTCTCCATTTTGTTTGGTTGGGAATAGAAAAGTGGAAGGATGAAAAAAATAGATTTGAAGAAATTTACTCAAATACCCTTCTTAAAGAATGATGCCAATTAAAATAAAAAAGTGACAAATAACCACTTAAAAAGAGCAATCAACCAAATTTATTAAATAAAGAAAAATCATATTCAAAAAAAATAAAATAAAAAAATAACTACTATCATGCCCTGACCCTGGCCGTTTATAATATCTTCTTATAATTTTGGATAAGAAGATATTTTTTTACAATTAGTTACAAACATTAGATAAATATTTCTTGTTATTTAAAATGCAATAGTTATATATATATATATATATATATATATATATATATATATAACTGAAACTTTTGACTTTTTATTGATCTTTCTAGAGCTTGCCACATCATTATCATTTTTTTAAAATAAAATTATTTTTGTTTATTCTAAACAAGAAATGAAACTCTATCTATTTAACAAGTCTAACTTAAATTCAATTTCATTATTATCATTTTTTTTAAACAAAATTGTTTTTGTATAGTTCAAACTTAACAAGGAGTGCAATTCTATCTCTCTAAAAAGTTTAATTTAAACTCAAACTCAAAAGTTGATAATTTATCTCTAAATTTGCGAGATTAATCATGAACACTGTTGAGGTTCAAAAAGGGATTAAACAGCCCACCAATAGGCCCACAGAGATAGAAAAGGTATTGGGCCCATTTCACACAAAAGAGGGGAGAAAAATAAATAAATGGTGGGCTCTCACAGAAAAGAAAGAAAGAAAAAAAGCCCAAAGGGCTGGGATCCAGGGAAGAGGCCCAACCAGCGAACCAGACCAAACTAAGAAGGAGAAAAAAACTGGGCCAGAATCCCAGAAAGCCTCCCAGAGGTGGAGGATCCTTGGGCGCGCAGGAGAATCATAACAGAGAAATTAAAGAAAGGCAAGGGACGAAGGGCACGCGGACCCTGTGACCCAGACACGCAGCGGAGGTACAGAGCAAAAAACGCAGGAACCCGGTTTCAACCGTTTGGAGATAAAGACAAAGAAGAGTACAACTGGAAAAGGCTGGGGCGCTGAGAGGAAAAGCCAAAAGGAGCCTCAGGCCAGCCAACGGGAAATTTGGAAATAGAAAGGAGCCGAAGGACTTTTATCTGGTCGGAACAAAAAGCAAGGAACTATGAAGAAAAGGGAAACGACATGATCCTGAAGCAACCAGGCACGGTACAGGCTCCAGAGGGGCAAAACGGGGAATCGTTAGTTCACTAGGGAGGCCGAAGTTGTGCTATAAAAGGAGGAAGGAATCCATGCTACAGGGGCATTCACTGATTTTGAGAACGATCAGACCATCTTGAGCATTGACCATTGTTTTCCTAAAGTCCTAGAGAGTTACAGAAAATACTCTGTAATTTGAGAGAAGAACAGAGGAATCGTCCCCGGTATCCCAGAACAGCCACTATTAAACACGCTCGGATTCAACAAATTCAAATTTTGCAAGTCTTTGAAGCTTGAATAGCTATCAAAGTCTGTAACTTATGAGCTTAGTTGAACCTTGCATCACGTCTTAGTGAGCATTGTAGTCATAGCTTAATAAAATCAATGAAATATACCTCACTTAATTAGAGGATCCCCAGCTTGTTCTTATGTTATATTTTCCATTGTGTCATTTGCATTAATCCTTTACTGCATAAATGTCGTTCAATGCAAATATTCTTGCTTTCTTTTTTTTTGTTAGCTATTTGTGTTATGGAAAGTATGTTTTGTGCACCAATTGATTCTTAAAACAGCCCCTTTAGCTGCGGAGAATCAATCCCAGTCCACCAAGAACATCTCACACGGCCCAGAGTTCCTGGGCCATAGTGCTAAAAAAAAAGGCACTCTCACAAACACTATAAAAGCCGTGCAGACCCCAATATTTTTATAATAAAAAAGAAAGTAGAGGTATGAGCTCTTCTCCTATTATTTTCTTCTCCTCTACTTTGTTAAAAAAAAAAAAAAAAAAAAATTTTATTTTATGATTTTTCATGTATTTTTTTAAAATTAACTTGCTTATATAAATCACCAAACTCTCTTTAGCCGTTTTTTACAAGATAAAAAGGCTTGCAATAATTGAAATTTAAGGTTGCTGTTATTGCATATATCTTTGCTTTACCTCAAAATATGAAAGTATGTTAAATTCTTGAGCAGAAAAGTTATATGTGATATATTAAGAGGAGGTATGCCTTTTATTATTTCAATGTGGGCTTCTACTCAACATTTTTTAGTGTTTGCCGTATGCTGATAAGGTTTGTTTAAATTTTAGACCCGTTAAAATTTAAAACTTAATACTTTATGAATTCGTGTACTTTTTTCTTTTTCTTATATTTTTCTTTTAAATAGTCATATATTTTTTGAATTTTTCAATAACTTGTTCTTTAATTATGTATCTTTTTTGGCATTTTGGAAGTTTTAACATCCAAATTTATGTAGTCACACACACACACACACACACACATACACATTTATCTATATATTATCTATAATTTGTAGGCTTTGAATCTTTTGATTCCTTTCAATAGTTATAGCCATAAATTACTCTTTATAATGGAACACATCTTTCTCTTATATTTATCTATTGTTTAGTTATATGTATTTTGTTTTGTTTCATTATTTTCTAAGTATTGAATCATTTGATTTTTTAATATTTTTTGCTCTTTTAGAAGTTTTAATATATGAATTATTGAGTTATTTTTTTTGTTGTATTTGAAACTATCTAACAATTTTTTTTCTAAATCATTGCACTTTCAAGCAATGGCTTCTCCATCAAATTGTAACACAAATTGATGTCATACAAAAGCAAATCATGCAATGGTGTAGTTTCTTAATCAATTTAAGATTTTATAAAATTATTTTAGTCTACCTCACAAATAGGTAGGTTTCCGTGTATAGCACGTGTTAGGGACTAGTTATGATAATATATATCTCAAAACAATAGAGCAACGTCATTCTCTCTCTCTCTCTCTCTCCCCCTACAAATCAAAATTGTTATTGTGAATCCACAAACAAGAATTCTAGAATCTGCCATAAAGAAGATAAAACTTCTTTGAAAATGTTTTTTGTTAGGTTCTAAAGACTTAGAATTTTATGTATTTAGAACTCTAATGTGTAATATTGACAAACCATAATCAAAACAGTTTGTTTAGTCTTGTTTAGACTTGCTCAAAGTTGTATCTTTTATGTAAAATTGGAATTGAGAGGCTGCAGAAGTATTTGTTACTTTTGGCCTGACTCGATCGATCGAAGTTTAGACTCAATCAATTGAAAATCAGCCAGATTGTTTTTTTTTGCAAAATTTCCAACTCAGCCCTAACTCCTAAAACGTTTAGGGTTTTATGTTTTTGCCCTAGGTATATAAGGCAAACCCTAGCCACGTTTTTAGTGATGCTCTTGTTGCTCATATTTGCAATTTGTGTGAATCTCTTGTGAGATCTTTGATGAGCTTTCCTTCACATAAACTTGGGGTTATCAAGAAGGAGATTACTTCAACATCTTGATGATCATTCAGTTGCTGCTATAGGAGCTTAAAGAAACACAAGCGAGAGTGCTTGTACTTGTGGAGAATTCAAGAAAGAAGGAGTCCGTGGATTTGGAGCTTGCACATGGTTATGTCAGTAAGTTCTATTAGTGTGTAGCAATAGCAAGTCGAGCGTGGGGGTTTGTAAGTCTTGTTGTATGAACTTTGATTCATTCATATAGTGGATTCAAGTTTACCTTGAGAATAGCTAGGTTAAATCCTCCCCAGGTTTTTTACCGGTTTAGTTTTCCTAAGTAATCATATCATTGTGTTATTTATATTTCCGCTGCTATATGCTTGATATGATTATTTAATTGTGTTAACCTAAATTTGCATAATTTGACTAAGTTAATTACTTGGCTAATTCACTAGGTTAATCCAATTGTTGTTTAAGGGGTCTAAAAACTTAACATTTTTGGTATTCTGAACTCTAAATTTTCGTTTTACATATTTGCAGGCCTTTTTAAAGACTACACAAAACTTATTTATTAAAATAAAAATATTCCTAGAATACCCAAATTGATTGAGTACTCTAGTAGGAATCGATTTTGACTAACAAACCCTTAAAAGTTAAAAACACCTGAAATCAAGGAAATAAAATCTTATTTCTTAAAATCATGGAAATTCAAAAATTAAAAAAATGATAAAAATTAAAATGCACATACACCCCTCCACTTAAATGAAACTTGACCTCAAGTTCTCGTTTGAAAACTGAATTTGTCCACTCCAAATGACAGATAATTCGAATATTTGTCCATCTTCGGAAGCAGTTTAAAATAATTTCCTACAATTTTCATAACCTAAAATTTCTTCTTTACACTCTTCAATTGATTCAAAATATCAACCAATAAAAGATTAGGGAATACATTAAACTTTTCAACTCCAAGAAAATTAATAGCTTGTATTGTAGTAGTTCTCAAGAAATCAACTAAATCTTATGAATTGTGTGAGTTACAGCCTCACCGTCCATAGTATTTCCAAAAAATTTCATATCATTATTTTTGCCATTTTCGTCAATCAACTCGATCTTCTTCTCCATAACATCTTCAAGCTTTAATTCCTCTGCTTGTTGCAAGACTTGAAATTTTTTCATCACTTCTAGATTTTCTTGATAATTTGCCTTTATGTTATTGATCACCAATGTTATATCCTCTTTTAATGGTTAAATGTAGAGTCATCAATATAATTTCTAGAGTAACTTTTTGTTTTGTTTTTTGTTTTTTTGTTTTTTTTTTTTTTTGGCAATAATCTTGTTTTGCATAGGACAATATTAAACCATAATCAAATAGAAAAAAAAAAGAAAAAAGAAAAAAATTCAATTGCTACCATATTTTTCTCATTCTTGACCATGAACGTATTTTGTTTTTAACTTGTAAGATTCTATAAAATTGATTATGTTCCAACCACTCTAAGGCAAACTTTAACAACACCCAACTTATCTTATAAGAGATGCATATGGCAAATGTGAATAATATTGTGTATCATAGGTGGACCCAATATCGTAAATAGCATTAGTTGGGATAATGGAAGTTAGGTGTATTATTTATCACATAATTTAACGTGAATACAAGTCTGTCGTAGTCAGAGTAGTGGAGATCCTTGTCCATGAAGTTGTTAAAATTTATAGTTCTGGCTGAAAGTTAGCATCGACTTAATTTTTGAGAGAGAAAAGTTTGAGGTCAAAGTTCATGTTTGTTTTAGGCTACTGGATAAAAGACTACGGATAAATATTCTATTTAAGGTTAAGGAAGGCTCTTCGCAGTAAGTCAAATGCTACCTATAGATATCACAGCAAGACAAATGCTAAAACGCAACTGTCCTATCTATGAACATCACATTTTGAATATTTACTTTTATGTAATTACAATAATGACCGGGATATTTGTTTGCAAAATTTTTTGAATATAAACCCATATGTGTAATGTAACCATCACATTGGTTGGCCTAATGGTAAGGGCTTGAGCTAACATGCTCTAGGCATGGGATTGAGTTCCCCCACTAGCAGCGTGTTACGGCTCCTTATAGCCCTGGCTGTAAGCTGTTCATCTAGCTCATCAATGATTATGGTGTTGGGTTTTAGCTTAGAAGCGGTTAAAATGTTACTATGATCATGCCCAAGTGGGGAAGCTACACTAGTCAAAATTAACTGGTGTTTTGGTCTGACAATAAAAAGAAAGTGTAGAAGTTATTAAATTTCAAAATTAATACTTTTTCTCTTAGATGATGTGGCCAATTTGAAAGCTGATATGTCATCACTTCATTCAACACATTAAGAACTAAAAAGTGATCATTCTATGTTTTTTATAGGATGATTGATTATTTAAATTTTTTAGGGATTGAAAACGATCACTTTGACTTTGTTATGTCAAGTAATAACAATGAGATAACTTTAAAATTCCGAAAACTAAAATCGATTATGAGCAAGTTTAGGACCAATAGTGTAGTCCCTTTTCTAAAAAAAATAATGGCCAACAACGTATTCTAGTTTACAGTTAACAAGAGTGTGGCACTATTTAAAATAAGATTTAACCCTTTCATATTCTATCATTAAAATAAAAATCATATTTCTTTGTTTTGCCACAAATTAAAATGTTAGTTGATCACATTTTCAAATACATATAAGATTTTTATACATGTCTACCATCAAGAGGTAAAAATGAAGTCACCCTCACAAATGACATTTGCTCTCCCTCTGTCTCTGTCTGTCTCTCTCTCTCTCACTCTCAGACTGATAATCATCATGTAATTGGACTTCAGTTTAGTAATGTCAGTTTCAAGCTACAATGCTAGACTGATGACCAATGCTAAAAAATCAAGCTCTTGACCCCGCAGGGTGCAACCGCTAATGAAACGATACACTTGCAATTAATTCGTTCATTAAGGAAGCAGGACCATTGATAATGTCTTTTTATGAAACACAAAAATAATTCTTAACCCTCTTCGTGACTGGCAACAAGAGATGAGTCGAGTGTCACACGTCAAAATCTTGCCATTACTTGAATTGACAGCTTGCATGCCTATGCATTGGAATCCAATACAACAAATCAAATTATACATCCTATTATAAGATCCACATGCCTATGCATTTGGATAAATATAGTTATAGGAAGAAAAAATAATGATTTAAAATTTTGGCCAAAATATAATAGTGCTTATTGAGTGATCTCTCTCTCCCTCTCACAAAAAAAACAAGCACAGCACACGTCATAACGAGGACGTCATTCTCATAAACAGACAAGTACCATACTGGACCATTGCCAATGAAGAAGGCCCACGCCTAATGACACGTCAAAATCTTTCAATTGCTGGGATTGACTTGCTTCGTGTCTTGACTTGCTTCGTGTATTTTTGTGGCAAGAAGAGAGCCATGATCCATTCACACACGACCTGAATTTTTCTTTTGCTAACTTCACATGACATGATTTACTTGCATCTTATTCGTAGAAATAGAAATTGAGTTATGTGGAGCTTAGTTATGCGCATCAATGTTTGTGACCTGATCTGATTTGGAATCATAATAGTTTTAAATGTGAGATTTTGTGAGGTCTAGTTCATAAAATGTCTATTTCACAAATAAAAACTAGCCATATGTCTACCTATTTCATTAAAAGTTAATTTTCTTTCCTTTTTTATTTTAGTTTCCAAAAAAATAAAAATAATAATAATAATAATTAAATAAATAAATAAATAAAACACTTAGCGGTGGTGGCCAGTGTAGATCTTATTTGTTAGTTTTTTTTTTATAATTTATTTTTGTAAACTAAAATAAGAATGCAATAAATTAGAATTTAATGGAATAGGTAAACATGTGGCAAGTTTTTATTTGTGGAGTATAAAGTGGTGGAGTAGAAAGAATGAGATAGAAGATCGAGACTAAATTTTACTAGGATAGAATATGCTTAGGCTAGGTTTTTCTATAAATATTATCTCATGTATAGTTTATGATGTGAATATCAATTCTTTTTTTTTTTTTTGAACTTTTTTTTAATTGCTTAAAATATGCTGTGAAAGCTCGATATAACTAATGATAGAGCTAGTTTAGACCCCAAATTCTTAATTGCGGCTTGATTAATTTTAGACTTGAAATTTCAATTAGTGTGTAAAACACTAATGAATGTTTAGACCCCCAAAATCAAATCAAATCAACACAAGCTTATACCCAAACAATAGATGTAAGAAATAATAGGTACAAGCAAAAACCCAAACAAAGAAACAACTCTACATCATAATTAATCACAACACAACAGCAATTAAAGGTAGAAAGTAAGGGTTGGAAAGATGCAAACACAAAGATAACACCGGCTCGTGTTATCGAAGAGGAAACCGAAGAACTCGGCAAAGAACCTCTTTGTCACTCTTCAAGCAGTCAAATGATCCACTAAAGAATAAAGTTGGGATATACGAATATCAATAGACCCTCCAAGCCTAATCTACCAAATGCACCTAAGCCCTCTAAGCTTTTTGCTCCAACAGGATTAAGCCTAAATGTGTCTTCTTTAGCTTCTCAAATCCTGCATTAAGCCCATTGCATCAATCAAGTGAATTGGTCATCTCTGAACTGCTTCCCAAGCACCAAAATACCTCATCACTGATATGGGTACGATGAGATAAGTATTTGGCAAATGTGCCTCTTAAGGATATTTCAATGGAAAGGGTGAAAGTAGAGAAATTTGGAGAATTAAATGTCTAAGATTGTGGATGAGTCAATCTTGGTTTTCTCTAGAGGTTTCTCTCTCAAAATTCTCTCTAGAAGCTCACTACATTTTGCATGAAAGTGCTGTTAAAGCTTTCCTAATTTGATTTATTAACAATTGCCCTAAGGACACCTGTTAACATGATCCAGATATTAAAAACTATTAAAAAAATCAATTACATTTTTTTTTTCATTTAGAAACAAGAGAGATGCTTGTTGCATTTATAAGAGACACGAATTTAGTTGCACATGTGTCCCATGAGATTGGCCCCATTAATTGTGAATAAATGTGTGCCATAGCTGGACTTAATTAGGATTGTTGAAGTAGTTAGGCACTCAGTTAATACAACATTTAATAAGTCATCAATCTCTCTTTAGTCTTTAGTCGGAGTAGTTGAGATGTTTGTTAATGGGGCTGCTAAAAATTAATACTAGTTCTTCCAAAATGTTTGTGGCAAAGTTGTTTGGGGATGTTTTGGAGATTCTAACAGAGTAGTTCATATAGTAAATAAAGTTATCATTCAACCTAAATGTTTTAGCAAATAAGTTTGCCATGTTCTCTCTTAAAAGTTACCATAGTTTTTTAGTGGAGTTGTGGTGTGTCTTTGTGTTAGAACCTCTTTCTCTCTTCCTTGTGTGTGTGTATGTGTGTTTGTTTCTAAAAACAAAAAACAAAAATTTTGGGGCTAATTATAGAAAAGTTTTGACAACACTTTTATAGAAAATAAAAAAAGTTGTCAAAATATTAATTGTTTTTTTTTTTCATTTCCCATAATTTTTTTTTAAATAGATTGTTAATTATTACACTAAAGGCATTCATTAACATTTACATTATATTATATTAACCACTCATTCTTATTTAATATAGAACTTTACTCATGCATGTGTACCCAATAATTTCCCCTCGTGTATAAGTCATTGCCTCTTTGTAAACCATGAAAACTCCTACTAGCTTTTGCTTATTCTAAATAATTTATTTTGGATCAATTATTTAAAATCTAATATACCATATTACATATTATGTGACATTAAGATCTAATACTTCAATTCTTTTTTTAAATCTTAATAGATTAAGGAAAAAATAATGATTATAATATAAAAGATAAAAATGTTGATGTTTAATAATAAATAGTAAAACATGAGATTCAAAATATCGATCTACTTCTTTGTTGATTCCGTTTAGAAAAAATAATTAACTCAATCAAATATATGGTTGATTTTGTTTAGAAAATTCAAGTTTTTAGAGGAATATCATTTGATTCTATATCTTACAAATAAAGTAACAAAAATTTTCAAACTATCATCTTTAATATAAACTCTAATAAAAGAGAGATATTGATTTTTTAAATAAAGTATAAATAGTAAGCGAAAAAGTTTATTTATTTATTTTTCATAGAAAACTGCATTTTAGTATATTTTAAAATGGTATGAAAGACTTGTAATTTATGACAGAAAGAAACAATTTATATAAATATAATATTTGACCAAAACATATTGGAGAAGGGAAACAACTTAAATATGCCAAATCCCATGGAATGGATCAAAGTTTTGAGTAAAACTAGGACTTGGGGAAGAATTGATAACTTGCTAGGTGGCCCCAAGAAACTCGCTCTTGTGTTGTGAAAACTAACACAAAATTACTCAAATTTTAGGAAACATTTAAGATTAAGACTACAGGAATAAATTATTTTACAAATTATTAATATGACAAATTCTTATTGGTTTTCATCTAGACCCATCATTAATATCACTTTTTTACTTATCAATAATCACTTACCATATCAGCCGTTTGTGACTTTAGTATTTTACAAATTTTAATATAACTTTTAATAATATATATATATATATATATATATATAAAGCTGTAATAAAAATCTATTACTTTTTTCTTTCTATAAAAAGTTTTTAAAAATAATTACCAAAATAATGCACTCAAGACATTTGTTAACTTTATCCTTTATTAAATTGAGGTGATATATGTTGTTGTTTTTTTTATTATATAATTCTATTTCTACTTTTACCCATTTTTTTTGGCTCTATTTGAACAAAAAAATAAAGTGAAAGGACGGAGAAGGTTCAAGTTTTATTTGAAAGAAAAATGCATGAATACTTAACCCCAAGAAACAGAACAATCGGCAAGAGATTATGTCTAAGGAAGCAAGGCTACTAATTAGAATTTCTGAGTCTCTCTCTCCTCATAGCTAGAACTCACTCATCGAAGAAAAATTTTGTAATTTAGTTAAGGGTCACATTAATGGGTGTCATTTGTCAATTGTTAATAAACTATAATAGAAATTTTTTTTATAATACTTCTATGAGAAATATAAACAAATGTCAACAGAATTAATTGCTTTATCATTTTTCTATAAAATATTTCTAAAAATAGTTCATAACTCAATGTCTTTAAGACATTTGTTAACATTTCCCTTTTCATTATTACACATTTCATAAAAAATTCTTAAAATCTTCTTGCACTAGCTCCTATTTATCGAGTGATCCCAGATCACTCTCTCTCAAACAAGTAAAGCATAAAACAAGTAATAGCGATTGCATCATTCTCACAATCACAAACATACAACTATCTCACCAACTTCCTATTAATTAGTTCATTAGCATCAAGGACTGAATACTTTTCCTATGTCTGTTTTTTCCCGAAGAGCTAGTGAAAAGAATTAAGATATGAAGGGCCCCATGTCAAAATCTTGATGTTGTTAGGATTGACTTGCTTCGTGTGTTCACTTTCTTTCAGTCTTTATGTGATAAGAAGAGAAATAGGACTTGAGTCTGTCCCATAAGAGAAATTCTTGCCACACATGATAGGTTCTATTGTGAATGAATCTGTATCATAGGTGTGGCAAGTTAGTATTATTGAAGACATTAGATACTTAACCCCACCTTCCCCTCCTCCACTATATCTTCTTATTATAAAATAATAATAATAATAATTAACTACTCAAGTTAACGCATGCAAAATTTATTGTAAGGACAAGGTTTTTTTTTTTTTTTTTTTTTTTCAATAATACAATTGTAATAATAATGAAGAGTCAATTTGAACAATAATTCTCTTAATAAATGAGAACAAATTGTACTACTAAGTTAATTACACACCGCTTGGCTATGAGTCTCTCTTTGTTTACAGTAGTTAACGCATTTATTTATGCGGTTTGTTAAAGTTAATAGTCCTTGGTAAAAGTTAGAACCTTGGAAAACAGAATGAGAAAAATTATAAAACAAATATGATAACTTATAGAAGTCATAAATGGAAAATTTAGTCAAAGACATAAGGCGGTTTTTTTTTTTTTTGTAATTACCTAAGAGGTCCAACTTAGTGTAAATTCCATCTTTTGCAAAATTATCTCAAGATGTTGTAGGGCATGCTCAAACTTTGTTAGAGGGTCAAAAGGCGATACAAGGTTGATTAGAGGATCGACCTCCTCACCCTTATCTAGATGAGCCAAAGGGGCCAACGAGCTAG
This sequence comes from Quercus glauca, assembly GCA_023736055.1. Lineage (NCBI taxonomy): Eukaryota > Viridiplantae > Streptophyta > Magnoliopsida > Fagales > Fagaceae > Quercus > Quercus glauca. Next base: position 70,909,853 of record CM043318.1, read on the forward strand.
AAGGCAATGGGGGCAACCTAAGGGGTAGGAAGTGGATCATTGGCCTGAGGGATTAACTTGGTTAAGTCAACATTTTGATATTCTTGGACATAGAATAAAAAAGAGACAATATAAAGAACAAGGAAATTATAAGAACAAGATGTAATTTATTCGTACTTTTTTAGTGTTGTAATTCGTGGTCCATGATCTTTTGAGTAGGCTTAGGATGTAGTAAGTGTTGTAAAACAAAATGTTTAGACCCCAGTTTAGTTTAATTAGCGAAGTTGTTAATTAATCCAATTGAACTGGGGCAATTAATAATGTATTGTATGTAGTGTAACTTGCTCCATCCTCCTTTAAAAGTTATTATGACTTTTGAGTAGAATTGTGATGTGCATTTATGTTAGAACCCATTTTCCTTTCTTTTGTGTGTGTGTGTTTGTTTCTCCCAAAAAAAAAAAAAAATTAAAATCTAAGATATAGCGAAAAGTAAATCTAAACACAAAGATTTAGTCAATGAAGAAAATTCTAATGAGATATTACTTTGGAGTAAGCATGATTAACATGTTTGGATGTTAGTATGATTGAATTGATTTTCTATTTGGTATAAGCGTATAATTACATGCTTGGATGCATTGGTTATGAATGAGATTCTTTCCATGTTACATGCATATATATATATATATATATATATATATATTTATATGCATGTGGAATTTATAATGTTGGCTACTTGATTTGATTTTCATTTTTTAGATTAATGTTTACTAGCATGTTATTATTACCTTTGTGATTGTTGTTATTATCTTGTAATGGGCTTTTTTAACTAGTATTTTAAATCCCATTTTCCTACATCAAATGGCTTGATCCACATTTTCTTTCGAAAACATTTTTCGAAATAATTTCCAAAAACATTCTCATAAATTAAAACAAGTTTCCATTAAAAAAGTTTTATCATTATTTGGGTCCCTTTTGAGAATATCATCTCGAAGAGAAAAATTCATGTGATTTTTAAAATATCTAAGAGAATACTCTCTCTTTCAAATATTCAAATAATAATTTCCTTTTTCAAAAACCCAATTTCCTTTTTAAAATTCAAAAGTGACACTTTTTGAAAACTTGTGAAGTTTTCATTTTAAAAATATGTCTTGAAAAATCATTTAATTTTTATGGTTTAACGAATTATATTTGATTATTTATATGAAATAAACATTAGTTTTAACGAATTATATTTGATTATTATATGAAATAAACAATAGTTTGGTTAGTATTAAGTCATTAAGTTATTTATTTAATATATCAAATTAGCATTGATTTTGTTAGTATTAAATAATTTATTGTTCTTTTTAGACGACAAATATCATTGGATCACCAAATATCACCAATATTTCTCACTTGTCGCTTGAAAAGAACTATTAGGATTAGAAATAAACAAAGAACAATCGGGATTAAGATGTAAGACTATTAATATAATTTTTTTATTAACAAATTATATACAACATAATGAATTTAAAGGGAAGGTGAAAGTGCCTTTTGATATTAACAACATATGTATATGTATATATATATATATATATATATATTATCACATTGGTTCCAAAGAAAATATATAATTGCATAAGAAAGTGTACAATCACTAATGTATAGAAACCGAAAAGAACTAAATTAATAAACATATATATATATATATATATATATATTATTTAAGTTAATTGTTTTTGTACAAATTCTCACTTGAAGAAGAACAAGAACAAAGTTTTTTATTTTTCAAATGTAGTGGCAATGTTCTTTTATTTATATTTTTGTATTTTTCCTTTTAGATTAAAAATACTACTTTATTTTCCTTTTGCCACCTTCTTTTTTTATTTTATATATATATATATATATATATTTATATATCTATTATATGTTTGGAATCATAAAAGACATTGATAAAATATAAAATATATTCTTTCTTCTTTTTTTTTTTTCTTTTCTTTTTTTATAAAACTTGATCCACATAAAGGATTGATAATAATCAATTGGTACGTTACACAGTAAAATATATCAAAAACAAATATTATTAAACAAAAACTAAATTTTATTATTAAAAAAATTAAACCAAAATTGTTTTCCTGCATATAATGGATTTCAGTGTTCCTCTCTACAAATTCAAGCAACTGATAAATTTAATAGTTTACTTTCATCTTTTTCATTTTGCGTTATTATTCTTTGCATATGGAAGATAATGATACACATCATCACATCAATACATGTATTAATTGGAACTGTGGTGATTTATGATTCTGTCATACTCAGAAAACGATACATGACCACATTTTCTAATGGAGTCTCCCTCAAAAATGAGATATGCTCTCTTTCTCTCTCTCATACAATTATTCATGTCAAGTCACAACATGCAATGCTTAACTGAAATGAAATATGAAGAATTGGCCCTGTAGTCCGCTAACTGCAACAACTCTTACATGAACCCTAAGAGATCATTGTTAATGTCATTTTACTGAATAAAAAAATGATTAGTGTCATCCCCATCCTGGCTGGCGAAAAGAGTTATTATAAAAGGGTCACACGTCAATCTTTTAGTCATTACTGTGAGGAATACATATCATAAACTACCACATATACCCCCTATTGAGATGGTAGGATCATTGGCTTAAAGAATGACATAGACTTGAAGGTTTTCATTTCAAACCACAAATTATTAATTTATGCAGTTTTCTGAATGTCTTATCCACAAGAGGGGAAATAATACAGCCAAAGACTGGAACAGTAAGACGCCACTTCCACAATAAAAATTGGGTTTTAAAAGATATCGTTCCCTTAAATGTCGCTACACTATTTTTGCGTCAAAGTGGTTAAACTTCATTAAAAATTTTGGTAAATTATATAATTCTTATATAATTAATAGTGATTTCAAATTAAACCTTAAATTTTAAAAAGTTTTAGTTAAACTCGTGAACATTTTAAATCTTTTGAATATACAACATCAATGAGTTACTATTAATTAAAAATAATAGAAATTTTCAGAAATTGTAACTAAACTTATTAAATTGTTTTTTTTTTTTTTAAAGCATCCCACATGAAAGTATAAGGACTTTGGTATAGTATCTCAAGCATTTAGTTATGGTCATCAAAATATATACAATTTAATTTTATATAAGCTCAAGTCATGATTAATTCATACTATATCATATAATATAGTTAATAATTGTCAAGTGCCTTGTAATTCTTTTTTTCTTTTTCTTTTTTTTGAGAAGAAAAACTAAGCTTTCATTAATAAAAATCACCCAAAATCAGCTGCCAGTACATTATTAAGTTGTGGTGAAACATCCTCCATCCATACTATCAAACTGCTAACATGTCTTACATGTCTAGCAATGTTATAAGCTACAGTGTTCCTTTGCCGACGAACATGAGAAAATCTAATGCTTTGAAAGGCCTCTAAAAGAGTTTTGTAATTCAACTGGCACCTCCTAATCTTTTCAACATAGACGTTCAAGGTTCAAATTCATCATCCCCATTGTAACTGTAGGGTCCAAATTCGTTGGGCCTGGTACCGACTCCCTATATCGTGAGCCCAACAAATTCCCAACAATAAATTTGTAGAGAATGGGTTAAAACAGCTGGGCTAGTAGTGGATTTAGCAACGGATCATGCAAACAAAAACCATCTCAAAGAAAAAGGGGTTGAGACAGGCCTTTTTCCTTAAACAACAAAAACCCTTTAGTCCGAAGAGGATTAGAATACATAGACTTTGTGAATACTGTTTTTTTTTCCCCCCCTCCTCTGTGAGGCCTGCTCCACATATATATATACACTCTTTTTCCATTCTCACCGTACACTTGTCCTTCATCTAGGCTCCCACTTGAGTACTAGTCACATCAGCCGTCTGCTTTAACCTGCAGTGAGTGGTGGTGGGTAAAAATACACTGTTCAGGTGTCTTCTCCACATAAATGCGGCCAGGAAAGTTGCTGCAGTGCATTAAATGTGGCGGTGGCAGCTTTATTGGCAAGATATCTTATGATAGCCACGCCGTTAGACGTGCCCAGGGCTCAGCCCTTGCAGGGGAATCTTCAACATATCTATTCGATCAAGTTCTGGGCAGATACATGGAATGTGGCCTCTTCGGCCCAACTAGGTTGTCTTCGGACGGAGCGTTTCCCCTTGCACTCACCAGGATGGCAAAGTACTGATACTTTTAACATCTTCGGACGGAGAATCATACTTGAACTGGGCCTCGGGCCCAACGTATGGAGCTGGGCTTTCTCACCCACAATAGCCCCTCAAAATTCCGCTTTTAACCTGCATCCGAAGAGAAAAAGTGGGATTTTGACCTTTTGACCTTTTGACAGATGAGTGCCTTGAATTTTGCCTCCACACGTGCGAGCATGAATTTACGCGCCTTCTTTATTGCCGCTGCTGTCGCGCCGTTTCCGAGGGGTCATTAATTGCTCCAGGCGGCGTCTTGTCCCTGAAATCTAGCGGCTCATTTCAAATCAACGGACGAGATTCTCCTTAGAATTTCGGGCGGGATAATCCTCACCACTTTACCTGCCACTATATAAGGTCTTAAGGGGGAGTTGTCTTCTCATTTTGCAATCTTCAGAACTCCCAGTGAACTCAAGCGCTCAGACTTTCAAAGCCCTTTCTGTCATCCGCTTCAACTCATTCTACAATCCGCTGCGATTTCCCGGCGAGGCCAGAAGACATTCTCTGATTCAGTCCGACGTAAGTTCCTTTCTTCGAGATTTTTGAAATCTGTTCAGTCTGCCTCTTCGGCCATTTGTAAATTTTCTCCAGTCACCGTTCCGCATTTCCCTCACTTTAACCTTATTATCGATGGGTAGATTTGAATACCTAGTGGACAGTCCATCCCAGATAGAGAAGTTTAGGGAGATATATCGCATCCCTCGGGAAGTGGGCTTGAGGTATTGCTCCACGGAGGGGTTGTTACTGGACCGAGAGGTGGGAGAGGTGATAATCCCCATCATCGCCTTCCTGGAGGGGGGAATGACCCTCCCCATGGGCGAGGTCACCAGAAGTTACCTCACTGCCCATAGGCTTAGTCCTGACCAGTGCGCTCCCAATACATTTAGGATTTTAGGGGCGATTGATGACCTGAACCGTCATTTAGGCCTGGGGTTAACCTGGCACGATGTGGTGCACATGTACGAGTGTCGTACCAAGGAGGGGGCGGGATACTATTTAAGGTCCCGATCCGATGTCGTCAGACTCCTGTCCGGCCTCCCCAAGTCCAACAAAGGGATGAAGGACGATTATCTTATCGTCTCGGGTGCCTGGCATGATGGGATTCATTGCCCAACCCAGCCAGGGACGCCAGGTGAGACATTCCCCCTCGAGCTTTACTTCTTTATTTACTTTTAGCTGTTCGGTCCCCCTCTTCGTCATATTGCAACCCTCTGACAGTTCTCTCGTCATGTTTTCAGATAGAAGGCACGTGGCTCCTCGGCTGAGTCTGACGAATACTGCGGCTTTGAATTACCTTCTTCGGTCGGAGATTTTCGTGAGCGAGGACGGACAGCTTAGGTCTGTTCCTCTCATCCTCGGCTACACCCCGAAGACTGAGCTTCAGCCGAGAGGCAACGCAATCACACTCGGGGATCGTCGCATAAACTGCATTGACGTGGCAAGGAAGAACTTTTTGGCACCGTTCGACCTCGCCCCAGTGCCCCATCCCAACCCGCAGGGCATCCCAGCACTAGTTCAGCCCGTTCAGCAAGCGCCAGTTGAACCAGCAGCCGAGGAAAGAGTCGCCTCTTCTACCCCTTCACTTGACGCCCAGATCGACCAGTTTAAGTTCGAAGAGGATACCTCGGAGGAGGTTCAGATCTTATCAGCCGAAGAGGCTATTGACAGGCAATCAGCTACCCCAGTTCTGAACCTAGCTTTGCCAGAAGACTCTACAGAGGAAGACATGCTGAGTTTGGATTAGCTAATGAAGAACAGGAAGCCAAAGGCTCCAGCCAAGGGTACTGGCACATCCCAGCCCCAGGCGAATCTCCCACCACCGCATCCCCCTCCTCAAGCCCCAAAAGATCTGGGTCTGAAAGTGCTGCCCGATTTGAAGAAAAAGAGGGTGGTGACGGATGTAACTGATATCGAGGAGGGGGAAGTGGTCCCTCCGAAGGGCCATAAGCAGCAGAAGAAGACCCACGATGCAAGAAGCAAACGGGCTTTTTCTATTGATAGTAGGGAGGAAAATGTGGCTGCCGACGTGTGGCGAGGGATCCAGGCGTGGTCCCCGAAGCTTACTCTGGATGGCGCGGCCATCCCTTTCAACGCCTCCCTCAGAAACTACGCCGGAGGCAAGGCCGGGTACATTGCAGAAGCGCTCGAGCAACCCCTCCTCCTTCCGAGGGATATGGAGTCTTATCGGCGCTTCAGTGAAAGGGAGCTCTTTCTGTCCCTCAAACGGGATTTAGGCATGGTAAGACAACTGGTGCTCTTTCGCAGCTCTTTTGAGGCCCTCGTTCATTTATATTTTTACGTAACATTAAATTTTTTTTTTTTGTTGCCATGCAGCTTGCTCAACAAATCTACGTGGCTGAAGAGTGGGTTCAGCGGAAAGATGTTGACGTGCAAGCTGAGATCCGGTCCAGGGAGGACGTTGAGAAAGCATTGGGCAAGGCCAAGGATGAAAGCGCTCGCATATCCGAGCAGCTAAATGAGGAGGCGAAGGCAAGGAGGAATCTAGAGGCAGGCCTGAAGACTGCTGAAAAGCAAGCCGAAGACCAACGCCAGCAGCTCTACACCGCTGAGATTAATCTAGAAACACAGAGAGCGCTGGTAGTGGAACTTCGCGCTGAGCTGGAAAAAGCCAAGGACGCTGCCAACTTGGCCGAGGGAAAAGCTCAATTGGCCAAGGAAGCAGTTGAGGCTGAAAAACAGGCTGCTTATATGCTGGGGGTGCAAGAGACCCAAGCAAGGCTGACCGAGGAGTTCGCCAAGGTCTGCAGGGACTACTGCGATATCACGTGGAGCAAATGCCTCGATGCAGCTGGAGTCCCTGCAGAGTCATCTCTAAGGCAACCTGGGAGCATCTACTATGATCCTGATATATGTGATGTGCCTGAAACCTTGGAAGCACCTTCGGCCAATCCGAATCCCCCAGCCCCAGCCGAGACGAGCCACGCCCCTCTTCAGACCGGTGATGCGGGCGATCTGCCGAAGCCAAACCCAGCACCTCAAGATAAAGCTTAGGACGTTCTGCCTGTGTAATCCTTTGGATATTTTTTGCCATTTTTGTAATGAAATCGTCTTTCAATGAATGAAATAGTTTACTTTCGTTACTTGTTGCCTTTATAGTACTTGTCAGATTGCGTTATTATGGCTAGTAATGACAGTTTCGTAATCAAGAGTAAATCGAAAACATGGTAATCTTCTATACGTAGTTAAAACAAAGAATTATGGCAATAACAGCTGACGTAATTTTGCTTAAGTCTAGTAACGCGAGCGTGCCCATTAAACCAAATCAACTGCTCCGAGGACTACATGCGTGATTGAATTTAGGGTTAAATACTTGTAAAAATTGTAAAGGAGTGTTAACTAACCCAAATCATCTGGTCCAAGGACTATAGGCATGAGTGGGTTTAAGCTTAAACACTTGTAAGAAACGTGGAGTGTTAACTAACCCAAATCATCTGGTCCGAGGACTACAGGCATGATTGGATTTAAGTTTAAACACTTATGAGAAACGTGGAGGAGTGTTAACTAACCCAAATCATCTGGTCCGAGGACTACAGGCATGATTGGATTTAAGTTTAAACACTTATGAAAAACGTGGTGTGTTAACTAACCCAAATCATCTGGTCCGAGGACTACAGGCATGATTGGATTTAAGTTTAAACACTTATGAGAAACGTGGGGGAGTGTTAACTAACCCAAATCATCTGGTCCGAGGACTACAGGCATGATTGGATTTAAGTTTAAATACTTGTGAGAAACGTGGAGGAGTGTTAACTAACCCAAATCATCTGGTCCGAGGACTACAGGCATGAGTGGATTTAAGTTTAAACACTTGTGAGAAACGTGGAGGAGTGTTAACTAACCCAAATCATCTGGTCCGAGGACTACAGGCATGAGTGGATTTAAGTTTAAACACTTGTGAGAAACGTGGAGGAGTGTTAACTAACCCAAATCATCTGGTCCGAGGACTACAGGCATGAGTGGATTTAAGTTTAAACACTTGTGAGAAACGTGGAGGAGTGTTAACTAACCCAAATCATCTGGTCCGAGGACTACAGGCATGATTGGATTTAAGTTTAAACACTTATGAGAAACGTGGAGGAGTGTTAACTAACCCAAATCATCTGGTCCGAGGACTACAGGCATGATTGGATTTAAGTTTAAACACTTATGAGAGACTGTCATAACAAAATGCAATCATGACTGAGGGATTCATTCAATAGTAGTACCTTTTGAGGTTGTTTACATTCCATGGTCGGGGCACTACATGATTATCCAAGTCTTCTAGGAAGTATGCTCCGATGCCAGCCCCTGAAGTGACGCGATATGGTCCTTCCCAGTTCGGTCCTAATTTTCCCCAAGCTGGGTTCTTTGCATTACCTACTACTTTCCTCAGGACAAGATCACCAGGCTCCAGGGGTCTCTGCCTTACATTGGCATCGTAGCCCTGTCTAAGTTTCTGCTGGTAATGCGCCAGTCGAACCATTGCATTTTCCCTCCGTTCTTCAATTAGGTCCAAACTCCTTTCCAGCTGTCCGCCGTTGCTAGCTGGATCAAAGGTGCTTGACCGGAGTGTTGGGAATCCAGTCTCTAGGGGTATCACGGCTTCGGCCCCATAGGTCATCGAGAAGGGGGTCTCTCCCGTGGACCTGCGAGGCGTTTCTATATGCCCACAATACGTGGGGTAATTCTTCCACCCATCTACCCTTCGCATCATCCAGCCTCTTCTTTAGCCCGTTAACTATGACTTTATTGGTGGCTTCGGCTTGCCCATTTCCCTGGGGATAGGCGGGGGTGGAGTATCTATTTGTGATTCCCAGCTCACTGCAATAGCTTCTAAAGGTTTTGCTATCGAACTGAAGCCCGTTGTCCGAGATGAGGGTGTGTGGGACTCCAAATCTGGTGACGATGTTTTTCCAAATGAACTTCTTCACGTCTACGTCCCTGATATTTGCTAGAGGCTCAGCTTCTACCCACTTGGTGAAGTAGTCCGTTCCGACCAGCAAGAACTTCCTGTTTCCTGCTGCCTTTGGGAAAGGGCCTACGATGTCCAGCCCCCATTGAGCAAAAGGCCATGGGCTGGACAGTGGATTAAGGGTTCCACCAGGTTGATGTATGCTCGGCGCAAAACGCTGGCACTGATCACACTTTTTAGCGTATTCATGCGCCTCTCTTTGCATATTTGGCCACCAATAGCCTTGGGTGATGGCTCGGTGGGCTAAGGATCTCCCTCCAGTATGGCTCCCACAGATTCCTTCATGCAGTTCTTCTAACATCGATTCAGCCGCTTCGGGGGCCACGCACAGCAGATATGGGCCAGAATAGGATCGTTTGTACAGTTTATGGTCTTCGGACAGCCAGAACCTTGTAGCTTTTCTCCGTATTTTTTCCGCCTCCACCCTTTCTTCGGGCAACACATCGTCCCTTAGGAACTTGATGATAGGGTCCATCCAGCATGGGTTGGTTCCGACGCTGTGAACTTGGAGTACCTTTTTTCTTAACTCCGTGGGCCTTCGTACGTCCTCAATCAAGATGACCCTTGGTAATTCCTGCGCCGAAGAGGTGGCGAGTGTAGCCAGGGAATCGGCATGCGTGTTGCCGCTTCTAGGGACGTGCCGAAGGGAAAAATATTCAAACTCCGACTGTAGGGACTTGACCAGGTTCAGATATCCCTGCATCCTCTCTTCTTTTGCCTCGAACTCTCCTAGCACTTGGCCGACGATCAACTTTGAGTCTGAAGATATCTCGACGGATTTTCCTCCCATCCTTCGCACCATCTTCATCCCAATCAATAGAACCTCATACTCTGCCTCATTATTCGTTGCTGAGAAGTCTAGCCTTAAGGCTTTTTCAATGATAATTTTCTCAGGGGATATCAACACTAGCCCTACGCCTGAGCCCCTCTGATTTGACGCGCCGTCTACATATAACTCCCAGGGCGAGGGGTTTTGTGACGAAATCGCGCTGACTTGCCTCCCTTCTGTGCCTAGAGTTTGGGCTACTTCCTCTAAATGGGGCTCTGTGAACTCGGCGACCAGGTCTGCAAGGACCTGGCCCTTCACTGACGTGCGCGGCATGTACTTGATATCAAAAGCCCCTAGCATCGTCCCCCACTTGGCAATTCTTCCTGTGTAGTCGGCGCTTCGGAGTACCGCCCTAAGTGGGAGCTGGGTAAGGACTATGACCGTGTGAGCTTGAAAATAATGGGGCAGCTTCTTGGTTCCCAGCACAACTGCCAGAATGGCCTTTTCCAGTGGCAGATAACGGGTCTCAGCTTCTTGCAGCGATTTACTCACATAATAAACTGGCTTTTACACGCCGCAGTCTGTTCGGATCAGTACCAAGCTTACAGCGTTAGGTGCCACGGCAATGTAAGCGAACAAAACCTCGTCTGGCTGGGGACTGGACATGATGGGAGGTCTGGCCAGGTAATCCTTAAGTTGCTGGAAAGCAACGGCACATTCCTCTGTCCATTCAAAACCCTTCCATTTATTGATTAACGAGAAGAAAGGCCGACACCTGTCCGCTGATCTGGAAATGAACCTATTAAGGGCAGCGGTCATCCCTGTCAGCTTCTGAATTTCCTTGGGATTACGGGGAGCTCGCAAGTTATTGATGGCCCTTATCTGATCGGGGTTAACTTCGATTCCCCTGTGAATGACCATATACCCCAGGAACTTACCCGAGCCAACTCCGAACGAACACTTGGAGGCATTCAGGCGCAATCTGTGTCCCCTCAAAATTTCGAAAATATCCCTAAGGTCTCCAATGTGTTCCGCAATAACCTTGCTTTTAACCACCATGTCGTCAATATAAACCTCCATGCTTTTGCCCAGCTGTGGCTCAAACATCCTGGTCATCATTCTCTGATAGGTAGCCCCTGCATTCTTCAAGCCGAATGGCATTACCTTGTAGTGGTAATTTCCTACAGGAGTTACGAAAGCCGTTTTGCTCTGATCGGCGAGAGCTAGCGGTATCTGGTGATAACCTTGGAATGCGTCTAAGAAGCTCATCCTTGGGTGCCCGACGGTAGCATCAACTAGTTGATCTATCTTTGGCATGGGAAACGGGTCATTCGGACAGGCTCTATTCAGATCAGTGAAATCCACGCACACCCGCCATTTCCCACTTTTCTTCTTTACCACCACCGTATTAGCTAGCCATTCGGGGTAGAAAATTTCCTTAATGGCCCCCGCTTGCTTGAGCCTCGTTACTTCTTCCCTAACTGCATCTGCGTGCTCCTTCGATGGACGCCGAAGGGGTTGCTTCTTGGGGACTATGGTGGGATCCACGTTTAGATGGTGGCAAATGAAATCTGGGCTTACCCCCGGGGCCTCCACAGGGTCCCACGCAAAAACATCGACGTTTGCCCTGAGGAGTTCTGTCAACTCTCCCTGCTCCTGGGGAGGCAGCATGGATCCGATTTGAAAAAACTTTTCTGGATCGTCACCAACAACTATCCTTGTCAGGCTTTCGCACTCTGCTTCTTCGGCCGGAACTTCGGCATCCAGCGCCGAGGGTTTTAATTGCTATAAACCTTCCTTATGACAGTTGGAGGGTTCGGCGTGCTGCTCGTGCCGGATTGCTGCCACTAGGCATTGCCTGGACATGGCTTGATCCCCTCGGATCTCCTCGACAATCCCCTCGGACGGATATTTAATCTTCTGATGCAGTGTGGAGGGTACAGCCCCAAGGGTATGGAGCCAAGGTCTGCCTACTATAGCAGTGTACGATGAGTAAGCGTCGACCACTATGAAGTCTACCTCCACAACTTCAGTACCGGCTTGCACAGGCAGTCTGATCTGGCCCTTCGGAATGATCACTTTTCCTTCAAAACTGACTAATGGGGAGCTGTACGGAGTCAAATCTTCGGGGGACAAATTCAGCCCCTTATATAGGTCCGGGTACATAATTTCTGCGGCGCTGCCTTGATCTACCAGTATTCTCCTCACGTCGTATCCACCTATTCTCAGCGTCACTACCAGGGCATCATCGTGCGGCTGCGTAGTCCCTATTTTGTCCTCTTCCGAGAAGCCCAAAACAGGGGCAACTATCTTAAGCCTCTTCGGCTCTTTGTTAACCTTATCCGAGGGCACCCGAGCGACTGACAATACCCTGGATGGGCAAGACCCTGTCCTTCCTGGCGCAGCGAAAATAACATTGATTGTTCCCAAGGGGGGTTTTATAAAATCGCCTCTCTTGGGCCCCGTGCTCGTTTGATTTCCCTGACCGCATGAGTGGTGCAGGAGGTGCTTTAACCTGCCTTCGCTGACCAGCTGATCCAAATGATCCCACAGGTTCCTGCAATCTTCGGTAGTATGCCCATGGTCCAGGTGGTACTGACAGTAAAGATTGTGGTTGCGTCTTTCAGGGTTCCCTACCATCTTGTTCGGCCACTTGAAGAATGGTTCGTTTTTTATTTTGTCCAGGACCTGATGTACTGGTTCGCGAAAAACGGCATTGACCGCCCGAAAGTTCGCTGTGTTTTGTCCAGCCCAGTCCTTCCTCGGCCTGTTGTGGTTCTGCCTATCCGACCTGAAATCCCTCCCTTCTTGAGGGACAGCTTTCTCCTTGCCCTTGCTTTGCTGCTGGTCTTCCTCAACTCTTTTGTACTTATCGATCCTATCCATCAGCTGGCGTATACTGGTGACAGGCTTGCGCGTCAAAGAGGTTCTCAAGAGGTGCTCCGTGGGGAGGCCCAGTTTGAAAGAGCTGATGGCCACCGATTCACAATCCTCTTCCACCTCGTTATACGTCTCCCAAAACCTATCTGAGTACGACTTCAAAGTCTCACCTCCTTTCATGATAATGGACAGCAAAGATGCCACGGATTGAGGTACCCTTCGGCAGGTGACGAAACGGGACCCGAAAACCTGTGTTAGCTCTTGGAAAGAGCTGATAGTGTTGGGCTTCAGACTATCGAACCATCTCATGGCTATTGGTCCCAAGCTGGATGGGAAAACTTTGCACATGAGGGCCTCGTTCCTGGAGTGAACTGCCATTCGCTGGTTGAAATGACTCACATGTTCCACTGGGTCGGTCCGGCCATTATAGATGGTGAATGTAGGCTGGTGGAAACGTCGAGGGAGCTTAGCATTCTCAATGTTACGGGCGAAAGGGGATCTGGATATCTGATCCAGGGCTTTACTCATAGCATCGTTCCCTGCGTCCCTCGGTAAGGGATTCTGGGGGTTCCTCTCGTCGTGACACATCTCCTCGTAGGTGAAGGATTCGCTGATCGATGTTCGATGCTTTTGTCTGTAACTAATGTCTCGTTCATCCCCGGAATCCTCATCCGAATCTGAGGGACTGCGCTTCCTCTTCGCATGGCGCAACTCCCTTTTAAGCCTGTCTATCTCCTTCTGCATGTCCTTGTTCTTCTCTGCATGAGACATGTGGCTCTCCCCATGCAACTGGTTTTGATTGTCACGTGTGGTGTGTATACTTCCCTCACGATCCTGCCTCCGTTCCAGATGAAGAAAGGGATCGATGTGCTTAGACGACCTGGACTCAGCTGGTCGTTGCCTTCGTTCAGCCATCTTCTGAGGTGTTGCTTCCACCTTTGCTCAAGCTATTTCCCACAGACGGCGCCAATTGTAGGGTCCAAATTCGTTGGGCCTGGTACCGACTCCCTATATCGTGAGCCCAACAAATTCCCAACAATAAATTTGTAGAGAATGGGTTAAAAACAGCTGGGCTAGTAGTAGATTTAGCAACGGATCATGCAAACAAAAACCATCTCAAAGAAAAAGGGGTTGAGACAGGCCTTTTTCCTTAAACAACAAAAACCCTTTAGTCCGAAGAGGATTAGAATACATAGACTTTGTGAATACTGTTTTTTTTCCCCCCTCCTCTGTGAGGCCTGCTCCACATATATATATACACTCTTTTTCCATCCTCACCGTACACTTGTCCTTCATCTAGGCTCCCACTTGAGTACTAGTCACATCAGCCGTCTGCTTTAACCTGCAGTGAGTGGTGGTAGGTAAAAATACACTGTTCAGGTGTCTTCTCCACATAAATGCGGCCAGGAAAGTTGCTGCAGTGCATTAAATGTGGCGGTGACAGCTTTATTGGCAAGATATCTTATGATAGCCACGCCGTTAGACGTGCCCAGGGCTCAGCCCTTGCAGGGGAATCTTCAACATATCTATTCGATCAAGTTCTGGGCAGATACGTGGGATGTGGCCTCTTCGGCCCAACTAGGTTGTCTTCGGACGGAGCGTTTCCCCTTGCGCTCACCAGGATGGCAAAGTACTGATACTTTTAACATCTTCGGACAGAGAATCATACTTGAACTGGGCCTCGGGCCCAACGTATGGAGCTGGGCTTTCTCACCCACAGTAACTATACATTCTCTTATAAAAAAAATATAGTAAAAATTATATCATACACATTGTGGTTGTATCCAGTAGATGTTCTATCCCCTTTTGTTTTTATATAGTAAAAAAATTGTAAAACTTTATGACGGAAATTAAGAGTTCTAAAAAAAAAATACTACCCTAATTAAAATTCTAACAAGAGTTTTTAGAAATTTCCTATATAATTTTATATTATTTTAATGATCTTATAAGAAGCACTCTAAATTGTCAAAACTACACTTCTGCTCAAAACCTCTAGATTTTGAATTTTTTGGAGTTGTTTTTCACTACAAACTTTTATCCAGACGATCAAGAGAGTAAACATGAGCTCAAATACTCTAAGATAGAGGGATGGAATGGAAAATTAGATTTTCAAACTATTTTTCGCTATAAAATTTAAAGGAAATCATCATATTAGCATTCGGAAAATTAGTGAGAAGGAGAACGACCTAGCATAGAGAATTTAGGTTATTTTTATGTAACACTACTCTCAATAATGGGCATGACTAAAGGTCGAGAGAATCTGAATTTCTACCTTCTAATCATCTTTTTCACATCACACACAAGCTTCCATTCTGGATCTAGACCCGTCGTACTTGCTCACGCATTAACCAAATCAACGTCCTTAAGATCAATCCCTTCGGTTCCCTAGTCACTAACTTGCAATGCAATGAAACCAAGCTGTAGTTTCGTAATAGAACTCAACTTCCACAAAGTTCATGTATATCACTAGAGTTGCTAATGGTTTGATATTAGTGAAAATAAATCATTATTGATGATTCAACACATTTACAACATTTTTTTGCCAAACAATTTAGGGTTTTAATTGGGTTGAGTTTATATTTGTCTAATATTTTGATGTTTTTTATTTTATTTATTTATTTATTTTTTTTGGTGGTGAGAAAAAAGCCATAATCTTATGTTATATATAAGGCTCTCCTTTATTTGTGGTTGGTGGGGGGGGGGGGGGGGGGGGTGGAGGGGAGGAGTTGGTAATGGGATCCTTAGGCCAAGACCTTGAGCCGAAATCGATGAGATGTATACTTTTCACACCTTGTAGTACATGCATGCCACATCATCGGTTTCAATGTGAATGAATTTAGATTATAGGAGAATTATCTACATCAGTTAAATAGAACATCCCTCTTACGGAATTAGTGCAGCCTTAATTAAAATTTATTTCTAGGTTAGTTGTTAAGAAACTTAAAGTATACAAAATATAATTAATTGAGAACATCAATATATTAGCACCATTAAAAAAAAAAAACACATAAATACATAAAATTTTACAATTTCTTTCTACTAACAAAATGAAAAGGCAAAAGGGGATTGATGAAAAATAAAAATGAGAATTGAGAATGTTGTGATGATGGTAATAAAGTGAGAGGGAATTTAGAAATGATGATAGAGAAGATAAAAAATGGATAGAGAGTGACAGAGAGAGCAATGGTTGATAAGTCTTGCAATTGTGCCAAGCCTCCGAGAAGAGCATAGTTGATTGTGAAACTCACTGCCACAGTATCTCTCTTGGTACCAATTTTTTGGAAAAATGAAATTTGGTCCTACTCGTTAACACAAAACTTAATGGGACTTCAAGTCTTTCCTAGTCACTGTAGTTAAGATCCTCTATCACGTGGTTGGTAAAATTTATGATCCTCACGGAGGTTAGCATCAAAAATTTGTGTGGATGTTAAAATTTTGTAGCTCACGATCCATTTTGTTGTGGGATAGTAAATGATTATGATAATATATTCTAACAACATCCTTCCTAAGAAAAAAAAAATTATTCTGAGATTTATTTCATGCAATTAAAATTTCCAATGAAATAAGATTCATGTCCCCAATCCTATTCTTTCTTTGCATTTGCTCAAAGATTAATGCTATGAACTTAACAAAAAGTAAAAACAATTTCACAACATTTCCGAATTAATATGTTATATCATTAAAAAAATTTAAATTGAAGATTACTATTTTTTTTTTTTGTTTGTAAAGATTAATATATATAGTTGACCCATGTATGAATTGACATGTTAATTTAAGAATATTGTGAAATTGTAATGATTTTTTTTTTTTATTATGTCTCTAGCATTACTCTTGCTCAATCTGTTTCCAATAGACAGAAGTCCGGCTCAGATTGAGAATCTTGAGTATCTGAGCGAAGGTCACTGACTCACTAACAGTCTTCTTGACTCGTTAGAGGAATAAACCAACTAAACGAAAGTAGACATACTATGCATCAAGTTTAAGACATTTCGAAGACAAAGCTGTGATAGCATGATACCAAGGGGCATCATAGTCATAGTGCTTCTCCACAAGAGTCCTGAAAAATACAAAAGGGAACCCAAATAAAGCTCCAATCGAATCTAATGAGCAACCACAGTATCTCCCAACAGTCCTCGATGAAGTCCGTGTTTGGACGAATGAGGACTAGGACTCTAGGACCACTCGAGAAATTAATGATGATGAGCAAGAGTTTGAGCAAAAGAATGTAAGTGCAAAAGATACACTCAACCACAGATGACGAGTTCGAAGCCTCGAACCTAAAGGCCTAGTGCAATGTTTAGGGACCGTATAGATCTCTCATTCAATCATCAAAGACTTTACTAGTTGAGCTAGCTGGGACCCACAACTAGGATTGGCATCTTGTTTTGTGAACATATGTCACAATTAAATGTGAGTTCAAGTTCTTATCAAAAAATAAAATAAAATAATTTTGGGTTTTAGTTAACTCATCTAGTAAAGTCTCTTTTCGTAAAATAAGTGATCTACCAACACCCAAAATCATCGGATGATAATGAACAATTGTTAGGAGTGTACGCCTTAAGTTCAAACTATATTTCAAAAAAAAAAATCACAATTAAATTAAGAGATGTGCTACGTCCACAACATTTTTACAACATATTCACAACAAATCATAAGTGGTTAGTTATTATTGGTTCAAATTTGAAACCTAACACTAAAATTACTTTTTTGCCCTAACAATAATAACAGTAACAATCTATCACTTAGGATTTGTGATAAAAATGTTGTAGACATATTATTTCTTTTAAATTAAACTTTTTTTTTAGCAAAAAAAACTGTTTTTTTATTTTATATATGTAATTTTTTTTTTTTTTTTTTTTGAGAATCAAATTTATAAGTTGATAAAATAATTTGAAAATTAACAGGAGAGTAGTCCTATTTTTTAGGCAATGTTTTAGCGGGAGTTATGATTGTTCTTTAGTTTTGTCTCTACTTAAACATAGGAGTGTAAGAGCATTTTTGAACTAAAAAAAATGAGGAATCCAAACAGTGAAAGCCCCTTAAATAGTAGTATAAATAACCGACCCTTTCATTTTAAAATAAATAAGATTTTTATGTACATCTCAACTATCAAGAACCATCAAGATGTACAATGAAATCTCCTTCACTAATAACATTTTTAATATATTTTTATTATTTTATTGAAAATGGGATTTGTAGGTGTTTTTCTTATTTTCAGCCCACTTAAATCCTGTTGTGCATGGCATTGGACCACCCCAACACTAGGTGATACATATCACTGATTGAACCTACAATATCAAACTTGCAATGTGATAAGTCGTGAGAAATTCCTACCATCAGACCACCGTTTGAGTAGTTTTAGCATTTCATTGTAAAACGAAGACTTGCTATAGGTTGGTCATAAGAAGGACCATTGTAATTGTTGTTTACCGAAGAAAAGATTAATTTATGGTGTCACTCACATCTTATGAACTGGGTAGAGAACAACGCTTAGATAGAATGCCACAAGTAAAAATCTTGCCATTGCTAAGATTGATTGACTTGTTATTGTGAAGTCAAAACTAATCATAAACAAACCAAGTGAAATAAGCTAAGGCCAGATGACAAGGGCATAGGTAAATTTTATGAATATATCACTTTTTAATAGTTCAATATTCGAAACCATAAAGCAAAACTAGTCATATAATAGTCTTTTAAAATTTCCCTTCAAATTAATAGATATTCTACGATCATACAAAACTTCTGAGATATTTCTCCATTTCATCCACCCTCTTCTTATCCTATAATTCAATCCTCATCAATCTCTCCGCCTTTATGAATTATTGATCTAAGATATTGTCGCTATTTAGTATCTCTTGACCATCAAGTCTTATAGAAAGCAAGAGAGTCAATACCGTACCGGAGGCTGTACCGGTTTGCCTAGCGGTACGATATATTTCGGATACTGGTCAATACCGGTGTACCGTTTTGGGTTTACCGCCATTTTTTATATTTATAAATATATATATATAATATATATGTGTGTGTGTGTGTGTGTGTGTGTGTGTGTGTGTGCGCATTATAATAAATATAAAGTTTACCATAAAATATTTTCTCAATTCAGAACTAATTATTCATGTTTTAGACTTTAGTATCAATTAAAAGAAAAGAAAAAAACACAATATAAAAAATAGAAAGCTTAAAAGTTACCATTGCATACTAAGCTAAGAAAACAAATAATACTAATAAGTTAATACAAATAAGTTACCATTTTTTCCTAATAAAAAATTCAAAAATTACAAAACTTAAAAAATAAAATAAAATAAAATAAAAATTCTGTACCGGCCGGTATTGCCCCGAAATTGGCCAGTATGATCGGTACATGGCCAGCATTTAAACCAGTACGAAACGTTGATATTTCGATACCAGTATGCAACCGGTACAGTACGTACCGGCCGGTACGGTATTGACTACCTTGATTGAAAGCCTTTAGATTCTAAAGCGCTTTGTCAAAATTCTACTTTGGCATTTACCTCCACTTCTAATTTTATCCAATAAAACTATATCATAAGCAGAAGACATACACCAAAGGACTTCCTATTGAATTGACTTAGTAGGCTCATCCATCATTAGTACAAAGAAATATGGACTTAATGCTAATCCTTGATACAAACATATAGTGATAGGAAATTGTGATTTGTCCCGTTGTTTTAACACTAGTTACAACTTCGTCATTTATATCCTTAATCAACTTAATATACTTCAAATGAACTCCTTTCTTTTCCAAAACCCACCACATAACCCTTTTAAGGATCCTATCATTTGCTTCCTCTAAATCAATGAAAACTATATTAAAATTTTTACAAGCCTCTATGTATTTTTCCAATTAAACATCTAAATAAGAAAATAGCTTCATGGGTAGATTGTTTTGGCATAAGCTAAATTGATTCTCCGATATTGTTGTTTCATGTCTTAACCTATACTCGATCACTTTTTTTCCAAAGTTTTATAGTGACTCATAAGTTTAATTTCACAGTAATTTGTATAGTTATGAATATCTCCCTTGTTCTCGTAAATAGATATTAAAGTACTTTTTATCCTCCACTCAGAAAGCATTTTGATACTTATCCGCTTAAAAACCCACCAAAGCAGGACCAAGTGCCTCATGACTCATGAGAGATACCCTTGACACTTACATTCAGCACCACATGATAAATTCCAATGTGAATGAATGTGCACCATTGCCATAGTTAGAAGAAGATTTAGGACCTATGCAAGAGCTTTTAACATCAGCCTCATAACAATGTCTTAGTAAAAATTCTAGCTAAAACTCTCACGTTTGCTATTCTAATTAACATATTGTCTGTTTCTTTAAATTATAAATTATTTTATACGCGTTTCGCCTTATTACATTGATGGTACTCTTGTCAAATGGGTCACTTGTTGGATGCTACCACTGTGTTTTTCTCAAAGCAATGATGGATCAACATGCTTACTTCATAAAATTTTCTATCGTAACTGCAAAAGAAGTCCACATATATAAAATCACCCTCATAGGAGTCCTTAATCTCTGGCAAAATTAATCTTTTAGATTCCCCCCAATTGAATTCAACCATGTTAGAGTATTGATCAATGCAACAAAAAGATCAAATAGGTTCCAGCAAATCTGAAATCTCCAGTAGGCAAGGTTCCTTTGAGTTAAGCAGTGCAAGGAGCTATTTGCAGACTCGGTAATCATTAACCAGGTCCACAATTCCAATATCTTGACTGAAGTTCAAGGCTTTCAGTGATAAGTAGGCTGCCATCTGTAGTTGATCACCCTGAGAGGAAGTTGATCTCTGCAAGCCACCATAACTGCTCCATTGCTGTCTCTAATAACAATCCCAAAGCTCACTCTGTTGGCCAGTGCCCTGTTCATCTTAAAATGATGAGGTTTGATGGGTTCCATTTCAATAGAACGGAGCTTGTGCCTGTTGATTCGTCTCTCCTCTCCATTGAGCATTTCTATTACAATGTGGTCAAGTGTTTGCAACACTTTTCCCACCACTTCAATGAACAGCATATGCCGGCCCAATGAGAGCTTTTTTCAACAACCCTGATTCTAACCAACATTTCTGAGCACTGGCACATTCCCCAAAACGTATTAGTTCCTTCATAATGCTTCATAATAATACTTCATAATACAAATGAGCACTAAAACAACCATTTTTATTTAATTTCTGAAACACCTTGTCCTCCATACCCATGCTGATCCAAGCTGAGAACACCACCTCAAAGAAATTAGTCCAATTTTGAACAGGCCTCAAATGGATTCCAATGCACCCCACCATTGATCACCTCAATATATTCAAATTTCAAACATCATAGCATCTTTATTTGCAACTAGCTAGAATAGCTTAAGAAATAAAGGAGCCAAATGACTAATACCACTCCAAGCACTATGCCAAAACCATCCCTAATTTATATCCAACAAAACTATACAAAGAGTCCCACAATGTACTGATGGCCTTCCCAACTTCCAACCCATGTGTTGTGCGGGCAGAATTAGAAGGACAACTGTAACTTGCCATCCTCTTGCCGAGCAGGCAAAGATTTACCTCTGCAGAAAAGATGATTCATTCGAATCTACATGCTACTTTTTCAGTACTTACCTCCAAACATACTTCTACCCTCGCTGTCACCTAAATCCTAATTTTTTTATCCTGTGAAAACATTATTGGAGAGTTTAACCTTATGGTTTTACACTGAATTGTTATAGAATTTAAATCCAGATATTAACTAAATGAAATCAGTGGGAGCAAGCTTCTAATCATAGATTATCTAAGAAAAAGAAAAGGAAACTCAAGCATACAGGAAATTTTCTCGCCCATTTGTTCATCATGGACAAAGAGCACACAACATATTACTTCTGGTTTGAGAGAAGCAAGGACGCTTCTTAATAAAAAAAAAATCTTCTGCTAGCTTCTCTTTGAAAAGAAACAGAGTGTGCATTTACGCATGCATGATATCCATTCTCTGTAAATGGATTTGTTTTCATTAAAAAATATAGACAATGATCTTCAAAGAAGATGGCCAGACAAAGCTACAATCATTCTCAGAAATAAAACTCAGCACCTAAAAATAACAATAATATTCCAATTTATGTATATGAGAAGTAACTTATTCATCTCGTGCCCTTGGACGAACTCCTAGTCCAGTTCTTATATTTGCACCCACTTCCAGGAGGTCTTCTACCTATATAAGACATGCAACATTGAGCACATTTTCAACAGTTCAAAATTAATAAATAAATAAACCAAACACTCACTTGAAACAAAGTTCTTCACTTTTAAGTATAGTGAGAGTTTAATTATTATGCCAATGAGCTTAAGTTCAAACAGTACAAGCGACCTAAGTTTCATAATCCCTATATAATTAGTGATAATGAGGTGGAAAAGATGCACAATGATTTATTGATCAATTATCATAGCTGATAATTGTTGAACTCATGGTAGCAATTTGTCTGCCAAAAGAATACCAGCTTAGTGAAGGATAATAAAATTAGAATTTTAGGTGACAGCATAGAGGGTTGGAAGTATGTTTGGAGATAAGAACTGAAAAAGTAGAACTTTAGGGTGACAAAAAGAGGTAAAAGTACTTGACTTTAACTGCATGGAGGTTGGAAGAAAAAAAACAGAAGAGGAAAAAGAAACAACAATTTAAAAGACATCCGCCAAAAGAAGAGAACACATTTTTACACCCAAAATTTAACTCAAAGAAATGAAGCCAAGGTATAATTGAAACACAATCCCTTCCAAGTAATGACACACCAACGAAGTGTAGACAGTTTGTATATATGGCCGAGAGGGCATAACTCCAGTTAAGAGGTTGAAAATTCGGAACCAATCAAAGGTATAATAGAGCTCACGCCATCACTCATGTTGGAAAACTTTTCAAGCAATAATCACTCATACATGAAAAAAAATCAAGTTTTGGGAAAGCACTCAACTCCAACTTCAAATAACAGATTCAATGACTCACTCTGTTAACATCGTCACCAGATACTGGAAAGACTAAAAAGCCCCTAAAATGCCAGAGAGAGAGAGAGAGAGAAGCGGACCTTGTGGATGCCGGAGACGTGGAGGACGGAAACGGCGGCGGTGGCGGTGGCGCCGACGAAGAGGGAGGCGACGGAGAAGGCTTTGAAAGGCATGAAGTGGGAGTCGCCAGCGTGGCCTCTTTTGAAGGAAGATATGGCCCACCCAACTGGGCAGCACTAGCTAGGGCCCACCAGATGTGGCTGTAGGTCTCAGTCCCAGTCCCACCACCGCCGCCTTCGTTCTCCTTCATCTGCGATCCAACTTCAACTTTGCCCTCTCCAGCTTTAGCTCTTGCAGTTGCAGTCTTGCTCTGCCCCCAACTCTCTTTTCAGTCTATCAAAAATTTGTTGTACATTCTTTGCTTTCCCTTTCTCTGTATGGGCTTAACTTGGGGGATGGGGTCTGTCTTTTTGTTGGGTTTTCAACTGGGTGTTAATGGGCATTTTTACATTTGACGAATTAATGTGTGGGTATGATAATGACACCGTCTACATTGTAAAAACAACCAGCCCATTAATTCAGCCCAAAAAACAAAAAACAAAAAACAAAATTAAAATCAGCCCATTAACTCAATAAAGTACCTAAAAACCCATTAACCCCATCGATTAAAAATTGCAATCTCTAATTTTGCCTAAATTTCAATTTTATTGTGTAATTTCAAATTCATTTAATTCAGTCAGCTCTCTCCCTAAAACAAACGTGATCTTGTGTTTTTCTTTTTCCCCCTTTCCCCCTCTCTTCATTTCACCCTCAATTTTAAGGGAAGAAATCTTGGGTCAAAACATCTTGTGCATTATTGTCTATTTGTAAGACTTTTTATTTCATTACTTATTTGACCAAGAATAGTCTTTTCTTCTACTCTAAGGAATAACCTTTTTTTCCACACCAAAGAAACCAAAAAAAAAAAAAAAAAAAAAAAAAAAAACCAATTTAGTTCTCTTTCTTTAACAAAAAAAACCAATTAACTTTTCAAGTCACAATAGGAATTTAAGGCATTTCACAAAAACCTCCACTTTATCTCAAATTCTATCACCATTTTTTTTTTTCCTTTTGAGATAGCTCCAACTTAATCAAAGAAAACCTTTTCTTGAAAAAAAAAAAAATCACCACTTATATAGCTTAACCCATACTCATGTACATTTGGACTGCAAACTTGTACCAAATATAATCTTCTCTCAAATTCCATCAGGACCTACCAGTCCTATATATCTCATAATTTATACAAGAAATAATCCAATAAATCAACTAAACTCTGATACCACTTGTTGTATCCTAATCTAGTCTTACTTGAATTAAGAAAATCAACTAACAATTTTAATCAGTCAAAAACTTTATCACAACAATTATTGTGTCAAGAAGTCAATCACACACATAATCATAGATTTAGGAAAATCATTTATCCTCAAAAGGAAAAATCATGGGACAAACTCTAAATAAATTCACTATTATAAAACAAATTACAATATCTTCTCAAGATTATGCCTAAGTTGAGATCTACGCCAAATACAATGCACCTTCTCTTTAGAAACTAATAGAACTCACTTAAGAATCACTCGCCTTGGATACAACAATTTTTATGGTTGTAGCACCCTAAAAATATTTCCCTAGAGAAAACCTAAAATTTATCTGCCTTTTTTTTGGTTTCATGCTCAATTTTAAGATTGTCTCCTCTCCCCATAGGGGAGGTCCCTTGGGCCAAAGTTATCAAATCATTTGCTACACTATCTATTTATAAGACTTTAATTCCTAAACATGGTAGACATGCAGAAATACATTATGTCTTTGACAATGAAGAAGCTTAGGGTATGTTTGGTAATTATTTTTTCCCCTTATTCTGTTTTTAAAAACAATTTTATATTTTTGAAACCAAAAAACTTGTTTGGCAACTCAAAATGGACAAAAAACAAAAATTGTTCTCAAAACTCAATTTGTGAAGAAAACTGAAAATATGTAAAATGCTGTTTTTAGTTTCTAATTTTCAAAAGTCAATGAAAATGCACATTTAATTTAATGAATATATCTCATTTAATGAGTTAGTATTAAAGTTCAAATTCTAGTAACAACATATTTTAGTATTTTCTATTTTTTTTCTTCAAAAAACTATTTTTAAATTTCAATTAACCAAACATGATTTTTATTTAAAAAATACAAGAAAATTGTTTTTTATTTATATTCCCAAAAACAAGTTTTTGAAAATAGAAAACAAAAACTATTACCAAACATAACTTTACATTTTATTCCGAGGAACAGCCTTTCCTTCCACACAAAGAAAACCCAAAAAATAACCAAATTAATATTTCTTTTTAAGTAGAAAACCCAATTAGTTTTCCAAGTCACAATAAGAATTTGAGGCAATTTCCCAACAAGTGCAGCCCTATAAAAGTTTAGGGAGTTCAATTGCATTTTACCTCTGAATTTAATAATTCTTTAAAATAATAACA
Source organism: Quercus glauca (assembly GCA_023736055.1). Lineage (NCBI taxonomy): Eukaryota > Viridiplantae > Streptophyta > Magnoliopsida > Fagales > Fagaceae > Quercus > Quercus glauca. The sequence goes on from CM043318.1 coordinate 70,935,162, forward strand.
TTGTTTGTATTTTATTGGTCAATACAACAAAGTGTTTGAATTTAATTAAAAAATATAATATATATATTGCTCCTAATATACTGCATCTAAGGCATTGCCCTTCGGAATACATGGGTTCAAGAACATGGTTTTTTCTTCTCAAAAAAACAAAAGGAGGGGTTTTAATGGATTGTGATTTATGTGTTTGAAAAAAATCTGGCGTGACACTGAATTACGGGAGGGTGAAATACAAGGGCCTTTATACCGAGTCTATATTAAATTTATTTATTACCAGCACTAGAAAGAATGCAATTAATAATGTAATAATACAACATGGTGTTATATAAATTGAAACGGAAATGGATGTCACTCTTTTATTAGGTAACAGAGGATACAAATATGCTTCATATTTTTTAGAAAAGGAAAGGATATAACAAGCTGGATTTCGAATACAACTACTAGCAATGCCAAACTTCCAACACATATTAAAATATCACAATGAAAAGAAAGTTAGGTATTCGTGAACACAAAAGGCCTAAGGAAATTCAAGATAGTGATGAGCAGGACCACGAACCCAACAACAGTTGCCGTGCATCTCCAAATATCCCGGAAATATACTTTTCTCAAGGATGCCATATTTTTGTTCAAACTGCTATTGTAGTACTTATCAAGTTTTTCAATGTCTTCACTGTAATAGGATTTTGTTCCCACAATTTCACGGCAAAGGTTGTTAATCATTTTGGCAACTGCATGGTTGCTGCCCAATGAGTTAACAATAATCTTTTTCTCAACAAGCAACTCCACGTCTTCCTTACTGTTGATAAGAAAATCCAATAGTTCGATATAATTGCATATGTAAGCTTCATCTGGATAATGACACTGCTCTAGGGCCATGAGGTTTCGGAAAATTTCTTCAATTCGGTCATGTACCACAAACTCTGGGATTACCAAGCGAAATTGAAAACGCTTCAAGTTTGGAAATTTTTCCAAGCAAACTGTGGGCCATAAGCAATTGATGACAGAGTCCGAATCCTTGAATTGTATGTCTAGTAAACTTCTTTTTTCTTCTAATGAATATTTCTTCAGCTTCTGATCAGTAGGTTCCCGCTTCTCGAATATCAGTCCTGCGTTGTCCAGCTTTGTTGCACTACGTGGTTGCTGATCAGTATTTTGATCTCCAATTCCATGTTTGGGTGGATGGTAGAAATGTCTGTACAAATCAGTGAAATGTTTTACGCCTTTCATCTCATCAGTGGATAATTCCTTATCATCGGGCAATTTCTTGCTGTCAAAAAAGTAATTACAGGCAAGCGTAAGAAAGCATTTATGACAGCCTGTAATCCCACTTTGATCATATAAGCGGTGGAGAATAAAAAATGGAAGCTGATTCTCAAGTAATATCAAGTCTTGCATTATGCCATTCTTTAGGCATTGTTTACTTAAAATATAATCCTTTCCATCTTTTTTATCCTCATTCCTCAAGAAGAGCTCAATGATAAAGATGGAATCCAACAGAATCATTCTCACGAAATCTTTCTTTTCGGGTAGAGAAATCTCTACTGCATAACAACGGCGGATCTCATCTTCATTTTTTTTAATAATGTATTCAAACTCCTCCTGAGATTTGCCAATCCGAAGAAAGAACACCTTTAAATAATTTTCTTTCTGCTTTTGCATGTCCTTTAGTTCGCAATTGTTGCGATGAACAGGGCCTATTGAAATTAACTTTGGAGTGTAGGCATTTTTATTTACATTACGAAGTCTTTGGGGGACCCTGTAGATGCAACACTTGGGGTCCCAGTTTGGCTCCCTGGCTTGTGTAACGTCAATGATAGTATCTTTTTTTCCCCAAATATGCATGTCCATGTTTTTCAATCGTTAGCTTCCTTTTTCCTGTGATAGATAAACAACAATCATTAGCACTATAATACAATCATTCCAGAATTTAATCCACGAGGCATTACTTGCTCTAGGCTTCAGGCCCCAACCCAACCCTATGTACATATCTTCATCAGGACTTTTATTAGGTTTTTTTCTTTTGAAATTATCGCATAATCATCCGAACACTGGGGCAAGATTGAAAGATAAATAATTAGACAATTGAATATTTTTTAAGAAAACAATAAACAAAAATTTGTCTTAAACCTAACCTTAATTGTGCATATATATATATATATAACAACAACAATTTATTTTAACAATCAAGATTAAGTGGATAATGAATCCTCCTTAAAAAAAGTGTAAAATTTTTAGTTGATTTGATTAATTGTGCTTATTGTGTGTGTGTGTATAAAGATAAAAGGATTTTGAGAGAGAAGGGGAAGGATTTACATAATTCGGTCTCGTGATTTATGTCTTATAAAAAAAAAAAAAAAAAAAAAACACTCTTAGTAGCTACTCTTTTTTTTTTTTTTTTTTTTTTTTGAATTGTTATTTTACAATGAACCTTAAATATAATGTATATTGGAACTAAAGTTAACTTATTAGGAGAATCTTTTGATAAGAATAAATTCAAGTACGATTAATATTCATTGATTTTAGTCAACCAAAGAAATCAACATATGTTGAATGTGATATTTCACGAGAAAGTTTCACTAGAAACTTGGTTATAATCAATGATTACAACTCTCACTAAAAATATTAACATAGGCTATATAATTTGAAAATCAAACTGTTAGATTGCATGCATGTTCTTTATATTCTTAGCACGCAAGTCAAAATTTGCGCCAATTGAATGTTATTTACTATTTGATCTATAAACTTTTTTTTATACATAATAAGACTACAAAAAATTAAACTTTCAACATTAGATTGATGACATAATTATTGATCTTTTAAAATATTGTAATGATAGAGAATATAAGAAGAAAATGTAATTCAAATTTGAATTTGTCAAAATTTACATATAATAAAAATATATTTAATGGAGTTGTAGTCTTTTGCTACAAATTGGTTTGTATCCCAATTTTGTCCAATTTAGTAATAATTATGACATGATGATATGTGAATTATCTTGAGCCCACTAATGTAACCGAGTCCAAAAATCTTTCAAAATCAATTAACTTTGTTTCAATAAATAATCTTGTGTAAATACAATTTTCCATATTTTCCAGTATTTGGTAGTGTAAAAAAATGAGTAAAAGAAATTATCTTTGGTAAATAAGAAAAGAGTGGCTTATTTTTAGAGATTGTTTTCCACTAATTTTTTTGGAAGATGACTCTATCTCACAACAAGTTAAATAAAGGAAGTTATGAAATTGTTTTTCCGACTCATTTAAGGTTGCTACCAAATATTAGAAAATGAGATAGTTTTATTGAAAATAACTCATTTTTTTTAGAAAATATTTTCGCTGAAACAAACAAAGTCAATAAAACAACATTAACTAGCAGGGGTAAGTCTCACCTCTCAATAGGCAAATACTTGTTGCACATACATTAATACATTAATACACACAGAAGAAAAATAAAATAAAATAAAAACCAAACAAACAAATGAAATGGTAACAAGAACAAAGTTTAATTACAAATTAACCAAGTTGGAAGACATGCCATCTCGCCCAACCTTCTTAAGTCATTTAATGAACCCATTCAAAACTTAAGTCGTTACTCTCTCTCTCTCTCTCGACCGCTTTCTCTCACTCCATCAGCACCCTTGATTCCTTGTGTTTCTTTACCATTCCCTATCCATAGTGTCACCACATTATTGAATCAATATCATTTTTCAAAGCCATCGACTACATCCAATTTAACCCAAGTTCGTGTCAACTAAGCTCAATAACTCAACCTAAATCCATGACCAAAATCACCCACACAAAATCCAATTACTCCCTTACCTAATTAGCTACCAATTGCTAGTCAAATAATCAACCATCACACATATCTAGCTAAGACCCACTCAACCAAGCCTCTCATAACATACCATAATGGGTCCATTAAATGACTTAAGGTTATCATGTGAGATTCACATGACAAGACACTTGTTTAATTTAGGTGGATGTCACCACTGCACACTCTTGGTGTGATGGCCGGGGTTCAAGTCTCTAGGAGGGAGCTTCACACACATATACACTTAAATTAGGCTAGAGTAGAATTTCTATCTTATAAAAAAAATAAAATAAAATAAAATAAAAAAAAGGTGGATGTCACCTCTCCTCCAATCAGGTTTGTAACTAAACATTGTCTGCGTGAGAAAGGATTTCTTAAACAAAATAGGACATAACACCAAAAGCTTTTGATGCGGGAGAGAAAGGAAAAAACTAAGAAAGGTAAAAGAACAAAGAAACCCTTGGCATTCTGAGCAATGACCTAAAAGACTTAATAAAGATGTAATAAAGCTAGGTTCTGCAAATAATTAATTTAAATGCCATTAGACAAAATAAATCTTAATCATCTTTTTAACTCAAATGGTTCTCAATAATCCATAAAGGTGTTCAAAAAAGGGGGAAAAAAGTTTAAAGAGAGAATAAGGAAATCTGACCAAATAAGCAAAACCTAGAAAGCTTTACACAAGAGGAGATAAGAAACAAAAAGAAAAGAAAAAGGAATAGGGATAATAAATCTGAGGATTGTAAAGACACCCACCCCAACAAAAAAGGACTCGAAGTAATATTCAGAGGTAGGTGTTTTTTGTGAATGATCGACCCTCTCCCGTGGATTTTTTTTCCTCTAATAAGTGTACATAGAGCCCTTTGAGATTTAAGCACCTCACTATTCTCTCAAATGAGTGTAATTCCTTGTCTCACATGTACTAGATTAGTGGCGAAGCCAATAAGGCAACAATATTTTCCAGTAGGGCCTTGTAAAATATATCTATAATTTATACCCACACATATCAATTATACTTAAAACGTGTCTATTACATGATTGAGTGTGTGTATATACATATATACATACACACAAACATATATATATATATATATATATATATATATATATATAATTTTTATGTATATATAAAAATTTGATCAAGTTAATTTTATACAATTTAAGAAAATTTTTGTTTTTCACTAAGTTGTGTAGTTATCCTTTAAATTAATTATAATTAATACTTTGAATATTTTAAATAATTTTGTGTTGAATAAATTAAATATTACACATTAACGTATAATAATAGTTTTAAAAACATGAAATGTATAAAATAAATTAATTCAAATACATTAATTAATAAATATTACTTTTATATGCCTCAACATATACAATGTAATATAATAATAATACTAATAATAATATAAAAAATATTTTACTTTTTTTATGGATGAAAAAAATATAACCTATACTAAAATTTTAATTTTAAAAATCATAGTATCATTTTTTTTAATGGAAAATGAAAAAAAAAAAAAAAAATCAATGCATTCTTGTATCCTCAATATTTATTTAAATACAAAATGAAAAGGAGTTTGCTTTTAAAAAGTACAGAGAATTAATGAGTTATATATGGTAAAAACCGTAAAATAATAAATATTAAAATAAAAAAGAGATATTGTACTTCAATTTAATATTTGTACAAAATTTTAAAAATATGAGGGGCCATTAAGGAAAATTAGACATAATAAAATATATTTAAAAAAAGTACAGTGGGGTGGGGGGAGAGGGGTGGGTTGTGGGTCCTTTTCCTACACCACTACACTAGGTAATTTTAGGAATGATCCTTTGAGACGGCCTCAAACCTAGATTCTCATAAATCTAACGATTGACCCTTGGTAGTCCTTCTTACTCACCGCCAAAGAGGGAAAACACAGGCACATGCACCAGCTGTTTGTATGTATGTAATAATTGTATTAGTATTGTGAAATTTAAAGGTAGGCAACAGCAATACCTCATGCTTTGCTTTTTTTGGTAGTAAAACCCAAAAAAGAAATTTTGTATTGAAGGGGAAAAAATAAAGAAAAAAAAAAATTTTGATTGTCTCATATATATATATATATATATATAATATTAAAATGAAGCTTCATGCTTACTAACTTATTCATAAATACATTATTATTTAGAAGCAAAACTTGACCAGTAATCAAACTTGAAATTAGGTTAAATGTTTGTTTGTTTGCTAAAGAAATTAATATAAATTTGGTTGTTTCTTAACATGAATTCAAATTGTTTATGAAAATTTAAAGAAAAAGCACCTAGTGGAGGTTCCAATAAGCTTAATTAATAAAATTCTTGTCGTCGAATAAGAGATCTGAGATTCAAACCCCGGCTATACTAAAAATCAATTGGTATCTTGCCAAATAATAAAACGTAATAATCAAGGAACAGACACTATAAATTAATATTATATTATACCTATATAAAAAATGTAAAGAAAAGAAAAAGTATCCACTTATGTTTTCATATACGGCCATGGTGCATGGTTTTTTTTTTTTTTTTACCAGTCGAGATAATATTTAAATGTTCATTAATGATGTTGTAACATAGCAGTACTTCTCTTTCTTCAATAAAACTATTATTCTATATTCATAATAATATGGAATGTGTGTTGCCTCATTTCTTTGATTTGAATTTCATCTCCTTTTTCTCCACTACCTACCAGTCTCTTCTTCTCTTTCATAAGTTGTACGTAGAATATATTAGAATATCTCTTATCAAATCTGTTAATGTTGAGGAATATTGTTTCCCAAATGCCAAGTAATTACTCATTTAAAATATCTTTTTATTAATTAATAGTGTGTTTGAAAGTTTGGGCTCTAGAGTGACAGGAAAGTAGAGAAGATGAGAGAAGAGGGGAGATGAATGGTTATCTTTTCTCTTGTTTGGATGTTTTAGAAATTAATTATTAGAGGGCAGGAGAATAAATATCTATTTGATCAATAACTTATTTTTTGAAATTTAAATATTTAATTGATAATATAGTTATTTATTTTTTATCTTGTTCTTGTTAAAATTTTACAAGCATTGAGAATATAATAAAAATATGCAATCCAATGATTAAATTTTTAAAATTCACATTCAACAAAAATATATAGGAAACGAGGTTTCTCTCTAAATAATCTTTTCCAAAAGAATATATAGTAAGTACTGAAATGAGAAGGTAAGAACCTGCAAACTTTCATGGGAAAGAAATGCTTGTATTTCTTGAGATACTTCCTCTAAAATACCATCACACTCATTTGTAGTCTGTCTCTTTTTGTTGATTATGTGCCCTGATCTCTTCTGCTTGCACTCTTATATATAGGGTTCGTTTGAATACAGCTGAAAACTGAAAACTAAAAAATATTGTAGCGAAATAATTTTTAAATGTGTGAATAGTATCGTGAGACCTATTTTTAATGAAAACGTTGCTAAAAAGTGAATTTATGGGTTCGTAAACAGTACATATTGTGCATTGTTTACGGGAAAAGTCAAATTTTTCAGCTGAAAAAACAAAAAAAAAAAACAAAAAAAAAAAAAAACAAAACAAAACAAAAAAGAAAAAAAAGCAAATCTTGGAAGCGCATCAAACGCACACATAGTAGGTGTGGTCTGTTCAGACTGTCCCAATCCCAAACGTTAACCTCCTTTTTTTCCCCTAATCAGCCGCAATAATGTCTAGTCACGTCGGGCAATAGTGCACAATAGGGGACCAGTGTTGCCATATATGTATTGTTTTATTTTACTCTAAAAAAGGCCAAAAGATACCTTTTTTTTTTTTTTCTATCTTTTATCTATAAAAAAAAAAAAGTGGGGGGGGGGGGGGGGGGGGGGGTGCAAAAGAAGACTTCGCTTTAATTTCTTCTTGTTAAAAAAAAAAATGCTATTAATTTGTTCATTAGTCTTTCATTAAGGACCATTGCCATTGGCCTTCCTTATTGTTGTACCTATTGATTTAAAAATTAAAAATTAAAAATTAAAAAAAAAAAACCTACATAATGTTTACAAGCTAATGAGACAATAAATTAATGTGATTAATTTTACATTAGCAACATAATAAATAAATGGAAAAGTTAATGAATGCTTTTAGAACATCAATTTAGAAAATATTTTTATAAACTTTTTATGGGAAAAAAAAAAAAACTAACTTTTCAAAAAAATATATATATATTTCTCGTAAAAGTTATATTAAAACTTTCCTAAAATTGTCTATTAAAAAATGCTCTAAAAGCACCCGTTAACTGGACACATAAATAAATTTCTTAATTACTTTTTCGTTGTGTTTTATAAAATGATACATCAGTTTATAAGAGCATTCACATCAATCTCAGCAAAATTTTAGTTAAACAATGGAATGTGACCATGGTAGTTCCCTATTTATTGAATAACCAATGTTTGATAAATATATACAAAATGTTTATTATTTATTAATATTTGATATTTATAAACATTTTATGGATTTTTAGGTTTTGTTTACTCATATTTAATTGTTTTTAGTTTTTATTTAAGTTAAAATAAGATTCTTATATAGTAGTATATTTAGGATATATATTCTTAGGAATATTTTTACTTATGAATTAAGTTTGGGTAAAATACGTTCTTGGTCTTTATTTTTTACACCGTATTTTAATTTAGTCTCTAACCTTTCAATTTATTCCCTGTTGTTATCTTTTTGATGGAAATTATTGACATGGCTAACAGGCAAAATAAAATTTTAGTTTTCGTTGATGTGTGATATACAACAGATAGCACATGCTTTTCTGGAGCAATAGGAGCATTGGAAGTCATAACGAAAGATCAAGAAAAGGTGCCAGTAGAGGCCATCGGAGCGATAGTGTCAGAATTGCATGAAATTTGGTAGGTTGAAGGGAAACGGCATTCTGATCCAGACTCGAGTTAACTCGAGCATCACCTAAATTTAGGCAAATTCCTTCGTTAAGGCCACGAAAACAGTATTTTTGCTATTTATAGTAATATTTGTTTTTCCTTAATAACTTTAGTTTAAAAGTCAGAATAAGTTACTGTCTATTTTAAGACGTCTCTTAAAGACAGTATTTTCAATTTCCGCAATTATCTAAATTTTTCTATTTTTAGCAAAAATCACTATTTTGCCACCTAATTACGTGAAAAGCACAAATTAGAGTTTATGGTCATTGCCCAAGCTGCCGTAGGGTTTCTTTTACTATTTAACCAAATTGTAGCCTTTAGGAAAATTCAATTCTTAGAATTATAAAATAGAGACTTTGTTTATTTTTCTTTGGTGGATTAATTCCTGATTTATCACCTTGTGGATTCAAGGAATCCCTCATGAATTTGAGGTTTACTATCCAGGAACTAACAGTTTATTTTCTGTCCATCAAAGAGAGCATTGTGTGTGCTTTCTTCAAGCTTTCACGACATCAATGTGGCAATAAACTAGTTTTTTATTTTGGTTGTTTGCCACGTCAGCAATTTTTATCCAAGAGATAATGGAAGGGACTAAATTGACATGACAATGAAAGTTTAAAAAACAAATTGACACAATTGAAATGTTAAAAACCAAATTCAAATATGGTGTAAATGATAGTGACAAAATACATAGTTTACCCATTAAGTTTATATGACATATAAGTTGGTCATAAGCTTATAAATGAAAATTGAAATTTTTGTATCAATAAATTTTTCAACTTTTTTTTTCCTTTCATATGATAGATTTTATAGTAAAATTCTTCTTTTGAGTATTCAAGAGAATCCTTCATGACTCTAGGTGAAATTTTTCCTTCACATGAATATTAAACAAGTCACATGAATATTAAAAAAAATATTAAAATTCTTCTATGTGTATTATTTAAACAAGTCACATGAATATTAAAAAAATGTTATATGACTAAAAGTACACGCAAATCCTCTTTTCAACCACCACATAGATAGAGGGGTAGGCTCCATTTAGTTCAATTAGTAAAGCCTCTTGTCATCAAATAGGAGATATAGGGTTCAAACCTTACCTTCTTGACCTGATGATAAAAAATATGCATTATAGGTTGAAATTTTATCTTATCTGTTAATTTTTTTAATAAAAAAAAACCTCAATCTGGTTGGAGGAATTTTTTTGCTAACTGATTTCACACATTTCTTTTTGGGCTGAACTAAAATAGTAAAATGGTAGATCACATTTTCAAATACATATGTAAAACTTTTCTACATGTAGTTATGTACCATGTAGTCTCCCTCACAAATTAATGAAATTTGCTCCTACCTCTCTGTGTCAATTTGTTTCATTAAATGCTAGCATGTCAGTTTGTTTCATCAATTAAGGGACTTTTTGTCATTTTTGTTGGAACGAAGGGGAAATGCTCCTTTCACAAAACGTGACTTTTTACTTTCTATGAAAGGAGACTTCATCTCTTGAAAGAGATAAGATAAAGGGCCACGCGTCAATAATTTACAATTGCAAGGATTGATTTCTTTGTTTTTGTGAACATAAAACTATGTTTGGTTGGATGGAAAGCATGTAAAAATATTTTTTTAAAAGAAAATATTTTGTGTTTCTGAAAATGTTCCAAAAAATATTTTCATTTGATTGATTAAGTTCCAAAAAATGTTATAGAACATATTTTTACTAAAAATTCTATGGATTTTTAGGTTTTGTTTACCCATTTTTAATTATTTTTAGTTTTTATTTAAGTTAAAATAAGGTTCTTATATTGCAGTATATTTAAGATATATATTCTTAGGAATATTTTTACTTATGAATTAAGTTTATATAACATATAAGTTGGTCATTATCTTAAAAATGAAAATTGAAATTTTCATATCAATAAAATTTTCAACTTTTTTTTTTCTTTTCATATGATAGATTTTATAGTTAAATTCTTCTTTTGTGAATTCGAGAGAATCCTTCATGACTCTAGATTAAATTTTTCCTTCACATGAATATTAAACAAATTATATGAATATTAAAAAATATTAAAATTCTTCTACATGTATTATTTAAACAAGTCACATGAATATTAAAAAAATGTTATATGACTAAAAGAACACGCAAATTGTCTTTTCAACCACCACATAGAGGGGTGGGCTCTATTTAGTTTAACTGGTAAAACCTTTTGTCATCAAATAAGAGATCTATGTTTCAAATCCCTCCTTCTTGACCTAATGATAGAGAACAATCATCATAGAACGTGTGTTATAAGTTGAAATTCTATCTTATTTGTTAAAAAAAAAAAAAAAAAAAAAAAAAAAAACCCCTATCTGGTTGAAGGAATTTTCCTACCAACTGATTTCACTCATTTCACTCTAGCCTGAACAATAATAGAAAAATGGTAGATCACATTTTCAAATACATATGAAAAAACAAAGACTTGGTCCTACTAACTACAACTGCAACAATGTGAAATGAAGACTTCCAGTTTTGGTCATGAATTAAGGGACCTTTGTCATTGTCGTTTGATCGAAGGGGAAACACTCCTTTCACAAAACGTGACTTATGTTCTATGAAAGGAGCGATTCATGTCTTAAAAGAGATAAGATAAGGGGCCACGTGTCAATATTTTGCAATTGCAAGGATTGACTTCTTTGTTTTTGTGAACATAAAACTGTGTTTGGTTGGATGGAAAACATGTTAAAAATATATATATATATATATATATATATTTTTAAGAAAATATTTTATGTAGTTTTTAAAATGCTCCGAAAAATATTTTTATTTGTTTGGTTGAGTTCTTAAAAATGTTATAAAAAAACATATTTTTTACTACTTTTTTGCATTGTTTCATCTTCCAAGCAAGTTAGTGGGGGATGGTGATTGCGTGACTAATAATGATGATTGGGGGTAGAGGAATAGTTGAGAACAATGGTTCAACATGCATAAACCCAACAACATTCTTCTCCTAATACACACGTGCAACAATGGAGGATCCCAAAATTGTCTCTATTACACTATTTCTTTCTCTGTGTATATATCTCTCTCAATAATTTTTCTGAACCACTCAAACAATGGGGTTGTTTTTATTTTATCCTAATGCAGTAATGCGTATGTAATGATAAGGGTGGGCCCTGCTTCATCACAAGTTCAATTACCTTTTCAGAATCATAATGGAGATAGGACGAAATGGGAATTTAGCCATAAAATCCTAACTATGTAGTTAGTTGGCAATGGTTAGGAAGAATATATATTACTAGCATCTCGAGTCTCAAAAACTCGATTTAGGGGCATAAATCGAGCCTTTGAGAGTCGATTTTTAAAGTCTCATCTTGTCTGATGTGGCATTTTTTTCACGTGGCGACGACATGGAAATCGAGTCTTTAAGACTCGATTTACAACCCTTATATATATACTCAAAAATCTTTAGAGAAAACACCACAATATCAAGAGACCAGAGAGAGAAAAAAAAAAAAAAAAAAAAAAAAAAAAAAAAAAAAAAAAAAAAAAAAAAAAAAAAAAAAAACCAGATCAGAGAAGAACCCAGAACCAGAAACAGAGAGAGAAGATCGAGATCGGAGTGGTGGCTTCAGATCAGCTTCAGACCACCATCGTGCGCGAGACCCAGGCCGCGCGCAGCCGCTCTTTCTCTCTCTCTGATCTGAGTCTCTAGGATCGCGCGGCTCTTTCTCTCCCTCTGATCGGATTTCTTTTTCTTAAATTTGTTTTTGGGTATTTTGGCTGGTACATGATACTTAAATTTTTTAAAAAATTTTTTGGTTTATAAATCGAGCTTTAGAGACTCGATTTTCATGTAGTCGCCACGTGGAAAAAGATGCCAGATCAGACATTGTCAAAGCATGGAAATCGAGTCTAAAATACTCGATTTACAGCCCCAAAATCGAGCCTTTTACGCTCGAGATGCTACTGTCTTATTTTCTTTCCAAACCGGGCCAACTAACTATAAACTTTGATTCTTATGGTTAGTTACCCAGATTCCCCATGGAGATATGTCAATGGTCTACTGTTTAGACACGTTATCTGATAATCCGATAAATGGACCCATGTTTCTTCCTTCTAACGCATTAAAACGTTATCTGATAATCGATATATGTATCCATGTTTCTTCCTTCTGAAACAATTACTAAGGTTATTCCCTTGTGGTTAGTGTTATGTATTGGGTGAAATGTTCCGCATGCACTTCTCCCTAGGTGTGTGTTTGGAAAGCTAGTTTCCAACCCTACATCTAAGTTTGCATTTTTTTTTTTTTTTTTTGGCTAATTCCCTGGTATCGTTCATGAACCAGTCAAAGCACAAAAATGCGTGAATAATGTTTTGCCTTTTAAAAATATTTTATTACAGTGTTTTCAGTAATAAATTTTTAGTTTTCAGCAAATAAGCAATTTCCAAACAGAACCTAGGTGTACTAGCTCTTCGGCCAAATACCTTAGACATATTCACCACAACGGATCAAGTGTTCGTTTGGCATTGATTATTTTTGCCAGCTTATTTTATTATTTAGTTTATTTTTGTTACCATCCATGAGTCTCACTATACTTTTTGGTACTTTTCATGAGTCCTACTGTACTATTTCAACTAACTTTTACCTTTATTTAGAAGACTTTTAGCAAAAAAATTTCAACTTTAGCTAAATAAATTATTCCTAAACGGACACCAAATTAGGTGATATTCTCCTCGGCAAATGCACTTAGGCACATTGACCCTTAGCTTGATTTTGGATTCAATGGGCCCGGTTGGGGTGGGCCTCTCTTCACAACTAATAGACGTGACAAATGGGCAGGTCGGGGTGGGTTCGGGTTAGGTCAATCGAGTTGCAGGTAAAAAAAAAGTCATTTTAAGCGGGTTAGAAATGAGTCGGGTCAATCAAGTTACAAATTAGGTCAAGTTAGGTTGATCTGTATTTTTCACATAAAATTCTTTTTATTTAAGAAAACAATATATGTTTACCATTTGGAAAGTCATGCAACAAATTACTTGATGAAAAAATACATTACTTTGAATTCACTATTCATATCAAAAATTAGCTTAGCTAAACAAATTAATACTTAATAATTTTAAAATTATACAAATTCCAACATTACTAAACAAAACAAAATAGCACAAAGGATAAGTAAAAAAAAAATACACAAGTTTCATTTATACACAATATAAACATCTCAAAACATAAAACAAAATTACAAATGCCATATTGGATAACTAATTTGACAAAGAATAAAAACATGTAAGATATTTACAATCTTGAAAACTAATTTTATAATCTATTATCAATTGTGGTTGACGCTCTATTTCAATTTGAGAATATACATTAAAATTTGGTGATAAGCATAAACTTGAATTATGTTCAAAATAGAATGAAATGAACAATTTTGAACTTTTATACTTGGCTAGACTAAGTTTGGTTACAGAATTCAATCATGGCTATCCTATTAATGGGGTGTGACTATGGTGTGGTTCCCTATTCATTGAATAACCAATGTTTGAAAAATATATACAAAATTTTTATTATTTATTAATATTTGATATTTATATACACTTTATGGATATTTAGGGTTTGGTTTACTCATTTTTAATTGTATTTAGTTTTTCTTTTAAGTCAAAATAAGGTTAGTATATTTAGGATATATATTCTTAAGAATATTTTCATTTATGAAGACAATTTATATAATATAAGTTGGTCCTAAGCTTATAAAAGAAAATTGAAATTTCTTTTAAGTCAAAATAAGGTTAGAATATTTAGGATATATATTCTTAAGAATATTTTTCACTTATGAAGCAAGTTTGTATAACCTATAAGTTGGTCCTAAGCTTACAAAAGAAAACTGAAATTTTTGTATCAATAAAAATTCCAACTATTTTTTTTCTTTTCATAGGATGGATTTTATAATGAAGTTCTTCCTTTGTGTATTCAAATAGGAACGGACCCAGAATTTCAAGCTCGAAGGCCGGCGATAAGTGAAAAAAAAAAAAAAAAAAAAAAAAAAAAAAAACCCTTAAATAAGCATCCATATAGTATTAACAAAACTATCAACCAAGACAAATACACAAATCAATGTTTCTTAATATATTAAGATACAATCATCTACAAACAAAAACAAAAGACACAAAACACTGTTATTTCTTAATACATTATCTATGAAAAATGGAATTTGACGCACTAGCAGCTTCACGTTAGAGTCAAGGTGGTCAGAGGACCACCCTGGTCTGGGAAAAAAATCATTATTATAAATAAAATTTAAAAATTTATTATTTTTCTTACCTAAAAAAAAATGTGTGACCGTCCTAAATTTTTTTTAGGTTTAATATAATTAAACTTTAGACAAAATTTAGCAACAAACTTGGTTATAGATTAAGGCTACAACTGCACTCAATATTTTTTTTATTGGATATGTATTTTAATTAGATTATTTTTTTTTTTTTTTTATATCCTCCAAACTTACAAAACTTCAAGAAGATTAAAGATAAATAGCTTATGTTATCAATCAAATATTTAATTTTCGAGTTTTTGTAGTCTAAAATTATACGTAAAAAATAAGTTTATAGATCAAATAGTAAATAACATCTGATTGACCTGAAATTTGACATGTGTTTTAAGAACATAAAAAAATATACAATTCAACAGTTAAATTTTCAAAATATGTAGTTATGTTAATTTGTTTAGTGAAAGTTGTAGTTTTAGGCTACAATAAGCCTGTAGTCAAACTTTGATTCTTTTAACAATATATTGGGCTTTTACAGACAAAAAGAAAAATCCAATTTTTTTTTTATTTAACTAAAATTTTGAAAAAAATATAGTTTGCAACATTGATAATGAGATATAACTATATTTTTTTATTAAATATTGTATAATTTAAATTTCTTTATGACCACCTTGGAAAATATTTTTGGAACTACCACTGATTTGACGCTCTTTTAAATCTTCGAAATCATTTATAATTAAATCCAAACTAAATGTGAAAACTATGTCCCTTTCAGTGTATAACATCAAAGAGTTTGTCAAAAAATCATTTTCCATTTATCTAATTTAAAAATATTAGTTATAGAATTATGAGTTAGCTATGTGGGTAAGTCACAATTTAATTTTGTTAAATTTGTGTGACATTTTTTTATTTATTTTATATTGTGCATTTTTGTCTTTGTCTCTCTATCTCTGCCAAACTGTCACTATTACGTACCGCACTACTATAAAATTATAATGCATTACTTTTCTACTTTTCCTGCTTTACCTTTTCTTTTGGGCACCTGTCGTTTGTTCCCTATTATTGCCCTACTACCAACAAATATTCTCTACAAACTCTTTCTACTTTTCAAGCTTACCTTTTTTTTGGGGCACCTGTTGTTTGTTCACTATTATTGCCCTACTACCAACAAATATTCTCTACAAACTCTTTCTACTTTTCCAGCTTGACCTTTTTTGGGGGGCACTTGTCATTTGTTCACTATTATTGCCCTACTACCAACAGATATTCTCTACAAACTCTTTCTACTTCTCCAGCTTGACCTTTTTCTTGGGGCACCTGTCGTTTGTTCCCTATTATTGCCCTACTACCAACAAATATTCTCTACAAACTCTCTCTCTCTCTCTCTCTCTCTCTCTCTCTATTATAACTTTATTCACAACTCACTTCTCATTATCTTAGAACCCGTTTGGTAAGACATTTTAAATACTCATTTTTAATTTTTAAACAACATTATACGTATTTTTACACACTTTTTCACTCACATGTATTTTCAAAAAATACAATGTTGCCAAAAAGGCTTATTAGCTGCAAAAAAAAAAAAAAAAAAAAAAAAAAAAAAAAATCACATATGACAGATTCACAAACTTTGGTTAGAGATTTCTAGTATCGTTGTTTAATTTTCAGTATTATGAAAATACGTATTTGAATGTTATAGAAATACGTGTCAAATGTGTTATTGTTGTTTAAACACAGAAAACTGCTGTTTAAACACTAGTACCAAATCGCTTGTAACAGTGGAGAGAGAAAAATCATATCAAAATCAATGTTAAGTTTTGAAGTTGAAGGAGAGAAAAAATACTTAGAGCAGATCGAGATTCAGGATGGAGGCCGGAGTTTGCAGCTGCTGGCATTAAAGGAGTGGTGGGCAAGTCAAGCACCACAATTCAGGAGAATCCTTTATGGCTCTCTAGTTGGCTTTTTTAAATAGACTTCAAATTGGTTTTGAGAAATCCCCTCAAACCCATTTAAATGAATATTTTTAAGATTAATTATGTATATTATTTAAATAAATCACGTATCATTTGAAAATACCATGCAAATAAAAGTTCTCACAGATTGTCTTTTCAATTACCATGTAGCATTCCTAAAATATAAAAAAATAATAATAATAAAACTACCATAGGAACTTTCCTCCAATCCAATTTGTTAGTCAATTTTTTCTATTTAAATATAATTATTTCACAATTTCCATTCTGCGCTAAACAAAAATGGTAGATCACATTTTCAAATACGTATGTAAAACTTTTTTTATATGTACCATGTAGTATCCCTCACAAATGAAATTTGCTCCCACCACTCTGTCTCGGTTTGTTTCATTAAACGCTAACATGTGAAGAAACAAAGACTTTTCCTACTTGAGTAAGTCTATTACCACAATAATTTTGACAATTTTGACCACAATTCGTCTATGTGGCGAGTCGTAAAAAGTGAGAAAAAAAAAAAATTCATGCAGACCCACAATTTTACTGCTAACAAGTTATCATATCAACAAATTATAGTAAAATTGTGATTGTGATATTAAACTTACTCGATCCTACTGGCTACACCTACAAGTTGCAATTGCAACCATGTGAAATAAAGACTTCTAGTTGATTTGGTCATCGATTATAGGACCATTGTCATTTTTTTTTTTTTTTTTTTTGGCTGAGAAAAAAGAAAAAAAGAAAAAAAAAGAGAGACACAATGACAAAGGTCCTAAGTCATTGTCTTTTGATAGAAGACTGAAGATTTATATTGTGGTGTCACTATACTCACTCAATTCTACAAAGGGGAAACGGCAAAATGCTCCACTCACAAAACATGAATCAAGTTCTATGAAAGGAGCGCTTCATCTTTTACATGAAAATGAATTTGTGCATTCTATGAGCTCGCCACCAAAAAATAAAAAATGAAAAGAGAGATAAGATAAGGTGCCACGCGTCAATATTATGCAATTGCTAGGATTGGCATCTTGTTTTTGTGAACACAAGTCACAATTAAATGTGAGTTCTAGTTCTTATAAAATAAAATAAAACAATTGTGAGTTTTAATTAACTCATCTGGTAAAGTCTCTATTCGTAGAATAAATAAACTACCGACACCAAAAACTATCTAATGATAATGAACAATCATTAGAAGTGTACACCATAAGTTCAAACTATATTTCAAAAAAAAAAAAAAGAGTCACAATTAGATTAAATAACTGACCCTTTCATTTTCAAATAAATAAGATTTTTATGTACATCTCAACTATCAAGAACCATGAAGATGTACAATGGAATCTCCCTCACTAATGAAAATTTTAATATATTTTTATTATTCTATTGAAAATGAAATTTGTAGGTGTTTTCCTTACTTCCAACCCATTTAAACCCTGTTGTGCATGGCATTGGACCATCCCAACACTAGGTGAGACATACCACTAATTCAACCTACAACGTCAAACTTGCAATGTGATAAGTCGTGAGGAATTCCTAACATCAGACCACTGTTTGGCGTGGTTTTAGAATTTCATTGTAAAACGAAGACTTGCTATAGATTGGTCATAAGAAGGACCATTGAAATTGTTGTTTACTAAAGAAAATATTAATTTACGATGTCACTCACATCTTATGAGTTGGGTAGAGAACAACACTGAGATAGAGTGCAACAAGTCAAAATCTTGCCATTACTAAGATTGACTGACTTGTTATTGTGAAGTCAAGACTAATAATAAACAAATCAAGTCAAATAAGCTAAGGTCAGATGACAAGGGCAGAGGTAAATTTTATGAATATGTTACTTCTTAATTGTCCAATATTCAAAACCATAAAGCAAAGCTAGTCATATAGTAGTCTTATAAAAATTTCCCTTCAACTCAATAGGTATTCTACGATTGTACAAAACTTTTGAGATAGTTCTCCATTTCATCCACCCTGTTCTTATCCTATAATTCAAATCCTCATCAATCTCTATGTGTTTATGAATTATTGATTTAAGATATTGTCGCTCTTTGGTATCTCTTAACCATCAAGTCTTATCAAAAGCCTTTAAATTCTAGAGCGCTTCACCAAAATTCTAATATGGCATTAACTTCACTTCTAATTTTATCCAATAAAACTATATCATAAGCAAAAGGCATACACCAAGGGGCTTCCTATTAAATTGACTTAGTGAGCTCATCCATCACTATTAAAAGCGACATGGATTTAATGTTGATCCTTGATAGTCTAGGGCTGTAAACGAGCCAAGCTTTGTCGAGTAGTACATGTTCAAGCTTAGCTCGTCGGGAAAAATCAAAAGCTTAAGCTTGTGACAAACCTAAAAATAGTGTTTGAGCTTGAGCTCGTGGGAAAGCTGAAAAGCTTGAGCTTGGCTTAGCTTGGCTTGATTAATTAGACAAGTCAAACTTGAGTTTAATATCAAGCTCAAACTCGAGCTCAGGTCAAGTTTTTGAGCTTGAGATCTAAAAAATTACATTATTAAATGCTTATATTTCTAAAATTAAGAAAAAAGAAAAAGAAAATAGTATACTCATTTTATCATGCATCTAGCCTTACTTATGATTAGCCATTATTCAAATTAATAATTTACATAATTAAATTAATTCATTCATCATTCCTTGTCTACAGCTTCAATAATTTTTCAAAATACAATTTTTACATTCACGTTAGATGGTGAAGGACTAGAAAAATACTTATTTGTAACTATTATGAATGAGAAAATACTAACATATTTCATAACTTACTTTAGATGATTGATAGTGAAGGATCATATGTTGCCTACTTAATTATTTATTTATTTTTAAATGTAACTAGAGACTAAAGTGGTTTTTGATCAGTTTAAAGGGAAGAAAAAAAATTAAGGTAATATAGATAGTGGTCTCATGTTGGCCATGTCATTATTAAAATATGTGTAATGAGTATATTTAGCTAGCACATATAAACTTATAAATGAGTCTATGCTTGAATTGTTGTGTATCAAGCCTAATAGCTCACGAGCTTGTTCGTGAACAAATTTTTTTTGCTTGGGCTCGGCTTGTTTATTAAACAAGCCTAAAACTAACGCTCAAGCTTGGCTTATTTATAAATAAACAAACATGAACAAGCTTTTCACCGAGCCGAGCCCGAGTTGTTCATGATCGTCTTGGCTCATTTACAGCCCTACTTGATACAAACATATAATGATAGGAAATTCACTTGTGATTCTTCCAGTTGTTCTCACACTAATTACAACTTCATCATTTATATCCTTAATCAACTTAATATACTTCAGATGAACTCCTTTCTTTTCCAAAACCCACCACTTAACCCTTTTAAGGATCCGATCGTTGCTTTCTCTAAATCAATGAAAACCGTATTAAAATTTTTACAAGGCTCTATGTATATTTCCATTAAACATCTAAATAAGAAAATAGCTTCATGGGTAGTTTGTTTTGGCATAAAACTAAATTGATTCTCCAATATTGTTGCTTCATGTCTTAACCTATACTCGATCACTTTTTTTCCAAAGTTTTATAGCATGGCTCAGAAGTTTAATTTCACAGTAATTTGTACAGTTTTGAATCTCCCTTGTTCTTGTAAATAGATATTAAAGTACTTATTATCCTCCACTCAGAAAGCATTTTGATACTTATCCGCTCAAAATCCACCAAAGCAGGACCAAGTGCCTCAAGAAAGATACCCTTGACACTAAAATTCAGCACCACATGATAAATTCCGACGTGAATGAATGTGCACCATTGCCATAGTTAGAAGAAGATGTAGGACCTATGCAAGAGCATTTACATCAGCCTCATAACAATGTCTTGGTAAAAATTCTAGCTAAAATTTTCGTATTTGCTATTCTAATTACATATTGGTTGTTTTTTTAATTATTATTCGCCATATTACATTGATGGTTAACTATGATTTTGGGGGAAGTCAAGTTTAGAACTCTTGTCAAATGGGTCACTAGTTGGATGCTACCACTGTGTTTTCTCAAAGCAACGATGGATCAACATACTCACTTCATAAAATTTTCTATCGTAACTTTCCAAAAGAACAAGTCCACATAAATAAAATCACCCTCATAGGCGATCTTAATCTCTGACAAAATTAGTCTTTTAGATTTCCCAATTGAATTCAACTATGCTAGAGTATTGATCAATGCAACAAAAAGATCGAATAGGTTCCACCAAATCTGAAATCTCCAATAGGCAAGGTTCCTTTGAGTTAAGCAGTGCAAGGAGCTATTTGCAAACTCGATAACCATCAACCAGGTCCACAATTCTAATATCTTGACTGAAGTTCAAGGCTTTCAGTGATAAGTAGGCTGCCATCCATAGTTGATCACCCAGAGAGGAAGCTGGTCTCTGCAAGCCACCATAACTGCTCCATTGCTGTCTATAATAACAATCCCAAAGCTCACTCAGTGCCATGTTCATCTTAAAATGATGAGGTGGTGGTGGCTTCCATTTCAATGGAACGGAGCTTGTGCCCGCTGATTTGTCTGTATTCTCCATTGAGCATTTCTATTACATCCACATAGCCATGAAAAATGTCTTCGGATCCAGTGTGTGAAGTGTTTGCAACACTTTTCCCACCAGTTCAATGAAAGGCATATGCCGACCCAATGAGACCTTTTTCAACACCCCTGATTCTAACCAACATTTCTGAGCACTGGTACATTCCCAAAACGTATTAGTTCCTTTATAATGCCTCATAATACAAATGAGCACTAAAACACCCATTTTTATTTAATTTCTAAAACACCTTGTCCTCCATAACCATACTGATCCAAGCTGAGAACACCACCACAAAGAAATTAATCCAATTTTGAACAGGCCTCAAATGGATTCCAATGCACCCCACCATTAATCACCTCCATATATTCAAATTTCAAACATCATAGCATCTTTATTTGCAACTAGCTAGAATAGCTTAAGAAATAAAGAAACCAAATGACTAATAGCACTCCAAGCATCATGCCAAAACCATCCCTACTTTATATCCAACAAAACTATGCAAAGAGTCCCACCCTGCACTGATGGCCTTCCCAACTTCCAACCCATCTGTTGTGCAGACAGAATTAGAAGGCTGATTGTAACTTGCTATCCTCTTTCCGAGTAGGCAAAGATTTACCTACGTAGAAAAGATGACTCATTCGAATCGACATGCTACTTTTTTAGTACTTACCTCCAAACATACTTCTACTCTCGCTGTCACCTTAATCCTAATTTTTTTATCCTGCGCAAACATTATTGGAGGGTGTAACCATATGGTTTTACACTAAATCCTTATAGAATTTAAATCCAGATATTAACTCAATGTAATCAGTGGTAGCAAGCTTCTTATCACGGATTATCTAAGAAAAAGGAAACTCAAGCATACAGGAAATTTCTCACCCATTTGTTCATCATGGACAAAGAGCACACAACATATTACTTCTGGTTTGAGAGAAGCAAGGACGGTTCTTAATAATAGAAAAATCTTCTGCTAGCTTCTCTTTGTAAAGAAACAGAAAAGTGTAACCATGAGTGTGCTTTTACGCATGCATGATATCCATTCTCTGTAAATGGATTTGTTTTCATTAAAAAATATAGACAATGATCTTCAAAGAAGATGGCCAGACAAAGTTACAATCATTCTCAGAAATAAAACTCAGTGTCTAAAAAATAACAAAAATATTCCAATTTATGTATATGATAGGTACCTTATTCATCTCGTGCCCTAGGACGAACTCCAAGTCCAGTTCTTATATTTGCACCCACTTCCAGGAGGTCTTCCACCTATATAAGATATGCAACATTGAGCATACTTTCAATGGTTCAAAATACAATTCAAAAGGTTAATCAAGTTGACTTTGCTACCTTTAAAATGTCATATATGAGAATAGAAACACTTATATTTCTTTATAAATGCCACTCTCCATCCCATAAATGAAAAGAAGAAACTTTAGACATGCATAGACACAAGCTGACGGCTGACACAAACACAAAGGGTGGCAAAGGAAACAATAATTAATAAATAAACCAAAACACTTGCTTGAGAAAAGTTCTTCACTTTTAGGTATGGTGAGAGATTAATTATTATGCCAATGTGCTCTAGTTCAAACTGTAACTGGGTTCAAAGCCTACTACGTGCCGGAATAAACATGGATATAATAATAATAATAATAATAAAATATTGGTTATTTATTTATTTTTTTTATTGCTGAGTTACATACTCACTTGGTAGGTCTTACACCAACAAGTTTACCCTCCACCTTGCTCTTACAAGGAGGTTCCATTTGAGTTATTGTTTGTCCCCCCTCCCTTTTACTCTTTTCTAGTGATTAGCAATAAGATCTTCAAACATTGTCAAATGAAAAATTATTATCCATTACAAACAGCCAAACAACAAGTGAAGTAAGTTTCATAATCCCTATATAATTAGTGACAATGAGGTGGAAAAGATGCACAATGATTTACTGATCAATTATCATAGCTGATAAATTGTTGAACTCATAGTAGCAATTTGTCTGCCAAAAAAATATCAGCTTAGTATAGAATAAAAAAAATTAGGATTTTAGGTGACATCATAGAGGGTTTGAAGTATGTTTGGAGATGAGAATAGAAAAAGTAGAAATTTAGGGTGACAAAAAGAGGCAAAAGTACTTGACTTAACTGCCGGGAGGTTGGAAGAAGAAAAAGAGAAGAGATAAAAGAAATAAAATTTTAAAAGATTATCTCTAACATCTGCAAAAAGAAAGAGAACATCTTTTTACACCCAAAATTTAACTCAATGCAATGGAGCCAAGATATAATTGAAACACAATCCCTTCCAAGTAATGACACACCAAGGAAGTATAGCTCAGTTTTTATATACAGCCAAGAGGGCATAATTCCAGTTAGGAGGTTCAAAATTCAGAACCAATAAAGGTAAAATAGAGCTCACATGTGTTGGAAAACTTTTCAAGCATTAATGCTCTCAGGACACCCCAGCTAAAATCACTCATACTTGAAAAAAATAAAGTTGGGGGAAAGGACTCAACTCAACTTCAAATAACAAATTAGATGACTCATTCTGTTACCATCATCACCAGACACTGGTTAACAACTAAAGAGATCAAACAATAGGTAGACACTAAACAAAGAAATTCTATTTCCAGAAAATATGAGGAAAGAATATCTGTTTTGTTCAATGCTTATCATGGCATGGGCAAGTTACCACCAGGAAGCACTGCCAACCTTTTTTAACTAAAGCCTGTAATAGGACTAGAACCCTAGAAGTTACCTGTGATTGATAAACACTTTTTGCAACTAACAGAAGACCAAAATCGCATCAAATGTTTTTCTTTTTCCTCTTTCAATTTATTTAATGATCAACATACTCAAATTAAACAGTGTCGACAAATGAACAGACAAGTTCATTTAATTTTGTTCTCAGGCTGTGTTTCCACAGATCCATCCTCTAGAGTTCTTAAGGGAACTCCACCATAAAATTTCTGAAATCCTATCCATCCATATTGAAATAAGTGAACTAAATTTCGTCACTCAGCAACATTTAAACAAACGTTGACTATCACCATTTTGGTTCAATTTAAATTATTGATGATGTGGCAAACAAAATCTAACCCGTCCATTTCAAAATAGATATAAAAAGATTTTGTGAAGGGTAAAACATAGCTGAATTACATTTCCCAATTAAATTAAATCACATTAGACTAGTTATGCTTCATTAGTCAATACAGCCTTGTGCTTGAATTTAATTGAAAAACCTAATGTAGCGTACATAAGTAACTGTACTTAAGTTTCGCCCTTTTACAAAACCTATCATTGAATTACCTAACGACTCTAAAGCATCCTAATCGGGGTTTCTATCATATGAATTTTGAAGGAGACACATTGAAGATTGTTTAAGACCCATCTTAGACAACTAGTAAAGTAAATATGCAGATAACATATTCAATCATGTCAGATGAACTTCAAAAAAAGACACGCAGTTTAAGCAACGACCAATACCCCTTAGTTCTTCGTAATGAAAATGATTGTTTTTTTCTCATAAATGGTACATGAATTATTTACTTAAGTTGTTCCACACTGTTTCACATCTATAAAAGATTCGGAAATGTACAATAAAACAGCCTCGACTTGATATTGAAAAGACTAAAAAGCCCCTAAAATGCCAGAGAGAGAGAGAGAGAGAGAAGCGGACCTTGTGGATGCCGGAGACGTGGAGGACGGAAACCGCTGCGGTGGCGGTGGCGGTGGCGCCGACGAAGAGGGAGGCGACGGAGAAGGCTTTGAAAGGCATGAAGTGGGAGACGCCGGCGTGGCCTCTTTTGAAGGAAGATATGGCCCACCCCAACTGGACAGCACTAGCTAGGGCCCACCAGATGTGGCTGTAGTTCCCAGTCCCAGTCACACCACTGGCACCGCCGCCTTCGTTCTCCTCCATCTGCGATCCAACTTCAACTTTGCCCTCTCCAGCTTTAGCTCTTGCAGTTGCAGTCTTGCTCTGCTCTGCCCCCAACTCTCTTTTCAGTCTATCTTAAATTTGCTGTGCATTCTTTGCTCTCCCTTTCTCTGTATGAGCTTAATTTGGGGGATGGGTTTGTCTTTTGGTTGGGTTTTCAACTGGGTATTAATGGGCTTTTTACTAGATGAATTAATCTGTGGGTATCATAATGACACCATCTACATTGTAAAACAACCAGCCCATTAATTCAACCTAAAAAACAAAAAACAACCAGCCCATTAACTCACAAGAGTACCTAAAACCCATCAACCCCATCGATTTAAAATTGCACCATCTAATTTTACCTAAATTTCAATTCTGTTGTGTAATTTCAAATTCGTTTAATTCAATCAGCTCTCTGTAAATCAACGTATTCTTATATTTTTCTTTTTCTACCTGTAGGGGCCTTTTTTGTGTTTGGGCCGGGCTGCCCTCTGCAAGTGATGGGCCCTGATGTGTTTCTGAGTAGGGAAGTTGAGACCGGCCCAACTGCAACTCACTTTGGGCCGGTTTGTGCACAAACTCAACCTTGTCTGCCAGGAACACCCCTCGCGGCAAACAGAGCTATTACCACAGAACTACCGCAGGCAAATATAATGACAACATAAAACGAATAAACAGAATATCGTGGCTTTCAATAATAATGATGGCCGAATGTCATAGTAGTAATAGCAATAATAATAATAATAATGGCTTTAAAAGAAAGGAAAGCAATGGACTAAACAATAATGGAGGTTTATTCAATGATAAACATCAAGCCAAAATTAAGTCTGTAATGGTGACCGTCCAAAGAGGAAGAACGCTTCCTCTCAATGAAATCAACCTCCCAGGTGAATATCCTGCCGTGGGGATTAATAACTTTGAGGGAATCGGACCTAAATGGTTGAGGTGTGAAGAAAGTTATTATTATTTTTACCGCTTCATTATCCCTTAGAGAGTGGGATTTTGAGGGGGAGAGGAAAGAAAAGATCTATTGGTGCATGCCTATTATCCTCACAACTTATTTTCTTATCTTTTTTCTTTCTTTTCCTTTTCTTTTAGTTTTTCTTTCTCTGTGTTTTTCTTCCTCTGTTTTTCGGTCTCTTTTACAGGGCACGGCGAGGCTCCTTTTATAGGGCCTGCCGTGAGCGTTCTTTTACCATTTTACCCTCTAACGGCCTTTGTCTGGTCCGGGCATGCTTGCCGACCACCATCTGCGCATAGCTCGCCCTCGCCAGACAAGGACAGGTTTGTTTTGTTTCTGTCCGCCGTGGCACTGCTCTCTGCCATGGCTTTAAATGCTCTCTCTCTCT
The DNA here is from genome assembly GCA_023736055.1 of Quercus glauca. NCBI lineage: Eukaryota > Viridiplantae > Streptophyta > Magnoliopsida > Fagales > Fagaceae > Quercus > Quercus glauca. The sequence continues at coordinate 70,961,872 of CM043318.1, forward strand.
TCCTATGGCATGCACCCAACGTTCCCTCTCCAATCTTACCCCTTTTGGACGGTCTGTCATCCCAGCAGGACGTACCTCCAAAAGGGTTTGGACAGGGAGCGCAAAATAAATCCTTTCCCCCCTCCCCACCTCCAAACCACACCCCCCTTTACCTCTTACCACGGACCCATGGCCCCACCACGACCCATATTGGCTGGGTACAGGCTGGTGGTACCTGGGCTTTGCGCGTGCTCCCTTTCATGTGCGTTCAAAGCCGGCCTGCGGCTCATGGCGCCTTGTTTGTATTCGTCTGCCACTCTTCTTGATTCTTTCACGCGGACTGTCTGCACCTTCACTACCTCCCTTTGGATTGGGCTTCCCTTGGGCCCATTTTTTGTTTTATACTTTATGTCTTTGTTTTCATTGCTTGGCCTTTCCTATCATGGCAACATATTCCTGCTAGGCCCCTTTCAGACTTGCCGTTTCACTTCTTCCCCTAGTGACTTAAGAAAGTCTGCTGGTGTTCTCACTTTATGGGCTCCATTGTCCCTTTCTTTCTTCTTTGGGCCTGCGGCCCTTTTACTTTCCTTGGGCTTCCTCGGCCCATTTACTGACTTTGTATTCCCATGAGCTTTTTACTAACTTGATTGGGCTTCCTTGGCCCAATCTCCTCATTCTCATCCTTGGGGTTCATGGGCTTGCCATCAACCCCTACTTTCTTTACATCGCTTTGGGCCTGCCGCGGCCCATTCTCACTTTTTCATACCATACATTGCCCATGGGTGTCATTTCTCTCTTTCCGGGCCCTTTAGGCCCATTTGCTTCCTCAAGACCCGTTTGCTCATGTTATGGGCCTGTGTTTTGTTATTCCTGCCGCTCGGGCCCAATAGTTTTATTTTGTTCCTGCCACTCTTATTATCTGTTACACTGGGTTGGGCTGAGTTTACGAAAATGACCCTTAACATTTAGCCCCCTGAACATATGGAGCGTCTTGCGGTTCATATGTGAATGAAGGACCTTTTTGTCTTTTTCACTTTTTCTTTTCCTTCGCGGGCTTTTTGAAACAACGAACTCTTTCCTGCACGTACAAGTATTTCCTTTTTTTTTTTTTTTCTTTTCTCTTGCCGTGAACAGTGGTGACTCTTCGGATTTCCCAAAACGGTAGTTGCTTTAAGACATAACTGCCGCCTCATTAATTCCATCCTCTTTTCAATGGCTGACCAGTCGCCTCCCTTCATGCCGGCCTTAATTACTCAGGTATTTAAGGGAAGAGTCCCTTCCCAACGCAGACACAAACTTCTTTTATTTCAAAATTTCTTCCTTTCTTCACCATTTCCTTCTTCTCGAACACCCACCCCTTTCTTGCTCCGTTCAAATCCTCACGCCATGGCGCCGGTGAAAACTCCGGCTTCTTCCCACCGTAAAAGGAAAAGTGTCGCCGTGGACCCTCCAGTGGAACACGAAGTGGAAGAGATAGAGGCGCGCTCCGATTTGGACCATTCCGAGGAGGAGGAAGCACGACGCGACCCAGACAGTGAGTGCGCCCCACTGATTGACCCTTGGTACAACCTTAGTCCTCATTTTCCTAAGGCTCCTGGGGAGTATGTGCCGCCGCCGGTGAACCGTGTGTGGCTTGCTCTTTGCCGGCGAAAGCTTGATGTTTCTTGAGCTCCGGTGTCTTCCTCCGTCTCTGACTTGGTCATTCGCCAAGGTATCGCCCTCCCCGTACCCATTCACTTCGAGTTTGGGTCCGGCACCGCCTTGGGTTGGAAAGAATGGGTTGATAGTGAGTTGTCAGATACCCATTTTATGGGTTTGCTTCAGAGGGCCGGTGTTCTGAAGGCCGTCGTCCTTTCTCGAAGTCTTTCCAACTTTAGAGACCTCTATAACCTCCGCCATTTAGTTCGTCGATGGTGCTCCACCACTCACACATTCTTCTTCTCTTGCGGAGAACTTACGGTTACTCTTGAGGATGTGGCCAACCAGCTTCTTTTGCCTATTCTTGGGGACGCTGATCCTGCCGCTATTGAGCTTTCCCCCGAAGAGGAAGACATTGAAGCGAAGTTGAAGAAAAGGATGGCCGGAAATGCCAAGCTCTCTTTTTGGGTTAGTTCTTCCTCCAAGTTTTCTGCTGTTGCTCGCCGTGCTGCTTTTATTGCTTTTTGGCTTTGTAAGTTTGTTTTCGGGCCCCCTCCGCATTATGCCATAAAGCCTTTATATTTTCGTTTGGCTATCAAGATATCTGCTGGGGTGAGTCTGCCGCTAGCCCCCATGTTTTTAGGGCACTTATATGTGCAATTGGACATCCTGCGGAGTGACGAGAGTCAGGCTGGTTCTTGTCACATAGTCGCCTCTTTTGTACACAGCACTATCCTGCAGTAGCTGTTGTTTGAGCGTTGTGCCCAATATTTGGCGAAGTGTAGGCCCGTCAGATTCGCTAAGGAGAAGTACCATTCTTGTCCGCGGGCTATCACTGATTTTTGTGGCAGGTTTGAGCATGACTTTCCTTTGGCTTTTCGTTGGTCCGGTTTGAAGCCCATAGATTATTCTATTGTTGAGTCTTTTGATGAAGGTGCTGGTTTTTCTTGGAGAGCTTATAGACATTTGCGTCCTGGTTACACTTGTGCGGATTCGGTCATGGGTCCATTTGTTGATACCGTTGGTACTACCACCCCACTGGCTGGCTTTGATGAGGTGGGCATCACATATTTGGCTGCCACCAATCCTAGATGGCTGCCCTACTTGGCAGATGAGGGTGTCAGATTTGTTCATTATCCTGCCAACCGAGTGAGGAGACAATTTGGCTTGGATCAGGATACTCCTGATGATCTCTCTTTTCTTGCGGAGTCCCCTACTTCGGCCAGACCCTTCCTGCGGCATACTGCCTTTGCCTTTTGGAGAGAGCGTTTTAGTGCCGTCACAGTTGCCGGTTCTTCGAGGGAGGGCCTTTACACCGCTGCTATGCATCTCTATTGACAGCTTGTTATGAACTCGTTTGGTGCAGAGTTAGCCGGTAGTCGTGGTTTCTCCCTCATACCTCTTGAGGGGCTTAGTATGGTCATTTCCCCCAACCCTCGGTTGCTCCTTCCTTCTAAGTCTGTGCTGGCTTATGCTAGGAAACAGAATCGGTCTGCCATTTTTGAGTGGAAGGAAGAGGAGAGGGGGTGGTATTGGCATGCAGGGGATTACCCCCCAAGTTGGGCGAAGAAAGTTAAAGTGGTAAACATTCCTACATCAGCCAAGAAAGCTCCTGCCAAGCCTAAGTCTGCCAGTAAGCCCAAGTCTGCCGTTCCTCAGCCTTTTGCAAGTGCTACTCCTGCCAGCAGAACAAGAGGCAGTAAAAGGAAGACAACTCCCCATCCTGTGTCTGCCGCTCAGCGAAGAGTAAGTTTCCAAGACCTTTTCTTGTTTTGTCTTTCAAGTACACGTATATATGTATATGTATCTTTTCTCTTTTTCTCTGACTTCCTCTGAACCTTGGCTGTCTTTTTCTTTGATTCACTTTCTTATCCCTTTTGCTTTTGCAGTCCAAGCAGAAGGAGGATACGTCAGCCGCTCATCCCATTATACTTGAGGAACCCGAATCAGAGGTACGTTTCTTTTTGCTCCTGCACTTTGCCCAATCTGCTACATTTTGTTTTTTGGTTACTTTATTTGCTTAAAGTATTAACTTGGCCCCTCATACTTCTTTTCTCTGCTCTTTCAGGATGAGCCTGAGCCTCTTTCCATATACCGTCCTACAGCCGAGGAGCTTTCTGCCCCCATGGGCACTCTTATGGCAGGCTCTTTTGATGGAGGCGAGTTTACTGCACCTACTCCTCCTACGGCCACTATCTCCCCTACTGGACCGGTACCCATGGATGAGGGTACTCATACTGGGGAGGTTAGTGAAGCCATTGCTACTCCTGCCATGACACCTCCTGAAAAGGAAAACACCCCTCTTGCCGTTACTGAGACTGAAGTCACCCCTACTACTCCCCTCGTCATCTCCACTGGTGACCCCTTCGCCGCTCTTTCTCAGGCAGTTCAGGGTGTTTCTTCATTGGTAGTCACCCCTTCTTCTATTCTTGTTTCTGCCACGCGTGGGTCTCGTGCTGAATTGTCCTCAGAGGAGTCTGAGGAGATCTTTGAGGATCCTGAGGATGAGCCTGGCCTGGGGAGGAGGATTTCTGAGTCTGAGGAGGAGGATACTGTTCCGCCCGAGGCAATGGGTATGCACTCTCCCCTTTTTTTTCTTCTTTTTCCTTTGTTATGTTTTACTCATTTCCTTTTTCATTTGCACGTCTATTTTTTTTTTGCTTGCAGAGACCTTTGGGGAGTTAGGCATTTCAGCGGGGGTGTCTGTGGTAGCTTCTCCTGCTATGCTCACAACACCTATTCCTGCCATATTTACAGCTTCTGTCTCCGCGGTTCCTTCCATTCCTGCTTATGCTTTCCCCACAGCTTCTATTACTGTTAGCTCTGGTAAGTTTCATGTCTCATTCCTTCATTTCTTCTCCGCGGGCTTCTCTTCCTTTTACTCTTACCAAGGTTCTTTATTTCAACCTTTGCATTTTCTGGCAGGTCTATCTCCTTCAGTGCTTCCTCAATTTGAGGTGGGCAGTAGCTCTGCCACCCTTCCAGATCCTGCGAGTGAGGCTGCAGCCTTCTTTGTGCGCTTTGATCAGTCTGAAGTCAACGACCTTGATCCTGCTTCTTTCTGGGGCTCCGGACCCCCTTACATAGATTTTCATGGCTTCAGAGTCCCTGCGGACTGCGCTCCTCATTTGGTGATGATCTATGATAGTCGCGGGGACTTCATGCAGGGATTCAGACTTGGCCAATCAGTCAGAGAGCATTTCTTGAGGATGTTGGGCAGCGTGCTGAACGACATTAAGCACAACTTCGTGGATACTGTCTCCACCGAGAGGATTCTGCAGTGGAGAGCCACGGTACAGGAGCTCATCAGTGTTGGCTTTGCAGTGGAGTTTATCTTGGATCACCTTCGAGAGATTGCTCGAGCAGTTTTCATGAGGAGAGTTCAGCCTACCGTTGACGTCATTGATCTCGCCTTGCTATCCTGAGGAAGGAAGTGGCAGATCTGGAGGGCTGCCGAGAGCGTCTTTTTTCTGGTGTGGGAGGACTTGGTCGTTTTGGGGATCAGTCACTTATCTCTGGACTTTATTGATGATGCAGTTTTCCGTTTCGTAGTTTTTCTTTTGCCTTATTACTCTGCTTAGTACATTATACTTTTTCTATAGCACTTATCTGGGCTTGTTTGCCATAGTTTGGGTTTTGTAATCTAACTTCATGATACTATACTTATGATGCTATGCTTTGCTACTTTTGCTATGATATATGATAACAAAATACTTCGTGCTTTTCATTGCAAGAAAGCAAGTTACAGATTTTGACTTGTGACATAGTCATTTCTTGAAAGACAAAGAACAGAGTAAAAGAAAAACATGATAACTTTCGGTAAAACAAAAGGGTAAGAGATAATCACATTGCTTTTCCCCTTAGGCGTAGTAGTATTTCAACCATTTCCCATTGATGGGATCCATTAAGTCCTTTCCATCCATCTGAGTCAAACGGTAGTACCCACTTGGATGTGCTTCTCTTATCACAAAGGGTCCTTCCCACTTTGGTGCGAACTTCGATGGTCCTGCCAGGCCTCTCCTAACGTAGTCTGCCACCTTTAGGATCAGTTGTCCTTCCGTAAATATTCTTTCCTTAGTCATCCTGCCGTAAGCCTCAGTCATTTTTTGCCTGTATCTACGGCTGTGTTCTTGAGCCTTTTCCCTCTTCTCATCAAGTCCTTCCAAGTCTTCGCATCTTTCTGCCGCAAAGACTTCTCCATCATTCTCCTTTTCCTGCATTTGCATGACTCTCAGGGATGGGGTTATTTTTTCTGCGGGGCTTACTACTTCAGTTTCGTAGACCAAAGAAAAAGGTGAAAAACCCGTGGCTGACTTAGGTGAACTCCTGTAAGCCCAAAGAGCGTCTGGCAGATGCGTTGCCCAGCCTCCCGTGTATTCTTGGCTCATTTTACTGATGATTCTTATGAGGGTTTTGTTGGTTGCCTCCGCTTGCCCATTTCCTTGAGGGTAATATGGCGATGACCAGTGATGTTTGATTTGATAAAACTCTAACATTTTCCTCACCTCGCTATTCACAAAAGGTGTGCCGTTGTCACTGATGATCCTGTGGGGGACTCCAAACCTTATGATTATGTTTTCTTTGATAAAGTTTGCCACTGCCCCTCCTGTGGCTTTACGAAGTGGCACTGCCTCTGCCCACTTGGTGAAGTATTCTGTAGCTACTAATATCCATATGTATCCTCGCGATGGCGGATTCACCGGTCCAACTAAATCAAGCCCCCAAGTGTGGAATGGCCATGGTGTGACCATGCTATGCAAGTTCTGTGGATGAGTGTGAATCAAATTGGCTTGTATTTGGCAACTGTGGCATTTTTTCACAAATTCTGCCGTGTCCCTTTTCATGGTAGGCCAGTAATAGCCCATTTACAGCAGGCACCTGTAAAGCTTCTTCTTTCCCTGGTGTTCCCCACATTCCCCTGAGTGTACTTCTTTTATCATTTCTTTTGCCTCCTCAAGGCCCAAACACCTCAAGGGGTCTCCCTCATACCCTTTTTTGAAAAGGATCTTGTTGTGCAAAAAATAGCGCGTTGCTAGCCTCCTGAGCTTGTATTTTTCGCTGTGCTTCTGCGGCAAGATGCCTTCGGTCAGGTACTGTATAAATGGGTCTCTCCAGTCCCTGCTGATGAACACAGCGTAACTTTCTTCTCTGTCTGCCACGAGTTTGCAGCTTCTACATTGGGTCTGGATTTGGTCTGCGTCTTTACTCATAGTTGGCCAATAAAAGCCCGCCCTTTGAAGTTTGCAGTAAAGGCTGACTTCTCCGCAGGATCCGCAAGTCTTTTCGTGCACTTCTTTCAACTTTCTCTGGGCCTCCTTTTGCCCCACACATCTGGACAAAACTCCGCCTGGCATCCTGCGGTATAGTTCTCCTTTCATCAGGGCATAGTCCTTTAGTACTTTTAGTTCCATGGCTTCTTCTCCTTCCATCAAAACTTCCTTTATGGGTATTCGCCAATCTCCTTCGCGGTGTTCCTCCTGAAACCTTTCTTTTAATACTTCAATTATGGATTCTTCCCTCTTGCTGATCTCCACCCTGGTGCTTTCCCCTTCAAACATCACCTGCGAACCCAGCGCGGCCAATGCATCGGCAAACCGATTCTCGTTTCTCGGGGTATGTTCTATTTCGAAGGTTAAGAACTTTTCTTCCATTTTCTGTGCCATCGCTCTGTACGGGGCAAGATTGGGTTCTTTTAGGGAGAAACTCCCTTTGGTCTGGCAGACTACCAGGTTGGAGTCACCTAATACTTTCAAATGCTTAACTCCCATCTTAAGGGCCGTGGCCAGCCCAGTCAAGTAAGCTTCATATTCTGCCGTATTGTTTGAACAGGGGAACTCCAGTTTGAACGATAGTGCTACTGCTCTATCCTCTTCATGATACAAAACCACCCCAACCCCTCTAGACTGAGCGGTAGAAGACCCGTCAAACTTCATTACCCACTGTTCCCTGAGTTCCTCTGCCATGGCTACTTCCCCTGGAACTTCGTCGTCCAGCGGGAATTCTTCCTCCCCTGGAAACTGTGCCAACAAATCTGCTATAGCCTGGCTCTTTACTGCTTTGGGCGAACCCATTCTCAAATGATACTGTGACAGTTGTAATAGCCATTGTGATATCCTGCCAGAGAGGATTGGCTGCTGTAATAAAGCTTTAATAGCGTGAGACTTAGTCATCAGCCATACTTCGTAGGCCAAGAAGTAGTGGCGTAATCTTTGTGAAGCATAAACAATAGCCAAACATGCCCTTTTAGCCCTCGGATAACGAGTTTCTGCGTCTTTCAGGGCGCGGCTGATGTAATATACTGGTTGCTCGATGCCACCTCCATCTTCTTGGGCAATTAAGGCACCGATGGCATATGAATTGGTGGCCATATAAAGCAGTAATGGCTTTTTGTGTATTGGGGCCTGTACGGTAGGGAGGTTCATCATGATCTGCTGCAGCCTTTTAAAGGCCGCCTGCTGCGCTTCTCCCCACACAAAATTTTGCCCTTTCCTCAGTAACTTGGTGAAGGCCGAGGTGATCGATGCCAGCCCAGGGATGAATCTCCGGATGTACGAGACTTTTCCCAAGAAACGTTTTAGTTCTTTCACTATGGTTGGGGGTCTCATAGTTGCAATGGCCGTAGCCTTTGCTGGGTCAACATCTATCCCTCTGCTGTGTACTAGGAAGCCCAAAAATTTCCCCGGGGATACACCAAACGCACACTTGAGGGGATTCATTCTCAATTTAAATGCCCTGCACCTTTCGAATACCCTTTTTAGCACATGGAAATGTTCTTCCCTCTTTCTTGACTTAACCACTATGTCATCCACATAGTCTTCTAACTCCTGATGCATCATATCGTGGAATATAGCCGTCATTGCCCGTTGATAAGTTGCGCCGGCATTTTTTAACCCGAAGGGCATTACGGTGTAGTGGAAGTTCCCCATGGGCATTCTAAAGGCTGTTTTCTCCGCATCTTTTGGTGCCATTCTGATCTGGTTGTATCCGCTGAAGCCGTCCATGAATGAGAACATAGCGCTTCCTGCCGCAGAATCTATCAATAAGTCCATATTGGGCAATGGAAATTCATCTTTCGGGCATGCTTTGTTGAGGTCCCTGAAATCTACGCAACACCTGATCTGGCCGTTCTTCTTTTTTACTGGTACTATGTTGGATAACTAGCGGGGATGTTGAATAGGCTTAACGAATCCTGCGGCTAGCAGTTTCTGTACTTCTTTGACTATCTGCCCTTCGATTTCTGTGTGAAATACTCTGGCAGGCTGGACTATTGGCCTGGCCTGCGGGTCCACATTCAACGTGTGCGCTACTAACCCAGGGTCTAGCCCTGGCATTTCACTGTAGTCCCATGCAAACACGTCTTTGAATTCTTTCAGTAGCAATACCAATTCTTTTTTCTCATCTTTCATTAAGCTCGCACTGATCGAGATGGGTCTCGGCTCTTGTGAAACAGATCCCAGGTCAACTTCTTCCATTTCCTCTTCTGCCATGACCTGCACCTCCTTTTCGGCTACAACTCTCTCGTATTCCTCTTTGTTACTTCTCTCCTCTGGGCTTTCTTGGACTCTGCAGCACATCAAGCCCTCGTGCTGTTTTTCCTGGGTGGGGCCCATCTGGGTTTCAACCGTGGGCCCCACGTGTCTTCATAATTTGTAAATGATTCTGCCATCAGAGCCTCTGACTCTTGTGCATTGGGGCGTGTCTTCAAATCCTGCAGCGGGTGTTTCTTTCCTTCGTTTCTTTCTTGCCAGTAATTCCCTCAGATCAGGTTCTGGGTCATCTTGGACATCCTTCCACCTAGGCACGAAAGTACCTAGCGGTCTTGACACTGAATTCTCCCCAGAGGGAGCCCATTGATCATAGAACATAGTCTCTACTAAGTGAGCTTCCGCTCGTTCGAATGGTGAAGGATTCGCGGCTATGCGTACCACCCTACCGTTCAATCTTCCTTTCACACATTGGTGATAGGTGGATGGGACCAGCCGGTGCTTATGCAACCATGGCCGCCCCAGAAGCACGTGGTAGGATACTTCAGTCTTTACCACGTGGAACCGTGCTAAAGAGGCTATGGGACCCACCTTCAACCACAGCTGAATGTGGCCCGCTGTGTACTCACCCCTTCCACCGAACCCTGTTACTTCCATTGGGCATCCCTGAATCTTCCTTTCTGAAATCCCTGCTGCCTGCAGAGTGCTTAATGGAATGAGGTTCACAGAAGCGCCTGTGTCTACTAAAGCTCTCTTTATGGGGATTTGATTTATGGATGCCGCCAAGTACAAGGGTCTCCTGTGGTCCGGTTGCCCCACTTCCATATCTTCCTCACTAAAAGTGATTTCAGTTGACTCCTGTAAGAGAGCCCTTTCATCTGATATTTCTGTCGATAGACACTCTACCCCTGCACCAGAGGCAATGCTCACCAAGGCCTCTGTGGCTACCTTTCTCTCCCTTGCTGAGAGTCCCAGCTGGTCAAATAAATTTCTGAACTTAGAACTTTGCTGTAGAGTGGTAATGGCCGCCGCAGGCAGAGCCATGTTTTCTTCTTCATCCTCTCCTGGGTCAGCACAAATTACCACCGCTGCTACACCCTTCCCTTTATGGTTCGGGAGTGGGTTTCTTTGGACTTCCTGCTGGGACAATTCTAAAGTTCCCTCTTTTATCCTGCGGTGGACAAGTCTGCGGAGCGCCCAGCACTCTGCTGTAGCATGTTGGACATAATTGTGTAAACGACAAAAACGTGGGTCCCTCATTTCTTCCTCTGAGGGCTCCTTGGCAACCTGGTTAGGTTTGAAAATTCCATCTGCTATCCATCTATCTAGCAGAACGTCTAATTCTTTTGAGGTGCATGGTATTGGCGGGGGAGTGTCATATTCCCTCCCCTCAGTCTTCCTTCTCCGTTCACCAGTGGACACCGCCATCGCCTGTGGGGCGTTTCTCTTGTCTGAGCTTGGCTTCACAGACTGAACCGTCTTTCTTGCTTTCTGCAATAACTAGGCGAATTGGGAGATTTCCAAATTCTCGAGTACAGCCCTGTACTCCCTGATCATGTTCGTCATACATATCTCAACCAACGTCCTTTCATCGCAATGGTCATAGCAGTCAAGTGCTATGTCTCTGAATCTCTTGATATATTCCATCAAGTCTTCACCGCTTCTCTGTTTGATTGCTTGCAGGGTTGCAAGCGTCACCGTTTCTTCTCCATGGAAGTACTTTGTGCAAAATACATCCACCATATCATCCCATGTCGAGATGGTTCCTAGCTTTAATCCAATGTACCAGGTGTAAGCCCGGTCGCACAATGATTTAGAAAATTCTCGAAGACATAAGTCCTCGTCTGCGGCGTAAGGGCCAAGTGTGTCGATGAATTTGCTCACGTGTTCGACAGCACTTCCCCTTCTACCATCGTACTGCGCGAAAGCTTTTGGTTCATACCTCTCAGGGTATGGTTTGCTGAGTACCCTCAGTGGGTAAGGAGGCCTTCGTGCATAGAACCTTTCCTTAGGTGCCCTGGCCCTTTCCTGCTCCAAGAGGGCGGATACCTCAGCCATTGTGATGAAACGTTGCTCTGCATTGTGTGGGACACCTCCTGCCGGCGTTTCTTCTTTATCTGTTGCATGCCCTGGGTCATGCTGGCTTCCTTTTTCTTTTGTCTTGTCGGTCTTCAGCTGACGGATTTCTTCCATCATTTGCTGCTGCGAGTGTTGCAATGACTGTAAAACCTCGATGAAAATATTGGCATTGTCGGTAGGCATTCTTAGTGGCGGTTGGGGGTCAGCCCCCGTTCCGTTGGCACCTTCTGCCTGGTTAAGTGGCGGTTGGTGAGGCGTTGTAGGCCTCGACTCTGCTTGTGAGGGTACAGCACTCATGTTTCGAGTTGTCCTGGATTTTGGAGGCATTTGTTTGTGTGGGCTCTTGTCCCTGTCTGTTTCTCAACTCCCCAGTGGAGTCGCCAATTTAATGTAGGGGCCTTTTTTGTGTTTGGGCCGGGCTGCCCTCTGCAAGTGATGGGCCCTGATGTGTTTCTGAGTAGGGAAGTTGAGACCGGCCCAACTGCAACTCACTTTGGGCCGGTTTGTGCACAAACTCAACCTTGTTTGCCAGGAACACCCCTCGCGGCAAACAGAGCTATTACCACAGAACTACCGCAGGCAGATATAATGACAACATAAAACGAATAAACAGAATATCGTGGCTTTCAATAATAATGATGGCCGAATGTCATAGTAGTAATAGCAATAATAATAATAATAATGGCTTTAAAAGAAAGGAAAGCAATGGACTAAACAATGATGGAGGTTTATTCAATGATAAACATCAAGCCAAAATTAAGTCTGTAATGGTGACCGTCCAAAGAGGAAGAACGCTTCCTCTCAATGAAATCAACCTCCCAGGTGAATATCCTGCCGTGGGGATTAATAACTTTGAGGGAATCGGACCTAAATGGTTGAGGTGTGAAGAAAGTTATTATTATTTTTACCGCTTCATTATCCCTTAGAGAGTGGGATTTTGAAGGGGAGAGGAAAGAAAAGATCTATTGGTGCATGCCTATTATCCTCACAACTTGTTTTCTTATCTTTTTTCTTTCTTTTCCTTTTCTTTTAGTTTTTCTTTCTCTGTGTTTTTCTTTCTCTGTTTTTCGGTCTCTTTTACAGGGCACGGCGAGGCTCCTTTATAGGACCTGCCGTGAGCGTTCTTTTACCATTTTACCTTCTAACGACCTTTGTCTGGTCCAGGCATGCTTGCCGACCACCATCTGCGCATAACTCGCCCTCGCCAGACAAGGACAGGTTTGTTTTGTTTCTGTCCGCCGTGGCACTGCTCTCTGCCGTGGCTTTAAATGCTCTCTCTCTCTTCCTATGGCATGCACCCAACGTTCCCTCTCCAATCTTACCCCTTTTGGACGGTTTGTCATTCCAGCAGGACGTACCTCCAAAAGGGTTTGGACAGGGAGCGCAAAATAAATCCTTTCCCCCCTCCCCACCATCAAACCACACCCCCCTTTACCTCTTACCACGGACCCATGGCCCCACCACGACCCATATTGGCTGGGTACAGGCTGGTGGTACCTGGGCTTTGCGCGTGCTCCCTTTCATGTGCGTTCAAAGCCGGCCTGCGGCTCATGGCGCCTTGTTTGTATTCGTCTGCCACTCTTCTTGATTCTTTCACGCGGACTGTCTGCACCTTCACTACCTCCCTTTGGATTGGGCTTCCCTTGGGCCCATTTCTTGTTTTATGCTTTATGTCTTTGTTTTCATTGCTTGGCCTTTCCTATCATGGCAACATATTACTGCTAGGCCCCTTTCAGACCTGCCGTTTCACTTCTTCCCCCAGTGACTTAAGAAAGTCTGCTGGTGTTCTCACTTTATGGGCTCTATTGTCCCTTTCTTTCTTCTTTGGGCCTGCGGCCCTTTTACTTTCCTTGGGCTTCCTCGGCCCATTTACTGACTTTGTATTTCCATGGGCTTTTTACTAACTTGATTGGGTTTCCTTGGCTCAATCTCCTCATTCTCATCCTTGGGGTTCATGGGCTTGCCATCAACCCCTACTTTCTTTACATCGCTTTGGGCCTGTCGCGACCCATTCTCACTTTTTCATACCATACATTGCCCATGGGTGTCATTTCTCTCTTTCCGGGCCCTTTAGGCCCATTTGCTTCCTCAAGACCCGTTTGCTCATGTTATGGGCCTGTGTTTTGTTATTCCTGCCGCTCGGGCCCAATAGTTTTATTTTGTTCCTGCCACTCTTATTATCTGTTACACTGGGTTGGGCTGACTTTACGAAAATGACCTTTAACACTACCTTTCCCTCTCTCTTCGTTTGACTCTCAATTTTAAGGAAAGAACTCTTGGGCCAAAACTGCTATTGTAGTGCTTATCTAGTTTTTCCGTGACTTTACTGTAATAGGATTTTGTTCCCACAATTTCACGGCAAAGGTGGTTAATCATTTTGGCAACTGCATGGTTGCTGCCCAATGAGTTAACAATAATCTTTTTGTCAACAAGCAACTCCACGTCTTCCTTACTGTTGATAAGAAAATCCAATAGTTCGATATAATTGCATATGTAAGCTTCATCTGGATAATGACACTGCTCTAGGGCCATGAGGTTTCGGAAAATTTCTTCAATTCGGTCATGTACCACAAACTCTGGGATTACCAAGCGAATTTGAAAACGCTTCAAGTTTGGAAATTTTTCCAAGCAAACTGTGGGCCATAAGCAATTGATGCCAGAGTCCGAATCCTTGAATTGTATGTCTAGTAAACTTCTTTTTTCTTCTAATGAATATTTCTTCAGCTTCTGATCAGTAGGTTCCCGCTTCTCGAATATCAGTCCTGCGTTGTCCAGCTTTGTTGCACTACGTGGTTGCTGATCAGTATTTTGATCTCCAATTCCATGTTTGGGTGGATGGTAGAAATGTCTGTACAAATCAGTGAAATGTTTTACGCCTTTCATCTCATCAGTGGATAATTCCTTGTCATCGGGCAATTTCTTGCTATCAAAAAAGTAATTACAGGCAAGCGTAAGAAAGCATTTATGAAAGCCTGTAATCCCACTTAGACCATATAAGCGGTCGAGAATAAAAAATGGAAGCTGATTCTCAAGTAATATCAAGTCTTGCATTATGCCATTCTTTAGGCATTGTTTATTTAAAATATAATCATTTCCATCTTTTTTATCCTCATTCCTCAAGAAGAGCTCAATGATAAAGATGGAATCCAATAGAATCATTCTCACGAAATCTTTCTTTTCGGGTAGAGAAATCTCTACTGCATAACAACGGCGGATCTCATCTTCATTTTTTTTAATGATGCATTCAAACTCCTCCTGAGATTTGCCAATCCGAAGAAAGAACACCTTTAAATAATTTTCTTTCTGCTTTTGCATGTCCTTTAGTTCGCAATTGTTGCGATGAACAGGGCCTATTGAAATTAACTTTGGAGTGTAGGCATTTTTATTTACATTACGAAGTCTTTGGGGGACCCTGTAGATGCAACACTTGGGGTCCCAGTTAGGCTCCCTGGCTTGTGTAACGTCAATGATAGTATCTTTTTTTCCCCAAATATGCATGTCCATGTTTTTCAATCGTCAGCTTCTTTTTTCCTGTGATAGATAAACAAGAATCATTAGCACTAGAATACAATCATTCCAGAATTTAATCCACGAGGTATTACTTGCTCTAGGCTCCAGGCCCCAACCTAACCCTATATTCATATCTTCATCCGGACTTTTATTAGGTTTTTTCTTTTGAAATTATCGCGTAGTCATCCGAACACTGGGGCCAAGATTGAAAGATAAATAATTAGACAATTGAATATTTTCTAAGAGAACAATAAACAAAAATTTAATGTCTTAAACCTAACCTTAATTGTGCATATATATATATATATATATATATATATAACAACAACAATTTATTTTAACAATCAAGATTAAGTGGATAATGAATCCTCAAAAAAAGTGTAAAATTTTTAGTTGATTTTATTAATTGTGCTTATTGTGTGTGTGTGTGTATATATATATATATATATATATATATAAAGGATTTTGAGAGAGAAGGGGAAGGATTTACATAATTCGGCCTTGTGATTTATGTCTATAATAATAATAATAATAAATAAATAAATAAATAAAAAATAAAACTCTTAGTCGCTATATATATATATATATATATATGTTTTTTTTTTTTTTTTGAATTGTTATTTTACAATGAACCTTAAATATAATGTATTGCAACTAAGGTTAACTTATTAGGAGAATCCTTTTATAAGAATAAATTCAAGGACAATTAATATTCATTGATTTTAGTCAACCAAAGAAATCAACATGTGTTGAATGTGATATTCATTAAACACTAACACTTTGGCATCACAATTGTGAATAGAGTATTTCTTGAGAAAGTTTCGTTAGAAACTTGGTTATAATCAACTCCCACTGAAAATATTAACATAGGCTACATAATTTGAAAATCAAACTGTTGGATTGTATGCAATTTCTTTATACTCTTAGCACACAAGTTAAAATTTGCACCAATCAAATATTATTTATTATTCGATTTATAAACTTATTTTTTATAAATAATAAGACTACAAAAAGTTAAACTTTCAACATTTGATTGATAATATAATTATTCATTTTCTAAAATTTTGTAATGATAGAAAATATAAGAAGAAAATGTAATTCAAATTTGAATTTTTCAAAATTTACATATAATAAAAATATATTTAATGGAGTTGTAGTCTTTTGCTAAAAATTGGTTTGTATCCCAATTTTGTCCAATTTAGTAATAATTATGACATGATGATATGTGAATTATCTTGAGCCCACTAATGTAACCGAGTCCAAAAATCAAGGTGGATAACCTTCAGCTTCTTCAACTCATTGATATTTTATCTTGAATTTTGGTACAACGAGAGAGACTAAGAGATAAACCTAAGACTGGAGCATAGAAGAAGCAGTTTGAACTTTGGAGACTAAATAAAAGGAGAAATATGAAGTCTAAACTAGGAAAAATTTTTAAGTACTCTCGGAATATGAAGCCATAGTCATCTCTCCTCTCATATTTATGATGGATCCTACAATAAATTTAATGAGTAGACTCCCTCATAAATAGGAATGGCTTGTATCCAATGAAAGTTATCACTAGACACGTCAAGATTCGGACACATGTCCAAGAGTAGACAAATCTCCATAATCCAATATGTCTAGTGATAACTTTCACTGGACACAAGCCACACCTCCTAAGAATTACTTCTAAATTAAGAGCATTAGGTGGAGTAGGTGAGATATTTAATGGAGAGTGCCTAGTTATTTATTAATACTTTTTTCTTTATACTTCCTAGACCTACATACCCATGTTACTTTACAGCTCATTATTTGCATGCTGCTCCCAAGTAACAACAACACTATAGCACCCGATTTTCTATCGTCTTCAGTAAAAAAAAAAAAAAAAAAAAAACATTGGGAGTAACCAAATAATTATATATAAGTACTAAATATATAAATTAAATAATAAACCAACCTTACTACTACTTTGTTATTATTTATTGTTAATTTGTTATTTTTTTATTGGAGTTGATTTGATACTTATATAACTTCTTATATATATCCCCTCAAAAAAAAAAAAAAAAAAAAAAAAAACTTCTTATATATAAGTTGTAGAATAATTTTCTAAATATAATACGAGAAAATTTCACATACGTATATATGTATATATAAACTAAATATTATTAGCTAAAAATTTATTTTATATATATATATATATATATATATATTTTGTTACTTTTTATAATTTTAAAATTATTAATTATTTATTCATGACGTCATCGGTTTGATCACTAGTCTGACCAAAAAATTGATAATTACTTCCTTTCTCAGTTCATTAACTGTACCAATTTTTAAAATCATGCATGAAACACCAACACTTAGGAATCACAAAGAGTATTTCATGAGAAATTTAGTAATAATTACAACATGATGATATGTGCATTATCTGGAGCCCACAAATGTAAAGGAGTCTAAAAATCTTCTATGATTAAAGTAACTTTGTTTAATAATAATAATAATAATAATATAATAATTCACTTTGGCATTAGGATGTTACAAGATCTCGTTATTGTAAGAGAATTATGTTAATAATAATAATAATAATAATAACCCGTATTTTTTCACACACAAAACTTTAACATACTTTATAAGCAAATAAAATTAGAATCCAATAATAGTTCCAACAGTTTATTACTCTAACAATTAATTCCATAAATAAAAAAATAAAAGAAAATGTGTATACAATGTTATACATCAAACTTGAAAAAAAAAAAAAAAAAGGAGAGAGAGAGGTTAAAATCACCTACAAATTAAGTGAGTTTTTCAATTAGCTTTTTGTTGAAAGTTGCCAAATTATAGTTGTACTTCAAAAAATTGAGATTTTTAAAAAGTTGTACATAAGCAAATAAGTAAAGAAGTTAAAAGAAAAAAAAACTAATCAAACTCATACAATATATAAAAATTTTAGAATAAAATAGAACATGTTAGGTTAAAAAAAACAACTTTAAGAACAAAATAGAACATATTAGGTAATGATAAAAAAAATAAATAATTAGGAATAGATCCAACAATGAAAACATTTTTATATTGAGATTGCTTCTTAAACCTGGAGATTAATGTCATTAATATTTTCATTTATAATATAATTTTAGTATATAAATGTACATTGAAAATGAGTTAATTAAAACTTAAATTTAAATTTAAATACTAAATGCTCGATCTAACCAAGTTTAGGTTAGATTGGGTTCAGGTCCAAAACTAATTGAAATAAATATGACCCATGCCATATTTTGTCGTTTGGGTTTAGGCAAGTTATTGTGCCAAGTCCTATTTTCCTAGGTCTACATTTGGGCTCATAAGAGAGAAGAGTACGCCTTGACCTATTTGGCATCAGTCTGCATTGGTTTATGGGTCTTGGGTGAAGTTCTACTATGTTGGTCGACAATGCTGTAATGAAATAGAAAGGGAATTTTGTCAAGAGAGGAGGAGAATGAGTGAGGTGACTTGATAGAATATGAAGAAACGATTAACAATAGTTGGTAGTTCGGAAACCCTTCTTTCATTGTGCTAAGAGTCTAGTAACTCAATGGAATTTGCCAATTCTCCTATAAAAGAGAATTTGAATTCATACCCCCTTTACTTCTCTACAGAAATTAACTGAGTACATTTAGAGATCGACCTTACAAAGGTAAATTTTTAAATGGATTGAATATGAAAAAACAAATAACCAAAGTTTTGGTTTCTTGGAATCCCTCCTTTTATTGTACTAAGGGTCTATTTGGATACCACTTATTTTACTGAAACTAAAAATTTATTGTTGAAAATGCTATAGATAAGAGTAAAAGTTAGTTGAAATAGTACACTGTAGCCCATGAATAGTACCAAAAAGTACAGTAGGGCTCATGAATAGTAGTAAAAATAAACTGAATAGTAAAATAGTTTTAATTTTTCATTGGTATCCGAATACACACTAAGCATGAGTTTGGATAGCGGCAATGGAGCATTTCTAGCATTTGCATTTTTGGCTGGGTCCCATGGCACTATTCACGACCTAGCCAAAAATACAAAAACACGTATACCAATGCATTTTTGGGTCTACAGTACTATTCACATATTTAAAATTATTTTGCTACAGTATTTTCAGCAACAAGTTTTCAGCTTTCAACAAATAAGCGGTATCCAAACATACCCTAAGAGTCTTGTAGTTCAGTGGAATTGTTCAATTCTCTTAAAAAGAGAACTTGAATTCAAATTTTCTTACCATGACTTTTGAGTGGAATTGTGGTGTGCCTTTATTGTATTAGAATTTATTTCCCTCTCGTTTGTGTGTGTGTGTTTGTTTCTAAAAAAAAAAAAAAAAAATTCAAATTTCCTTTAGTTGTTAAAGGGAATTATTTGAGTAGAAAAAAATTTAGAGAACCACCTTAAATATAAAATTTTTAAATAAAATTCCAACGGACACGCTACCCAATATATATTAAGTGAATTAAATTATTAAAATGGTCAAATTTTGGCAAACTTTATATTGAAGAACAAAAATAAAGTGAAAGGATGGACTAAAAAACCTGCAAATTTTCTTTTAACGAGAATGCTTGTACACTTCAAGTCTTCCAAGGGACAGCACAGTTATTGGCTAGAGATCGTGCCCGGTGAAGCAAGCTTACTAATTTAGATCTTTCATTCTCTCTCCGCTCATATAGTTAAAACTCAATCATAAAGAAGATTTCTTGTACTATTGATGGCTATTGATCCTAAATCTTGTTGTCCTATTTATAGTGTAACACTCCCTCTCCTTGTCCATTTCAAGTGGTTGAGAATTTATTTTCTAAGAAAATAGTTTAAGTACACAACTTTTGTGACATAACTATGATGTAATACATTGTGAGTGATGCAAAAAAAGTGGTGAGTTTATGTATAAATAATTGTCAACCACTTATAATTGACTACTTAAGCAATTTTTTTTTTTTTAAATTTTAGAATTAACTAATTCAGCAAGTTGTAACAAAAAGTGTGACAAATTGTGTGATCTTAAAAGAATTCATTTTCTAAATCTAAAAATGTACAATCTGTCAGGTCGATTAAAATTTTCAATATTATTAAGAGTCTACATATCTTTAAATTTGTAAAATTTAATATGAACCATAAAATAGATGAAAAGCATGAAACACATTATGCTCCTATTATGTCATTTTCACGAATTTACAAACATCTCACCAACTAAATATTATCCTTTTCCAGCTTTAAATTTATAATTGATTTCCAAAATTAAAATCTATGAAAATCTTATGAATAAATCTTTGTAGGACCTAGCATTATTCCTAAGCTGTGTGAAACGACGACTTGCACTAATTTGCCATTGTCATTTTCGCAAAGACAATAAGAGCAATGTTACGTATATACATAATTTTATAACAATTTTCATAATAGTTGAATTAACAAACATTTATTAATTTTTATTTAAACTTACCACGTACATCATCTTTTTATTTATCATTAGAAATCTTGCTACCACATAAAAAAATATGGAATTTTTCTTAATTTTTTTGTCTACTGACTTTCATAGACACTAATGATTTATAGCGTCACTTTCAACTTATATATAAGCTGGCTGGCGAAAAGTAAAGATCTTGCCATTGCAGTGGGATTGATTTGATTCTTTGTTTTTGTGTGACAAGAAGAGAAAGACGAACCACTCACACATGACCTGGTTTACTTAATTATTTTTATTTTTATTTTTTTCTAGAGAATGATTTACTTTCATCTTGTTCACACAGAATGACAGAATCAGAACCTAAGTCTGTCTAAGCAGTGGCAGAGCAAAAATATTTCTTTAAGGGGCCAAGCCAGATATATAAATTAAAAAAATAAATCTAAAGAACAATCTCTCTCTCTCTCTCTCTCTCTCTCTCTCTCTCTCTCTCTCTCTATATATATATATATATATATATACACACACAAAATATGTTTTTAACATAATTTAACATATGTTATTTTCTTATATTTAACAAAGTAAAAGAGTAATTTTAGGAAACAAAAATGATCTATTAATTAAACTAGGGAGAGCCATTATTTAATTTATACATAAATTTTTATATTTTTACCAAAAATAAAAGAAGGAAAAGGAAATTTTGGAAAATCAAGGGGGCCATGGCCCCCTAGCCCCACTCCCATGCCGTTGTAAATAAGAGATGCACATGACACATGCATACACATTTAGTTGCACATCCGTGCCACATGACACGTTGCAATGTGAATCATAGGTGGACCAAATTTGGCAGTTAGGGTTATTGAACTATTTAGGCACTCAAGTTGATACAAAATTTAATGTGGTTAGAGCATTAGCATTGGGGAATGCTAATGCCATATCTAAGGTGCATTTGGCATTTCAAGGGCCAAAACTTATTGCATCAGAGAATGCTAAATGGAGATATTGCAAATTTTTTTGCAATACTGCTACAGTACAATTCCAACTGTAGCAGTATTGTAAAAATAATAATAATATTTTACATATAACTGACTTTCTCTCATTTTCTCTGTTTTCTTCTCTCTCTTCCTTCTCTCTTCCTCATCCGCTCTCTCCTCTCTTCGCTATGGTGGTTGTAGGTTTTTTTTTTTTTTTTTTTTTTTTTTTTTTTTTTTTTTTTTCGTTTGCTGTGACCGGTTCTTAAAGGGAGAGGTGGGTATGGCTGAAGTGGGTTGTGGGTCATGGTTGGGTTTGGTGTTTAGGTTGTGGCTGAAGTGGTTGAAGTGGGTTGTTGGTCATCGGAGATTGCTAGTGTTTGGGTTCGGCAAGGTCATGGCGAGATCGGCGTGGGTCACGGTGATGGGTTTGGTGCAGATTGGCGTGGGTCACGGCATGGGTCACCGCATGGTTGGGTTATGGCTGAAGTGGGTTGTTGGTTGTTGGAGATCACCAGAGTTTAGGTCCGACGAGGTCATGGCGAGATCGGCGTGGGTCACGGTGATGGGTTTGATGGAGATCGGCGTGGGTCACGGCGTTGGCTGGTTCTTCTGGGTTTCCGATGGGTTTTTTTTTTTTTTTTTTTTTTTTTTTTTTTTTTTTTTTAATATGGGTTTTTATTCCAGTGGGATTTTGGTGAGCAGTGGGCAGTGGTGGCTTGGGTTTGTCTAGGTTTTTGTTCCGCTGGGTTTTTTTGGGTTGATCATCGACGTTTTCTGGGTATTTTTGACGGCTGGGTTTTTCTAGGTTGATCATTGGTTCCAACTGGTCTGATGGATTGTGTGTGTGTGTGTGGCTATGTTTAAGGTTTGATGGTTTGTGTTTGTGTGTGTGTGTGTGGCTCTGTGTGTGTGGTGATGGGTTTGGATAGGTTGATCGATGTATATGGGTCTGTGTGTGTGTGTGTGTGTGGCTCTGTTTAAGGTTTAATGGTTTGTGTTTGTGTGTGTGTGTGTGGTGATGGGTTTGGATAGGTTGATCGGTGTGTATGGGTTTGTGTGTGGGGCTTTGTGTCTTGAACTGGTGCCAGAGGATGAGGGAGAAAGAGAGGAAAAAAAAAAAAAGACTGTTGAAAAGCCCAGGAAAACCAAAGTTACGGTTGGAAAAAAATAATAAAGAAAGATTAAAAAATAATATTTTAATAAAAATAGAGTTTTGGGATGTAGGAGGTATTGTAAAATGGGATGGTATAATGATAAAGTGGCTTTTTGGAATGATCAAATTGAGTAGAATTGGAATTGTATGATGCTAATGCTCTTAGAAGACAACCCAATCGTCATTATCATCATCAATAGGTCACATCATCATCCATTTTAATATTAATGCTAACGTGTGATGTATGTTAGCGAGTGGCATCAATGGTGACATCATTAGTGACATTAGCAGTGACCAACAACTTCTACTTGTTATTGAGATTTGATGATGTTTCAGGGGCCAAAATGGGAAATTAGCCATAATTTTTAAACATTATAATTAGTAGGCTAAGTTTTCAAACTATATTTTTTACTAGCATCTCGAGTCTAAGAGACCCGATTTAGGGGTATAAATCGAGACTTTGAGACTCGATTTTCATGGGTTGATCATGTTTGATGTGGTATTTTTTTCACGTGGTGTCCACCTGTAAATCAAGTCCCTAAAACTCGATTTACATCCATATTACATTTACAATAAAATGAAAAGATTTTGGCCATTACACCTTCTGACCTTAACAACAAAGAAAATATTATTTTCGACGACAACAACAACCACAACGACAACAGCAATGATTCCATCGACTTCTTCGAGTTCTTCAGCGACCTCAATTACTCTGAAAATATGTGTTCATCAGAGAAGAAAGAGAGAGAGAGAGAGAAAAAAAAAAAAAACCAGAAACAGAAACATGGGTTGCAGTGAGAGAGGCCTGGGTCGCGCTGCGACCTGGGTTTGGCAGTGCCTGGGTCAGCTTGAGCTTGCATCTCCATTTCTTCTTCTCCTTCTTCTTCTTCTTCTTCTTCTCTGTTTCTTTCTTTTTATCTTTCTTTCTGCGTTTTTGCTGTTTCTGCATTTTGGGTCTTCTGAGTATGAATGATTGTAATTATTTTTGGCTTATAAATCGAGTCTTAAAGACTCAATTTCCAGGTAGACGCCACGTGGAAAAAAAATGCCACATTAGATGTGATCAACCCATAAAAATCAAGTCTCAAAGACTCGATTTATAGCCCATAAATCGAGTCTCTTAGACTCGAGATATTAGTAAAAAATATAGTTTGAAAACTTAGCCTACTAATTATAATGTTTAAAAATTATGGCTAATTTCCCATTTTGGCCTGTTTCAGGTGTCCAAATTTCATGAATCATATTCTTTCCTATTCAATTTTTGCATAGAATTTGAATTTGCTATTCATTTCTAGCTACATTAGAGTATTGTACATGAATCAAAATGACAACACACTTATTCTCTTTGATTCTTGATGGACACAAATTTCAATCAATATGCATATTCTATGAAAATTGAGAGAAATTTAGACCTTGGTTTCACGACTTATATCCATTTTAAGCTAATTATAGAATTTAAGCTTGATTGTTAATGTAATTAACCAATTGATATATGCATGGATAGGTAAATAACATAACAATCCCAATCTACAATCATGCACCCACAAGAACACCAACGTATTTACGAAAAGGAAAACTCATGACCCGAGTAGAAAAATCTCTCCAAAGCCTAAAACACCAAACAATTCACTAATCAAGAATAGTTGCAATACATATCATGTACAAAACCTTCCATGCTAAGTAATGACTATACTTAAGCATCAAACATTTGCTAGAAACCAATTTCTCAAATTATTTCTTCTTGATAGTTGATCCACAAGTTGAGCCACCAACTACACAATCAAGTCCCCTTGATCACTTCAAGGCCTTTTAAAGATTTTGGGATTGTTCTCTAGTGATTGCCAAGCTCCAAACAACGCCAAGAGCTCTAAAGGCTTCTTTGTGTGTGATGTTTTTAATCTCCTCTCATAGTAATAACAATTGGGGAAGGAGAAGGTAGAGAAAACAAGTGGGTTTTTGCTCTAGGGTTTTACTTTTCTCTCATGCTCTTCAATCTAGGAATTCTTTCTTAAATTTAGTGGAAATGATATATATATATATATATATATATATATATATATATTTATATGAGTTAGGGTCAAAGTCCATTTGGTATAACTTTAAGCAATATCAAGGTTTTTAGACCCGAACCATTCATTGAACCATATAAGGGAGAGGTTCAAGGTTTTTGAGGTCGAACCGGGGTTGAATTGTGCTAACAACATAATTAATTTAATAATTAATTAAAACCTAAATATAGATATTAAATTTATAAAACTAGCAAAATTGACCAATATATCTATATATGTGAGGCAAATTTAATGATTTTCAAGCATATATTTAATAATTAAATAATAAAGTTAATAAAATAAAATAATAACCATGAAAACATTAAAATTTATGATTAATTTTTGAAGTAAAGTTGAACATCTTTGAAGGATTTTAATTATAATTTTTTTTATTCCTTGTAAGAGATGGATAATTTAATTAAGTAGAATAAAATTGTATTAAGTTGTTTTTATAAAAATAAATAAATAAAAAATTGCTAAGGGGTTGGACCGCATGGTTCTTGCCATCGGTTCGTGTGGTCCAACCTCGGTTTTAGCGGTTCACGGAATTAACTAGAAATTCGGTTCTCTAGGCTTAAAAAACCAGTTTTCATCTCGATTCCCGATTTTCACGATCCGACCTCTCGGTCTGGTCCGGTTCTGAAAACTATAAGCAATATTACATAATTCAATATTTCTTCATTGGATATGAATTTTGAAAATTTACCATTAGATTACATTATCTCATATATTCACATTACTTGCAAAATTTCAAAACAGTCAAAGATAAATAACTACATCATCAACCAAATGTTTAAAGTGCAAGTTTTTGTAATTTAAAATGTTGCATTAAATATGGGTTTATGGATGAAATTGTATATAGTGTTCGAATAACTTAAAATTTGGCATTTGTGTTGAAAATATAGAGAAAATGTAGTTCAACGGTTGGATTTTCAAATTATTTATCAAATAAAAAGTTTTTAGGTGGTATAACATTTTTTAAAGTTACACTAGGTGAAACTTGAACATATATATATATATATATATATATTATTTTTATTTTTGTTTTTGTTTTACCACAAATTAAAATGGTTCGTCATCACATTTTCAAATAAATAGAAGGTTTTGGACTAAAGTACACTTTTGGTTCTTAAAGTTTGATGTTATTTTCATTTTGGCTCTTTACATTTCAAAACTTTCATTTTGACCCTGTGTGATTGATTTCTGCTTCATATTGGCTCTACCATCAATTTTCATTGGTAATTTAACAATTCATAATATATATATATATATATATATATATATATTTTTGCCTACAACAATAGAATTCTTGCATTTCACAGCATTTTAGAACTATCCATACATGGATGATTTAAACATGAATGACACTAAATGGTCAATGTTAGGTTCTAAGACTTTAGGAACTAAATGTATTAGAACTTCAATGTGTAATGTGTTAGCAAACCATGATAAAAAATTAGAGTCTAGATTTAGGCTACTCAAAGTGTGTTTATGTGTAAAGTAGAAGTCAAGTGATTGTAGAATTTACTAGACTAAATCTGCAAAGCTCAATCAATCAAAAATTAGACTCGATTGATCGAACCTTGTGTAGATTGTTTTTTCTGCAGAATTTCTAACTCAACCCAAGCCCATTTGACGTGCAGGGTTTTATATTTTACTCCAAGTATAAAAGGAAAAACCTTAGCCACGTTTTAGAGGTTGTTGATATGCTGTGTGTATGAATCTTCTTGAGATCTAGAGGTATTTACCTTCATATACACTTAGGGTTATCAAGATCAAGATTGATGTCAAGAACTTAGTGATCTCTTCAGTTGCTGTTTCAAGAGCTTAAAAAAACACAAGTAGGAGAACTTGTGGTAACCCTAGCCACGTTTTAGAGGTTGTTGATATGCTGTGTGTATGAATCTTCTGTGAGATCTAGAGGTGTTTACCTTCATATACACTTAGGGTTATCAAGATCAAGATTGATGTCAAGAACTTGGCGATCTCTTCAGTTGCTATTTCAAGAGCTTAAAAAAACACAAGTAGGAGAACTTGTGGTTGCTTTGGAATAAGGAAAGAAGTAGTCCGTAGATTCGGAGCTGTCACGTGGTCATAGTAGTAAGTTTTCTACACGAGGTAGCAATAGGATGTTAGTGGTTTAAGTCTTATTGTAAAAATTTCAATTCTTTCATAGTGGATCTGTTTTACCTTGAGGATAGCTAGGTTAAATCCTCCCCAAGTTTTTTACCAGTTTGATTTTCCTGAGTTATCATATCGTTGTGTTATTTACTTTTCCGCATTATTTACATGATATGATTTGATTGTGTTAACCTATATCTGAATAATTTATCTAAGTAATCACTTGACTAAATAACTAGTTTAAACAACTTGTGTTTTAAGGGGTCTAAAAATGTACAGTCAAATAACTTAAAGAAATGGATGATAAGATGAATATGAAAACATAATCGAACATGAAGAGTTAGAATGAAAATTTTGAAAGGTAAATGGCTAAAATGAATGAATCCCCAAACTTGTAGGAAAAGGTTACTCTCCAAATTAGTTTGGAGAGAAATCCTTCAAATTCTTCAAATATCTTTTTATTGGGTGTGAATTTTGAAAATATAACCCTTGAATTGCATGCTCTTATTACATCCTCTATTCTTGCAAAATTTAAAGAAGATCAAAGATCAATTGCTATGTCATTAGTCAAATGTTTAAATTGTAGGTTTTTGTGGTCTAAAATTATGTATAAAAAATAAGTTTATCGATTGAATAGTAAATAGAATCCGATTTGAAAGAAAATTTACATGCATGTTAATAGCATGGAGAACATGCAATCTAACGGTTAGATTTTCAAAATCTACAAAGAATAAAAAGATATATGAGGAGTTTGAAGAGTTTCTTTCCAAACTTTATTCAAACTTGAAGGACTAAAGTGTACTTTACTATAATAGTTTTTGTTTCACACATCTACCATCAATATATAAAATGGAGTAACTCTCACAAATAACATATGCTCTAGTGAGTTCTAAATATATTTTTTTTAATAGTTAGCTCAACGAGTAAAATCTTTTATCATTGAATAAGAGACTAGGGTTCAAAACTAGCCTACACCAAAAACCAATGGAAAAAATGCTCATATGTCATACACCCCCTGAACTTTTAACTACCAGCCAAGACACCCCTAAACTTTTTTATTGGTCAATTTATTCCCTAAACTATACATACTTGCCAATTCAATAGTTTTGTTAGTTTGGTGTTAAAACACTAACAGAACAAGAGCACATGAGAAGCATGTGAGTTTAAAAAACTAGTTAAATCACAGTTCACATGTTAGAGAGAAAAAAAAGGAGTCTAGTAGAGAAGAGAGAGAAAGGCAGTAGAACCACTAGAACTGCCATGGAGCATCTCCACATTATCTCGCCGCCCTTGTCCCAACAGCGCCTTGGTGGTTCTATCGTGCCGTTCAACAGCCACTGCCTAGTATGATATATATACATATATATATATATATATATATATATATATATATATATATATTAATCTCTCTTTCTTTCTTATGCAAATATTGTTATTTAAATCATCTCTCTCTCTCTTATTTATTTATCTTCGCGTACGAATTTATATAGGAATTCTTGGTTTGGTTTAATTTTTGGGAGTTGGGTTTTATGTGAAATTTCTTCATTTGGTTTAAGTTTTGGGGGTTGGGATTTAATGGAATTTACGAATGAAACAATCATTAATTTTGGGACTTGAAATTATAGTATACATGTTAGGTGAATGAATTATATTCTTTATAATGTTTTTAGATTGATGTTTATGTGACCAATGCCCTAGTGAGATATACAACTATTTAATTAAATGTTTCGAGAGGGATATATATGGCTATTATTGGTTTAATCTTTGGGGTTGGTGTTTACCTTGATTTGGCAGGTGTGTATAGTTTAGGGAGTAAATTGGTTAAAAAAAAAAGTTCAGGGAGTGTCTTAGCTAGTAGTTGAAAGTTTAGGAGGTGTATGGGCATTTTTCCTAAAATCAATTGGTATTTTGGCTTGATGATAAATAACAATCATCGTGGAGTGGACATCATAAATTAAAATTCTATTCTCTAAAAAAATTGAAAAAATAAAATAAAATGACATTTGCTCTCTCTCATTGATAATAATCATGTAATTCACTTTAGTCAAAATCTAGCCATTATTAGAGGTGGCAATTCGTGTTTGCAGGTTGAGTTCGTGTCATGTCAAGCCATGATTATTCAACTATATGGGTTGACCTGAACACGACCTGTTTATGTCAAGCCATGATTATTCAACTATATGGGTTGACCTGAACACGACCTGTTTATTAAACAGGTCAACCCAGCCCGATACGTTTAACTCGTTTAATTGACTAAGTCATGTAAAAGTCAATACAAATAATCTGTTTAACAATCTATTTGATTAATAGGTAATACCTAACCTATATAATATTTATCGATTTCCACGTATCTAAAATTAAAATATAATTACAACCATAAATATAGTAATAAACATAAAAAAAAAAAAAAACAACTATAAATTGAGCAATAATATTTTTTTTAAAAAAACTAATAACTTAATAAGGTAAACATGTCAAATGGATCAGATGGGTTCACATGTTAACACGAACCCAACCTGTTTATGAAATGGATTAGCCGTATTAACCCAAATATGATCTGAACCCGTTTAGTTTCAACTAGGCTAATCGTGTTGGGTTCGTGGGTTGTATCAGATTTTGCCACCCCTAGCCATTAGGCCCATTACTAGGATTTGGCTTGCCTAGGATATATATATGCAAGTGGGGTTATAAGAAGCCGGAGAACTTGAACCCAGGCGGGTCTAGAGCAGGGGCGGAGCTAGGGGGGGTCGAGAGGGGGCACATGCCCCGCCCTGGCCCCACCCAAAAAACCTGTTAATATTTACTTAACTTCCCTTGATGCATTTGAGGCAAAAAAAAAAAGAACTATTATTAATGAAAAGTTATAAAACTGTAAACAAACAATCAACTGCTTGCATGAGATGATTGGGAGCATAGCCCACTTTTGCCATCTTAAAATATAAGCCCATCCTATATTAACATAATCCAATTCTATTAAAAAAAAAAAAAAAAAAAAAAAAAACAGATACCTTGTATGCGTGTCTAACTTATAACCCCATATTGTTTGATTTTTCTTCTCTCTTTCTTTGGTAACTTTTTAAATGCATTTCTTGTATTGTAGTATAAATAAATGGTTAATAAATAGGATGGCTTTTCAAAAATAAGTTTGCATGTTAAGCTAAAATAAATAGATCTATAACATATAGCTTTACAAAAATAATAGAAATTTACATAAGTTGAACTTTATGTCTATCTAACAACTAAAAATCTTTCAATTTGTAAGTAGAGTAATAACTTTTTTTATAATTAAAATTTTAAAAGGATTATTCATGTAAATAAATTTCTAAATAGATAAATATAATATAATGAATATTTTATTTTATGGAAATTTTCTTACATTTAAATATGGCTTAGCATACACATGAGTGAATTGTTATTTTGCAAATTGATCTCAAATACTATATGTATATGTTCGCTTGCATGTGTATAAATGTCCTTGTCAAATGTAATTTTTGCCCCCTCTCAAGTTAGATCCTAGCTCCGCCACTGGTCTAGAGGATGTTGGCTCAAGTGCTTCCTACTTGGCCAATCAATGTGTTGGTTACATTACACACGGGTTTATATTCAACAGATTTTGCAAACAAATAGACCTGTCATTATTGTAATTACCCAAAAGTAAATATTCTAAATGTGAAGTTCATGCGACGGTTGCGTAGCCAAAGGCCTGAATCCTGGTGGAGGTGATTTTTAGCATTTGACTTGCTGTGATATCTATAGGTAGCATTTGACTTACTGTGAAGAGCCTTCCTTAACCTTAAATAGAATATTTATTCAGTCTTTTGCCCAGTAGCCTATAACAAACATGAACTTTGACCTCAAACTTTTCTCTGTCAAAAAGTTGATGCTAACTTTTAGCCAGAACTATAAATTTTAACAACCTCATGGACAATGATCTCAACTACTGTACCTCTGAGAGAGGTGGCCTAGCAGGCTTGGTGCTTTGACCTCCAACTTTTCTCTCTCAAAAAGTTGATGCTAACTTTCAGCCAGAACTATAAATTTTAACAACCTCATGGACAATGATCTCAACAACTGTACCGTTGAGAGAGGTGGCCTAGCGGTCTTGATGTGAACATAGGAGCACTAGGTCCCATGTTCAAGTCCCAATGGGCGAACTATGAGATTCTACCTGCAACTAGCCTAAGCTTCTAGCTCTCTCATTGGGCAAAAGTAGGTCTGTGGTCACCCGCGACCATACTAGTAGCTCAATACAATATTCTTTAACGGGTAAGTGTTCCTATTGTCAGTAGTCACGCTCGGGGAGTGAGTCACAATGGTCGCGCCACCCTTTTTTTTCATCAAAAAAAAGAAAAAAAAAAAAAAGAAATCTCAATTACTGTGACTATGATCAGAGACGAATTGTTTGGCGGCCGAAGCAAAAGTGTCTGAGGTCGTTTAAGTTTAGTTTATAAAAAACAATATGTTTCAGTACAAGTCAATCCTATACCGATCCTATACCGTTTGGAGTTATCACTATAGATATAGATACATACATACATACATATATATATATATATATATAATTATAAATTAGAACCCCACCTTTTTATTTAAGAGCTTTTAAAAAAAATGTAAATTCATATGTCTATTTTTTAAGCCATAAATTCATATATCTATTTTTTGGCGTCAACTTTAAGTTTTAATTTTTAACTTTTATGTACAGTTATTTAAAACCTCATTTTTTTTTCTTGCACTTTTTCACTTTATAAAATTTTTTCAATGTACAAGTATACTTTAGCACATTTTTAGCAAAAAAAATTTCAGCAAAAAACTAAATAACCTGTTTCTGAATCGACATTTAACAACACAACACATTGCACTAAAAGCATTTAGATTCCTATCACACCTCATTAATACGAAAAACAAAATTGATAAAAGGTAGGAAAAAGAAAGATGTGGAAAAGTGAATCCCACATGTATAGTAGATGGACTCTTGAACAAAACACAATAGTAAAATCCACATGAGTTTTTGATAGTTTTAATCAAAAGCTTAAAAGTAGATATAGGGAAAGTAAAAAATCTCTTGAGAAACAAAGACACAGTGAGCTAGTGGAGAAATCGAACTAGAAGAAAGAAATTAATAGAGGAGGATTTCAGCGAACTAGTGGAGAAATTGAAGTAAAAGAAGAAAAGGAAGAAGAAGAAAAAAAAAAATAGAGGATTTTAGTTGTTCAAACAATAGAAAACATCAACCATAACAGTATGATAGTGCAAACAAGAAGAACTAAAGAAGCACAAGGATTTCGGTAAAAAATGACGGTGATTGAAGGAAGAATAAGAGCTGAGAGAGTGAAATTGAAGGAGAGAAATTTAAATGGGTAAAATTGGGAATTTGTGATTTATGATTATATTGTGCATGCTTTTTTGTTTACATCAAAATTTTGTTCTATCTAAAGATTATTCTCGTTACAGGTTGTTGACTGTTGTGATCTCTTTGGATAGATTTGATGAAGTAGGGCTAAGATTTTGGAGGGACTGGGGCCAAAGTAGTATGCAAGTATCTAACTAGTATCTAACTTGATGCATATTTCTACTAATTTGTTTTTTATTCTTAAGGTCAGGGGAGGCAGTTGGACCTGGTTTCGACGTAGTTTGTTGTGAAGACAAATAGAACACGACCTGATACTTACCTCTTATTTGCTCAAAAACCACAAAAGCAGGGAGGACTCAGGAAAAATGGGCATTTGCCCATAATTTACAAATTATGTAGTAAAATGTCCTTATTTTGAAACTATTTAGCAAAATGCTCTTGTTTTTTAAACTTGATTTTAAAAAAATCAAGTTATAAGTAGAACTCGACATTAGCAATGTCGAGTTCTATGTATATTTTGCTACTTAAATTTTTTTTGAAAATTTAAGTAAAACTCGACATTGCTAATGTCAAGTTCCACTTAAAAATATACGTATAATTCGATTTTAAGGATATCGAGTTTTACACAAAACTCAATTTTGTTAAAATCGAGTTTAAAAAAACAGAGGTATTTTGTTAAATAATTTCAAAACAGAAGCATTTTGCTCCATAATTTGTAAATTAAGGGCAAATGTCCATTTTTCCCGGCAGGACTCAAGTGGCTAAATATGAAATAAAAGATTTTTTTGGAGCAAAACAAGGAGGGAGGTGGTTGTTACACACAGTATGTTGCACACACGCTGTGCTGTCATAAACTGAAAACGTTAATAGATTTTACCCAAACAAGAATGCTGATATTAGTGTACATGTCATAGAAGTCATTGTCATAACAGAGCATGGAGCTTTATTTTCTGAAAATATATAGATTCTCCTGTACATAATGTTTACAAACGACATCACAAACTTTACTTAGTATACTAGAAGCAAAAAGCATTATTAAAAAGTTCATACACATCTACAGCAGCCAGAAGCAAAACACAAGAAGTCTCCAATTAAGAAGATGTTCAACGGTGAAAGACGAAAGGCCTAAGGATATTCCAGAAAGCGAAAAACAGGACCAGAATTCCAGCAAAGGTTGTAGTGCCTCTCAAAACATCACGGAAATATTGACTTTAAAGGGATGCCATGAGTTTGTTCCAAGAACCCATATAGTGCACACGAATCCGGTCACTGATATCATAGTAACATGAATGATTGCCTTCCAGTATTTGGTAGTAAAGTTTGTTGATTAGAGTTGCCACTGCCTCGTCACTGCCTAGCTAGTTAGCAATAACCTTTTTCTCAACAAGCAGATCCACATCTTCTGCAGCGTTAATAAGATGATCTAATAGAACAATATAATTGCAGATGTAAGCTTTCCATGGATAATAACACTGCTCAAAGGCCATGAGGTTTCTAGATAGTTTTATAAGATAACTCATCATCTTTTAAATTTCAATGAGTACACAAAAATTGTCTAGTTTAATGTTAGACATATATAAATAGAGAGAGAGAGAGAGAGAGAAATTCAACAGCAAGAACTTTTTATCTCTCATTAAAATTATGCTCGATGGAAATCTTTCATAGAATTAAATTCATGTCATACTATCTGCATTGTGAAATTCTTAAATTTTCATTCAATATACAATACCAAGACACCAAAATGAATAATAATACTATTGAGCTTTGCTCGACCTAGCTAGGTTTGCTAGTCTTGGACTTTCGCAATTCCCTCCTCCAGATATACCATTAATAACTTGATGTGTAAGGCTGGAGTACTATCTTTTGTCCTGCTTTATAATGGTCGCCATGGGTTTGAATGGTAATATGTGCTATGCATGTGGATTGGGAAGCAAAATTTCTTTTAAGCATTCGACCTGCAGTTGTAGACTTCAAATTAAATCCAATTAATTAAATCCAGTTGTAAACTTTATAATTCTCTTTTTATTTTTTGAGATTTTATTCTATGCAATTAAAATTAAATCCAATTCCCTATTTCTACTATTTTGTTGTTTAAACTGTTTCTTTTAGATCTATTATGGCCTAAAGTTGTTGTAAACCCTAACTGAAAGCTCGATTATGTGTTAAAATACAAGAGCTGTTTAGACCCCCAAATTAAAAGTTATGGCTTGGTTGATTTCACTCTAAATTAAACTAAGTACGAAATATAGTAAATGTGAGCGAACAAACAAAAAAACTACTCTAAGTCATACTCATTAAAACATAGTAGTGAAATGAAAGTTAAAAGAGTAGGGAAGAAGAATGCAAACACAAGATAATACACCAATGTGTTATTGAAGAGGAAACCGAAGTACTCGGCGTAATACCTCTCCGTCGCCCTCCAAGTAGTAAATCGATCCACTAGACAATAAGTTGAGATACACGAATAGCAAGAAACCCTCCAAGCCTAATCTACCCAATGCACCTAAGCCCTCCAAGCTTCTATTCCAACAAGACTTCTCGGAACCATGTTTTGTCTAACTTTCTGGATCCCGTAATACGCCCGATTGCATCCTCTAAAGCTTGGCTTCTTCCAATACTTCCCAGCAGCACCAAAACCTCACTTGAGACTCAGAATGGGTGTGGTAAGTGTTCGGACTATCAACCTCTCAAGAATTTGGAAATGGAGAGGTAGGAATTGAGGAAAACCATAATGAATTGTGTAGAGAATTGTGAGTATAACAGTCTCTCACTTTCAAGATAGTGGCTAGGGTTTTCTCTCTGAAAGCACTCCTCTCAGAATGTGGATACTGTGGATATATATAGTGTGTATAGAGACCTAGTGTATCTGATATGACAAATTGGCAAAATAGAATGTTTTGTGGGTATCTCGTTGGAAGGCTTTACCCGCAAGACACTTGCGAAAACCAGGTGTCACCATATGTCATGACTCTTTGCATTTCAGTCATGTGCAGGGTACATGCTTCACTTCGCAGAAAGGCTTCTCACGAGCTACCCGCAAAAACTTCTTGCTCTTCACTTTGCCTTGAGTCTTCACACTCTCTCTCACAAACAACCCTTACAAAGAAATCCCACATAAAATACAGGGTACATAGGATTGAACAAAATTACAATCAAATTTAGCATAGAATAAAAGCAAACATAAAATAGTTGTAAATCACAACTTTACACTAACCTTTGTAAACTTGTATTTGGATGGAATATGGTTAGGGCTTAGGGTTTTTTAAAATTTTTTTTTTATTATATATTAACACAAATAGTATATTCACATCCCTTTAATATTGATGGGTCAGCTTTAGGCTGCCTTGGTCTCGCTAGTGGTGGTAGTCTCATTAGAGACTGTCATGGCAGGTGGATCAAGGGTTTTACTAGAGCTATTGGTTGGGTTCACAGCCTTGAAGCTGAGTTATGAGCAGTGAGAGATGGCCTAACTATTTGTATTCAGCTTCAACTACAAGCTGTGGAGATCGAACTTGATGCTAAATCAGTGGTCTGTCTGTTGTCCAGCAGAGAATACTCTTCTGCTAATTAGGCCCCTACTGTTGATGATTGCAAGAACCTCATGACTCAGCTCCCCTCTTTGAGAATTCAGCACTGTTTTAGGGAAGTCAATGCTTGCTTAGATGCAATGGCCAAAAAAGTAGTAAACATACAGCAAGATTTTTTGTAATTTAGACTCTCCACTGGTGAAAATGTCACATCTTTTGCTTCATGACCTTTCT
The DNA here is from genome assembly GCA_023736055.1 of Quercus glauca. NCBI lineage: Eukaryota > Viridiplantae > Streptophyta > Magnoliopsida > Fagales > Fagaceae > Quercus > Quercus glauca. The sequence goes on from CM043318.1 coordinate 70,997,361, forward strand.
GGTCTGTATCGTAATCGTATTTGCACTTCTTTAGCTCATGTGATTGCTCTTTAGTTTCGTTTAATATATTTCCCTGTTACCACCAAATAATAATAATAATAATAATAACTAGTCGCTAACCTATGCGATGTACGGAAAAACTATTGATTCTGAAAAAAATCAAACAATGAGTAAATAGACATTCTGAAAAAAAAAAAATTGAAATTAATCTAAATAAATAATTAATCAACCAAAAATATAGCTTTTAATAAGAAAACAAAAAATCACTTGAACCTAAATAAAAAACATTTAAGGTGAAAAATTAAGATCAACCTACTGATATGCAAATACTAAAAACCCTAACACTTAAAAGTTCAAAATTTATAGAATCCCCAAATTCTACTTTAGACCCAAACCGAATTCAACAAATTTATATATAACATACCAAATAAAAATTTATCATTCCCTAGGCTAAAAGACTTATGTTACATTTTTTATTTTTCTCCAAAAAAAATAGAAATGTTTTATCTGCCATGTATAATATAAAAAAATAATTAGTACAGTAGAAATTTTAACCCAAAAACTAAACCCACAATTATCAACGTGAGTCTCTTTTTTTTTCAACGTTAGACTCTCTTTTTTTTTTTTTTTTTTTTTTTGAGTCCTATCATAATTTTTGTTTTTATATAGATTATCAACATTTGAGTTTGAGTTTAAGTTGGACCTGTTAGAGAGATAGAGTTTCACTCCTTATTAAGTTTTAATTAAATAAAAATAATTTTATTTTTAAAAAAATGATAATGATGAGTTTGAGTTTAAGTTGGACTTATTAGAGAGATAGAGTTTCACTCCTGATTAAATTTAAACTAAAAAAAATTTATTTAAATAAAATTATTAAATTGTGCTGACATGGAAAATTGTGAGAGTTTCAGAGGTTTCGGTTTTATATATATATAGATAATAATACTCTTTCCATCCCAATTTGTTTGTCTTGTTTGAAAAGTCAAACTTTTTAAAGGAATATCGTTTATTATCTTGTCTGCTTTATAAAAATATATAAGTTTACAAAACTAACATTAAATAAATTTATCAGATTTTTTTCAAAAGAGTTATTCTTAATGAGACAATTAAAAAGGTGCCTCAATTAGATTGATTTTTTAAAATATTTGTTATTGTAAGGGTATAATAGGAATATAAGTAAATTAATGACTTTTATTTTTAGAAATAGGACAATAATTTAGGATATCTCAAAATGAAATAGATAACAAACAAACTAAAACAGAGGAAGTAATAAACAAACATCTTCAACATAAGTGACAAAGAGCACGCGCAACACGTTTTAGAAAATATTCCCCTAATAATTTTTTATTTTTGCCATAAAACCATTGTGCTCACGTTAGGGGTTAAAGTACCTAGAGACTCAAGGTCTATTTTTTGGCCCAGTAAAGCTAAGAGGTTAAAAATTACCAATAATTAATGTGCAATCACCTCCAGGAGGTTATACTTCTATTAGTCAAATACATTTAGAGCACGTATTTATGAGCTTTTGTTTTTCTTTTTTTGGTATAACTAAAAACAATTTAAATTTATAAGTCATTTAAGTAATATATCATAATTATGTATGATCCATTACTAACTAGGTAATATATATATATATATATATATATAAACCAAAGTTTAGAGAAAATTTAATTAGAATCAAAATTGGATTTTGTTTTTGTTAACTTTCCATACAAATTAAATTGTTTAAATTTTTGCTATTATTTTTTCTTTGAACTAATGAACATATTTTTTATACTATTTCTATTTAGATATATAGTATGCGAAGATATTAAACATAACAAACTATAATTGAATTGAATGATCCTATGTACCTATCCCCATTTAATTTAGGATATATTATTCGACCAATTTATTATTTTATTTTTTGCTATAATTAGTAGAATTTCACAAACAATAATTTGTGAATTGATATTGTATATGTAGTATTTAATAGTAATATAATAAGAAACTTGGCCTAACCAATGTTATTAAAATTGCAATAAAAAACTATTTTAGTACCTCAAAATATCCTGATCAAAGTATGTCCTATATGTTTAATAACCAAAACTAATATCAATAGTATCACTATAATTCATCATTCTCGTGCATAAGCACGGGTTACATACTAGTATATATTTAAAGCCGAAACTGGAAAAAAAAAATCCAATTAGATTCTAAATTGAGTTCTAATTGTTGTCTAATTTTGCACCATAAGTCTTATCTAAGTTTTTAAAATTTTTGTTATAGGTGGGTTAATGTTATGCAAAAGACAAAGAGTCCAATATAAATAATTTGTAGAAAAACCCAATAAACAAAACAAAAAAAAAAACAAAAAAACAAAAAAACTCATATGTATATCAATAAGGATATAGAGAGAGAGAGAGAGAGAGTAAAACTCACGTATATATCTATGACTAAAAAAATGTGTAACTCTTAAACTAGGTATAATTTGAACCTATATATGTGTGCAATTGTGATTATTCTTAATTGTATCTAGCATATGCACTAGCTAGCATCAAAATTTTGTGCCAATGTTGAAAGTTTGTATTAGCTCACGACCATAAACGCGCGACTATGATATTTACATATTAATTCTAGCTGTTACATATCAAATTTCTAGAATGTATTTAATCACTCACTCCAATGTATTAATCAATTAAAATTTCAAAACAAATAAGATTTTTGTCCCTAATAATCCTATTTATTCTTTGTATATTTACTAAAACAGTTTCAATTATAATTAACCACTGCAACATATCTATTTTTGTTAAGACTAGTCGGGCTCAGATTGATAATCTTGAGTATCCGTAAGAGGAATAATACTACTAAGTAAAAGTAGACATATTATGCATCCGGTTTTAAGATATATTTGAACAAAGACCCGATAATGTAGAACCAAAAATTCGGAGACAAAACTGTCATAGCAAGGGGCATCACAGTGCTTCTCTTCCACAAAAGTTCTGAAAAGTACAAAAGGGAAGCCAAATGGGCCTCCAATCGGATCTAATGAGCTCGGACGAGAGTGAAGTAAAATAAATAAATAAATAACAAGAGCTTGAATGGAAAAGAAGATACACTCGTAACTCAAACATAAATGGAGAGTTTGATTTGCTATGATGTGCCTTTAATTTGATGTACATTATTATGATGTAATATTAAGATTTTTTGTTTATTTTATTTTTTCTAACATCACCATAATCTAAAATTACAAAATATATCACATTAACTTAATCTCATTACCTTCCTAAACAATGTATATTGTATTCTTGTATTAAAATTACATTAATGTAAAATTATAATAATATAATATTAGGGTGTGATATAACATTACGATGAACCAAACGTCCCCAAATAAAAATGTTTACAATTAATTTTCAAAATCAACAGTGAAAAATCAAAATTTATGGAAAGTATATTACGAATAATACTTTGTAAGACTAGCATTATTCTTATGCTATATGAAATGAAGACTTGCACTTAATATGTTCATTAATAATAGGGTCGGGTTAACTAGTGTCTTTACGTATTTGTTAATGTTAGGAAAGTTTTAATACAATTTTTATGTGAATGTTCAAAATGGATATGAAACACCCTTAAACGTTTAGACCCCAATTTACAAAATATCAATTCAAGCTTATTATCAAACAATTAATGTATGGAATATGAACATAAGACAAACACAGAATTGATAAACAATTTAAGCCAAATATAAACACATCCACAGCAGTAAATATAAGGCAAAGATAAAGGGAAGGAAGATGCAAACACACGAACAACACACGATGTGTTATCGAAGAGGAAACCAAAGCCCTCGGCGTAAAACCTCTCCGCCGCCCTCTAAGTGGTAAATAATCCACTAAAGAATGTAGTTGGGATACATGAACAGCAAAAGACCCTCCAAGCCTAATCTACCCAATGTACTTAAGCCCTCCAAGCTTCTTGCTCCAACGAGTTTGCGCCGAATCTATTTCTTCTTTAGTTTACCGGATTCAGCTATCAACCATAGCATCAACCAATGGATATTGGTTCCTTCCTAACTACTTCCCAAAGCTCCAAATAAACCTTCTCATGGATATGTGTATGGTGAGAAAAGGATTTGGCTAAAGACCTCTCAAGGATTTAACAATGGAGAGGAAGAAAGTAGAGGAATTTGAAGAGTCTCTAAGGTAAAGATTGTGGATGAATCAATTTTGTTTTTCTCTAGGATTTCTCTCACAAAATTCTCTGGAAGCTCTCTACATTTAGTGGGTATAAGGGTCTATATATAGTAGGGTGGGAAAGGAATGCGAAGAGTCAGTTTTTCCCAAACAAGGCTAGTTGGTGGCTTGGCCTCACGACTGGTCTGAGTCGTAAGTTCCAGCCGTAAGGTAACAGCCTGACCAGCCTGGGTATTTTGTCCTGTAGTGCACCAACTGGCAAAACGCTTCAGCTTCCAGCATGTTTGGCACGTGACTCTCATCTGGCAGCTTGCACCCACGATCCACCCGCGAGTTCCAGTCGCGAGTCCCTGCATCTTTGCACATTGAGGAACATTTCTTCACATCTTCTCACACACTACCCTTACAATAATCCCACCTAAATACAGGGTTACTAATTGCTAAATTACAAAAAAATTGGCATGAAATAAAGCCAACAAGATGGTTGATTAAATTCAACCTTACAATCTCCCCCTTTGGCTATTCCGTGACAAAACTCTGCAACATACTCTAGACTTAATGTGTGAGTTGGGAACAGTTGAACAAAACTCACTCACACCTAATTCTAGATTCTGAAAAACTCTTGAAACATATGAAGAAGTATCTCCTGAAACACAACAACACAATAATATCATTGTATGCAGAAAACTTGAAATGCATATGGAGCAAGCAAAATGCGATCAAGCAAAAATGGAATAAAGCAATAGACCATGGCTTGACCAAAACAGGAATCACTATACAATAGTGATCACAATGCTCATTCACACAAGGAATGAACATCCGGACATGCAAGCTAATAAGGTTATATGCAAAGTATCATTTGCATGTCTAACACTCAACCAATGTATACAAACATATATGCATCTGGGATCAATCCTACAAGGGCACAAGAGTGATGTACTTAAGAAAATGCATAACATTAACAAGTACATAAGCCACAAAGCATAAAGGTTGCAACAACATGGTACAAACTATAAAAGCCTACAAATACATGGAAACAAACCCTAAATGCTTACAGAAGCAACATGGGTACAAACATATAAAATACTTCCCTTATCATATCACTCCCCTTATCATGAATTATAGGAGCTGTAATGAACTTGGAACATATATACCTGTAACTTGAAACACTTGCACAAAATACATTAGACCCTCAAGGTAAAGCAAGTAATAAAAGGACAAGTATAGTGTAACAAGTAAAAAGTGATCAAGTAAACATGATATGAAACGTGTTAGAAACTTGATCATACACCAAAACAGTCAAATAGAAATGACTACCAAAACAAAGTTTACTTATTAACTCAAAGTCTTCTCCTCCTTGATATATGCATCTCCCCTATAGAATATCTCTCCCCCTACAAATGTGCACAAGAAATAGAATTTTTCCCCCCAAGAATGTGCACAAGGGTCATATAGAAATGATAAAAACTCTCTGGTATATTTTCAAGAGTATACTCTCCCCCTTTTTGTCAGAAATAGACAAAGGGTGAAGGAGAAACGAGGGCAAGAGATGGGGATATGAATAATGATAATGATACATGAGGGGTGCAATGAATGAGAAAATGAAGCTCAAAACTAAGACGAAACAAAATGCTACAAAGCATAAGGTAAACATGACATGCTAGGATGAAGAAACAATGTATGAACCAATGCATGACAAGGGTAGTAAGGTGTGTGCAGGAGGTGGCAAAGTGCAATGTATGACCAATGCATGGAAAATGCACATATGGGGCAAGGTGTGTTAAATACACAACCAATGAACCAAACATGTTCCTAATGAGGAAACATGAGAAACCCCAAAGTTTGAAACTCATCGGAGTCCAAACAAGCGAGAAAATGCCTAAGAGACATTTCATCAAACACCTAGCGTGCACACTATGAACAACAATCTGAAACAATGCATGAACACCATGAAAACCACTCTTAATACATGCTTTTTTTGCTACAAGGGGCCAACATCCAAAGCAAATCATCAAAAGAAACCAATCCCATACAAAAATTTGACAAAAAATAAGTTTTCCCAACCCCTATGATGAAAATCCTAACCAAGAGCACAAAACTCTCCAAAACATAATCTAAGGATCCAAAACAATTAAAAGAGTTTAAAATTACCTTAGAGATGTTAATGGAATGAAAAACCATTCAAATTGATTGGGTTTTGATGTAAACATATTGAAAGAGGGGTTTAAAGAAGGATGAGAGAGGTTTAAAACAAATTTCCCATGAAAAAGCTCTTTAAAAAGCTGATTCTGGGCATTTCGCAATTGGCGAGTCGCGAGTGAGTCACGAAACCATTCTGTGTAAACTCGCAATTGGGCTCGCGATTGGGCAAGTCGCCAAAATGAGTAGCCAAAATTGGCTGCTTGGACTCGTAGGTGCAAATCACCAAAATGAGTAGCCAAAATTCTGACACTTGTTTTTCAACCCAAAACATGTTTAAACTATGAAAAGCAAAGTATACACTAAACATGAACACAAAGAGTGATAAAAATCACTTTCAAAAACATATAATATAATCAAAAAAATAACTTTTTGTATTGATCCATATAAAGTTGAGCACACACACATCACATATAAACAAGTACAATCGAACAAATGAATAAGGCATTCATTGAATATTAGGCATGCGTGTTATGTGTGTGTATCAAGTGTGGAATAGTCCTTAGTCTAGAATGAAGTTTCAATGATCAATTCAATCAAGTCATACACAACTAGTACTAAATCAAGTGGTCTATCTCAATTATAGAAATGAACATATATGACCTCCCATAAGAAAATGATTACAAATCTTTGAAACTTTTCATTTGACTTCTTTACAAATCATAACAATTGATTATTTTGAATCAATACATCTCATTTTGAGATCGATGCCTGAAATTTTTGATATTTCAATTTGATGAACAAGCCTTTGGTTTTTTGGGCATCATACATTTTCATAAAAGTCGCTTTCCCTTTTTCTTAGTCAAATACTAGTATGTGCGACGGCTTTTGCAGCTCAATATCTCTTTTCATTTGGAGATTTACATTTGGTGAGCTTTTTAAGTAAAAACAAAAAATAAAAATAAAAAGTGGGAAGATATATAGGCACAAGTCTATGCATGTATCAAAACCAACATGACTATTGACTAATTATTCATGATAAACTTGAAGATCGATTTACAACAATCACACAAAGATGTCAAGATTTTTCCCACAAAGATATAAGTGCATAAAAAACAAGCTAAGCTCTTAAATGCATAAAGCCATTTGTACGAAGGTATAAGACAAAACTCACATATGATATGTGCTCAAACATATACGATCAAACTTTTTGAATTTTTCACTTTTTATGTGGTTTTGGATTTTTACTCACAAAAAACTAAAACAAAAAGGTAAGATCAAAACAAAAACAATGCATACAAATAAATGCAAGATGCACAAATGCATGAAGATATGACATCTAATGCATGAAGGGTCCTACAAAGATCGAAAGAATTAGATCAAGGACCAAAAAAACAAACGCTCAACCATAGGAACCCTTCCTCATCCAAACGGAACGATTGTTTGGAATGAGTGTCTCAAAAGAAGTGAGACGAGGGTTAGAGGAATGAGAACCGAAGATGCACATAGTCAAGGAGTTAAGAGCATTAAACAATTTCTTTAACAACATGCTATCTTCACTCAAAATCGGTTTACCTTTTTTAGCATAACTTCCAAGAAGCTCAAGTTTCTCTTTTCTTTTGATTCTTTTAAAAGCATGAAACTTAGAGCATTGAGGTCTTAGATGACCAAAGGCGCCACAATGGTGACAAACAATACATTTAGGTCTACTAGGCCTTTTAGGAAGGGATCTACTAACATGGTTTTGTTCTCTCATCAACTTATGACAATGAGATCTTATATGACCGATCACACCACAATGGTGGCAAGTTGGAACAAACTTAAATCCATCCAAAATCTTAGGTTGAAACCTAAACGGAGGCTTTGACTTAACAGCCTTTCTCTCCACCTTGTGATTTCTTTTATGTGGAGGAATGTACACCAATTTGTCATTTGAAGTAGAATACACAATAGGCACAAAATTGGGTACCACAACATGATTGCAACAAACATTATCATCATTTTTAACAATAGGTTTAGCAATCAAACACTTGGCATGCATCTTAAGAGATTCATTTTCACATTTTATCTCATTAACAAGTTTGTTAGACAAAACAAGTTTAGCATCCAAGTCCATATTCAAACATTCAAACTCTTTCAGCTTTTGAAGAGAAATTTCAGCAAGTTTCTTATATTTTTCAACCAATTTGTTGGATTCATTGAGCTTAACAATTAAATCATCCTTTTCACAAAGTAACTTGCTCAAATTCTTTTGAAACTTCTTAGCAATTTTCTTCAAGGGTTTGATGTTAGGAATATCAACAACATCCAAAGATTCATGTAACATAGCATCACAATCATGAGAATTATCACTCATAGAGGCATTTTCATAAACACGTGACATGTTACATTTATCATCAACCAAATCATATAAGGAGTCATATAAAGCACACTCCATAGCAAATAAACACAAGGGGTCAAGGATCACATTTAAGTATTTAAACCATAACAAGTGTACCCACTCTAATACCAAATGAATGTTCAAAATGGGTATAAAATACCCTTGAACGTTTAGACCCCAATTTACAAAATATCAATTCAAGCTTATTATTAAACAATTAATGTGCGGAATATGAACATAAGCCAAACACAGAATTGATAAACAATCTAAGCCAAATATAAACACATCCACAATAGTAAATATAAAGCAAAGATAAAAGGAAGGAAGATGCAAATACACAGACAACACACGATGCGTTATCGAAGAGGAAACCGAAGCCCTCGGCGTAAAACCTCTCCACCACTCTCTAAGCGGTAAATAATCCACTAAAGAATGTAGATGGGATATATGAATAGCAGAAGACCCTCCAAGCCTAATTTACCCAATGTACCTAAGCCCTCCAAGCTTCTTGCTCCAACGAGGTTACGCCGAACCTATTTCTTCTTTAGCTTACCAGATTCCGCTATCAACCATAGCATCAACCAATGAATATTGGTTCCTTCCTAACTGCTTCCCAAAACTCCAAATAAACATTTTCTTGAATATGTGTATGGTGAGAAAAAGATTTGGCTAAAGACCTCTCAAGGATTTAACAATGGAGAGGAAGAGAGTAGAGGAATTTGAAGAGTCTCTAAGGTAAAGATTGTGGATGAATCAATCTTGTTTTTCTCTAGGGTTTCTCTCACAAAATTCTCTCTGGAAGCGCTCTACATTTGGTGGGTATAAGGGTCTATATATAGTGGGGTGGGAAAGGAATGCAAAGAGTCAGTTTTTTCCAAACAAGGCTAGTTGGCGGCTTGGCCTCGCGACTGGTCTGAGTCGCGAGTTCCAGCTGCGAGGTAACAGCCTGGCCAGCCTGGGTATTTTGTCCTGCAGTGCACCAGCTGGCAAAACGCTTCAGCTTCCTGCATGCTTGGCACGTGACTCTCATCTGGCGGCTTGCACCCGCGATCCACCCGCGAGTTCCAGTCGCGAGTCCCTGCATCTTTGCACATTCAGGGACATTTCTTCACATCTTCTCACACACTACTCTTTCAATGATCTCACATAAATATAGGGTTACTAATTGCTGAATTACAAGCAAATTGGCACAGAATAAAGCCAACAAGATAGTTGATTAAATTCAACTTTACATGATGAAAAAAAAATTTAGGGAAATATTGACAAATGCCCTAAGGGCATTAGTCTAGGAACTATTTTTAAAAGCGTTTTATTGAAAATTGATAAAGCAATTAATTTTTCTGACAACTTTTTATATTTCCTATGAAAGTGGTGTTAAAATTTTCCTAATTTGGTTTATTAACAATTGCCCTAAGAGCATTCACATTAGGAATGGCATATGTAGGCAAAATTTATCATAAAGGCACAAAAAACCCACCACATCTGAACTTGTAAAACGAAAGTATTGCAAAAAAATTTTTGCAATATTGCTACAATGCAATTCTATCTTTAGAATTGCACTGTAGCACAATTATAAAAAATTAAAAAATAATTAAAAAAGAAAACTAATATTTTATTCAGTTTTCACTTTATCAATTCCTCTCTCTCTCATCAGTCACACTCTCATCTCTCTCTACCTTTTTTTTTTCTTTTTCAGTTCACTCATTCAATCCATCCCCCTCTCTTGTCCTTTTCTTCCCTTGCAATTTTTTTTCCCTCTCTATTTTCCCTTGAATCAAGGGTTTGACATGGGTTTGATGTGGTGGAGTGTTTCCGTGGTGGTGGGGATGAGTGATTGAGGCTGATGGTGTGGGTCATGGGTTTGCTAGTGTGGAGGTGGGTTGTGGCGAGGTAGTGCATGGCAAGCTGGGTCACGGACTCACAGTAGAGGTGAGTGAGTTTTGATTTAATGGGTTTATGGTGGAGATCATGGCAGATCGATGGTAGAAATTGGCGTGGAGCTGTAAGCATTAACAGTAGATCGGAACGAAGGGGAGGTGGAGAAGCACCAAGCCACAAATGGAGAGAGAGATGAGAGAGGGAAACTGAGAGTGAAAACGGGTTTTGCAGTGATGGGTTTTGCAGCGATGTTGGCGACAATTTTTTTTTTTTTTTTTTTGTCTGTTGTGACGCTGTGATTCTCGCTGATTTGGGTTGTTATCAATGATGGACTGATCTTGGTTGATTTTGCAGCGATGTTAGCGGGTTTTTTTTTAAAAAATTTATTTATTTTTTATTTTATTTTTCTGTTTCACCGATCTGGGTTGATATGAATGATGGAGGATAAAGGAATGGAGTTGTGTGGAAGAAGGTGAAAAGTAAAGTTAATGGAGGAGTCTAGAAGGTAGCGTGTGGAGGAGAAAATTGGGAAAAAACAAAAAAAGAAAAAATATATTTTATTATGTAGATATATTATTTTAATGAGTAGAATAGGAAAATAAAAGTTGGGATGCTAAATGTATTGTAAAATGATATTGTATAATTTATAAAGTAGATTTTTGAGATGGTAAAATAGAATAGAATAGAATTTCCTAATGTGAATGCTTGGACACTTATTAACGTAACCCAAATATTAAAAACTGTCAAAAAAATCAATTACATTTTTTTCATAAAAATTTTCTAAAATTATTTGTTAAGTTGAAACCTTTAGGATATCAGTTATTTTTTCGGTTAATAATATGATTCATTTACATCTTATTACAAAGAAAGATAGAAACAGGAGAGATGCTTGTTGCATTTATAAGAGACACGAATTCAGTTGCGGATGCGTACCACGAGATTGGCCCCATTAATTGTGAATAAATGTGTGCCATATAGCTAGACTTAATTAGGATTTTCGAAGTAGTTAGGCGCTCAGTTAATACAACATTTAATAAGTCATCAATCTCTCTTTAGTCGGAGTAGTTGATATGTTTGTTGATGGGGCTGCGAAAAATTAATACAAGTTCTTGTGAAACTTTTGTGGCAAAGTTGTTTGGGGATGTTTTGGAGATTATAACAGAGTAGATAATATAGTAAATAAAGTTATCATTCAACCTAAATGCTTTAGCAAATGAGTTTGGGGCTAATTATAAGAAAGTTTTGACACAATTTTTATGTGAAATGAAAAACGTTATCAAAATATTATTTTTTTTCTTTTTTCAAAAAAATTTTCTTTAAATAAATTATTAACCATTTCATTAAGGACATCCATTAATATTTCTATAAAATATTAATTGGTTTATCATTTTTCTATAAAATATTTTTAAAAATAGTTCATAACTCAAAGTCTTTAGGCCATTTGTTAACCTTCCCTTTTTCTTTATTACACACTTCATAAAAAATGCTTAAAATCTTCTTGCACTAGCTCCTATTTATCGAGTGATCGCAGATCACTCTCTCTCAACCAAGAAAAGCATAAAACATGTCATAGCGATTGCGTCATTCTCACAATCACAAACACACAACTATCTAACCAACTTGCCATTAATTAGTTCATTAGTGTCAAGGACTGAATACTTTTTCCTGTGTCTGTTTTTTCCTGAAGAGCCAGTGAAAAGAGTTAAGATATGAAGGGCCACACGTCAAAATCTTGCAGTTGTTAGGATTGACTTGCTTCGTGTCTTTACTTTCTTTTAGTCTTTAAGTGATAAGAAGAGAAATAGGGCTTGGAGTCTGTCCTATAAGAGAAATTTGTGCCACACATGATAGGTTCTATTGTGAATGAATGTGTATCATAGGTGTGGCAAGTTAGTATTATTGAAGTAATTAGATACTTAACCCCACCTTCCCCTCCTCCACTATATCTTTTTATTATAAAAAAAAAAAAGTAATTAACTACTCAAGTTAACGCATGTGAAATTTATTGTAAGGACAAGGTTTTTTTTTTTAATAATAAAATTGTAATAATAATGGAGAGTGAATTTGAACAATAATTCTCTTAATAAAAGAGAACAAATTGTACCACTAAGTTAATTACACACCACTTGGCTATAAGTCTCTCTTTGTTTGCAGTAGTTAATGCATTTGTTTATGGCGTTTGTTAAAAAAAATTAATGGTCCTCGATAAAAGTTAGAACCTAGGAAAACAGGATGAGAAAAATTATAAAACAAGTATGATAACTTATAGAAGTCATAAATGGATAATTTAGTCAAAGACATAAGGCAGTATTATTATTATTTTTTTTTTGAGATAATATTATTTTTTTAGGTAATTACCTAAGAGGTCCAACTTAGTGTAAAGTCCATCTTTTGCTAAATTATCTCAAGATGTTCTAGGGCATGCTCAAACTTTGTTAGAGGATCAAAGGCGATACAAGGTTGATTTTGATTAGAGGATCGATCGACCTCCTTACCCTTATCTAGATGAGCCAAAGGGGCCAACGAGCTAGAAGGCAATGCGGGCAACCTAAGGGGTAGGAAGTGGATCATTGGCCTGAGGGATGAACTTGGTTAAGTCAACATTTTGATATTCTTGGACATAGAATAAAAAAGAGAGAATATAAAGAACAAGGAAATGATAAGAACAAGATGTAAGGTATTCGTACTTTTTTAGTGTTGTAATTCATGGTCCATGATCTTTTGAGCAGGCTTAGGATGAACTCAGTGTTGTAAAAAAAATGTTTAGACCCCAGTTTAGTTTAATTAGCCAAGTTGTTAATTAATCCAATTGAATTGGTCCAATTAATAATGTGTTGTATGTAGTATAACTTGTCCCACCTCTCTTAAAAGTTACCATGGCTTTTGAGTGAAATTGTGATATGTATTTGTGTTAGAACCAATTTTCCTCTCTCTTGTGTGTGTGTGTTTGTTTCTTAAAAAAAAAAAAAAAAAATTTCAAATCTAAGGTATAGCGAAAAGTAAATTTAAACACAGATTTAGTCAATGGAGAAAATTCTAACGAGATATTACTTTGGAATAAGCATGATTAACATGTTTGGATGTTAGTATGATTGAATTGATTTTCTATATGGAATAAGCGTATAATTACATGCTTGGATGCATTGGTAATGAATGAGATTCTTTCCATGTTACCTACACGCACGCGCGCGCGCACACACACACACACACACACACATATATATATATATATTTATATGCATGTGGAATTTATAATGTTGGCTACTTGATTTGATTCTCGTTTTTTAGATTAATGTTTACTAGCATGTTGCTATTACCTTTGTGATTTTTGTTATTATATTGTAATGGGTTTTATTAACTAGTATTTTAAATCCCATTTTCCTACATCAAATGGCTTGATCCACATTCTCTTTCGAAAAAAATTTCCGAAATAATTTCCAAAAACATTCTCATAAATTAAAGCATGTTTTACAAGTTGTTTTCAAAAACAAATTTTCAAATAAGTATGAGTTGTAGACCATTTTCCGAAAATTCCATTTTTTCTCCGAAGTATCATTTCCATTAAAAAAGTTTTATCAAAATTTGGGTCACTTTTGAAAATATCATTTCGAAGAGAAAAATTCATGCAATTTTTAAAATATCTAATGTGAAGCATACTATAGACCAATTTTGATATCATGCCAATTTAGAAACACCACTATAGACCAATTTTTTTTTTTTTAGAAAGGCTATAGCAGCGTTTTTGTAAAACGCCACTATAGACCAACGTCACTGTAGACCTATAGTGGCGTTTTACAAACGCCACTATAGCCAAAACACCCATGAATTAAAATCATAATTAAATTAAAATTAAAATTTTAATGAAATTAAAATTGTAATTAAATTAAACTTAAAATTTTAATTAAATTAATAGATACAAAACAAAACATAAATAAAACAAAATACAAACACTATAGCTAGCCTAGCATATTCAAAATGAAACACAAACCCACGTAAAAAAAATTCAAAATCCAACACAACATGCTCACATCCAAAAATTAAAAAAAAAAAAAAAAAAAAAAAAAAAAAAAAAAAAAGCAACTCCACCCCAACACATTCAGCCGCCATAGACCAACATGCAAAAAGAAATCATCAAATAGATTTTGAATTTTTCACTACTTTCTTGGTTCTATTAACAAAGATATTATCACAACACTTGAGATCTCTAAACCTATCAGTTATGAAAAGCCAAAGAATTCACAAAAATTAATCAAAAATCTCAGAGACCCACGAAGCAAAGATGACAGTAGATAAAGAATAGACCAAAACTATTATAAAAAAAAAAAAGAAAAAAAAAAGAAAAAAAAAGGAATAGACCAAAACAAGCCTTAAAATTTTACATTAAAAAAAAAAAAAATAGCTACTTGCAACTATACAACCAATGGCATCAAACACAATAGTATTCTTCCTTCAATCACAAATCCCATAATAGTAGCACCATTTACAAATTTGAACAAAATTAACTAGTTGCAATACCATCTTCAAATCCAAAACCCAGTAATATTAACACCACCACAAATAAAATAGGGGAAATAAAATAAAATAGGAAAGAAAGAGAAAAGAATAAATCCAGGTGTGTAGTGAAAGAAGAGTGAAAGAAGGAAAAAAAAGAAACAGAAAAGAAGAGAAAGAAAGAAAGAACTCTGATGAAGTGGAGATAAGGGAGAAAAAGAAAAAAATTAAAAAAAAGAAGAAAGAAGAAGACCGAAGAAGCTACGTGGAGACAAGGTATTGATAAGGTGAGTGGGGGTAGGTGGGTTTTGAATTTTGAATTTTTTTTTTTGTTTAGTTCTTTTATATATATATATATATATATAATGATATGTTCACGGTTCACAATATTTTCACAATATTTTTACAACAAATTTTAAGTGGTAGGTTGTTACTAGTTGTTATTGTTGGGACAAAAAAATAATTTTAGTATTAAGTCCAAATTTGAACTAATAACAATTAACCACTTATGATTTGTTGTGAAAATATTGTAAAAATTTGTGGACGTAGTGCCTTATATATATATATATATATATATATATATATATATATAAATAGAGAAATGACATATTCACAACATTTTTACAACAAATCATAAGTGGCATATTGTTACTGGTTGTTATTGTTGGGGTAAAAAAGTAATATTAGTGTTAGTTCAAATTTGAACCAATAACTAGGGGTGTGCAAAAAACCGAAGAACCAAAAAAACCACTTCACACTGATAAAAACCAAACCGAACCAAAATTTTGGTTTGGTTTTGGTTTAGTTTGGTTTTCGGTGGCAAATTTTAATACATCGAACTAATCGAACCGAACTGAAATATATTATTATATTATATTAAATATATAATATTTTGTAAATATTGACTCTAACTCTCTGAGATCAGTGAGATATGCTTTGGCTATTCTAAAAAAAAAAAAGATATGCTTTGGCTGGCAGCTTTGTGTTGGGCAGTGGACCTCCATCAACCATCATTTCATTTTAATACAACACAGTGATTCACAATTGGGCAATGGACCTCCATCATTTCATTTCAAAACTCAAATGATTCGGCCAAGTAAACTAAGTAAATATAGCATTTTAAAACCCATTATATTAATCACTTATAATTAAACTAAGTAAATTTCTAGTTAAACTAATTAAACTAAAACTAATTAGAGTATAAAATCAAAAGTTAGAAAACCCTACCCTACATACCCCACATTTTTCAGATTTCACTCTCATAGTGTCCTTTCTCTCATGTTCAGACTTTAGACAACCTCACTCCACAGTCCCTACCTCTCACGCCGAATCTCCCTCTACCGACGCCTCCACACGCTGCCCTTCCCATGTTGGCTTGATCATCAGCTTCTCATCTCACAGTAGGTCTCTGTTTTGAAAATCTCGATACCCTCTGACCCTCTCTCTGTTTTGTGTTTTAGGTTTTAGGTTTTGAAAATAGTGAATCTATGTTTTGTAGTAACAACATAAGATCAAGATGTTTATTTTTTCAAGTTTTAATGTTTTATATGCAAATAAAGTTAGGGTTTTGAAAAAATCGATAACCCATGTGCTTGGCTGCTTGTGCTAGTTGGTTTCTTTATTAAAGTTAGCTGATTGCCTTTGAGTTTTGATATATAAAGTTAGCTGCTTTTTTTATTTATTTATTGTTGATATATTTTTGTTTATTGTTGTTGACATGCTGTGAATCTGTGACTGTGATGCTGAGTTGTTATTTTCTTATTGATATTACAGATTTGAAAATCAATAACCCTATGTGCTTAACTGTGATGTTGGTGTATTTGTTAATAGTTGACTGTGATGTTGGGGTATTTGTTTATTATTGCCTTGATGTTGATGTGTTTATTGTGTTTATTGTCAGCTTGTTGCTGTATACTAGAGTCCTTCTCATTCCTTTTTATTTATTTATTTATTTGCTTCTTTCTTGTTAACTTGTTTTGTTATTGTATACTAGAGTAGAGTGAAGAGTCCTTTTTTTTTTTTTTTTTTTTTTTTGTTGCTGACTTTTATTGTGTTATTGTTACCGTATTTTTTTTTTTATTTTTTATTCTAGACTAGACTCATTTTGGCGTTAAATTTTTATTTTTTACTTTTTACTTTTTATAGTTGATAACTTATTGTGTTTTATTTTATATTGTAGATGAATGAGACAATAGAAATCTCAGAGGGTCAACACAATGAAGCAAGTCAAGGGGCAACCAATGTGTATGAAGACAAAGGCAAACCCCACTCCCACCAAGTGCAAGTAATACTAGTAAAAAAAGATCTATTGTTTGGGGTCATTTCACTGTTATTGAAGGGGGGGAAAACCTAGGGCAGCTTGTAACTACTGCGGTACAACCTATGCTTGTGATACTAAGTTAAATGGCACTACAACCATGAGAACTCACATACAATCACAATGTTTAAAATATCCTTATAGGGAAGACAAAATAAAAAAAGCAATCAACCCTAGCATTCAAACCTAAAGAAGAAGGATATAGTAGTGGTAAACTTGTGCCTTGGGTGTTTAATTTTGAGGAATGTAAGAAAGCATTGGCAGAGATGATTATTCTAGATGAGCTATCTTTTAGGTTTGTGGAGGGTTTTGGTTTTAGGAAGTGTATATCTGTTATCCAACCTAGGTTCAATCCAATCCCTTGCCGCACAACAATTGCCAAAACTTGCTTTAGGGTGTTTTTAGATGAGAAACAAAAGTTGAAAGAAGCCCTAAGAGAGCAGCGAGTCTGCCTTACCACAGATACATGGACATCTATTCAAAATTTAAATTACATGTGTCTCACTGCCCATTTTATAGATAGTGATTGGAAAATACACAGGAGGATTCTTAGTTTTTGTTAAGTGGGAAATCACAAGGGTGAAACACTTGGGAAGGCGGTTGAGATGTGTTTACTTGATTGGGGGATAGACAAGATTCTAACTATTACAGTTGATAATGATGCCTCTAATAGTGGGCTAATTTCTTTTATTCAAAAAAAGACTAAAGCATAGGAAGGCAACAATTTTAGGGCATAAATACTTGCATGTGAGGTGTAGTGCTCATATCTTAAACTTGATTGTTTGTGAAGGGTTAGTTGAAATGGATGAGACAATAGTGAAGGTGAGGAAATCTATGCGATATGTGAGATCATTTCCACAAAGACAAAGCACATTTAAGTTATGTGCAGAGAAGGAGAAAGTTGACTTTAAAAATCAGTTGTGCGTAGATGTGCCCACTAGGTTGAACTACACCTATATTATGTTGGAAAAGGCCAAGAAGTATCAAAAGGCTTTTGAGAGATTGGAGGAAGATAATCCAAATTTTCTTATGACAATTAGGGAGGAGGCAAAGGAAGAAGGA
This sequence comes from Quercus glauca, assembly GCA_023736055.1. NCBI lineage: Eukaryota > Viridiplantae > Streptophyta > Magnoliopsida > Fagales > Fagaceae > Quercus > Quercus glauca. Next base: position 71,015,806 of record CM043318.1, read on the forward strand.
AATGATAGACATGAGGTTGCTTGGAGAATGGATGATGTGGATTGGGAAAAGATTAGGATCTTTTCAAAATTTCTTAAAATTTTCTATGGTGCAACCTTGCGGTTTTCAGGTTCTAATTATGTCACTAGTTCTTTCTTTTTGGAGCTCAAGTCAATTCATGACACAATTGAGTAAGAGCATGAAAAAGATAGTTATTTGTTAGGAAAAATGGCTGATTACATGAAGAAAAAATTTGAAAAGTATTGGGAAACTTTGATAATATGAATCACTTGTTGTATGTAGGGTTAGTTCTTGATCCTCGATATAAGTTGAGGTATCTTGAGTACTGTTTTGGTATTTTGTATGAGAGGCAAAAGGCTGTTGATATGATAGGAAGGGTAAAGGCTGTTTTGGAGGATTTGTATAAATCAAATCAAGTGGGGAGTAGTAGTGCTAGTGCTCCTGCATAAGCCCAAGGCCAAAAACCATGTGGATCAACGGAGGGAGATGATTCTAGTGTTGTTGATGTGAAGACAATGAGGATGATGGGATTTAAGAAGCACTAGAAGGGTATTGATTCTTCAAATACCAAATCAGAGGTTGATAAATACTTGTTAGAAAGTTGTGAAGATGTCTTTGATGATAATTTTGATATTTTGGCTTGGTAGAAGGTTAATTCCCCACAATACCGTGTGCTTTCAAGAGTTGCACGACATGTTCTTATAATTCCAATATCCACTGTGGCCTCAAAATCTGCCTTTAGTACGGCTGGTCGTGTCCTTGATCCCTTCCGGAGTTCATTGTCTCCACTTATGGTGGAAGCCCTTATTTGTGGTCAAAACTGGCTCCGTCTTTCATCGGCTCCAATCTGTCTTCGTGCTGCCATGGATGATGTTGAGGAGTTTGAAAAGCTTGATGAATGTATGACTATTATTTGTTATATTAAAAAAAATATGACTTTCTACTTCTTTATTTATTAAAAAAAATTATGCATGTCTATTATTATTAAAAAAAAATTGAATGTCTTGGATTCTTGGCATATTTATTGTTTTATTGTACATTCTGCATGTCTACTTCTTTCTTTATTAAATAAAAAACTAAATGTTTTGGATTCTTGGCATATTTATTGTTTTATTGTACAAGTGACTTTTATGTTTTTTTCATTTTTTGTTTGTAGAACTTGTGAGTGATGCTGCATTAACATTGGAACTAGGCATGTCCACACCAACACCTATTGAAGTTGATGGTTGAAGATTGCTCTTTGCTTTTTGGACGGATGGTATTGATGATGACATAGGGTTTTGTTAGTTTCTATTTTGACAACAACTTGACATATTGGTATGTACACTTTTTGCTATTAGACACTAGTAGACAGTGGCCTACGTATAGATATGGGCTTTCATTTTGAGCTTTGACAGTGGAGTATACATAATACATAGACAATATATGATATTAGGCAATAGGCAATGACATATGGCCAATTTATTTTGAGTCTTTGGCCAAATATTAAACATGGATAGTATATGTTTACATTGACATTGACATATGACCAATTTAATTTGAGTCTTTGGCTATAATTCTATTATGTAGGTATTGACATATGGACAATATGTGGATATTGACATATTACTAATGAAGTAATGAAATCTGCACTAGTTATTTTATTTTGACTTGTACAATTTATTTTTTTAATCTTGTTTGTATTTGATGGGTGCTTGTAACAAGTTATAGATTAGTTTGAGGCTTTGAGCACTAGAGCAATTTTTTGCTCTAGATTATTTCTGGATTTATGAATCTGTGTTAGCAGACTGTGCTTGTGCAAATGTATTGTTGACAGGTTATATCATGTTGACAGGTTATTTTTTGATTTATGAATATGTGATGTGTATTTTAATGAGTATAATAGAAGCTCTAAAGCAGGTTATGAATTTATGACAGGTTGTGATTTATGAATCTGCTATATGTGTTGTATTTTGGATTTATGAATCTGTAATAGGTTGTGATTTTTTTTTGGGATGAATCTGCTATAATGTGTATTTCTGGATTTATGTTGAGCAAAAGCAAGTTATGAAAAATGTAAAATGCAAAGCAGGTTGTGATTTTTTCTTGTTTGTAAAATGCTTTATGGATGTGTAAAAAGGCCCAAAAATGGCCAAAATAGGAAAGGCCCAAATTTGGGCCAAAAGGGCCAATACAGAAATTATAGAAGGCCCAAAGATGGCCATTGCCAAAATAGAGAAGGCCCGAATCTGGGCCACAACTGGTTCCTAACAAAGGCCCAAAACAGGTTTCTAAAAAAGACTTAATTAGAGCATAAAAGGGCCATAAAACAAGATGCTTGAATACTGCATTTTTTTTATTAAAAAAAAAAAAAATGCCCAAACAGAAAATTTTTGGAAAAAAAAAAATCAAAGGCCCAACTGGCCCAAAAACTGGAACTGACCAAAATCAAAACAAACCGAAACCGACGATTTTTCAACTATTTCGGTCAGTTTTGGTTGAGACTTTTACAAACCGAAAATTTCGATTTCGGTTGGCCAGTTAAAAACAAACCGACCGAACCAAACCGGTTACAACCCTACCAATAACAACTAACCACTTATAATTTGTTGTGAAAATGTTATAAATGTAATATTTCTCACTTAAATATAAATATATAATAATATATACATTTAAATATATATATATATATATATATTAGCTGTTTTTACGGATTGGGTATTTTTTTTTTATTTTTTGGAGAAATGATATGTACACAATATTTTTATAACAAATTCTAAGTGGTGGGTTGTTACTGATTGTTATTGTTGGGTTAAAAAAGTAATCTTAGTGCTAAATTCAAATTTGAACCAATAACAACTAACCACCCATTATTTGTTGTCAAAATGTTGTAAAAATGTAGTGGATGTAGCACCAAATTTTTTTTATTATTATAAATATCTTTAAGGACCTATAGTGGCGTTTGTCAAACACCACTATAGGTCCTACACTTACAAGGGCCTATAGTGGCGGTTGTCAAATGCCACTATAGGTCTTCTCCTACAAAGGCTTGTAGTGGTGTTTGACAAACACCAATATAGGTCTTTTTTCCTTTGACCCTAAAAAAACCCAGCCAAAAAAAAAAAAAAAAAAAAAAAAAACAACAACAACAACAACAACAAAGTGCCTATAGTGGCAGTTGTCAAACGCCACTATAGGTCTTTTTCCCTCTGACCCTAAAAAATAAATAATAAAAAAAGTGCCTATAGCAGCGTTTGTAAGACCAGGATAAACACCACCATAGGCCCTTGTAAGAGTAGAACCTATAGTGGCATTTTAAAAACGTTGCTATAGGCCCTTGGAAACGCTACTATAGATATGCCTATAGCAGCATTTATAAAAAATGCCGCTATAGGATACCTATAGTGGCGTTTTTGTCAAATGCCACTAAAAAAACGCCACTATAGGCCCAATTTTTTGTAGTGACTGCTGATATCAAAGACCTTTGCATAATAATGACGAATCAGTAGTTCATTTGGTTCAATGATCTTTGCTATCCCCATTTGGGATTTCCCAGTCCGATAACATAAGTCCTTTAAGTATCTCACTTTTAGCTTTTCCATATCCCTCAGTTCATTTTCTCTGTGGTAATGAAAAGGGCCTATTGAAATTAGTTTTGGATCGTAGGCTTTGCTTACCTTGTGAAGTTTCCGGGGGACCTTGTAGATGCAACATTGAGGCCATTGGATTGGCTCCATGACTAATGGAATGTAAATAATCAGCTCGTTGCATCTCACTTCTTTTGCAAGTGTATCGGAAAAAGAAAAAACTTCTTTTCTAAATGAATCAGTAGCCATCTTTTCCATGAATGACAGATAAACAACAATCATTAGCTAACACTAAGATAGAATCATTTTTTCCAAAGCTTATTTTCAGTTAACAATTTTTTTTTTTTTTTTTCACTCACCCAATTCGACCTGCCACAATTCTAACACAACGAAGAATTCTCACACACACAACATAAATGGGGTCAAAGTCAAACTCGTACTAACTTGCCACCACTAAGGATGGAATAAAAATTGGGCAACGATCTATATACAAACCCAACGGTCAAGGCACGCTATTCCGTTAAACTACATACGGTATTATATTTGTACTTCAGCAGTATACCTACTCATATAAAACTGAGTCCTACCTATAGTTTTACATAAATTACTGAAGAAAATAGTCTATAAGGCTAGTATTATAACGAAATTTAATATGAAATATCAAAATAAAAATTTTAAAATGTAAATTGTTAAGATAAAAATAATCCTTAATTTTAAGGACCAAAAGTATATTTTAGTCTTGTAAATATAATCCAATTGCATCAATTTATATCTATAATATATACAAACCCGAAATCGTTTAAATTTTTACCAACGTCACAGTTTTACAAGTCATTATTCTAATATACATTTTAATTAAATTTAAGTCCTATTATACTGTATTTAAACTCTTTATTCGAATCTTAGCAAATTACATTTTCTTTAAATAATAAAATACGTATTTTCGTATACAAAAAATCATAATAAATGTCTAATACTAGAATATATAATTTTAAAGATAAATATAGTTATAATAAATATCTATTAGTAACTGGAAAAGGTTTGATTCTAACCACCAATAGGAAGATGATATATGTTTTGTTTTGTGTAATGCACTTGACTTACTTGGTTTGATACACTTGATAATAATAAGTGTTATCATGGTGAAAATTCGGTAGCATGTCGCCTTGTTTTCATGGTGAAAATTTGGCAACGCTTCCCCTCAAGTGCATCATAGCACACAAAACACTGTTCTTACCAAGCTTTCGCTGTGAGAATACGGCAACGGAGGTGCCCCATTTTCACAGTAAAAATCTGGCAAAGTTTCACGTTTGGTGCGCTATAGCGCACCAGCAAGGTTTCGCGTCTATGTATACGGCGTGTATCGACATGCTTGTATCGAGATGAACCGAATCCCTTCAAAGCATTAAGAATGTTGATGCGCATCACATACATGGGGAAACCAATGTCACTCAAGTGACATGGATTGGGACAATCACACCACGATGACCGTGCACACAGTATAGCATGAATATGCACCTACAGCAAATGCCTTGAGCACATACCCACACTAGGTCAAGAGTGCCTGTGGTTAGTAAGGGTCACTCGCATAACCATGAGAGTCTGTCATACAAAGTGCACAATCACCTATACACACGCGCGCGCGCGCGCGCGCACATACACATCATTCACAATGCTATCATGCAAAGCAAAAAAGTAAAGTAGGCATATGCCGATGTCCCTTGGTTGTGGCCCAACAAGGTGCAGGAAAGATAAATCAGGCATTGCCATACCCTAGGAATGTGGCCTAAGAATGGTACATGGAGGATAAGCCTAATACAATGCTCTAGAGAAAAGGCTAAGAGATGGGGGGTAGAAAGATATAACCGCTCAAGGAGGCTAGGCCTCTAATCTACTGAACATTGCCCTTTTTGGGCTTGCGCCTTCGTGCTTATATCTTTCCCCTTTTTGCTTGCACATAGGAGGTCGTGCCCTCACTCCAAGCGTCCTTTGCTCTATGCGTGTACATGCAACAAACAAGGAAATAAGCGAGTAGACAAGCAAAGAAAGAAAGCAAAGAAGATAGAAAGAGAGATAGAAAGTATGCAAAGAACATACTAACAAAAAGGGCCAAACTGGGGCAAACATACATGCTAAGCACACAGAAGGGCAAGCAAACATGTTATCAAACAAAAGGTGGCGTCTTAGGAGGAAAAGTGTAGGTTTGGATCGAGTGTCGATAGTTCCATTGTGTTGGAGGATGGACGACACACGCGTGCCATCAAGCAAAGTTCCTGAAAGGACTTAGGGTCTCATGTATCAAAGATGGGTGTCAACTCGCACGAGATAGTATGAACTTAGACTTGATGACACAAGCAAGCAAGACTCATGCATGAACATGTAAGCAAATGTGTAAAGATGCTTAGAAGCAAAGAAAGCCAACAGGTGGCACAAGCAAGCAAAGCAACCATATAATCGCATGGAGCGGAGAAAGGGTATGCATAGAGCAAACCAGCATCATAGAGATGCATCTCACAAATGGTTACACCCAAACAAAGCCACACGGGGGTTGGATGTAACCACACAAAATCAAGCCCACGAAGGGCGCTTAGCATGGCAAAGCCTAGAACTAGATAGGCAAACATGGACACAAATCATAGAAGAAAACAAGCATACACATGCATATAAGAGAATGATCCAAACCCTTTAATGTAGGCCTAGACCACGAGATCTAGATCCACAACCCACCAACATGGGCCAAAACTCAAGAAAGAGAGATATTAAGGACAAAAGGGCTACAATAGCACTTGGCATAGCAACCAAACATGTAGATCCAAACATAGACAAGATAAGGGGCCTAAAAAGACATAGATTAAGCATAGGCATGACAAAGAGCACATAAAGCATAGATCTAAGCAGAGGCATGACAAAGGGCACATAAAAGCATAGATCTAAGCATAGACATGGAAACAAGCGTGGAAACATGTAGATCTAAACATAGGCATGGAAGCAAGCATAGAAACAAGTAGATCTAAACATAAGCATGGTATTTAGACATATTCTAGCCCAAGAAGGCTAGGCCAACAATATCAAAGCAATAAATCATGGTAAAAAGCTAACAGACATGCTAAGAAAACAATAAAACATGTTATTTAAGCAAGAAAAGCTGGAAAAAAGCTTGATGAAGCTTTGTAAAGAAAGGGGTGTGGATTGTAGCTAAAAAGCTACATCCACACCCTTAAACCTTAAATCCAAGGTATGGAATCAAGGAGAGAAAGATTGGGTGCAAGAACACTACCTTGTAATTTGATGAAAAGAGAAGAATCAAAAGTGTTTTGATTTGTTTGGAGGTGTTTTTCAAAGAGAAATATTGAGAGAAGAGAGAGAAAAATGCCCAAAAAATGCTCCAGCTCCCCCAAAATCTTTTTTTTTTTTTTTTTTTTTGTGTGTGTGTGTGTGGCAAAATTAGGGGTCTGGGTGTATTTATAGGCCTTGACATGCTTTCCTAAGCTCGGCGGCCACTATATGTGCACCAAGTCAATTCCGGCTGACGTCAGCAATTTTATCTTTTTCCAGCTTTTTGGTTCTGATTTTGATCGCGTATTTGAAGGTATTTGATAATCTCCACAATGGCATTGGTCTCCACTGTGGGTCAACTTTGGGTCAAACTTGGTCAAAGATGAGAAAAGTCCCCAAGAAGCTCGGCTTTCATACTTTCATATAAAATCACAAAAAAATATTGTCTTGGGAGAATTTTGACCTCGCTTGACTTTCGGTCAACCCTAGCTAAATCTGGGGCATTTTGGTCATTTTAGCCGAAAAATGCACTTTGAGTGCTCCAATGCGCAAACGTGTTATGTCACGTCCATCTAGATGTTTCCGCGGCCCCATGGGAAGAAAATAATATTTTTGAAATTTTTGGGGTCTAGCATGCAAATCAAGGGGGAACAAAATACGGTGTCTACACATGTTCATGTGAATGCATGACTTACCTCAATTACCTTACTGCATCTTAGCACCTATGCATCAATGAATGGACATATGAATGCATGTTCATCATATTAAAGCAAGAAAAGAAATGAAAGCCCTAATCTAGCATGTTAAAGGCAATTAAGTAATTAAACAGAGGAACAGAGACTTAAATAACGTTTAAAAAAAAAGGCATATTATGTGAAAGCAACAAAGAAACGGAAGTAGAAAACCTGAATTAGGGTTTCTAGACAAGAGTATGTGTGTGCATACATAGGCCTGCGTATGCAAGTCAGTTGTATGCGTACGCATACTACGAGCCGCATCTGCATGCAGAAAGTATGCATATGCAGGCACACTCAAAACCCTAACCTAGAACAAAAATGCAGAAAAAAAATAGAGCAAAGCTTCAAAACTGTAAATCTAACAACCTAGCATGCTTCAAAATATAAAAACTACATAAACCAAAGAAAGGAAATAGATTAAAACCTTATTGAAAAGAAGAAATGAAAAGAAAAAAATTAGAACACAATTCCTCAAACAATAAACTTTTCAAGTTTGATTTTGACCGCTCCCCTCAATTAATCTATTCACAATTAAATATAAAAGTGATTAATAATCTTGAACTCAAAAGATCAAGATTAAAACAGGTCACAATCAAAAGAAAATTGACTTAAGGATGTTTTGTGAAAAAACTTCATCTTTGATTCACTATTTCTAGTGAATCTTAGGATTTCCCTTAGAATTTTTTGTGTGTGTTTCGAAAAGCTACCATGTATGAGTTTAATAGTTGAAAATAGGGGTTCAAAACGGCTTCCAGATGATGTGAGATTCGTTCTAAACCTCAACAGTAATGCAGAAAAATTTGTCTTTCATAGTTTTTGGAACCTTAGTGTTAAGACATATGTGATTCATTGTTAGGAACATATGTTACTATTTTATGTAATTAGCTAATCCTTTGATAAACGTACTTTACTTGTAATTGGGTAGATCTAGGATGTGTTTAATACTTCAAGAAACTTTGTTTCAAGTTCAAGTGTTAAAGCCATGCAAATCTGTCTAAGAATTAAGTGAGAAAGTGCAAGATTTTAAAACTCAACAGTTAGCATCTATTGAGATTTAAAAGCTGCTGAAACCTGTGGCTCGATAACTAGCTCGATAGATAGGGTATCTGTCGAGGTTTATGAAACTCAGTATTTTAGGACTGTTTTTCATCCAATTTGTGAGTGTATGTTTAGGCTCTTTTTTCTCACAACCCTAAACATATGTAAGGATTATTTTAAGGGCTGAAAAAGGTAATGCACAGTTGCACAAGAGCACAATTCCACAAGTGTGAAGAATAGTGTAACCGGAAACCTAGTTTACCCTAATTCTTGAAGAAGCTGCTGTATTTGTACATCGTAGGGTTATGTGACCAAGCAATTTCGTGATCTTCATTGTCTGGATGAACTGAAAAACTTTACAGCCAACATCTTTCTCAAGTTGGTGATCAAGTCACGTACTGGGATCCGCACAATTGGTTAGTCACGTATTGGGAGCCGTGCATTGAAAATGAGAGATTGTCACTACAGAACAAGTTCAATTAGGTATTGGGGTAAGGGTTCAACTGTAGGTTTGTATAAGGTACTGGGATTCCTTTACTTATAACCGCTTATTTTGATAATAGTGGATTCTCGGGAGTGGTGACCTTAAAATCATCAAGTGGGGTTTTTGCCATATAGGTTTTCCCCATTCGTAAACAAATCACCGTGTCAATTCATTTTCCGTTACATACTTTAGTTAATTGGTGATTTGTTTGTGCTATCATGTATAATTGTATGTTAATTTGATTAATTAATAAACTTGGCTAATTAATCTATTAATTCATTACAAGAGGTCAATACATTTTTGGCGTATCACTTAGCTGTGTGCGCAGGTCTGTGCTTATGCACGCATGCATTAAACCTGCATATGCAAGCCGAGGGTTTCTTTGGCCTTTATTTTTCAAAAATAGATTTATTTGTTCATAAAAAGTTATATTTTTCTTTTTAACGTCTCTCAAGTCAATTTGTGCTCTGATTAGGTCCTAAACCAAACTTGGGCCTTATAATTCCAGCATCATTAGGGAACGGGGGCCTAAGTCGTAAGAGGTACAAAATGCGGTGTCTACAAAGCGATCTAGTGGATATCCTTCTGACTTACCATGTGATTAATGTAATGTCACAGTATACTATTTTGAGTACTTTTATGTTCCATTATTTAAAATGCAATTAATGTATTATTGCATTGAAAGTGTTTATTGTTGAATTTAACTCAAAGTCCCTAAGTTATGACATGTATGTCAAAGTATTCATCATCATGTATCTGTCATCTCATTATGCACATTAACAATGCTACTTACTAAGCTTTGTCTCACTTCTTTTAATTATGATTTTTTTACAAAGCAAGCAGTAACCTTTTGAGTCAGATGTTTTCTTATAACAGTTAGGCAACTACTTTATGGAGGCTAGACTTTTGGTATTACAGACCTTAGGTGTATGAGACTCCTAACCTAGTGTTGGAGCTGCACACACTAGGGAGATTTTGCACAATTGTTTTATAATTGATTATGGTGATGACTTTTATCCCATCTAGAAACAAGATGTTTATATGTAGTTAATTTGTACCTCCATTTTTTTTTAGCCAATAGTCCTTGTAATTATTCATAGAGCTCTGGCTTACTTTGGGAGTATCTTTAATGAAACTATTATGAAAATTCCTTGATGTTGTTGGGAATTCTTTGGTTTGAATTGTCAAAATAAAAATCTACAAGTGCTTTTGGGTTGTAGATTTAATGCTTTGTACTGTTTTGGGTTTCGAGTGTGACAACCACAATTCAATTCCTTGATGTTCAATAAGGAATAATTTTTAGGAGAATCATTTGCTTCCACACTAATAATCCTAAACTAATCAAATTAGGAATTTGAGGCAATTTATAACAAATCTCCACCTTGACTCAAATTCTATTAAAAAAAATTCATACTTTTTGTAGGAACTACACCTTATTCCAATCAAGTGTTTCTTGAATAAGTTGATCATTGTTTCAACATCCAAAGCCAAACTTGTGCACGTATCTACTTCAAGCCAATGTCGAAGGTGCATTAAATTATCTTCTCTTGAACTTCAATTAGATCAACCCTTGAGCTCTAATACTGATTGCCGTAATTAGGGTAAGTAGAAACACATTTGCACAAACAAGAAAATAAAAACATCACACAAGACAATAATAATTAATGTGGTTTGGCGAACTCCAAACCTATGTCTAGGGGCACCAACAACCAAAATCCACTATAAGTGATCGATATGGATTACAACCACACTGAACCAAACCTCATAACACTCAAACTCACACAAACAACACTCACAGTTCCAAAGCCCGAATATACCCAATAACTCTCATTTACTAACAAAACAAACGTCAACACACATACATGGACATCATTTTACCAAAAAGTCTACCAAATCACTCTTCAAATAAATCTACTTATGTTCTTTTAAGAGTCATCTCCTCTTCTCATGTTGAAGGACCACTAGGCAAAAACCATCAAACCTTTTACAATAATTCTTATTTATAGGACTCCAATCCTATTTAATGATGGACAAGTAATACCCAAAAACTTCTTCATTAAGGGAATCAATTTTTATCAAGGAAAATCATTTGCTTCCACACTAAAAATAAATAAAAATAAATATAAAAGAAAAAAAAAAAAAAAAAAACCCTTTCCTTCCACACCAAGAAATCTTAAACCAATCAAATTAGGAACTTGAGGCAATTTATAATATAGAGAAATTGCGAAGGCATAACAGTTCTTTGGGGAATCTAGTTGAATCAACCACATCTTAGTGTCAGTGGCGCTATCCTTCAATAGGTGCAGTTTTAACTTTTAAGTGATTTTAATTAATATAACTACTGTTTTATTAGGGAATAGAGCATATAACTATTTCATTAGGGAATAATAGGCACAACTTGATTAGCCGATATATGTAAGGACACTAGATGGGTGGTGAAACAATGTTTGAAAATTGAAACATCGAAAATGTGTAATAAAAAGTACAATTTTTTAGAAAAGAAAAGATATCACAAACTAAATAGACTGGCAATTTTGAAAACAACTACAAGCAATTCCAAGCTAACAAATAATTGATAATATCATAACGAAAATAAAATACTTAAATATTCTTGAAGATAAAAGGCCTAAGGAAATTCAAGATAGTCACAACCAGGGCTATGATTCCAACAACAGTTGCAGTGCCTCTCCAAAGATCACGGAAATAGACTGTTCTCAAGGATCCCATATTACGGTTGCAAAAACTCTTATAGTACTTATCAATCTGGTCAGCGAGATTTTTGTAACAAGTATTCTTTTCTGTAATTTCAAGGGCAAGTTTGTTAACCATTTGGGCAACTGCTTTATTGCTGCCTAACCCGTTAACGATAATCCCTTTGTCAACAAGTAACTCCACATCGTCTCTAGTGTTGATAAGAAAATCCAACAGCACAATATAATTGCATATGTAAGCTTTAGATGGATAATGACACTGCTCCAGGGCCATGAGGTTTCGAAAATTGCCTTCAGTTTCGTCATGTACCTCAAAGCATGGCATTTTTAAGAAAGTTTGCGTATTCACCAAGCACTGACAGCATTTCAAGCACGGCATGCAATCTAAGAGCCATGAGCAAGTGAAGCAAGGAAATATGGTGGTGAGGTTACCCTCCTTGAATTCTATGTTGAGTAACGGTTCATTTTCAACATCAGCCTTTTTGAATATCACTCCTGCCTCATCTAGCTTTTTTGCATTATGTAGATTTTTAATAGGTTCTCCAATTGGACTGGGTGCATTGGACCCAAGGCAAAGGTTGAGGTTGGGTGGAAAGGGGCAAAGGTTGGACCTAAGGTTCGGTGAAAAGTTGGGTGGAAAGTAGAGATATCTCATCATGTCAGTGAAATGTTTCACTTTTTCTTTAATGTGGTTTTCAATGATTGTTTTTTTCTCGATTTTCGGAAAAAGGAAATTACTTGCAAGCTTCAGAAAGGGCTTATTTTTGTTTTGTTCAGAACTGAAAAATTGTGCGTATAACTCGTCGAGAATAAAAAATGGAAGCTGATTCTCAAGCAATAACAAGTCTCGCGTTATGTAGTTCTTCATCAATGGTGTACTAGTTATACAACAGTTTTTATCTTCTCCTCTCATACGGCTTCCATCTTTTCCACTTGCATTGCTTTCATCTTCTTCACACCCAGCAGACTTTAAGAACAGCTCAACGATAAAGGTAGAATCCAATAGAACCATTTTTACAAAATCTTCACTGCTGATATCAAAGACCTCTGCATAATAATGACGGATCAGTAGTTCATTTGGTTCAATGATCCTTGCTATCTCCTTTTGGGATTTCCCAGTCCGATAACAGAAGTCCTTTAAGTATCTCACTTTTAGCTTTTCCATATCCCTCAGTTCTTCTCTTTGGTAATGAAAAGGGCCTATTGAAATTAGTTTTGGATCGTAGGCTCCGCTTACCTCGCGAAGTTTCCGGGGTACCTTGTAGATGCTGTTGGGGAGATAAACACCTTGGGGAGCTTCCTTGAGTAATTAATATAACATATAGAAACACACTTTTACCCAAAAGGCCTAAGCCCTATGGGTATGTGCCCAATTATGTTATATTAACTACTCATTCTTCTCATCTTTATTCAATGTGGGACTTCACTCACACGTGTAACCCAACAATCTCCCCCTCACGTGTGAGTCTCTACTACTCTATGGGCTTCAAGACTTCTCTGTGGGCCATGAATAAGTCCTACTCGCTCCCCCTTGCCTAATGGACTTTTCTCTTCATCAGCGCGTCATCCATGGGTCTCTCGTACGTCATCCATGGGAACCACGTGTCAACCCTGCACGCACATCCATGGGAACCCCGCACGTTCATGTCCATGGGAACCTCGCACCATACCATTATTTAGCACCACGTGAGTCTTTGCCTCTTTGTGAGCTTTGAACAAGTCCTACTCACTCCCCCTTAACTAATGGGCTTTTCACTTCATCAATGCGTCATCCATGAGTCTCTCGTACGCCATCCATGAGAACCACGTGTCAACCCTGCACGCACATCCATGGGAACTCCGCACGTCCATATCCATGGGAACCTTGCATTACACCATTAGCAATATTCTAGGATCTTTTGTGTGTGGGCCGTTTAGGCTTTTTTTGTCCCCGCTGGATAGGGACCATGAACATCTCACCACCTTCGCCGCACACCACCATGAGCTCTGATACCACTTGTTGGGGAGATAAACACCTTGGAGAGTTTCCTTGAGTAATTAATATAACATATAGAGACACACTTTAACCCAAAAGGCCTAAGCCCTAATGGGTATGTGCTCAATTATGTTATATTAACCACTCATTCTTTTCATCTTTATTCAATGTGGGACTTCACTCACACGTGTAACCCAACAATCTCCCCCTCACGTGTGAGTCTCTACCACTCTATGGGCTTCAAGACTTCTCTGTGGGCCATGAATAAGTCCTACTCGCTCCCCCTTGCCTAATGGACTTTTTTCTTCATCAGCGCGTCATCCATGGGTCTCTCGTACGTCATCCATGGGAACCACGTGTCAACCCTGCACGCACATCCATGGGAACCCCGCACGTCTATGTCCATGGGAACCTCGCATCACACCATTATTTAGCACCATGTGAGTCTCTGCCTCTCTGTGAGCTTTGAACAAGTCCTACTCACTCCCCCTTGACTAATGGGCTTTTCACTTTATCAATGCGTCATCCATGAGTCTCTCGTACGCCATCCATGGGAACCACGTGTCAATCCTGCACGCACATCCATGGGAACTCCGCACGTCCATGTCCATGGGAACCTCGCACCTCATCATTGTTTAGCACCATTTGCAATATTCCTTTGTTGGGCCTTTCTTTTCTCCAGGATTTTTTGTGTGTGGGCCATTAAAGCTTTCTCTGTCCCCGCTGGGTAGGGACCATGAACACCTCACCACCTTCGCCGCACACCACCATGGGCTCTGATACCACTTGTTGGGGAGATAAACACCTTGGGGAGCTTCCTTGAGTAATTAATATAACATATAGAAACACACTTTTACCCAAAAGGCCTAAGCCCTATGGGTATGTGCCCAATTATGTTATATTAACTACTCATTCTTCTCATCTTTATTCAATGTGGGACTTCACTCACACGTGTAACCCAACAGATGCAACACTGAGGCCACCGGACTGGCTCCATGACTAATGGAACGTCAATGATCAACTCGTCGCATCTCACTTCTTTTGCAAGTGTATCGGAAAAAGAAAGAACTTCTTTTCTAAATGAATCAGCAGCCATCTTTTCCATGAATGATCAAAGTCCACTTTTCCTATTGACAGATAAACAACAATCATTAGCTAACACTAGGATATAATCATTTTTTCCAAAGCTTATTTTCAGTTAACAAAGTTTTTTTCATTTTTTTTTTTTTTTTTTCTCTCCCACTCACCCAATCCGACCTGCCATAATTCTAACACAACGAAGAATTCTCACACACAACACAAATGGGGTCAAAGTCAAACTCGTACTAACTTGCCACCACTAAGGATGGAATAAAAATTGGGCAACGATCTATATACAAACCCAACGGGTCAAGGCGCGCTATACCATTAAACTACATACCGTATTATATTTGTTCTTCAGCACTATACTTTTTTTTTTTTTTTAAGAAGGAATGTAAACAGAACAATACACACATAGGGAATGAAAACAAAGACATAATATCACACAACTTACTCCTTACGAAAGTCGGTAACTCTTCAACACTATACCTACTCATATAAAACTAAGTCCTACCTACAGTTTTACATAAATTACTGAAGAAAAGGGTCTTTAGGGCTAATATTATAACGGAATTTAATATGAAATGTCAAAATAAAAATTTTGAAATGTAAGTTGTTAAGATAAAAATAAACCTAAATTTTAACGACCAAAAGTATATTTTAGTCTTATAAAATATAATTCAATTGCATCAATTTATATCATAATACATATAAAACCGAAATCGTTTGAATTTTGACCAACATCACAGTTTTACAAGTCATTATTCTAATATATTTTTTAATTAAATTTAAGTCCTATTATTCTGTCTTTAAACTCTCTATTAGAATCTTAGCAAATTACATTTTCTTTAAATAATAAAATATATATTTCCATATACAAACAATCATAATAAATGCCTAATACTAGAATATATAATTTTAAAGACAAATATAATCATAATAAAAATCTATTAATAACTAGAAAATGTTCGATTCCAACTACCAATAAGAAGATGATATATGTTATGTTTTGTGTAATTCACTTAACTCACTTAGTTGGATACACCTGATAATAATAAATGTTATCTTTCTATTAGTGATTGGAGCGAAAGGCTACAAAATTTTTTTTTTCCCTTTATAACTATCATAGTTATCACATTTTGTATTTAAAAAACAATTAAAAGTGAGAAAAATTCATATGACATTAAACTTTCATGTTCATATATTGCAAGAGCTACAAACTAATTTTACTATTACACAAAAAAAAAAAAAAAAACCTTTAAAAAGCTAAATAATATTCTGTAAGATAATGATTTTAATTTTTTAATGTAGGCATCACAATTGTCTATAAAGTAATTCATGATAAATTTATTGACAAATATATATATATATATATATATATATATATACACATACTAGAACTCACTTTTACAAATGGGCAAAACTTAGATACAGTACTTATGTGTTATTCCTTAAGTTTTCCTCTTAAAATTTAGTCATGTGGCAGTACTTAACTAAAAATGCACTTCTATCCCTTAAGAAAAAAAGCCACATGGCTAAATTTTAAGAAATAAACCGAAGGAACAGCACCTAAGTACTGTACTTAAGTTTTGTCATTTACAAATATATTGGTTAAAACTTGTTATTTAAAACTTATTGAGTCAAGTAGTAAAGTTTAGCATTGACTTAACTTATAGAGTATCGATTTAAATAATAACATTGAGAGATTTAATACTTGAGTCACTTTAATCAAGTTTAGGTAGTTCTCAAAATTTAAAAGTCCAATCTAGCTAGCTACTTGTACGGTTGATATAGAAATGAATAACTTTTGAGATTAAAAACAAAGGGTTTGGCTCCAAATCTCTTCCCCATTTTTTTAAGGATATATATATATATATATATATATATATATATAAAAGGTTAAAATCAAACATCCCTACATCCCATCCCCTTCTCTCTATCCCAGTTCCCAACACAACAAATTTTCCAAAAAAGAATAGGACAAGATTTTTCTCTAAACTAATTTGGATAAAAACCCTTCAAACTCCTTCTAGATGTTTTTATTAGATATAACTTTTAAAAACCTAAATGTTGATTGTATTTACTTTATTTTTTTAATACGCATGCCAAATTTTGTTCAAATTGAATATTATTTACTATTTGATCAATAACTTATTTTTGAAATTTAAACATTTAATTGATGATATAACTATTGATCTTTGATCTTGTTTTTGTTAAAATTTTACAAGTATAGAGAATATAATAAAAATATGCAATCCAACAATTAAGGTTATGTTTGGTAACAGTTTTTTCTTTCTATTTTTAAAAAACTTGTTTTTGAAAATATAAAGAAAAAACAATTTTCTTGTATTTTTGAAATCAAAAACATGTTTGATTAATTGAAATTAAAAAGAAATTTTTTTGAAGAAAAAATAGAAAATAACAAAATATGTTGTTATTAGAATTTGAATTCTAATACTAACTCATTAAATGAGACAGATTTATTAAATTAAATGTGTTTTTATATTAACTTTTAAAAATTAGAAACTAAAAATAACATTTTGCATATTTTCAGTTTTCTTCACAAATTAAGGGTATGCTTGGTAACTGTTTTTTCCCCCTAGTTTTTGTTTCCAAAAACAATTTTTTATTTTTTTAGACTAAAGAACTTGTTTGGCAACTCAAAATGGACAAAAAACAAAAACTATTCTTAAAACTCAATTTGTGAAGAAAACTGAAAACATACAAAAGACTGTTTTCAATTTTTAACTTTTAAAAATCAATGAAAACACACATTTATTTTAATGAATCTGTCTCATTTAATGAGTTAGCATTAGAGTTCAAATCCTAGTAACAACATTTTTTAGTATTTTCTATTTTTTTTTTCAAAAAACTATCTTTTTAATTTCAGTTAATCAAACATGTTTTTTATTTCAAAAATACAAGAAAATTGTTTTTTCTTTATATTCCCAAAAACTAGTTTTTGAAAATAAAAAACAAAAACTATTACTAAACATAACTTAAGTTTTGAGAACAGTTTTTGTTTTCTGTGTATTTTAGATTGCTAAACAAGTTTTTAGTCTCAAAAATAAAATAAAATTGTTTATGAAAATAAAAAATAAAGGAAAAAATAGTTTCCAAACATATTCTAAATTTTAAAAATTCACATTCAACAAAAATACATAGGAAACGTGGTTTCTCTACAAATAAATCTTTTCCAAAAGAATATATAGTAAGTATTGGAATGAGAAGGTAAGAACCTGCAAACTTCACTAGAAAGAAATGCTTGTATTTCTTGAGATACCTCCTCTAAAATACCATCACACTCATTTGTAGTCTGTCTCTTTTTGTTGATTATGTGTCCTGATCTCTTCGGCTTGCACTCTTATATATAGTAGGTGTGGTTTGTCCAGACTATCCCAATCCCAAACGCTAATCTCCTTTTTTCTCCTAATCAGCGGCAATAATGTTTAGTCACGTCGGGCAACAGTGCACGATAGGGGACCAATATTGCCGTATATGTATTGTTTGTATTGTTTTATTTTACTCTAAAAAAGGCCAAAAGATACCCTTTTTTTCTATCTTTTATCTTCAAAAAGAGGGGTGGGGGGAGGGGCGCGGGGGGGGGGGGGGGGGGGGGGAGGGGGCGGCTAAAAGAAGACTTGGTATTAATTTCTTCTTGTTAATAAAAAAACAAAAAACTTGCTATTAATTTGTTCATTACTCATTCATTAAGGACCATTGCCATTGCCCTTCCTTATTGTTGTAACTATTGATTTTTTTTTATTTTTAAAATTGCTACATAATGTTTACAAGCTAGCGAGACAATAAATTAATGTGATTAATTTTACATTAGCAACATAATAAATAAATGGAAAAGTTAACAAATGCTTTAAGGACATTAGTTTAGAAAATATTTTTAGAAACTTTTTATGGGAAAATAAAAAAGAAACTAACTTTTTCAAATTTTTTTTTTTATATTTCTCGTAAAAGTTGTGTTAAAACTTTCCTAAAATTGTCTATTAACAAATGCCCTAAGAGCACCTGTTAACCGAACACATAAATAAATTTTTTAATTACTTTTTAGTTGTATTTTATAAAATGATACATCGGTTTATAAGAGCATTCACATCAGTCGCAAAATTTTAGTTAAACAATGGAATGTGACTATGGTAGTTCCCTATTTATTAAATAATCAATGTTTGAGAAATATATACAAAATGTTTATTATTTATTAATATTTGATATTTATAAACATTTTATGGATTTTTCGGTTTTGTTTACTCATATTTAATTGTTTTTAGTTTTTATTTAAGTTAAAATAGGATTCTTATATAGTAGTATATTTGGGATATATATTCTTAGGAATATTTTTACTTATGAATTATGTTAGGGTAAAATATGTTTTCTGTCCTTATTTTTTACATCGTATTTTAATTTAGTCTCTAAACTTTCAATTATGTCAATGTGGTCCTTAACCTTTCAGTACCATGTCAATTTATTCCCTGCTGTTATCTTTTGGATAAAAATTATTGACGTGGCTAACAGCCAAAATAAAATTTTAGTTTCCATTGATGTGTGATGTAGAACAGACAGCACATACCTTCCTGGAGCAGCAGGGGTACTGGAAGTCATAACGTAAGATCAAGGGGGGGGGGGGTGGTGCCAATAGAGACCATCGAGGCGATAATGTCGAAATTGCATGAAATTTGATAGGTTGAAGAGAAACGGCATTCTGATCCAGACTCGAGTTAACTTGAGTGTTGCCTAAATTTAGGCAAATTCCTTCATTAAGGCCCCGAAAACAGTATTTTTGCTATTTGTAGTAATATTTTGTTTTTCCTTAATAACTTTTAGTTTAAAAGTGTTCTCATTTATTTTAAGACGTCTCTTAGAGACAGTATTTTCAATTTCCGTAATTATCTCAAATTTTCTATTTTTGGCAAAAATCACTATTTTGCCACCTAATTACATGATTAGCATGAATTAGAGTTTATGGGTGTTGCCCTAGCCACCCTAGAGTTTCTTTTACTATTTAAACAAATTGTAGCCTCTAGGGAAATTCAGTTTTTAGAGTTATAAAATAGAGACTTTGTCTATTTTTGTTTGGTGGATTTGAAAGCTCGAAAAATGTGTCGAAAACACACGAGCGATTTAGACCCCCAAATTTAAAATTACGGCTTGGTTGATTTTACACTAACTTAATGATAAGTGCGGAATAGTGTAAACACAAACGTATAAACAATACAACTACTCTAATCCATATTTAAAGCAACACAGCAGTAAAAATGAAATGAACAAGAGTAGGGAAGAAGGATGCAAACACAGATAACACTGAGACGTGTTATCGAAGAGGAAACCGAAGAACTCAGCGAAAAACCTCTCCGCCGCCCTCCAAGCGGAAATCGATCCACTAGACAATTAGTTGGGATACATGGGTTAGCAAGAGACCCTCCAAGCCTAGTCTACCCAATGTACCTAAGCCCTCCAAATTCCTACTCCAACAAGGCTTCTCAGAACCGTGTCTTGTCTTAGTTCTCCGGATCCCGCAACAAGCTCCATGTTGCATTTGCCATCCTTGACTTCTTCCAATGCTTCCCAATAGCTCCAAAGCACACTCTACACTCTGAATGTGTGTGGGTTGTGTTTGAGTACAAATCTCCTCTCAAGGTATGATAATGGGAGAGGGATGGAGAAGAGGCTACAATGATTTCTCACTAAGGAGGAGTAGTTCTTTCTCAAAAGATGGGTGGGTGAGTTGTAGAAAACCTATCTAGGGTTTTTCTCTCTGAATAGCCACACCAACATTTGTGGGTAATGAGGGTATATATATAGAGTGGGTGAAGGGTAAGAAGGTCACTCATAAAAATTCTCCAGGCAGAATGTTTTGCAACTGTCTCGCGGGAAGGCCTTACCAGCGATACACTCGCGAAAACAACAGTCTGGCATGACTCTTCAGCTTCCAACACGTGCAGGGCACATGCACCATTTCGCGGGATGCTTAGTAGCGAGATACCCGCGAAAACTCTTCAGTTTTCAATTTCTTAAGTCTTCACACACACTCTTTCTCTCTCACAATCCTTACAATACATCCCACAACAAATACAGGGTATAAACGATTGAAAATAATTACAATCAAATTTGGCACGGAATAAAAGCCAACAAAATATATAGTTGTAAATAACAACTTTACAGGATTAATTCCTGATTTATCACCTTGTAGATTCAAGGAACCCCTCATGAATTTGAGGTTTACTATCGAAGAACTAATAGTTTATTTTCTTTCCATCAAAGAGAGTATCGTGTATGCTTTCTTCAAACTTTCACGACATCAATGTGGCAATAAACAAGTTTTTTTTTTGGCTGTTTGGCATATTAGTAATTTCTATTCAAGAGATAATGGAAGGGACCAAATTGACACGACATTGAAAGTTTAGGGACCAAATTGACACAATTGAAAGGTTAAGGACCAAATTCAAATATGGTGTAAATGATAGGGACAAAATACATAGTTTACCCATTAAGTTTAAATAACATATAAGTTGGTCATAAGCTTAAAAATGAAAATTGAAATTTTTGTATCAATTAATTTTTCAACTATTTTTTTCTTACTTTCATATGATAGATTTTATAGTAAAATTCTTCTTTTGAGTATTTAAGAGAATCCTTCATGACTCTAGGTCAAATTTTTCCTTCACATGAATATTAAACAAGTCACATGAATATTAAAAAATATATTAAAATTCTTCTATGTGTATTATTTAAACAAGTCACATGAATATTAAAAAAATTTATATGACTAAAAGTACACACAAATTCTCTTTTCAACCACAACATAGATAGAGGGGTAGGCTCCATTTAGTTCAATTAGTAAAGCCTCTTGTCATCAAATAAGAGATATAGGGTTCAAACCCCGCCTTCTTGACCTGGTTGGAGGAATTTTCCTGCTAACCGATTTCACACATTTCTTTATGGGCTAAACTAAAATAGTAAAATGGTAGATCACATTTTCAAATACATATGTAAAACTTTTATACATGTAGTTATATACCATGTAGTCTCACTCACAAATTAATGAAATTTGCCCCCACCTCTCTGTGTCAATTTGTTTCATTAAATGCTAGCATGTTAGTTTGTTTCATCTCTTGAAAGTTGAAAGAGATAAGATAAGGAGCCACGCATCAATATTTTACAATTGCAAGGATTGACTTCTATAAAACTGTGTTTGGCTGGATGGAAAGCATATAAAAATATTTTTTTTGAAGAAAATATTTTGTGTGTTTCTGAAAATGTTTCAAAAAATATTTTCATTTGATTGATTGAGTTCCTAAAAATGTTATAGAAAATATATTTTTACTAAAAATTATATGGATTTTTAGGTTTTGTTTACCCATTTTTAATTGTTTTTAGTTTTTATTTAAGCTAAAATAAGGTTCTTATATTGTACTATATTTAAGATATATATTCTTAGGAATATTTTTACTTATGAATTAAGTTTATATAACATATAAGTTGGTCATAATCTTAAAAACGAAAATTGAAATTTTCATAACAATAAAATTTTCAACTTTTTTTTTTCTTTTCATATGATAGATTTTATAGTTAAATTCTTCTTTTGTGTATTTGAGAGAATCCTTCATGACTCTAGATTAAAATTTTCCTTCACATGAATATTAAACAAGTCATATGAATAATAAAAAATATTAAAATTCTTTTGCATATATTATTTAAACAAGTCACATGAATATTAAAAAATTGTTATATGACTAAAAGAACACGCAGATTGTCTTTTCAACCACCACATAGAGGGGTGGGCTCTATTTAGTTTAACTAGTAAAACATTTTATAATCAAATAAGAGATCTATGTTTCGAATCCCACCTTCATGGCCTAATGATAGAGAACAATTATCATGGAACGTGCATTATAAGTTGAAATTCTATCTTATCAATTTTTTTAAAATAAAAATTATAAAAAATTATAAAAATTATAAATAAATAAATAAAACCCCTATCTAGTTGAAGGAATTTTCCTGCCAATCGATTTCACACATTTCATTATGGGCTGAACTCTAATAGAAAAATGGCACATCACATTTTCAAATACAATATGAAGGAACAAAGACTTGGTCCTACTGACTGCAACTGCAACAATGTGAAATGAAGACTTCCAGTTAATTTTGTCATCAATTAAGGGACCTTTGTCATTTTCGTTTGATCGAAGGGGAAATGCTCCTTTTACAAAACGAGACTTACATTCTATGAAAGGAGTGATTCATCACTTAAAAGAGATAAGATAAGGGGCCAAGTGTCAATATTTTGCAATTGCGAAGACTGACTTCTTTGTTTTTGTGAACATAAAACTGTGTTTGGTTGGATGGAAAACATGTTAAAATATTTTTTTTTTAAAGAAAATATTTTATGCAGTTTTGAAAATGCTCCGAAAAATATATTTTTTTTTTGTTTGGTTGAGTTCTTAAAAATGTTATAAAAAACAAATTTTTTACTACTTTTTTGTAGTCTCATCTTCCAAGCAAGTTAGTGGGGGATGGTGATTGCGTGACTAATAATGATGATTGGGGGTAGAGGATTAGTTGAGAGCAATGGTTCCATATGAACAAAGTTTCTCTCCAAACTAGTTTGGAGAGAAACTCTACAAACTCCTCATATATCTCTATATTAAGTGTGAATTTTGAAAATCTAACCATTAGATTACATGTTCTTATTATATTCTTCACGCATGTAAGATTTCAAGAAGATCAAAGATCAATTGCTATTTCATCAAATAAATGTTAAAATTTCAAATTTTTATGATCTAAAATTGTGTATACAAAATAAGTTTATTGATCAAATAGTAAATAATATCCATTTTGAACGAAATTTGATATGCATGTTAAGAACTTAAGGAACATGATATTCAACGGTTAGATTTTCAAAATTTACACAAAAAAAGAGATTTATAAGAAGTTTGAAAAGTGTCTGTCCAAATTTGGAGAGAAAATTTGTTCGTTCAACATGCATAAACCCAACGACATTCTTCTCCTAATACGCACATGAAACAATGGAGGATCCCAAAATTGTCTCTATTACACTATTTCTTTCTCTTTGTGTATATCTCTCTCGATAATTTTTTTGAACTACTCAAACAATGGGGGTTTTTTATTTTATTTTATCCTAATGCAGTAATGAGTATGTCATGATAGGGGTGGGCCCTGCTTTGCCACGAGTTCAATTACCTTTTTAGAATCATAGTGGAGATATGTCAATGGTCTACCGTTTAGGCACGTTATCTGATAATCCGATAAATGGACCAATGTTTCTTCCTTCTAACATGTTGGGTTCTAAGAAATTAGGAATTAATGTATTAAAACTTCAATTTGTATTTTGTTGGCAAACCATGATCAAAACATTTAGTCTAGGTTTAGGCTTGCTCAAAGTATGCTTATTTATAAAATTGGAATCGAGTGATTGCAGAATTTATTGGACTAAATCTGTAAGTCTCGATCGATCGAAAATTAGACTCGATCGATCGAACCACGTACAGATTTATTTTTCTGCAGAGTTCCAGTTTAGCCCAAACTCTATTTAAACGTCTTGGGGTTCAAGTAAAACTCTTATATATATAAGGGAAACCCTAGAACGTTTTTGGGACTTTTAGAGAGAGAGATTAGAGTGCTTCTTGTGCCTCCTTTTATTAGGGTTTTGTACCTAAACCTCTCTAAGTCTTTGTTGCTCATATTTGCTGTTTATGTGAATCTCTTGTAAGATCTTTGAGGAGCTTTCCTTCACATAAACTTAGGGTTTTCAAGGTAGAGATATTATCAACATCTTGATGATCAACAAGGTTGCAACCATTGAAGCTTAAAGAAAAACAAGTGAGGAGCTTGTAGCTGATTGAAGGAATACAAAGAAAGAAGTAGTCCGTGGATTCGGAGCCTGCGCGTGGTCGTGTCAGGAAGTTACTACTGGTGGGTAGCATTAGGAAGTCAAGCGGGGAGCTTGTAAGTCCTTTTGTAAGAACTTCAATTCTTTCTTAGTGGATTCCGTTTTGCCTTGAGGATCGGTGGGTAAAATCCTCCCCAGGTTTTTTACCGGTTTGGTTTTCCTGGGTGATCATATCTTGTGTTATTTATTATTCCGCTGCTTTATATGCTTGATATGATTATTTGATTGTTTTAACCTAGAATTGTTTAATTTGACTAAGTAACAACTTGGCTAATTAATCTAGGCTACGCAATCTAATTGTGGTTTAAGGGGTCTAAATTTCCAACATGTGGTATCAGAGCAGGTAGCTCTTCTGTTTTAGATCTTTTGATCTAAGAGCTGATCCTTGACCCCTGTTGTCATGGATAATTTGAAGTGTCTTTCTGATCATGTTCCTGCTCATGCTTCTGCTGATTTTGTTGATACTTGTGATGTTTTGAATAGAAAGGACACTATTGTTTCTGCTGATTTTTTTGATGCTTTTGAAACTCTTCGTAAGGAATTATCTAAATCTTTGAAAATTTCTAAGAAATTCAAGGAAGAGTTAAAATTGGCTAATCTTGAAAAAGAGGAATTGCTTGTTAGATTGGTTGAATCTAATAAAAAGAATGGATTTTTGAGAAATCAAATTTCCTCTCAAGATGAGAAGATGAAAAGCTTGGAACAAGAGTTAGCTGAGTCTAAAGCTAAACTTGAAAATTTGATTAATACCAAGCCTGCTGATGATAACAGAATTGTTTCTGTTTCTCTTAAGCCTAAAACTGATAAAGTTTACATCCCTCCTTTCAAGAGGAATAATAAAGAAAAGGCTTATTGTGCTAGGTTAGACAAAGGTAAAAGTTCTGATGTAGACGCTGAAGTTTCTAAACCTAAGTCTAAACCTACTGTTAGAGAGCATAATAAATCTGTTTTTCTGCCTACTTGTCACCATTGTGGTGTTGTTGGTCATATTAGACCAAATTGTTCTTTGTTGAGGCAAAAACTGAAATCTGATACTAGACTTGCTGTTAGGAATACTGATGTTCCTAAATTTGTTCCTGTTTGTCACTTTTATGGTGTCTCCGGTCACATTCGTCCTAATTGTCATAAATTGAAATTTAAGCATTCTGTATGTCAATCTAGGATATGTGATGATGTTTCTCCTGCCATAAGTCCATATAAATTGTTTCATATGCTTTTGAAAAATTTGAGCTTGTTGGCTTGTGAAAGGAATTTGCAGGATTTTAGTCTGTCTCAGAAGATTGGTGTAATCCCTCAAATACACTCTGCTTCTCATGGATTTTCACCTATAAAGCCGAAGACTCGTGCTATATGGGTGAGAAAAGATCCTTTAAGGTGAGTGTTGCTGACTTGTCCCTGTTTTAATTCTTTCTATTGATTGTGGACATGTCTTGTTTTTGTTTTAGGTTGTTTTGTTTTTTCTAGTTTTTTTTATTAAAAAAAAAATCCAAAAACATTGAAAAATTTCAAAAAGACAAAAATATTTTATTTTGTCTCTTGTTTCATTTTTTCTTGAGGATTACATGAGTTTTAATATCTCTCTTGATTTAGAACATGCTTGACATTGTGGTGAAACTTGAATAGCATGTGTTATAAAAGTGCTAAGCTATTTTTGGCTTTATGTACTAGTTTGTACATGTACTCATAGGTTGATTAAGAAATTGATATTTCTTGTTTGTGTACCCTCTATAGCTTAGTTAAGCACTATCATGCATTGCATTTGCATTGATCATTTAGCACAATGTGTGTTTTTGTTTTTGGTCATAAATTTTTTTCAAAATCTCAACAAGTGGTTATAACGTTTGTTAAAACCAAAAAGATTTTTGTGTTTTGTATTATAGATCTTGGATTGATAATCAAGGATTGGCCATATTATTTTTACATAACATGTTTATGTACCTTGTTTAGCTTGGATGAGCTTATTTTATTGCACTTTACTAGTTTGAGCTGTGTAGTGCATGTTGTGTGGGAAAGATGTTTATGGTGTTTATCACTTTGTCTTGATCTTGAAGTCTCATGTTATTTGACTGTCGGACTTGATCCTTTTGAGAAAGGCATAAATAACCATCTCACCACTGTTCACTAGCCAATCATGAACACCTTAGTGCATATCATAAGATTTTGTGCTCGAGAAAGTGTAGCACATGCACAAAAAGAACATAAGGTGTAGCCTCAATTAATTCATTTAATTAAAACTGATGTGTACTATTAGGCTTGATGCCAATTCACTTAATTCAAACCGGTGTGTACTATTAGGCTGAATGTCATTCCACATAAATAAGAGGCAAAAATGAAAGAAACTTACATGATTGCAAGCTTTTGATCTAGGAGATGTGAGAGTTATAGGATGTAACTCTTTAGGTGATAGTCTCTTTTAAATTCTATGTGATGAATTTTGTAGACTTTGTGATTGATTACTATTCACATATCACCTCACATGTATCTCAAGGTTTTGCTAGTTGCACATACTACACAAGTTACTCTTTGCTAAACTTGGTACATTATATTGTGTGTGATTTTGTTGTGGCCATCCAAGATTAAAAGTTCCTTGATTTTAATGCAAATTGTGCTTCAAGTTTGAAAATTTTGAAAATATCTTGAGATTTGTGCACAACATATTTGTTGCTTAAGAAAACTCAATGGGAGAATGATTGAAACTTGTTTTTGAGAAAATTGGGTTTAAAATTTGGGGTTTTTGAAAAAGCATTTCATTCCATCTCATACTCATGCATTTATTTCTTCAATTTCAATGCTTTGAGGAGTGTTTTCAAAATGTGCTTGTTGATTTTCAAAACCTGTGTTTTTCTCAAAATTTAGTGAGCCTCTGCCCATTTCGATCGATCCAACCTGATTTTTGATTGATCGAAAAAGTGCTCTCAATTGTCTCAAAATGACTGTGTCATTCGATCGATTGAATGTAATTTTCGATCGATCGAAGATCATGAAGAAGCTTTTTTTAAAAAGGGTTTGTTCTTGATCCGAATTGGGGCTTTTGTGAAATTGAGTTGAATTTGATGAAATTGGCTTGTTGTTTTGATGAAATTAGGCATTATAATCTATGTGCTGTGTTTTGTAATGCTCAATTCATTAATTTGTTTAAAAATTTCAACAAGTGGTTTTTAATTTGTAGGGTTTTTGTTAAAGAAACTCTATGTTCAAGCCAATTTTGTGAAATTGAACTTGCTTACTGCATTAGTTCATGCATCATAACATTGTTAGTGTTCATGCATCATATAGATTTTTATTCTATATTATTTTTTGTATTAACTTGCAGTCTGCCCTTGGTTTATGTTTAGAATTCACATGCATTGCATTGATTTCTGTATCCATCTTACAGTTTTGCAGTCATATCTCTCATTGTTTTCACACATAGCATGCATACACTTTGCTACATTGGGTACTCAACTTGATCAAAAAATTGATTGATTAATTTTTGAGCTATGTACTTTCTAGTATATGCCTTTTTTTTGTGTGAACTATAGAAAATATTTTTCTTAAGAGATATGATGGATAATCAATTTGCAAATATTTTCTCTAGTCATGCAACTGTTTATGGGTCACATAATGCCATGTTTGCATTTTATTGAAAGAGAGAATATTTTTTCTTCATGTGTATCCTCACCTTAGTTTTTAACTTTGGTTTGTGTGTTTTTAACTTTGGTCCTGCTTGTGAGGATGTTCCTGATCCTGCTGCTGCTGCTGTTCCCCACCCCCTTTATTTTTCCCCAAAACTGTTTTTCCCACAACTTGTTTTGTTTTTCCTATTTTTATAGGGGGAGAAAAGTTTTTTTTAACCTGTGTTGTTCATAGGGGGAGCTGTCTCTATTTCCTATAGAGTTGAATTGTTTTGTGTTCCCCTTGATTCTCTGTTTTCTCTTATCCTTTATTGCGTATTTTGACTGTTTACTCTTTGTATGAGTTGTCTTTGTCAATACGTGACAAAAAGGGGGAGAAATTATTGATTTATGGGAATCATGTTTGTTTTGTTTAATGGGAGTTGAAATTCTTTTTGAAAGGGAAGAAAATAAAAACTTTTTGTTGTATCTAACTTAGGGGGAGAGTTAGTTTACTTTTGTTTTTATTTCTGTTTCTTGTTCACTGCTCATTGATTTATATTTATGAGTTATTCATGATATATGTCTTTGTTTTGTGTTTTGTGAAGTCGAGAATTTATTTGTTGATTTACTGTTTTTCTGTCACACATGCGTTTATGCGTTTGTTGAGTGTTTCAGGAATATACAGGTGCATTCAATTTGGCTGCTGTCTACACTTGCAACTGATGGATAGTAGTTAAGATTGGATTTGTTGTTATGAGCATTATCTTTGTATTGAGCTATTTGTAACTTTGAGCATTTCATGTTTGTGATGTGTTTTGTCACGGATTGCCAAAGGGGGAGATTGTTGGGTTCTAAGAAATTAGGAATTAATGTATTAGAACTTCAATCTGTATTTTGTTGGCAAACCATGATCAAAACATTTAGTCTAGGTTTAGGCTTGCTCAAAGTATGCTTATTTGTAAAATTGGAATCGAGTGATTGCAGAATTTATTGGACTAAATCTGTAAGTCTCGATCGATCGAAAATTAGACTCGATCGATCGAACCACGTACAGATTTATTTTTCTGCAGAGTTCCAGTTCAGCCCAAACTCTATTTAAACGTCTTGGGGTTCCAGTAAAACTCTTATATATATAAGGGAAACCCTAGAACGTTTTTGGGACTTTTAGAGAGAGAGATTAGAGTGCCTCTTGTGCCTCCTTTTATTAGGGTTTTGTACCTAAACCTCTCTAAGTCTTTGTTGCTCATATTTGCTGTTTATGTGAATCTCTTGTGAGATCTTTGAGGAGCTTTCCTTCACATAAACTTAGGGTTTTCAAGGTAGAGATATTATCAACATCTTGATGATCAACAAGGTTGCAACCATTGAAGCTTAAAGAAAAACAAGTGAGGAGCTTGTAGCTGATTGAAGGAATACAGAGAAAGAAGTAGTCCGTGGATTCGGAGCCTGCGCGTGGTCGTGTCAGGAAGTTACTACTGGTGGGTAGCATTAGGAAGTCAAGCGGGGAGCTTGTAAGTCCTTTTGTAAGAACTTCAATTCTTTCTTAGTGGATTCCGTTTTGCCTTGAGAATCGGTGGGTAAAATCCTCCCCAGGTTTTTTACCGGTTTGGTTTTCCTGGGTGATCATATCTTGTGTTATTTATTATTCCGCTGCTTTATATGCTTGATATGATTATTTGATTGTTTTAACCTAGAATTGTTTAATTTGACTAAGTAACAACTTGGCTAATTAATCTAGGCTACGCAATCTAATTGTGGTTTAAGGGGTCTAAATTTCCAACATAACACATTAAAACGTTATTTGATAATCGATATATGGACCCATGTTTCTTCCTTCTGAAACAGTTACTAAGGTTATTTCCTTGTGATTAGTGTTATGTATTGGGTGAAATGTTCCACATGCATGGTTCCCTAGGTGCACTAGCTCTTCGGCCGAATACCTTAGACATATTCACCACAGCGAATAAAGTGTGTGTTTGGGGACAAAATTGCCCTGCCCTTTTCGGGCAAATTATATAGCTTGATGCCTCCCTTCCCAAACTTATAGCCTGATGTCTATAGTGACGTTTTAAGGACTTAGAGTGGCGTTTTTGAACTCTGCCTCCATGAACTCAAGTTATAGGTAAAACAATTGCCTATAACTCAATTTCATGGAGGTCGAGTTCCAAAACGTCATTATAAGTCATTAAAATGTCACTATAGACTCATTAAAACGCCACTATAGGGCTCTAAATTTTTTTTTTTTAAACTCGATTTGTAGTAAATCGAGTTTTAAAAGAGGGACATTTCCCTAATTAATTTGGAAAGAGGGGCATAAGGCTATATAATTTGCCTGAAAAGGACAAAGGGCAATTTTGTCCGTGCGTTTGGCATCAATTATTTTTGCCAGCTTATTTTACTATTTAACTTATTTTTACTACTATTAATGAGTCACATTGAGATAAATTGTTTTACACCTAACACTTATCAATTATTTTAAATGCACGGTCTTGAACTTTCTACATTAGTCCATGTCAATTGATTAGGTGTTGAAAACTCTAAATTCCCAACGAAAGTTTGACTATAAGGGTTAATCATGCAAGCCTTTACCACGTGAATATGCAGATCTATGGGTTTTTAGAAAAGCCCTTCATCTTTTGCCCAGTCACAAAGTGAGGAACACGGGGAATCTCTTGGCCCTTCCTTTTTGCAATAGCACAATGTGAATCATGTGATGTGTGTTTCACTTTCAAATTTCATCCTCTCATTTAGGAAAAAACAAAAAAAGAAAAAAGTAAAGAAAGACTTCGTACTCCAGTCAATATATTATATGAACTATTTTTGGTACGTGGAAATTTTTTTGCGAAGGTAAACTGTCCATAGAGTTGTTGGTTTCTTTATAGAAAGACTTCATATTCCTGTCAAGATATTATATTTAGGGATGGATCCAGGTGGGATCCAAGTGGGGGCCTAAGGGCCCCGAACTCCCCCAGGCCCAAAAAAAAAAAAAAATTTAGTATGTAAAATTTTCAACAAAAAAAAAGAAAAAAAAAGAAAGAAAGAAATAAAAGGGCTTGGGCCCCCCTTGGATTTTAGCTCAGCCCCCCTCAACTTAACTATCTCAATCCCAAAAAATAAAAATAAAAAGACTTGGGCCCTTCCAAATTTGTAAAACCCAGCTGGCCAGTCCACTGTCCACATGTAAAACTCAGCAGTTAAAAACTCACCGGCCAACCCACATGTTGAAAAAAAAAAAAAAAAAAAAAAAGGGTGCTAAGAGGCAACTGGCAAGACAAAGAGTATAGTCTCCAACAGTCCGTATCTTTTTTTTTCTTTTTTTTTTTATTTTTTTATTTTTAGAGAAATTTGTTAGTTTTTTTTTTTTTTTTTTTTTTTTTTTTTTTTTTAATTTTATCGTTAAACCAACTTATCAAGTATAGACAAGGATTGAATTTTGAATTTCTTATTCAACTACGAGAGATTCTGCAAATTAAACTAACTAAAACCTACTAGAGATGAACAATACGTCACTATAGGCCAGGGGCGGAGCTAGGGGGGGTCGAGAGGGGGCACATGCCCCCCTTGGCCCCACCCAAAAAACCTGTTAATATTTACTTAACTTCCCTTGATGCATTTGAGGCAAAAAAAAAAAAAAATAGAACTATTATTAATGAAAAGTTATAAAACTGTAAACAAACAATCAACTGCTTGCATGAGATGATTGGGAGCATAGCCCACTTTTTCCATCTTAAAATATAAGCCCATCCTATATTAACATAATCCAATTCTATTAAAAAAAAAAAAAAACAGATACCTTGTATGCGTGTCTAACTTATAACCCCATATTGTTTGATTTTTCTTCTCTCTTTCTTTGGTAACTTTTTAAATGCATTTCTTGTATTGTAGTATAAATAAATGGTTAATAAATAGGATGGCTTTTCAAATATAAGTTTGCATGTTAAGCTAAAATAAATAGATCTATAACATATAGCTTTACAAAAATAATAGAAATTTACATAAGTTGAACTTTATGTCTATCTAACAACTAAAAATCTTTCAATTTGTAAGTAGAGTAATAACTTTTTTTATAATTAAAATTTTAAAAGGATTATTCATGTAAATAAATTTCTAAATAGATAAATATAATATAATGAATATTTTATTTTATGGAAATTTTCTTACATTTAAATATGGCTTAGCATACACATGAGTGAATTGTTATTTTGCAAATTGATCTCAAATACTATATGTATATGTTCGCTTGCATGTGTATAAATGTCCTTGTCAAATGTAATTTTTGCCCCCTCTCAAGTTAGATCCTAGCTCCGCCACTGCTATAGGCTCCTTAAAACGCCACTATAGGGCTCTAAATTTTTTTTTTTTTTTAACTCGATTTGTAGTAAATTGAGTTTTAAAAGAGGGACATTTCTCTAATTAGTTTGGAAAGAGAGGCATAAGGCTATATAATTTGGCCGAAAAGGGCAAAGGGCAATTTTGTCCATGCGTTTGGCATCAATTATTTTTACCAACTTATTTTTACTACTATTCATGAGTCATATTAAGATAAATTGTTTTACACCTAACACTTATCTATTATTTTAAATGCACAGTCTTGAACTTTCTACATTAGTCCATGTCAATTGATTAGGTGTTGAAAACTCTAAATTCCCAACGAAAGTTTGACTATAACGGTTAATCATGTAAGCCTTTACCACGTGAATATGCAGATCTATGGGTTTTCAGAAAAGCCCTTCATCTTTTGCACGCTCACAAAGTGAGGAACACGGGGAATCTTTTGGCCCTTCCTTTTTGCAATAGCACAATGTGAATCATGTGATGTGTGTTTCACTTTCAAATTTCATCCTCTCATTCAGGAAAAAAAAAAAAAAAAAAAAAAATGTAAAGAAAGACTTCGTACTCCAGTCAATATATTATATGAACTATTTTTGGTATGTGGAAATTTTTTTGCGAAGGTAAACTGTCCATAGAGTTGTTGGTTTCTTTATAGAGAGACTTCATATTCCTGTCAAGATATTATATTTAGGGACGGATCCAAGTGGGATCCAGGTGGGGGCCTAAGGGCCCCGAACTCCCCCAGGCCCAAAAAAAAAAAAAAAAATTTAGTATGTAAAATTTTCAAAAAAAAAAAAAAAAAAAAAAAAAAAGGAAAGAAAGAAAAGGGCTTGGGCCCCTCTTGGATTTAGCTCAGCCCCCCTCAACTTAACTATCTCAATCCCAAAAAATAAAAATAAAAAGACTTGGGCCCCTTTCAAATTTGTAAAACCTAGCCGGCCAGCTCATTATCCACATGTAAAACTCAGCAGTCCAAAACTCATCGACCAGCCCACATATTAAAAAAAAAAAGGGTAAGTTAAAAAATGTAAACCTAGGCTACCCTACCCAGCGCCAGTAGTTTGAAGAGTATAGTCTCCAAATGAAAAAAAAAAAAAAAAAGAAAAAAAAAAAGAAAAAAAAAAAGAGGGTGCTAAGAGGCAACTGGCAAGACAAAGAGTATAGTCTCCAACAGTCTGTATCTTTTTTTTTTTTTTTTTAGAGAAATTTGTCAGTTTTTAATTATTGTTTTTTTTTTATCGTTAAACCAACTTATCAAGTATAGACAAGGATTGAATTTTGAATTTTTTATTCAACTACAAGAGATTCTGCAAATTAAACTAACTAAAACCTACTAGAGATGAACAATACGTATTTGATTGCCAATCAAACAATACGTATTTGATTGCCTGATTGGCAATCAATCATTTTGATTTTCAAGAATTCTTACTTGCCATTGCAGGATTGGGATTCTCTAATTAAAGTTTTAAGTTTTAAGAAAAATCCAATGAGAAATACATGGTTAAATTTTATTACGTTCATTAACACTTAATAGATTTAATTCTTTTTGTTAAAATATTGATGATATAATGAAGTGTGCCATTGGGATTAGAAGATAAAGCTAATTTTTAGTGTTTTTTTTTTTTTTACTACAACAAAAAGTTAGATAATCAGTTTTGAAAGGAACATAGAATTTAATTCATTTTTAAAATATTGATAAGATTTTAGAATATATATATATATATATATATATATGTTGACATTAATTCAAGAATTCTAAAAATATTATTCATGCATAGTTCTCATTTATTTCTCTAGAATGAAACAATAGTAACTCATATCATTTGGTGATAGGCCTAGCCAACATGATTATTGGTTAACAATCTAATGTGCTTGGGATTAGCTCATAAGTTAGTTTTTTTCTTTTCATTTTTTTTATGAATAGGTTTCTAAAACTTTAATATTTCTTATTTTTACTCACTTTTTCAAAGTATAAGTATACATTAAAATATTTTCAGTAAAAAATGTTCAACAAAAAAACTAAATAAGTTGTTCTCTACATACAAATGTCGGTGAGAGTTTAAAAAAACCAATGGCAATGTACGTTGGTGATAGTTCAAGTGGTCATAAATAATGCTCAACAACCAAATAATGTTTAGACTTGCATCTTAAATATTATAAAATTGGTATTAAAATTTTTCTAATATAGTTCAATAACAAACGCAATAAGAGCACCTGTTAACCTGATAAAATTTGTCTACAAATTTGGTTATAACCTAAGCTATAATTTCACTCAATATCTTTTATTGAATATGAATTTTGACAAATCCACCATTGGATTAAATTTTTTTTTCTTATATCCTTCGTGTTTGCAAAATTTTCAGGAGATTAAAAATCAATCACTATGTCATCAATCATTTATTTGATTTTAAAAGTTTTTATAGTTTAATATTATGCACAAAAAATAAGTTTATAGATCATATAATAAATAATATCTGATTGGCACAAAATTTGACATATATGTTAAGAGCATAAAGAATATATAATTTAACAATTAGATTTTCAAAATACGTAGTCATGTTTATTTTAACCAAACCCAATTAATATGACCTTAAAAAGGTAATTATTAAAAATTAAAAAAAAAAAACTTGGACACAAAAAAATGAAATAAATGAAAAAATAAATAAATAAAAAGAGATAAGATAAAGGGCCACGCGTCAATATAATATTATACAATTGTTAGGATTGGCATTTTTTTTTATAGAAAAAGTTTCAACCTATGGCGTCTACTTCTGATGATAGCTCTTTATTATCAAATCAAGACACCCATCAATTTTTGGTGTAGGCGGGAATTGAACCCTAGATCTCTTATTCAACCATCAAAGACTTTACTAGTTAAGCTAGCTGGGACCCACAACTAGGATTGGCATCTTGTTTTGTGAACATATGTCACAATTAAATGTGAGTTCTAGTTCTTATCAAAAAATAAAATAAAATAATTTTGGGTTTTAGTTAACTCATTTAGTAAAGTCTCTTTTCGTAAAATAAGTGATCTACCGACACCAAAAATCATCGGATGATAATGAACAATTGTTAGGAGTGTACGCCATAAGTCCAAACTATATTTCAAAAAAAAAAAAATCACAATTAAATTAAGAGATGTGCTATGTCCGCAACATTTTTATAACATATTCATAACAAATCATAGGTGGTTAGTTGTTATTGATTCAAATTTGAACTTAACACTAAGATTACTTTTTTGCCCCAACAATAATAACAGTAACAATCTGTCACTAAGGATTTGTGATAAAAATGTTGTAGACATATTATTTCTTTTAAATTAAACTTTTTTTTTAGCAAAAAAAAAATGTGTTTTTATTTTATATATGTAATTTGTTTTTTTTTTTTTTTTTTTGAGAATCAAATTTATAAGTTGATAAAATAATTTGAAAATTAACAGGAGAGTAGTCCTATTTTTTAGGCAATGTTTTAGTGGGAGTTATGATTGTTCTTTAGTTTTGTCTTTACTTAAACATAGGAGTGTAAGAGCATTTTTGAACTAAAAAAAAATGAGGAATCCAAACAGTGATAGCCCCTTAAATAGTAG
The DNA here is from genome assembly GCA_023736055.1 of Quercus glauca. Classification (NCBI taxonomy): domain Eukaryota; kingdom Viridiplantae; phylum Streptophyta; class Magnoliopsida; order Fagales; family Fagaceae; genus Quercus; species Quercus glauca. Next base: position 71,052,109 of record CM043318.1, read on the forward strand.
TATAAAAACCGACCCTTTCATTTTAAAATAAATAAGATTTTTATCTACATCTCAACTATCAAGAACCATCAAGATGTAAGATGAAATCTCTTTCACTAATAACATTTTTAATATATTTTTATTATTTTATTAAAAATGGGATTTGTAGGTGTTTTTCTTATTTTCAGCCCACTTAAATCCTGTTGTGCATGGCATTGGACCACCCCAACACTAGGTGATACATATCATGATTGAACCTACAATATCAAACTTGCAATGTGATAAGTCGTGAGAAATTCCTACCATCAGACCACTGTTTGGAGTGGTTTTAGCATTTCATTGTAAAACAAAGACTTGCTATAGGTTGGTCATAAGAAGGACCATTGTAATTGTTGTTTACCGAAGAAAAGATTAATTTATGGTGTCACTCACATCTTATGAGCTGGGTAGAGAACAACGCTTAGATAGAATGCCACAAGTAAAAATCTTGCCATTGCTAAAATTGATTGACTTGTTATTGTGAAGTCAAAACTAATCATAAACAAACCAAGTGAAATAAGCTAAGGCCAGATGACAATGGCATAGGTAAATTTTATGAATATGTCACTTTTTAATAGTTCAATATTCGAAACCATAAAGCAAAGCTAGTCATATAATAGTCTTATAAAATTTCCCTTCAAATTAATAGATATTCTATGATCATACAAAACTTCTGAGATATTTCTCCATTTCATCCACCCTCTTCTTATCCTATAATTCAATCCTCATCAATCTCTCTGCCTTTATGAATTATTGATCTAAGATATTGTCACTATTTAGTATATCTTAACCATCAAGTCTTATCAAAAGCAAGGGAGTCAATACCGTACTGGAGGCTGTACCGGTTTGCCTAGCGGTACGATATATTTCGGATACCGGTCAATACCGGTGTACCGTTTCGGGTTTACTGCTATTTTTTATATTTATAAATAAATAAATAAAATATATGTATATATATATATATATATATATATATATATGTATATATATATATATATATATGTATGTATGTGTGTGTGTGTGTGTGTGTATGTGTTATAATAAATATAAAAATTTACCATAAAACATTTCCTCAATTCAAAACTAATTATTCATGGTTTTAGACTTTAGTATCAATTAAAAGAAAAAAAAACACAATATAAAAAATAGAAAGTTTAAAAGTTACCATTGCATACTAAGAAAACAAATAATACTAATAAGTTAATATAAATAAGTTACCATTTTGCCATAACAAAAATTCAAAAATTACAAAACTTAAAAATAAAAAAATAAAAAAAAAATCTGTACCAGCTGGTATTGCCTGAAATTGGCCGGTATGACCGGTACATGGCCGGTATTTAAACCAGTACAAAACATTGATATTTCGATACCAGTATGCAACCGGTACGGTATTAACTACCTTGATCGAAAGCTTTTAGATTCTAAAGCGCTTCGCCAAAATTCTACTTTGGCATTAACTCCACTTCTAATTTTATCCAATAAAACTATATCATAAGCAAAAGACATACACCAAAGGACTTCCTATTGAATTGACTTAGTAGGCTCATCCATCATTAGTACAAAGAAATATGGACTTAATGCTGATCCTTGATACAAACATATAGTGATAGGAAATTGTGATTTGTCCCGTCGTTTTAACACTAGTTACAACTTCGTCATTTATTTCCTTAATCAACTTAATATACTTCAGATGAACTCCTTTCTTTTCCAAAACCCACCACATAACCCTTTTAAGGATCCTATCGTTTGCTTCCTCTAAATCAATGAAAACTATATTAAAATTTTTACAAGCCTCTATGTATTTTTCCATTAAACATCTAAATAAGAAAATAGCTTCATGGGTAGATTGTTTTGGCATAAAGCTAAATTGATTCTCCGACATTGTTGTTTCACGTCTTAACCTATACTTGATCACTTTTTTTTCCAAAGTTTTATAGTTACTCATAAGTTTAATTTCACAGTAATTTGTATAGTTATGAATATCTCCCTTGTTCTCGTAAATAGGTATTAAAGTACTTTATATCCTCCACTCAGAAAGCATTTTGATACTTATCCGCTTAAAATCCACCAAAGCAGGACCAAGTGCCTCATGACTCATGAGAAATACCCTTGACACTTACATTCAGCACCACATGATAAATTCCAATGTGAATGAATGTGCACCATTGCCATAGTTAGAAGAAGATTTAGGACCTATGCAAGAGCTTTTAACATCAGCCTCATAACAATGTCTTAGTAAAAATTCTAGCTAAAATTCTCACGTTTGCTATTCTAATTAACATATTGTCTGTTTCTTTAAATTATAAATTATTTTATACGCGTTTCGCCTTATTACATTGATGGTACTCTTGTCAAATGGGTCACTTGTTCGATGCTTCCACTGTGTTTTCTCAAAGCAATGATGGATCAACATGCTCACTTCATAAAATTTTCTATCGTAACTGCAAAAGAAGTCCACACATATAAAATCACCCTCATAGGAGGCCTTAATCTCGGGCAAAATTAATCTTTTAGATTCCCCCCAATTGAATTCACCATCTTAGAGTATTGATCAATGCAACAAAAAGATCACATAGGTTCCAGCAAATCTGAAATCTCCAGTAGGCAAGGTTCCTTTGAGTTAAGCAGAGCAAGGAGCTATTTGCAGACTCGGTAATCATTAACCAGGTCCACAATTCCAATATCTTGACTGAAGTTCAAGGCTTTCAGTGATAAGTAGGCTGCCATCTGTAGTTGATCACCCTGAGAGGAAGTTGATCTCTGCAAGCCACCATAACTGCTCCATTGCTGTCTCTAATAACAATCCCAAAGCTCACTCTGTTGGCCAGTGCCCTGTTCATCTTAAAATGATGAGGTTTGGTGGGTTCCATTTCAATGGAACGGAGCTTGTGCCTGTTGATTCGTCTCTCCTCTCCATTGAGCATTTCTATTACAATGTGTCAAGTGTTTGCAACACTTTTCCCACCACTTCAATGAACAGCATATGCCGGCCCAATGAGAGCTTTTTCAACAACCCTGATTCTAACCAACATTTCTGAGCACTGGCACATTCCCAAAACGTATTAGTTCCTTTATAATGCTTCATAATAATACTTCATAATACAAATGAGCACTAAAACAACCATTTTTATTTAATTTCTGAAACACCTTGTCCTCCATACCCATGCTGATCCAAGCTGAGAACACCACCTCAAGGAAATTAGTCCAATTTTGAACAGGCCTCAAATGGATTCCAATGCACCCCACCATTGATCACCTCAATATATTCAAATTTCAAACATCATAGCATCTTTATTTGCAACTAGCTAGAATCGCTTAAGACCAAATGACTAATACCACTCCAAGCACTATGCCAAAACCATCCCTACTTTATATCCAACAAAACTATGAAAAGAGTCCCACACTGGACTGATGGCCTTCCCAACTTCCAACCCATGTGTTGTGCCGGCAGAATTAGAAGGACAACTGTAACTTGCCATCCTCTTGCTGAGCAGGCAAAGATTTACCTCTGCAGAAAAGATGATTCATTCGAATCTTCATGCTACTTTTTCAGTACTTACCTCCAAACATACTTCTACCCTTGCTGTCACCTAAATCCTAATTTTTTTTATCCTGCGAAAACATTATTGGAGGGTGTAACCATATGGTTTTACACTGAATTGTTATAGAATTTAAATCCAGATATTAACTCAATGTAATCAGTGGTAGCAAGCTTCTTATCATGGATTATCTAAGAAAAAGAAAAGGAAACTCAAGCATACAGGAAATTTTGCACCCATTTGTTCATCATGGACAAAGAGCACACAACATATTACTTCTGGTTTGAGAGAAGCATGGACGCTTCTTAATAAAAGAAAAATCTTCTGCTAGCTTCTCTTTGAAAAGAAACAGAGTGTGCATTTACGCATGCATGATATCCATTCTCTGTAAATGGATTTGTTTTCATTAAAAAATATAGACAATGATCTTCAAAGAAGATGGCCAGACAAAGCTACAATCATTCTCAGAAATAAAACTCAGCACCTAAAAATAACAATAATATTCCAATTTATGTATATGAGAAGTAACTTATTCATCTCGTGCCCTTGGACGAACTCCTAGTCCAGTTCTTATATTTGCACCCACTTCCAGGAGATCTTCTACCTATATAAGACATGCAACATTGAGCACATTTTCAACAGTTCAAAATTAATAAATAAATAAACCAAACACTCACTTGAAACAAAGTTCTTCACTTTTAAGTATAGTTAGAGTCTAATTATTATGCCAATGAGCTTGAGTTCAAACAGTACAAGCGACCTAAGTTTCATAATCCCTATATAATTAGTGATAATGAGGTGGAAAAGATGCACAATGATTTATTGATCAATTATCATAGCTGATAAATTGTTGAACTCATGGTAGCAATTTGTCTGCCAAAAGAATATCAGCTTAGTGTAGGATAATAAAATTAGAATTTTAGGTGACAGCATAGAGGGTTGGAAGTATGTTTGGAGATAAGAACTGAAAAAGTAGAACTTTAGGGTGACAAAAAGAGGTAAAAGTACTTGACTTTAACTGCATGGAGGTTGGAAGAAAAAAAACAGAAGAGGAAAAAGAAACAACAATTTAAAAGACATCCGCCAAAAGAAGAGAACACATTTTTACACCCAAAATTTAACTCAAAGAAATGAAGCCAAGGTATAATTGAAACTGAAGAGGCTAAAATCTGGAAGTATTGGGCCTGACGGGCTTATTTCTAACGAGCCATTCCTTGTGGGTCGAAATTAAAATGGGCCGAATAACCATGACATCTTAAGAATTCTAATACATAGCATAGTTCTAGAAGATACTGAAAATACCTTGGCGATCACGTTTAGGGTTCTACAAGGAAATAATTCCGCGGTTTCTTCTCATAAAGACTCCTATAAGGAAAAGACTTCTACTTCAAGAAGGAGAGGTCTACTTTTTACTACTATAAAAGCCTCGATACCCTCACAAAACAAGGTACGCATAATTTACCCTCTCTAGCACTCTAGAGTTGTGAGAATATTTTCTGACTTAACCTTCGGAGGGTATTCGGCCGGCACCACACCGGTGCTCTTCGCAAGGTTTTCTCTTCTCTTTGTTGTGTAGGTTCACATTCGTGCGCGTAGGTACCGAGAGGCTCATTGGTGAAATTCTTGACTTCATCAGTTGGCGCCGTCTGTGGGAATCACTCTTACGCGATTCATAAGCCATCTTATCGCTTCCCGGACAAAAGAGTTGCATGGTACTCACACGCTCAATGGCAACCACCAACGACGTTCAAGGAGAAGAACCCCCCACGACCGCCCTCGACAGACAAGTACGAACTCTTGCTGCGGCTGTTGAGCGCCTCACTAAGCAGAACAATGACCTGGAAGAACAGCTGCGCCAGAAGAACGCAGGACCAAACGACTTACAGGGGGACCAAGAAGGAACCAGCGCTGCGAGAAGAAACCAGGAGAGAGTTGAAGCCAGCCACGCCCCGACAGGGACGGAGAGACAGAACGTAAGTATGCCGTCTCTCACGGATGCGAGCCCTCCACACTTCATCGCAGAGATGCAGGCAATGAGAGAACAGATGGAGGTTATGATGAACGCGCTCAAAGGGCGAGTTTCCAGTGATCTTGACGACCTAGTCAATCGCACTGATTCACCCTTCACTGCGGCCGTGAATTCCTTCCCCCTGCCGCACAAGTTTCGGATGCCGAATATTGATAGTTATGACGGACTGAAAGACCCTCTGGATCATCTAGAGACGTTCAAAACATTGATGCACCTTCAGGGGGTCGCGGATGAAATAATGTGCAGGGCTTTCCCCACCACGCTGAAAGGAGCCGCCAGGATCTGGTTCAGTCGGTTGACACCGAACTCTATCAACACATTCAAGGAGTTAAGTGCCCAATTCACGTCCCACTTCATCGGGGGACATAGGTACAAGAAATCGACGGCTTGTCTAATGAGCATCAAGCAGCGGGAGGACGAGACATTGAGATCCTACATAGCCCGTTTCAACAAGGAGGCACTCTCGATTGACGAAGCCGACGACAAGATACTGGTGGCAGCCTTCACGAATGGGTTGCGAAAGGGTAAATTTTTGTTCTCAATATACAAAAATGACCCGAAAACCATGACGGAGGTCCTCTACAGGGCCACGAAATACATGAATGCGGAAGACGCATTACTAGCAAGGGAAGATAAGCCGAGGAAGAGAGAACGACAGGAAGACACCCGGCAGGACCAAGAGCGCAAAAAACTCAAAACTGGGGACCGAAGGGACGACCGACGATCCAAGCCCCAAGGAAGAAAGTTTACGAGCTTCACACCACTGAATACCCCAGTAGACCAAGTCCTAATGCAGATTAAGGACGAAGAGGCTCTAACCTTTCCAGGAAAGCTCAAAAGCGATCCAAGCAAGCGATCCAGAGAGAGGTACTGCCGTTTCCACCGCGACCACGGACATGATACGTCTGATTGCTACGATCTGAAACAGCAGATTGAAGCCCTCATCAGACAAGGGAAATTACAAAAGTTTGTAAGAAAGGAGAGGACGGATCCACCGCCCCAGGAACAGCAACCCCGAAGGGATAATGAACGACCAAGACCCCCAGTCGGAGACATAAGGATGATAGTAGGTGGAACTGCGACAGCAGGTTCGTCCAAGAAGGCCCGAAAAACTTATCTCCGAATGGTCCAAAATGTTCAGCTGACGGGCTCGGTCCAAAAGATGGCCCGTAAGGATAGCCCGATCATCGGATTCTCGGAAGAAGATGCACGACGACTTCATCATCCACATGACGACGCCTTGGTCGTCACCCTACGAGTCGGGGAGTATAACATGCACAGAGTGTTGGTCGACAACGGTAGCTCAGCAGATATCCTGTACTATCCCGCATTCCAGCAGATGATGATTAATAAGGAACGACTGATACCAACAAACGCACCCCTGGTGGGGTTTGGAGGGACGAGAGTATTTCCATTAGGAGCAATCACACTTTCGGTGACGGTAGGAGATTATCCCCAGCAGATCACACGAGACGTGACATTCCTTGTAGTGGACTGCTCGTCCGCATACAATGCTATCCTCGGACGACCAACTCTCAACGCATGGAAGGCAGCAACCTCAACATATCACCTGATGATTAAGTTCCCCACGGAGTACGGGGTTGGAGAATTACGGGGGAATCAGGTGGCTGCCCGTGAATGCTACTTGGCCATGATAGACATGGAGGATCAACAGCAGGCAATGTGCATAGAGGAACAGCGACTTACAGCTGAACCCGTTGAGGAACTGGAAGAAGTTGCTCTGGACGAGTCGAGACCTGAACGAACGACAAGGATAGGAACCTCAGCCAGTCAGCCTGTACAGCAGGCCCTCAAAGCGTTCCTCAAGATGAACCAGGACGTCTTCGCCTGGAGTCACGAAGATATGCCCGGAATCAGTCGCTCAGTCATGGTCCACAAGCTGAATGTGAATCCCAGTCGTTCGCCCGTTAGACAGAAAAAGCGAGTCTTCGCTCAAGAACGGGACAAGGCAATAGCAGAAGAAGTAAAAAAGCTGCTCGAAGCAGACTTCATCCGAGAGGTATATTATCCCGACTGGTTGGCAAACGTCGTGATGGTCAAAAAGGCGAACGGAAAATGGCGAATGTGCGTCGACTTCACGGACCTCAACAAGGCATGCCCAAAAGACAGCTATCCGTTACCTCGAATAGACACTCTGGTGGATTCAACGGCAAAGCATCAACTCTTGAGCTTCATGGACGCCTTCTCAGGCTACAACCAGATCAAGATGGACGAAGCTGATCAGGAGAAAACCTCCTTTGTCACAAGCCAAGGGCTTTTCTGCTACAACGTGATGCCGTTTGGGCTCAAGAATGCGGGAGCGACATACCAAAGGTTAATGAACAAAATGTTCGCACACCAAATTGGGAGGAACGTACAGGTGTACGTCGACGACATGCTTGTAAAAAGCCTTCTGGAACAAGACCATCTCAAAGACCTGCAGGAGACGTTCGACACCCTCAGGTCATACAACATGAAGTTGAATCCGAATAAGTGCGTGTTCGGAGTGACTGCGGGGAAGTTCTTGGGATTCATGGTATCCCACAGGGGAATTGAGGTCAACCCAGAGAAGGTACGGGCCATCATGGAGCTAAAACCGCCGAAATCGGTTAAAGAGATGCAGAGCTTGAACGGGAGAATCGCAGCCTTAAACAGATTCGTCTCCAAAGCGACGGACAAATGTCTACCATTCTTCCGCACCTTAAGAAAGGCCTTCGAATGGACGGAGGAGTGTCAAGCAGCATTTGAGAGCCTGAAAGAATACCTCGCCTCTCCCCCACTCCTCAGCCCGGCCAAACCAGGGGAAGAGCTCTACCTGTACTTAGCAGTCTCACAAGCAGCCGTGAGTGCGGCCTTAATAAGAGAAGAACAAGGCATTCAATTGCCCGTCTATTACATAAGTAGGGGTTTTCGGGGGGCAGAAGAAAGATACCCCCGGATGGAGAAGCTGGCCTTCGCACTAATAACTGCAGCCCGAAAGCTCAAGCCATACTTCCAGACACATACCATTGTAGTCTTGACGGACCAACCCCTGAAGAGAGCCATGAGCAGCCCTGAGGCTGCTGGACGAATGGCTTTGTGGGCAATTGAATTAAGTGAATTTGATGTACAGTATCGCCCGCGAACTGCAATAAAAGGCCAAGCCGCGGCAGACTTTATCGCCGAGTACACCAAGTTAGACGACAAAGGGGCAGACACACTCAGAGAATGGAGTATCCATACGGACGGATCTTCAAACAAGCAAGCTGGAGGAGTTGGAGTAGTGATTCAATCCCCGGACGGGGACAAAATCGAATGTATGATTCGATTAGATTACGCCACCACAAACAATGAGGCCGAGTATGAAGCATTAGTAGCAGGATTGGACCTCGCGGTAGCGGCTGGCGCTGAAGTCATGGCCATACATTGTGACTCCCAGGTCATAACGAGTCAAATTAACGGCATTTACGAGTGCAAAAATGAAAGGATGAAGAAGTACCTAGAAAAGGTAAAGAGTCGAATGAACGGCCTCAAAGTGCGCTTCATTCAAATCCCAAGGGAGGAGAATGAATGCGCCGACCGTCTGGCAAGGGCTGCATCAGCTGAGCCTATGCAAGCCCTTAATCAGGTATTATCCTTCATCCAGACTTCCTCAACTATTGATGACGGAGTAGAAGTGCGGGAAACGAATTCTGAGAATGATTGGACCACGCCATTATTAGCCTACCTGCGGACAGGCGCGCTACCGGACGGAAAGGAAGCGGCCAGAAAACTGAGGGTCCAAGCCTCACGGTTCGTACTAATCAAAAACCTTCTGTACAAAAGGGGATTCTCACGGCCGTATCTGAGATGTTTGAATCATGACGAATCAAACTACGTAATGAGAGAAGTCCATGAAGGTATCTGCGGAAACCATTCGGGAGCACGATCTCTAGTACATAAACTTATCCGAGCAGGATACTACTGGCCCACAATGCAGAAGGACGCACAAAGCTTTGTCAAGAGGTGTGACAAATGCCAGAGATTCAGCAATCTGATAAGGCAACCCACCGAGGAAATGACACCCATCACGGCCCCCTGGCCATTCGCCCAATGGGGACTGGACATCATGGGCCCCTTCCCAACTGCGGCAAAGCAACTAAAATTTCTGGTGGTTGGTATCGACTACTTCACAAAATGGGTAGAAGCAGAAGCCCTGGCCACCATCACGGAAAGAAACATTCGAAACTTTGTTTGGAAAAATATTATCTGCAGATACGGGATACCAAGAGTGCTCGTCTCCGACAACGGAAAGCAGTTTGACAACAACGCATTCAGGAACTTCTGCTCAGAGCTAGGCATCAAGAACCATTACTCCTCCCCCGCACACCCACAGGCCAATGGACAAGTAGAAGTCACGAACCGAACCTTGCTCAAGATTATCAAGGCACGGCTCGAGGGGGCAAAGGGCATCTGGCCTGACGAACTATCAAGTGTCTTGTGGGCATATCGCACAACCGTAAGGGTACCTACAGGAGAAACGCCGTTTCGGCTAGCATATGGGACTGATGCGGTCATACCTGCAGAGATAGGTCTTACAAGCTATCGAGTGGAGAACTACAGTGAGGAGGACAATGACGGAGCCATGCGATTGCAGCTGGATTTGGTGGACGAAGTACGTGCTATGGCGGAACAGAGGTTAACACGATACCAGAACCTGATGGCAAAATACTACAACTCCAATGTCAGACGGAGAGACTTTCAGATCGGTGATCTAGTGTTGAGAAAAGTAATAGGAGCTGCCAGGGACCCCTCTCAGGGAAAACTCGGCCCCAACTGGGAAGGACCATACAGGATCTCATCATGGCACAGAAAAGGGACCTACCACCTTGAAACCCTGGACGGGCAGAAGCTACAGCACCCATGGAACACAGAGCACCTACGGAGATACTACCAGTAGAAGCGATAACGTGAAAGCACAACACCAATCTTAAGCCCGGTTACTTTTTAGTACAATAAGCCCAGCGGGCACGATTTAGATTTCGGTTTTTTTTGCTACAATTACGCCCAACGGGCATGATTTTTATGTCGATTTTTTGCTACGGTATATTTTTAAGCCCAAGGGGGCAGGAATTTTCTACAAATGCATGATTTTTTCAACTATGCCTACACTATTAAAATTTTATTAGTCCATAAAATGGACGGACAATTCCACAAAGTGGACGGATATCCCCAGGAGGGATACACCTCAAGTCCGCAACATAGACGGACAAAAGCCCCATAGGGGTAAAATTTTATAAGTCCATAAAATGGACGGATAAAAGTTCATAAAATGGACGAGCACGTCCACAAAGTGGACGGATATCCCCAGAGGGGATACACCTTATATCCGCAACATAGACGGATAAAAAGCCCCATAGGGGTTAAAATTGTCCATAAAATGGACGGATAAAAGTCCGTGAAAATGGACGGACAAAGTCCACAATGTGGACGGATATCCCCAGAAGGGATACCATCTTAAGAAAGCAAACATAGACAGATAAGGACCCACAAGGGTTAAAATCTTGGTGAACGGATAGTCCATAAAGTGGACGGATATCCCCATAAGGGATTGAAACTAAGTCCGCAACATAGACGGACAAAACCCCATAAGGGGTCGAAAATTTTACAAGTCCACAACATGGACGGACTAGCCCACAAAGTGGACGGATATCCCCATGAGGGATTGAAACTTAAGTCCGCAACATAGACGGACAAAACCCAATAAGGAGTTAAAATTTTATAAGTCCACAAAGTGGACGGACTAGCCCACAAAGTGGACGGGTATCCCCAAGAGAGGTTTTAAATCTATCAAAAATAGACGGATGGAGTACACAAGGTAGACGGGTTACTTTATCATGGCCAATGCTTAAAAAGGACGGATGTTCCTTAGGCCAACGGTTTCAACAAACCATTCATTAAATCAAAGCAAGTAAAAAGATTAAGCAACAAAGCAAAAATGCAAAACTTACAATTGCTGACGGACAAAATACCCCTTAGAGGGAAATGTTTTGTACTACAAAAAGAACGGAGCCATAAATTGTTTTCCAAATATTTTTTACATACCCATAAATTAAAATAAAAAGGAAAATCTAAAATAGAGACGTTCACTTCACTCCTAAAAACACGACGGGTTTAGCCTTGCTTGGGATTACTATCAAGATCTGGTTGATCGACACCGGCATCTTTACCGACCACAGCATCAGCCTGAATCTGTTTTTCCCCAGGAGCACTGACGGGCTGGTTCTCTTCAAAGAGTTCGTCCGTATTCTCGGAATTCGCAGGACGGGCAGTTGTAAGTTCATTAGCATTGACATTGACGGATGAAACGTCAAGATCAGGATATAACGCCTTCACCTGACGGATCGCCTCGTCAAAGCCCTCATTAAAGGAATCTCCGAGCTCGGACAGCAGGGCGTCTGAATCACGGTATTCCTGGACGGCTGCCTCCTTCACTTGACCAATTTCTTTCTCCTTATCTTGGATAATTACTCTCAGCTCCTCCGTCAACGTGAACAGCTCATTTCTGTCCTCCTCAAGCAGCTTGAACTTCTTCAACTGAGCAACCCTCCACGTCTTAAGCTCATGAAGCTCTTCTTCCGTCTTCTTGTCCTTATCCCGAAGACGGTCCAAGGTAGTCTCATGGTGAAGGCACCGTTCCATAAGTCCCTTCACCATGACGATGGTCTGGAATGTTGAAAAATTAAAAGAAATCAAAATTTGTACGACGGATAAAGGGCAATTGTACATAACATAATAGACGGATCTTACCTGAGCAATACCAAAAAGGCTTGTTTCACCCATTGCTTCCGTCGAGTGATTACCAAGATCTTCGTAATCCTCGGAAGTAAGAAGGGTGGACAACTTTTCCAGAGCGTACCCAGCATCATCACGGAGAAGGGGAGGCGGCTTCTTAAGGTCTGATGACGGACCCTTCATTAAACCTTTACCAGCTCCATGCTTTATTGGGGTGACCGTCTTGGCACCTTCTGCCATGAGCCCCACGACGGGCTCCAAGGAGACCTTAGGCTTCTTTGGAGGACGGTCTCCCTTAGACGGTTGTTTTCTCTTCGTCTCCTTCGGTTCTGAGGCATTGGCCGCTCGATTCTTCGCGGCGTTGGACCGTATTAGTGCCCTTCTCTTGGCAATATCCATTTCTGTAAACATGAACGGATAAAAGTTAGCTTATAAAAAACAACACAAATTAATATTTATACAAAGAAAGCGACGGACGTACGCTGACGGATTCTTTTTTCGTATTTAACTGCTTGTGGTGAAGGTACGGGCCCGTCGCAGTACCAACAAATTGTATCAAGGTTTACTAGTTTGGCCCAAGTCCTTTCCTCCGGCTTGGTCTTATTAAAAATCTTCTCAAGGAATCCGAATTCCTCTACACTAACTTGTGGCCGTCGTCGGACTGCATATAAGTAGGACGGTTAGGAAATTTTTTGAGGTTAAGTGTGCAAATAAAAAATCCTAGTACTAAGACGGACTCATACCATTTTCAGATAGTATGCCCCAGGTTGTATCGACGGGCATGTAGTCTGTCTCTCCTGGACGAGACATCCAACCGTCACCCTCTAAGAAAAAGTACCTACTCTTCCAGTCTCTGTTGGAGTCTGGAGTTTCAAAAATAACCTTCAGTACAGAACTCCTAGGTACAAAACTGTATATTCCTCTAGACTTGTCAATTTCGTCTGGACGGTAGCAATGCAAAAACTCTCTCACCGTCAACCTCCTAGCTCCGTCCGACATGGCCCCATACAGAATCTCCATCGCGATGAAGACCCTCCAGGCATTTGGGGAAATCTGATTGACGGATAAACCCAGGTACTTTAATAACTGACGGTGAAGTGAGCTCAGTGGGAATCTGAGTCCAGCCTTCAACATTTGTTCATAAATCCCTACACCGTCCACCCCTTCATAATAACACTTCTCTGATTTGAAAGGTAGACGGATGGGAATATGATCAGGAATCTGGTAATTATCCCTGATGGTCTTGAAATGGTTCTCCTTAATGGTTGATACAAAATCGTTAACCGTCCATTCCTGGAGCATAATGAACTCCCTTGGCCCATCAGCTCCTACAACAAGTTCTATTTGTTGATCCTCGTTACCGTCAGATTCTACTTCAGCCCAATCCTCGTTTGATGAGGACGGAGAAGAGGCTGACGGACTCCTATCATCACCAGGACTGCCTAAGTCTTTATAACCTGATTGGTATACATCCTCATAGCCCTCCCCGTCGCGGACAAACGACTGATTACTCGACGCGCTAGACATTGCCTATGACTATTCTAAAAACGGTGACGGATGTATGAAATTAAAGTGTAAAAATCTGACGGATGAGCTGAAGGATGAAAAAAAAAAAAAAAAAAAAACTTACCCGTCAGAATAATATGAACGGAGTGAATTTGATGATGACGGATGCAGATAACTATTCTGTAAAGTCTGACAGGATTGACGGACTGAGCTCTGACAGAGTATTTTTTGAGCAAAAGTAGGAAATGAGAGGTAGAGGCCTAATATTTATAAAGGGATTGCACGGAAGACGAAGCGACGCCTCGATCCGAGATAGCGCCCAGTAGCATAATGACGCGTGTCTCTATGCCAGATTGAAATTATGCTTATGAAAAAGTTATGTACGGAACATATGTCCGTCGTGATTTTTTACCAGCCGTATGTGTTGACCGTTGTATCTTATCTCCCGTCATGCCTGAGCCGTCTGATGTCATCCCGCGAGCCCTATTGAGTATGACGGACTCACGGTCTGAGGGGGCAACTGAAGAGGCTAAAATCTGGAAGTATTGGGCCTGACGGGCTTATTTCTAACGAGCCATTCCTTGTGGGTCGAAATTAAAATGGGCCGAATAACCATGACATCTTAAGAATTCTAATACATAGCATAGTTCTAGAAGATACTGAAAATACCTTGGCGATCACGTTTAGGGTTCTACAAGGAAATAATTCCGCGGTTTCTTCTCATAAAGACTCCTATAAGGAAAAGACTTCTACTTCAAGAAGGAGAGGTCTACTTTTTACTACTATAAAAGCCTCGATACCCTCACAAAACAAGGTACGCATAATTTACCCTCTCTAGCACTCTAGAGTTGTGAGAATATTTTCTGACTTAACCTTCGGAGGGTATTCGGCCGGCACCACACCGGTGCTCTTCGCAAGGTTTTCTCTTCTCTTTGTTGTGTAGGTTCACATTCGTGCGCGTAGGTACCGAGAGGCTCATTGGTGAAATTCTTGACTTCATCAGAAACACAATCCCTTCCAAGTAATGACACACCAACGAAGTGTAGACAGTTTGTATATATGGCCGAGAGGGCATAACTCCAGTTAAGAGGTTGAAAATTCGGAACCAATCAAAGGTATAATAGAGCTCACGCCATCACTCATGTTGGAAAACTTTTCAAGCAATAATCACTCATACATGAAAAAAAATCAAGTTTTGGGAAAGCACTCAACTCAACTTCAAATAACAGGTTCAATGACTCACTCTGTTAACATCGTCACCAGATACTGGAAAGACTAAAAAGCCCCTAAAATGCCAGAGAGAGAGAGAGAGAGAGAGAGAAGCGGACCTTGTGGATGCCGGAGACGTGGAGGACGGAAACGGCGGCGGTGGCGGTGGCGCCGACGAAGAGGGAGGCGACGGAGAAGGCTTTGAAAGGCATGAAGTGGGAGTCGCCGGCGTGGCCTCTTTTGAAGGAAGATATGGCCCACCCCAACTGGGCAGCACTAGCTAGGGCCCACCAGATGTGGCTGTAGGTCCTAGTCCCAGTCCCATCACCACCACCACCATCGGCACCGCCGCCTTCGTTCTCCTCCATCTGCGATCCAACTTCAACTTAGCCCTCTCCAGCCTTAGCTCTTGCAGTTGCAGTCTTGCTCTGCCCCAACTCTCTTTTCAGTCTATCTAAAATTTGTTTTACACTATTTGCTTTCCCTTTCTCTGTATGGGCCTAACTTGGGGGATGGGGTCTGTCTTTTTGTTGGGTTTTCAACTGGGTGTTAATGGGCTTTTTACATTTGACGAATTAATGTGTGGGTATGATATTGACACCATCTACATTGTAAAACAACCAGCCCATTAATTTAGCAGAAAAAACAACCGGCCCATTAACTCACAAAAGTATCTAAAACCCATCAACCCCATGGATTTAAAATTGCACTATCTAATATATATATATATATTTATATATAAACTAGCCTCTAAGCACGCGCTCACGCGCGTGCTCAGAGGCTCTTCTATTTTTTGGATAAGGCTTAATTTAGAGCATTTGTTATACTTTGGGGTTACTACATTTTCCAATCACAAAAAAATCTAGGGGTGTGATGAGTATCATGTGTGAAGAAATAATTTTTCATCACACTCCTAGTTTTTTTTTTTTTTGTAATTAGAAAATGTAGTAACCCCAAAGTATAACAAATGCTCTAAATTAACCCTTATCCAAAAAATAGAAGAGCCTCTGAGCACACGCGTGAGCGCGTGCTTAGAGGCTAGTTTTTTTTTAAATCTCTTCCATATTTTGGGAAAAAAAAAAAAAAAAAAGACTCCTACTATAAAACTATTACTATAATTTCTCCATCCATATCCTTATATTTAGGCACTAACATATATGATTTTGAAAAAAAAAAAAAGGCTAAATTTTAGGGAAATTTAAAAGATTAAGGTGGGGAATTGGTGTGACCCTATCCTTATTTAAAATTTTATCAAAAAAAGAAAAAGGACACGTTTGAAAAAATCCCATGTTCTATCCATGTATTATTTTAAAAAATCTCACTTTCTATCCCACGTTAAACATCTCAAGTTTTCCTCTCTACTTTTTTTTTTTTTAATAACCTTTTTGGTGTTGTTGATGTTGTACTTTTTTTCAAATTTTATGCATGATAGTTATCATTTTTTGTCTAATCCTAAGATGTAGTTTTTTTAATCCTAAAATTTAGTCGTTTACTATACATCCATAACATAAGTAAATAAAAGCTTAAATTGAAAATTTTATGGCAAAAGATACACGTTAATTGTATACAAAAGAAATATAGTTTCTATTACAAATGAAATTTTTTTAGAACAGTTTATTAGATAACAACCATGTTATGTGAGGTTTAATACATATAATCCCCACGTTATTAGAGAAAGTTTTATGATCTGGAGAGCTACTCTTCCATTATTATTCTAAAGGCTTCCGTTGGAAGAAGGGGTGGGGATAGGATTATCTTTTAACCCAACAATGTTGTTTCCTGTATATGGTAGTTTTAATATGGGTTTTAGCCCACCTGTTTTGTTGATTTACTCTTGGAGGAAGCTTCCCAGGCTTTTTTGTAGCCTCTGTTTTTCAATAGTCTTTTATTCAGCAAAAAAAAAAGGGAGGGGGGAGAGAATATATATATAAAAGAAGCACTGCTATCGAATGATATGCCAATAATGCAATTATTGAAAAATTAGGATACGAAACAGTGATGAAATATTTATGTATATTTTAAAAATATTGTTAAGCATTATTATTGTTATTATTATTTTTTGAGAAGAATTGTTAAGCATTATTTATTTTTTGATAAGCATGTATCAATCTAAAAGTAATGATAGATAATAAAATGAATTCAGGGTCATTAAATGATGTCTAGAATACAAACCAAAATTCAAAACAATAAATAAAAGATAAAAGAGCTGTATCAAGACCACTATATGATGTTTTAATAAAAAATAAATTAAAAATGATGCTTAGAATGCAAACCTATATATGGGCCATGTCTTGGACATTTTGACACTTAAAAAAACAAAAAATGACTGGGACACATGGGCAGGCGTGTTTGTGAGCAAAATGGGGTATTTGTGAGATATTTCTTCTTTTTATGTTAGGAGGAGTCAGAATTTTATATATAATTGAAGGATGGGAGAGTATACCACATTATATGGCTATATATTAGGAGAAGTCACCAGTTCCACCAGTACACCAAAAATTCCCCACGTTCATCAAAAAAAAAAAAAAAAAATCTCCACGTTCAAATAAAAAACTCTTCCCTGCAAAACCTTTAGAAATTCAAGTAAAAAAAAAAAAAAAAAAACTAATAAAAAAGAAACACACACTCTATCAAATATCTACCCACGTTCCTATTGAAAAAAAAGGTTCTAAAAAAAAAAAAAAAACACTCCCAGTACACCAAAACACTCCCCACGTTCATTAAAAAAAAACTTCTCAGTAGTTGAACTTCTCACAAACACAAATGCATAATATTCATCACATCCTTAAAATTATTTTTTTAAACTTTACTTTCCTTACTCATCTTTAAAATTATTCAATCACCACAAACGTTTCAAAATTACATTAAAAAAAAATAAAAGAATAGAGTTAATGTGACACAAAAAAAAAAAAGTAGAACTCAAGGTTGGTACATACCTAAATAAAAAAAAAAAAAAAAAAATTTAACGCCAAAAACATATACATTCAATCATTACCAACATTTCAGAATTACATTAAAAAAAAAAAAAAGAAAAAAAAAAGAGAGAGTGAGAGTTAACGTGATACATATAAAAATAAAAAATAAAAAAAAAAAGGTAGAAATCAAGGTTGCTACATACCTAAATAAAAAAAATAAAAAAATTTAACTCCAAAAACATATACAATGATGTTAAAAAAGGAAAAAAAAAAAAATTTCTTCAGGTTTAATACCTATAATAATTCTTGTAAAGTCTCTCGCCCAAACTGATCTAATATTCCATTCCAATGACTCTTCAATGCAATCCAAAAAATTTATGCGTATGTGAACCTGAGAGAGATAAAAGAATTAGGGTTAAACCAAGTATTTAAAAAAAAAAAAAAAAACTTTAATCAACAAACCAAAGTTAGCGTGCGTGTTATTAAAAATAATGGCATAAGTTTGTTAGAGTTTGTGTTTGATTTAAATTTTGATGAGATCATATAAAAAAAGAAAAAGAAAAAAAAAAGATAGTTAACGTGATACATATAAAAAAAATACATTTAGTCACCACCAACATTTCAAAATTACATTTAAAAAAAGAAAAAAGAAAAAAAAGATAGTTAACCGTGATACATATTAAAAAACAAAAAAAAAATAAAGTAGAACTCATGAAAAAAGAAAACTTTCTTAAAAAAAAAAAAATATATATATATATATATATATATATATAAAGGAAAAAAAAGAGTTAACGTGACATATAAGGAAAAAAAAAGTACAATTCAAAGAAAGTAAATCATAAATAAACAAAAGAAAAGAAAAGAAAGAGGAACTTGCAAAAGATAGAACCTGAATATTTGTTGGAGCCTCTGACAGTAAATATCTTTAATTTGAAGAAAAAAGAAGAAGATGTAGAGCTAAACTAAATGTCTTCAATTTGAAGAAGAATGAGAGATAGAAAGTGAGATAGAAACTGTAAAGCATACGTGAGTTTGTGAGTTTGTGGGTTTTAAAGTGTAGGAGTTTTAATTTACATGTTTATGCCCGTTGGTTGAAAACTTGTAAGTGGGTATGATGAGGGTATTTTAGGCATAAAAAAAATAAAGGAAAGTGAATTTTTACCGGAATGTCCTTTATTTTTGTCTCTACTTAAATATAAAGGTGTAAGGGCATTTTTGAACTAAAAATTGTGGAATCCAAACAGGGGAAGCCCCTTAAATAGTAGTATAGATATATATATATATATATATATATAACCGAAACTTTTAAAACTCTCACAATTTTCCACGTCAACAATACTTATATAAATAATAATAATTTTTTTTTAACATCAAATACAAATTACAAACCTGAAATAATAGTAAATCTTTTTTTTTTCCCATCAAATACAAATTACAAACCCGATTCCTATTAAAACCTAACTACAAGAGGAGCCCAAACGCAGAAATCAGCCGCACCTATCTCAAAACTCTCTCTCAAACGCAAACTCATCCCTAACAAAACTAGGACTGAGCAATGGACCCGACCCACTCGAAAACCCGACCGACCCGACCCGATCCAACAGGTTTTGGGTGGGTCTGAAAATATTCGGGTTGGATTTCGGGTCTTAATTTCGGGTTATTTTCGGATTCGGGTCGGCGTTGGGTCGGCGTCGGGTCATATATATCCTACTTCTGAACCCCATTTTCTTTTTTTTCTTTTTTTTTTTTGAAAAAAACCATACTCTTTGTTGGTCAAATACTTTCAGCGAAACAAAAATGGAAAATGAGAAAGCCTCAGGCTTGTGATTTTACCTGCGAATGCGAGGAGAGAAATGAACAAAAACCCACACAAACACAAACACACCCACACACAAACACATCCACACAGACAAATCAACACACAAACACACCCACACACAAACAAACCCACACAGACAAACCAACAGAGAGATAGATCGGTGCTTGACTTCTTGTGGTTCGCATGCCGTTCAAGGCTTGTAGATCGGAGAGTGGTTTGAGAGTAGAGAGTATCGGTGGCAGTTTGTGGGTGTCACGGTGGAGCATGGAAGCTCCGTTTCCTGCTCTGGTACTGGACTTTTGGTTCTGAGAGAAACAGAGCATGTGAGAAAGTAAGAGAGAGTGGTTTTATTTTTTGCTTGCTGTATTTCTGGGATTTTTTGTATTGACAATGAGAGTGGCTTTAATTTTTGCTTGCTGTGTTTCGGTGAGCTTTTCAAAAAGAAAAAGGAAAAAAGAAGAGAGTAGAAAGAGTGTGAACACTGAGAGTCTTTTATGAAGGAGAGAGGAATTGAGTGGATCGAGGTAGTAGCCATTTGACAGAGAAAAACTAAAGGCTAAACTTTAAAGGACAAGTACGTTCCCATTAAAAAAAAAAAAAAAGGACAAGTACATTGGAAAGTAAGAGAGGAATTCAGTTTGCCAGTTGCTATTGTTGGTCCAAGGAATTGGGTGGGACCCGCTGTTGGTAGCCGTTTGACAAAAACTAAAGGCTGTAAATATTAAATAAGACTTGAGAGTTAATAACACAAGAGAGTAAGCTCAACGGATCAGACCAAGGGTAGTCAACCCGAGACCCGACCCGAGACCCGAAAAATCGACCCGATTTCAGACCCGATTTTTCGGGTCGGGTCGGGTCTCAGGCAGCCAGAACCGATTTCTATTGGGTCGGGTTTCGGGTCACAGTAAACCCGACCCGACCCGACCCAATATCACTCCTAAACAAAACCCTCAATCAAACTCTCTCTATTTCGAACTCACTCCCATCTCCTTCTTCTTCTTTAACTCTCTCATTGAATGCAACTCCCTCCTTTTTTTCTTAGCCACAACTCTTCTAGCTGATGTCAATTTTGATTCATGGTTATTTTGTTCTTGAGTGTAAGGTTGAATTTAATCAACCATCTTGTTGGCTTTATTCCGTGACATTTTGCTTGTAATTTAGCACTTAGTAACCTTGTATTTAGGTGGGAAACTTGTAAGGGTAGTGAGTGAGAGAGTGTGAAGAAATGCTCAAGAGTGTGCAAGAAAATAGAGTCTCGCGACTGGATCTCGCGGGTGAGTCGCAGCTTGCAAGTCGCCAAATGTT
Organism: Quercus glauca; assembly: GCA_023736055.1. Taxonomy (NCBI): domain Eukaryota; kingdom Viridiplantae; phylum Streptophyta; class Magnoliopsida; order Fagales; family Fagaceae; genus Quercus; species Quercus glauca. Next base: position 71,073,202 of record CM043318.1, read on the forward strand.
TGTACACATGCCAAGCATGCCAGAAGCTGAAGAATCACGCCAGCTGTCGCACTACAGGACAAAAGTCCCAGGCTGGCCAAGCCGTTAGCTCGCAGCTTAAACTCGCGACTTGAACTCGCGACTTGACCTAGTCGCGAGGTCAAGTCGCCAAAATGCCCTGTTTGGCAAAAACTGATATTTTGCATTCCTTTCTCACTCTACTATATATATACCCTTATACCCACCATATTATGAGAGCTTCCAGAGAGAATTTTGTGAGAGAAATTCTAGAGAAAAACAAGATTACCTCATCCCCAATCTTCACCTTAGAGACTCTACAAATTCCTCTTCCTTCTTCCTCTCCATTGTTATACCTTTGAGAGGCATTTTACCAAATCTTTATCTCACCACACCCACGTCTATGAGAAGGTTTATTTGGTGCTGTTGGGAAGCAGTTAGGAAGGAACCAATCTACATTGGTTGATGCTATGGTCTAGTAGCGAAATCCGGGAAGCTAAAGAAGAAATAGGTTTGGCGTAACCTCGTTGGAGTAAGAAGTTTGGAGGGCTTAGGTACTTGGGTAGATTAGGCTTGGAGGGTCTTCTGCTGTTCATGTATCCCAACTATATTCTTTAGTGGATTATTTGACCACTTGGAGGGCGACGGAGAGGTTTTACGCCGAGAGTTTCGGTTTCCTCTTTGATAACACATCGTGTGTTGTCCGTGTGTTTGCATCTTCTTTCCCTTATCTTTGCCTTATATTTACTACTGTGGATGTGTTTATATTTGGCTTAGAGTATTTATCAATTCTGATATAAACTTGTTATCATATTCCGCACATTGATTGTTTGATATAAAGCTTGAATTGGTAATTTTGTAATTGGGGTCTAAACGTTTAAGGGTGTTTCATACCCAAATCGAACTTTCAATTGGGATCAGAACGGGTACACTTGCTGTAGTTTTAATACCTTAGTGTAATTCTTGACCCCCTTTGAGACGGATAGGTCTCAATCTCTTAATGTACCACCGTTCTTTGACGGTAATAATTATGCATTTTGGAAAGTCCGTATGAGGGCGTTTTTGTGTTCTATTGATGATGCTATGTGGGATACAGTTGAAGTATGATGGACAAGACTAGAGGCTGCCAAGTCTACTTGGGATAAGGCTGCCCTTGCTGCAGTCAATGCAAATAGCAAGGCATTGAATGCTATTTTCTGCAGTATCTCTCCAAAAGAATTTCATCGGATTTCACATATCACCATTGCTAAGGAAGCATGAGAAATTCTGGAGACAACTTATGAAGGGATTAAGAAAGTGAAGGACACCAAACTTCAAATGTTGACCACTCGCTTTGAGGAGCTAAAGATGAGTGAGGATGAGTCTTTTGATTCATTTTATAGTAAATTGAATGAGGTTGTTGTTGGTAAATTTAACTTGGGAGAAAAGACGGAGGACTCCAAAATTGTAAGGAAGATCCTTCGGTCACTACCAGAGAGTTTTCGTGCTAAAGTTACAGCCATTGAAGAGAGCAAAGATCTTGACGACATCAAGGTTCAAGAACTGGTTAGTTCTCTGCAGACATATGAGTTGTCCCTTCCTTCAGCAAGAAAGAGCAAATCCCTTACTCTTAAGACAATTGATGAGAGAATGGTGTCTCATGACTCTTTAGAAGAAGATACAGTAGATAAAGATGTGGCGTATCTTGTAAAGAACTTTCGGAAATTCCTAAAGCTCAAGAATAGTGGGAAATTCAGTGACAAAGGAAAATTTCAGAGTACCGAAAAAGAAAAGAAAGAGTTCAGAAGAAAAGAGGGTAAAGATTCCCAATCCTTACAAGGAATTACATGTTTTGAATGTAATGGACATAGGCACTTTAAAAAGGAATGCCCCAATTATTTGAAGTCTAAAGGAAAGGCCTATGCCACTACTTTAAGTGATTCTGACTCATCAAATTCTGACTCTGAGGACAGTTGTGATGGAGAAGGAAACTACTCCACATTTATGGCTATTGAGCATATTGAGTCCTCGGAGGACCTGAATCAACTTTTACAAGATCTTGGAGAACACAGTGATGATGAATCCTTAGGGATTGTTGAGGAATCAGATGTTGAAGAGGATAGAAGTACAATTAATCTCCAAGAGAATTACTCCTTACTTCTTGAGAAGTCAGGAGAGTATGCAAGAATAGTCAAGGCAGCTGTGAGAAAAATGAAGAAAGTAGAGGAAGATTACCAAAGTCTCATGGTCAGACATAAAGAAGCCAAATGCGAAATAGAAAAACTTAATGGTGAGCTGTCAGAAGCTTACTTAAAGATCAGATTCTTGGAGCTTGAAGTGGTTCAAGCCAATGCCAAGGTAGAAAGAGTCTCCACCAAGAAGTTGAATGATGTAATTTCATCTCAAAAGCAATTTTCAGATAAATCCGGATTAGGATACATTGGAGAAAGCAATGCAATTACTGTGAATATCTCCAAAGAAGTAAAAATTTGTGAAGGCCAAAGAGCCGATTGTAGTCACTCCTACTGTGGAGAAGGCTAAGGTTGAAAAGAAGAAGATGGTAACAGATCAAAGGGTTGTGAATAAGCCTAGAAATCAACCTGCAGTGAGGACTGAAGCAAGAGGAAGATCAACCCCAAGATATCAACGGGGTCTTAGGACGGATTATGTGTGTCACTATTGCGGATTGCAAGGACATACAAGACCCAACTGTTAAAAGATGAGAGCAGACAACAATGCTAGTGCACCTCGGTCATGAGGAAGAAGAAATGACGTGAGGTCTTGGGGTGATGAACAACCAAGAAGTCAAAACCGTGATCCAGGAATGATGGACATAATGAAGATGATCGGTGCCTTCACCAACTGTCTTGAAAGCTTCACACGAAGGTTTGATAGCCCTAATTCTCGTACCTAATCTGTCAAGGATATCACCCCAAACGCACGTGACATGTGGGTAACGAAGGGTACTCATGCATAAGCACTACAGCATGTCCATGCATCAATACTTCCCATGATTGTGAATATGTTTGCTGTGTGCTTCATGCTAGTATTTAGGTTGTTGTTTCGTTTGTGTGTTTGTCTTTGGTTCAAATGCTTTTACATTTTTTTTTTTAATGTTTTTGATCAATTCTTTCTATTGTGTAAAAAATCCAAAAACACATAAAAAGTAGAAAATCCAAAAAGTTTGATCAACTTTGTTGAGTTTTTGTCTCAAATCATATTTTGCCCTGTACCTTTGTACAAATGGCTTTGTGCATCTATGAGCTTAGCTTGTCTTCTATGCATTCGTATCGTTGTGGGAGAAATTCTGAAATCAATGTGACTGTTGTAAATTGATTTTCAACCTTGTCATGAATGATTAGTGAATGGTTTTGTTGATCTTGAGACATGCATAGACTCATGCCTATATATCTTCCCACTTTTTATTTTTGTTTTGCTTGAAAGAGCTCTTTAAATGTAAATCTCCAAATGAAAAGAGATATAGAGCTGCAAAAGCCTGTCGCACATACTAGTATTTGACTAGAAAAAAGGGAAAGCAACCAAGATAAAATGTTTGATGCCTAAAAAGCCAAAGGCTAATTCATCAATTGAAATATCAAAAATTTCAAGCATTTATCTCACAATGAGATTTTCTTTACTCAAAAAGTGCAAATGATTTATTGAATATGGAGCCAAATGAAAAGTTTCAAAGAATATAATCAAGTTCTTGTGAGAGGTCATATATGCATGTTTCTATGATTGAGATAGGTCACATTATCTAGTGCTAATTGTGTATGCCTTGATTGAATTGATCATTGAACCTTCACATTGGACTAAGAACTATCTTATTTTTTATATCCACACACAACACACAAGTCTATGTTCAATGAATGCCATATTCATTTGTGTGATTGTACTTGATTAAATGTGTTTTCACATGCTTAATCTTTGTTTGATCAAACACAAAAAGATTTTTGAGTGTTTTTAGTTATTTTTAGAAAGTATTTTATTTTTACAAAAATATCAAAAATTTCAAAAGCTGTTTTCCCTGTTTTGGTGACTAAGTCGCGGGTTAGCCCAGTCGCAAGCCCCAATCGCAAGCCCATTCATAGTTTTTTCACGACTTACTGGCGAGTCAGTACCCAAGTCGTGAAAAAGACTTAGAAAATTTTTCAAAATTTGAGTTTTGCATTTTTTGCGGCATAGATTAGCGACTTGTTCGCGGGTGGAAGGTCCAATCGCGAGGGTTACTCAGAGATTTTCGCGGCTCAGCTCGCGACTCCTTCACGGGTAGACCTTCCAGTCGCGAAAAATACTTAGAGAAATTTTCAAATTTCTTACCTTCACAATGTTTTGCGGCTTGCTCTGACAACTTAATGGCGAATTGACCAAGTCGTGAAAAACGCGTGTTTTGCATTTTAAAGACAGTTTTCAAAAAAAATTTTAGTTTTTTTTTCCCTCGAATGTCAGTGACTGTTCATTATCTTTTTCATTCTCTCACTCAAACACTTTGTGTCTTACTGAAAAAGACTTCATTTTTGCATCATGTCTTCATCAAACTCCAAGAAAAAGGTATGGTTTTTCTTCCCTCTACTTTATTCTTAAGGTTCTGATGTTTTGTTTCCTATTTTGTAAGTTACATTTGTGTTTTGCAACATATTAGGTTCGAACATGGGTTTGCTCAAAATGTTGGGTCTGACTGTTTGAGTATTGCTTTTCTCTTGTTTTATGTGTTAACTAAGTACCTTATTAATGCTTCTAATTGCTTGTTATGTTCTGAGCATTGCCTTTGGGCATAGGGGTTTGGGGTTTCTCTATGGGTCTCTATGAATGCTGTCTTTGGTTTTGATTTTCAGTATCTATGTGTAATATGTGTTTTGCCCTATGTTATTGTTTTTCATATTTTGGGTGTGCTACTGCATTGGGGTGTTCATGCTCACTTCATACTCTTCATATCTTGTTTCATTGCCTTTTGGCCTTTTTTGGGTACATTTCCCTTTAAATGACTTATTACTGAAACTAACCAATCTGATGTTTGCTTCTGGTGGTATTGTATTTGGTTTGTTTCTGTGTGTCTGTTTTGTTGCAGTTAACTCGTTGTTCATCCAGAGGTAAAGGCATTGTGACTGATGATTTGTCAACCCCAGTTGCTAAACGGACACGGTTGTCGTCTAAGTCATCCAGGGACTCTGCCATGGAGAGGTTTAGGACTCCTACTGATTCAAAAACCTACGCAGACATCTTCAAAGAGTCGTCTCCCATTGTGGAACGAGTCGTCAAGTTTGATACTCTAGAGGAAACTTTCATTCCTAACATTTTTAAGGACAGAGATTGGGCTGACTTGTTTGGGAACTTTGAGGATCCGATCAAAGAACTGGTTAAGGAATTCTACTCCAATGCCAGATTCACAGGTGTTGAGTTGAAATGCTGGGTGCGAGGAACAGAATTCTCCCTAAATGCAGACTACATTGCTAAGGTACTTAGCATTTCCAGACCAAGTAATGTCGATCAAACTCCATATGATGACAAAGTGCTTCAGGCACAAGACATCCTCCAAGTTCTTGGGAATGAACATGCAGTGGGAAGCACAGGGTCATCAATAAGCACTGCATTGTTTTCGCCCGAACTGACAACCTTAAAGCTGATTATGTTTTTCAATCTCTACCCTCTGTCAAATACTACCTTCATCAATCTTGGAAGGGCTCAATTTCTATGTGATCTAATTACTGGTGCACCAATTGATATTTGTGCTCATATATTCCAAATCATTGGGAAGACATCGGCTCGTTCAACAACACGAACAATACTTCCTTTCTGCAGTCTAAACATGAAGATTATTCTTCGTGAAGGTGTTAGTCCTTCATCAGATGAGAAATTCATGTCTCGTCCTCGACTAATATCCCTATACTCTCTCCAAGCAAGAAAGAGTCACTCCTCCAAGAAACCTAAGAGTGAACCATCCTCTCAGGCTTCTCCATCTGCTCATGCTACAGCTACTCCTATACAGTCAACTAGCACCCCATCTATTCCTCCTGGATTCCAAATTCCCAAGCAAAGTTTCTTCATTAAAAATGTATTTCAGCAGATTTCTGATTTGGAACAGCTTCTCAACTCCTTTCACAGTCAAACTCAAATGCGTCTCGGAGCCATTGAGTTACAATTAGATAACATCCAATAGAAGCTGGAAGAAAGCCTTTAGCTATTCGTGCCAGAAAAGGGGAGAGCAGCTTAAGGGGGAGAGAAAACTAAAACATGAAAAGGAGGGTGCATACTGAAAGGGGGAGTGTTTTATTATAGTTGTTACTCATACTTAGCCTTTACCCTTGTTAGTATAGTCTTATACTTTTGGAAAACTTGTTAGTATGGTCCTATACTTTTGGAAAACTTGTGGTACTTTTGAAAATTTGTGGGCTCTCTGGTACAAGTATTTATTTTTGTAGTTATTAAATATATTATATGATGTTATTCAGTTTTTCATCAATGGTTTTTCTATTTTGTACCCATGTTGCTTATGTAAGCTTTAAGGGTTTGATTATGCACATTTGTAGGCCTTTGTGGTTTGTACCATGCTTTATGCAGCCTTTGTGCTTTGATTAAATCAGTACTTCTATCGTAATGCTATGTATTCCTTTTTAGGTATTGTCACTCTTGTGCCCGTGTAGGATTTTTCCTAGATGCACATACTTCATGTACTGTACATTGGTTGAGTGTTGGTCATTCAAGTGATTTGCCTTGTATTTGTCAACTTGAATGTCCGGATGTTCATTCCAAGTGTGAATGAACATTGTGATCACTTGGTTATAGTGATTGCATGTTTTGATCTTGCCATGAATCATTGCTTTAATGCTTAAGTTCATTTTTGCTTGATCTTGCTACTTTAGCTCCATATGCATATCAAGTTTTCTGCATACAATGATATTGCTATGTTATTGTGTTTCAGGAGTTACTTATTCATATGTTCAAGAGCTTTATAGAATCTAGAGTTAAGTGTGAGTGAGTTTTGTTCAACTATTCCCAACTCACGCTTTAAGTCTAGAGTCTGTTTTAGGGTTTTGTCACGGAATAGCCAAATGGGGAGATTGTAAGGTTGAATTTAATCAACCATCTTATTGGCTTTATTCCGTGACCATTTTGCTTGTAATTTAGCACTTAGTAACCCTGTATTTAGGTAGGAAACTTGTAAGGGTAGTGAGTGAGAGAGTATGAAGAAATGCTCAAGAGTGTGCAAGAAAACAGAGTCTCGCGACTGGATCTCGTGGGTGAGTCGCGGCTTGCAAGTCGCCAAATGTTTGTACACGTGCCAAGCATGCTAGAAGCTGAAGAGTCGCGCCAGCTGTCGCACTACAGGACAAAAGTCCTAGGCTGGCCAGGTCGTTAGCTCGTGGCTTGAACTCGCGACTTGACCCAGTCACGAGGTCAAGTCGCCAAAATGCCCTGTTTGGCAAAAATTGACGTTTTGCATTCCTTTCTCACCCTACTATATATATACCCTTATATCCACCATATTGTGAGAGCTTCCAGAGAGAATTTTGTGAGAGAAACCCTAGAGAAAAACAAGATTACCTCATCCCCAATCTTCACCTTAGAGACTTTACAAATTCCTCTTCTCTCTTCCTCTCCATTGTCATACCTTTGAGAGGCATTTTACCAAATCCTTATCTCACCACACCCACGTCTATGAGAAGGTTCATTTGGTGCTGTTGGGAAGCAGTTAGGAAGGAACCAATCTACATTGGTTGATGCTATGATCTAGTAGCGGAATCCGGGAAGCTAAAGAAGAAATAGGTTCGGCATAACCTCGTTAGAGTAAGAAGCTTAGAGGGCTTAGGTACTTGGGTAGATCAGGCTTGGAGGGTCTTCTGCCGTTTATGTATCCCAACTATATTCTTTAGTGGATTATTTGACCGCTTGGAGGGCGGCGGAGAGGTTTTACGCCGAAGGCTTCGGTTTCCTCTTCGATAACACATCGTGTGTTGTCCGTGTGTTTGTATCTTCCTTCCCTTATCTTTGCCTTATATTTACTGCTGTGGATGTGTTTATTTTTGGCTTAGAGTATTTATCAATTCTGATATAAGCTTGTTATCATATTCCGCACAGTGATTGTTTGATATAAAGCTTGAATTGGTAATTTTGTAATTGGGGTCTAAACATTCAAGGGCGTTTCATACCCAAATCGAACTTTCATTGAGTTTTTATTATCTGGGCATTTGATTTTTAGGACTAACTTGAAGAATTTGGATCTTTTTCCGTTTCTGATGTTGGACGATTTTTCAGGTATGAAGAATTCTAATCTGATCTTTTTCAAGTTTCAATTTTACTTTTCCGTTTTTTATGTTGGACAATTTTCAGGCATGAAGAATTCTAATCTGATATTTTTCAAGTTTCAATTTTATTTGATTGATATGGGTTAAAATTCATATTGAAATTGGTTTAAATGGAACAGAGCCTCAAAGTTATGTTTTAATTATATGTCTTCAATTAGGTTTTCTATCGATTTAGGGATTTCAAATTCTACAGGTTTTGTAAGAAAATATTGTAAATATCGATAGGTTTCATAGTGGAGATAGTATCAATTTAATGTTTTTTTTTTCCCTGTGTTTTTGAAAAGCCTAAGAGTTGGCCTGATGATTAATTTATTTTCAGTGACATGTATGGGTTGTGTGTTGCAGATAGTTATGGGGTTTAATAATAATTTTAGGCAGGGTTGATTTGTTTACCTCTTGATTTCATTTTTTTCCTATTATGAATGTGTTGTGTAGAAAGAGTTGGAGAGAGAGATCTATGGGAGGCCCTTCACTACTGTCAAACCAGTCCCCTTTGCTACATTAATTGCTGATCTGACATAATCGAATGAAGCATGGAGCCGAATGTTTTGTCTATGAGATTGTTCTGGTATTGGACAGATTCTTTTTCTTCTCTTTTATACTCTCCCATAGATTGTTTGTTCTTCTCTTTTTTTCTTTTTTCTTTTATTTTTATTTTTATTTTTATCTGAATCATTGATGCAACTAAATGACCAATCTTTGGAACTCTGGCATATTTCTCAAGGAGTCAATAGTTTATAGTTAGCATGTCTATTTGCTGGGTTGGTTCCTACGGTTGTTGGGGGTTTGTTTTAGTTTTGCGTTGTTGCTGGGGTTTGTTTCAGTTTCGGGTTGCTGGATTTTTTAATATCGTTCTTTATCTGAATTTGTTTTAATTTAGGCTTATGTTTGGATTTATCAAAAATTCAGGCTTATGTTTGGGCATGTGAATCAGTTTCCAACTACTAAAGCTTAGAATGACCTGTTTTCGATGCTGTCTTCCAGATCTTGCACATTTGTTTGCTGCCTCCTAAAGATTGCAATCTTTGTAGTTCTGTACCTTTATAATCATAATGCACCTGAGAGCATGTGAATCAGTTTCTGACTATTAAAGATTGCAAAGCCAGTAATTCTTTTCTTGTTGTTGTTTTTGTGAGTAGGTATTAACTTGATTTAGGTGGTCATTTACTGCACCATTATTGATCTTCGTTATTTTGTTTTTTTACAAATTATTTAATTAAAAAAAACTAAAAAATACTTATTTTGCAGATTCTACTTTCATTTTTAGATAAAGAGCTGCATACTTAACTGCATCGACTCAAGGTTTTGTTAACAATTTCTGTAAAAAAAATTTAAAAAAAGTTCCTATTGCATAAAAGTTATATATAAATAGTCAATATAAAACCATTAATCAGATCATTTACTGCTTTGCTAAATAAAAGAAAAAAGAGAAACAAAAAAAAAATGACTCTTTTGATTTTAGACTATTTTCATTTTAAAAATTTTAAAAAAGTATATTTTACTCAGCTGAGTTGTTATACAAGATAAAATAAATATTTCTTTTAAACGGTTGGAACATATTGTTTATTGCAATTGTTATACTCATTATAATTGTTTTTAGTTGTTTTTCCAATAATTTATTGTGAGAAGGTAAAATATTTCTTTTAAATGGTTGGAAGGTAAAATATTTGTTTTCAATCATACAACTTGCCCTTGAATATTTTGTATCTATAAAAATTCTTCTCTTGGCTTCAACTCAAAATTTTCTCATAAACAATACTACTTTTGTTAGTGGGAAAGAAAGGAAAAGCAGCTACCTTACATCATCTGTAAAGGAAAAAACAAACAGCTCGGCAACCCAATCTATTCTGTGTTAGACAGCACCTTTAAGATAATATTCCCGATTGTTTTGTTCTTATAACAGAATCTGAATCTAAATTCCCAAATTTTTGAATGTTTACATAAATTTATGATATTTTTCACTCATTTTTATTGTGTCCATGCTTTAATTTAAAAGATATTGCATTAAATGATGTCGTTGGGTTATTTTGGCATTTTAAAAGGTGCAGGAGTGGTGGAGAAAGTAGAGGTAGAGGTGGAGATAAAGGAATATAAGTATGAGGAATTAGTTAAAGCCCTTGAAAACTTTGAAAACAGGTATTATATCTTTTCTATTCTTTTTGTTTGTTTATCTAATTCTTTTCAATACTAGATTGAAAAGAATTAGATTCCCATAGGTGTATAAAATTTGTTAACCCTGACAAACTTTAGTAGTTTTAGAAATCCTTAAACATTTTTGGCAGTTATAAATAAACAGTTAAGTTCTTTCTCAATCTAACATTTTAATCTATTTAGATTTTTATCATTTTGGGTGTATTATTGATGGTTGATAGTTTTGCAACGCAGGAAGCTTATGATGGGGGGGCTTTAGATGTAGAGCAAAGAGAAGAATGAAGCAATCCAAGAGAGACTCTTTTTGATATAGTGTAGAGTCAACAACAATATGCTTGCACCTGTTTTCTCATATTTAATATGATAACTTAAACAAGTCTTATGAAGAAGGTTATTTGTTTTGTTAGTGAAGCTGTCCCAGCAATTTAATAAGATTCTATTGTTGATTTACAAAACTCTTTGAATATTATGATCATTTATTATTAGTGCATGTCATATATTTTACTTTCTGTTAGTGTTTCTTTTAAATGTGATATGTAATCTTTTGATTTGAAATTTTACGCTTTTTGTTGTGAAGGCAATAACCAATGATAGAACATTATATTATTTTTCGTCTACTCAAATTGTAAATCACAACAACAAAGAGTATGTAAGCTACTGCCTAGAATGAACATTGTAAATTGCTTCAAATGGGCAATAATTTGCTTTGTTGGCAGATTAAGAAATATATATATATATATATATATAGACACACACACATACCTTGGTTGACCAGCTCAAATCATAATGAAATTTGTATATTCCTTTTTGTGTGAGTTATTCCTTAAAATCAAAAGCGAAAAGGTTCATTTAAGTTAACTAAATTTCTCTCAACCTGACTAAAAATGCATTAAATTTGATTAAAAAAATATTTAGCATTTCTAAGAACTTTCTTGTGGATCGCACGGGTTAGCGACTGGTTTTACCTAAATTTCAATTTTGTTGTGAAATTTCAAATTTGTTTAATTTAGTTAGCTCTCTCTAAAACAACGTAGTCTTGTGTTTTTCTCTTTCCACCTTTTCCTCTCTCTTCTTTTCACCCTCAATTTTAAGGAAAGAACTCCTAAGCCAAAACATGTTTTGCATAATTGTCTATTTGTAAGACTTCTTATATCATTACTCATTTGACAAGGAATAGTCTTTTCTTCAACTCTAAGGAATAGCCTTTTTTTTTTCCACACCAAGGAAAAAAAAACAATTTAGTTTTTCTTTCTTTAACAGAAAAACCAATTAACTTTTCAAGTCATAATAGGAATTTAAGGCATTTCACAAAAATCTACACTTTAACTCAAATTCTATCACCATTTTTTTTTTTCCTTTTAAGATAGCTCCAACTTAATCAAATTAAACTTTTTCTTGAAAAGAAATTACTACTTATATAGCTTAACCCATACTCATGCACACTTAGACCACAAACTTGTACCAAATATAATCTTCTCTCAAATTCCATCAGGACCTACGAGTCTTAGATATCTCATAATTCACACAAGAAATAATCCAATAAATCAACAAAGCACTTATACCGCTTGTTGAACCCTAGTCTAGTCTTAACTTTTTTTTTTTTTTTTTTTTTAGAGAACCATAATCATTGGTATGCTTTTATTAAACTGGAAAATATTTAAACAAAAAACTAAAAAATATATGATGGAACATCCTTCATCCAAGTCAACAAAGAGAAAGAAAGCCTAGCTCTCTATGCTAAAGCATGAGCTATAGAATTGCCCCGCCTCTTGACATGAGAGAATGAATGGGAATGATAGAAACCCAAAATAGACCTAAAGTCTTTTACCAGATGATCAAAACTTGAGAGGGCAAAATATCCTTCAGCAAGCGCCTGATAATGCCTTTGGAATTGCCTTTAAAACAACCTGTGAGAAGCCAAGCTCCGCTATGAACTGAGCTGCACGCCTTGCTGCCAACATCTCCAAGATATCCACCGATGATGGATGAGCAATCTTCTCTGATAGGACAGCCATAACCTCCCCTTTATCATTATGAATAACCACTCCAATCCCTGCATCGTTAGACTCCGCAAACATAGCACCATCGAAGTTTACCTTAACAAATGGAAGCAGCCGTAGGTTTCCACTTCACTTTCACTGGATTTGCTCGATGATCCTGACCACGTAACGAGCCCTGGAATTCAAGCAAGTAAGAACGAGTAGAATCTAGCACTTTGTCAATAGGCAAGCAACGTTCATTACATCTGGCATAATTACAACGACTCCACACTATCCATGCCACCGTCACAAATAACTCTAGCTTGCTTGATTTCGAGTCCATTACAGATACCAGGTCCGAGAAAGAGCGAAGGAAATCCTGATTTCACCCTGCCAAACTCATTATCCCAGATTTGAGGAAGAGCCCCACATTCCCATAAAGCATGCAATGAAGTTTCAGGGCAATCCAAACACTGACTACAAACATGATCGACAATTATCTTCCTTCTCTCTAGATTCACTTTTGTCGGTAGTGCATCTGAACAAGCTCTCCAAAGAAAATTTTTTAGTTTATTAGGGACCCGAATTTCCATATTCTATTCCAGAAAGCCTTCTGAGCCAAGGGATCAGATACAGTTGCTGTGTTTGACTTCTCCAATTCATATAGAAACAAATATCCAGTTTTCAGGGACGGAGCTAGGACTTGGAGTTAGGGGGGCAGAAGTATAAACAAAAAAAAAAATTTGAAACTCCAAATAAACATTCATTTAATAAACTATCAACAAAGAAAAATAATTATTGTTTTTTAAGATATTACAATGCAGTTATTTATGAAAATGGAACTCGCCATCTTTTTAAATCTTCGAAATCATTTATGATTGAATCTGTACTAATTGTCGAAGTAATGTCCCTTTCAATGAATAACATCATAGCATCTGACAAAAACTCATCTTCCATTTTGTTGCGAAGGTCAGTTTTGATGACATTCATAGCTGAAAATGCTCGCACTGTAGTTGCAGTAGAAACGGGAAGAGTAAGCACAAGCTTGACCACTCTATAAATAAGCGGATAATATTCTGATTTTCTAGTTCTCACCATCCATTGGCACAATTCAGAAATATTTTTCAAATTCTTGAACCCTGAATGCTGAACTACACCATACTTATAAAGATCAAGTTCCTTTTTCAAATCATTCTTTTCATCATCTGTGAAGTCTATTGGATAAAAATTATCTACCAATGAACAAATATCATTGACTCGAAAAGATTCATATGCCTCTCGAGGGTCTAGAGCTGAGCTAAGTGTAAGTAACTCCATAGCATGCTCACTAAACCGATGATTTAGTTCCTGTAATTGAGAATCTATTCCTGCATTAAAAATATCTACTTTATAATAATGCTCATTTCTAAAGTCCTCTTGTTGATGACGAGATCGACCAAATCTTGCAACATAACCAGCATTCATATCAAGGACATCTAAACCACGTTCCTTACAAAATGATATCACAGTAGCTAGTAAGTCATCCCATTTCTCATCTCTAAATTGTTGAATAAGTTTTTTAGTGGATGAAACTAAATGCATCGCATTTAAAATGTCTTGCGATTGGTTTTGCAAAGCTTGACAAAGTTTATCCATGATCCCCATAGTTTCATTAACAAAATGCAAGATGAAGGCAAATTCAAATGAAATTAATACCTCATAAGCGGACTCTGCTTCTACTTTTTGTGAAGAATTTCCTTCATCCATAATTTTCAGTAGAACTTCACATGTTAGACTAAACAACTTTATCAAGTTAGAAACTGATTTATAATGCGAACCCTAACGAGTATCTCCAGGTCGCTGTAGAGTGACCATCTGATTAAGTCCTTTCCCAGTCTCAAGCTCTTCAATATCAATCAAATATGCAATGTCAGAAGCTCTAGCAATTTTTAATTGCTCAATACGTTTGCATGAAGCACAAATATTATTGATAACCAAAATCAATTTAGTGAAAAATCTATTAAGAGGGACAACTGCTTTTGATGCTTCTACTAATGCCAATTGTAAGCGATGTGCAAAACAATGGTTGAAAAGTCTACTGTTTGAAAGAGAGTAAAACAACCCGAAATCCCAGGAGCTAATCCAAAATCACCTACTCGATTGACAGGCATAGCTTTTATAGCTGCTTTATCTGCCTGAAGTCGTGTAAACCAGAAATTAATTAACAAATATGAAGCAAGACCTACTCCCTCCCATCCCAGGAATAATTGAAGAGAGTTATCTCCAGTCACCAACATTGGCATAAAAAAAGTAAGAATGGATAAATAACACATAAATCGAGGGCTATGCGGATCCTCGGACATATATGAAATGGAATAAAGATGGACCAAGCTACTTATGGATGTAACCACAATTAACATCACTACGGTTGGGCTATCGAACACGGAGTCAGAAGTGAATTACGAGTCGGACCAATTTGCGCGAATCGAGCGAGCTCCCCTTGCATGAAATGATGTGGTGGTGAACCTCTCATTCTAATTCAGTGCTCTCCGAACCGTGCGTGAAGGTTTCCTATCACAGGCTCACTAACTTGATCTTCCGCAGGAACCGTATGTTTGAACAAGCCTGGAAAAACAGGTACGATCCCGCTTTCCTTTGCCACTCAAGTGTACGGCATCTGCCGTGCTTAGGCCCCTTCTTCCCTTCCCTAATGAAAGAGTCCACCGCCTGCCTTAGTAGTCTCAAATAGGGCGTGCAGGCCCGCCTCTTTTTTGAGTAGGTGATTCAGCAGGCCTTTACTAGATAGGGCAAGCCGTAGATCTAGCTGTTGATAGATGCAGCGGTTATGGAGTTGGATTAGAGCGGTCGGGCCTTACTCCATTCGCTTTGCTCGATATAATAAGGTTTAAGAATTCCTACGTGCCTTTGAGTAGCTAGTAGTTCAATAGCAGTCGAGAGGACAGGACGCAACAAAGAAATAGTTAGACCTCAGTTCTTTGTTCTTATTCGCAAAGCACTTACCAAGCGCGAAGGAAAGGGCCTTCGCCGCTTGAGCCGTATGCGGGGGGAACTCGCATGTGCGGTTCTTAGGGGGGGAGAGCTAGTAGGAGCCATCCTATCCCAATAGCGTATATTTGGAGCTCAATATGAAATACTATTTTCTTGCAAGACCTGTTCGGATAAGGGAAAACTCCAGAGATTGCTTCGAAGTAAGATCCTTGCGTTGACCCTTTCTTGAACCAGAACCGTGGGGGGTGAGAGGAAAAGGGGATCCAAATGCCCCATCAATAAAGTGAGGGCTCTCCGGACCTTCTCCACCAACAGCATTCCAGAAAACCTTTGACTGTTACATAATGGAGCCAGACGAGATCGGGCAGGAAGTTTGACCCTCTCGTCAGGTACTTGTCCGATCCTTCTAAAGAAACTCCCAGGTAAGTAAAACAACAAGCTTTGAATTATGCTTTGATTGACGGGATATTGTATCAGCGTGGAAAGGACGGACTGCTCCTCAGGTGTGTTGAGTGAGCAAGAAGCCGAAAAAATTATGTTTCAAGTCCATGATGGATAGAAGTGGGCAATTCTATGAGTGGAGTTAAGATCTTTCCCCATATGAAGAATAAAAGAACAACTTTCACCATTTTTAACTTTCTTCCAACTCTTAAATCCTTTAACTGTGAATGCATTTTGTCCGTTATGCCCAGTTGGCTTATGAAAGAGAAAGCATGGTAGACAAAAAGCGGCATATTTTTTAGGAGAATATTCAAGCCATGGCTTAAAGCGATCATCTTCATACCAAGAACCCTGAAAGCTTCGACCCTTCTCAGATTTTAAAAATTTTTTAAAACGAGGCTGGTTTGGACCCAACTTAATGTAACATCGCCGGATTTCATCTTGTTGATCAACATGAAAAGCATATATTTGTCTACGCAATCCAGGATCAAGTTCTAATTGCAACAAACTCATATCAACCTTTTGAAATTTTGTTTGAGAATTTTGCTCAATAAGGACATCAAGATTTTCCTCAACAGGTTCATCGGGATTTTCCTCTATTGGGACGTCGAGATTTTCCTCAATTGGAACATCAGGATTTTCCTCAACATTAGTGGTTGGCAATGTTGCACCACTAGTATTAGCTTCTAAATCATTTGAAACTTTTCTTATGAAAAAATCAAATATGGTAGTTGACTTTTTCATAATCTACAAATAAAATATAATTTGAAATTATTATGTTATTATATGGTCAATAATCTATAATCATTACAAACAATAGACAAATACTATGCACACAAACATTCAACAATTAACCAATAAATTTTAAAATTACAAATAATCTTTTTAATTATTTATTCAACTTTAATGTTTTAAAAGACGCTAACTAAAAGACAAAAAAAAAAAAAACTAAAGACAAAACTGCAAAAAAAAAAAAAAATCACAAAAAAAAAAAAAACTATTGCTAAAGACAAAACTACAACAAAAAAAAATTACAAAATATCAATGGCTTGTTGATTGTTGTGTGTGTAATTGTGTTTGTCAAATCAGAAGCAACTTTTTCAATTATAAAAGAATGCTAAAGATAAAGATGAAAGATGAGTCTTGGTTCAGTTTTTATTTACCTCTCTTTTAACTCTTTCTCTCTAGTATAATGTCTTTGAGTCTCAGGTCTCTCCGTCAGTCCGTCCTAGCCCCCAGGCTCCCAGGCCCCAGCTGCTTAGCGTCCCTATCCCTGATTGGCTGACTACCTTTGCTTCTGCCGCTGCCGATTTCCTCTCCTCTGTGTTCAGGCGTAAGTTAGGTTTTCCCTTTTTTTTTTTTTAATGGTTTAGAAATCCCCTTCTTTTTTCCCTTTTATTATATGTATGAGGTAAGTTGGGTGTTTCCTACTCCTAGGCAAGGTAGATATCTAATTAGAACCACCTCTGATTTTTTTTTTTTTTTTTTTTTTAGGTGTTGTTTGGGCTTAATTTTTATTGGTGGGCTAATTTTTTTTTTTTTATAACATTTTAAAATATCAATAATATTGTTAAGGGGGGAAGTCCAATTTTATTGAAACAAATTGCTAAAAATAATATATCATATATATACTAAATTTTTTTTTTTGAAAATCTTGGGGGGGGGGGGGGGGGGGGGCACTACCCCCCCTGGTCCAAGAATAGCTCCGTCCCTGCCTGTTTTAACTGAATGACAACCATCCCTACTTCTAAGCTAGGTCATACAGTCATCCTGGCGAGTGACACAGCAAAATCACTTTGATCTTCTATGCCTCGAATGGAAGGAGCAAATTATCAATCAGAGAGCAATCCCACCACCCCACATTTAGATTAATAAGCTGTGAGATTTTAAAATCATCCAACCCTTCCTCTCATGGGGAAATAATTTTTGTAGGCAAACTCCCCAGTACCTATTTATCCTTATACACTCTAATATTTGTACCATCACCCACTCTTCACAACAAAACCGATTCCACCACTCTCCTTGCTTTCATGATACTCTACTAAGCATATGAGCTAGAATAAATTTTCGCTTCAAAAATCTACCCATGAGGGAAGTATTTGGCTTTGAAAACTCAATAAAATAAAGATGACTTATCAGTTAATAGACGCCAAACTTGTTTAGCAAGCATGGCCTTATCATGAAACCTCCCAACTTTTCCAATGAATCTTTCTCTATTCACCCTGTTATCCCCACCAAAACTTTCAGATTAGCATCTCAACCTCATGACACAAGCCCATGGGTAGTTTAAAACACCCCATAGCGAAGGTTGGAATAGCTTGCACCACAGCCTTAAGCAGAATTTCTCTACCTACTTGGGAGAATAGCTTTTCCTTCCATCTTTGAAATTTATTCCACACCCACTCCTTAATGTAGTTCAGACTTGCTTTTTTATTTCTCCCAAATATAGATGATAGAGCGAGATATTTCTCATATTCCCTCACTTCTGGCACTTCCAAGATCGTCGTGATTTCATTCTTCCTTTCCTCGGTTACCGCCTTGCTGAAAAAAATAGTAGTTTTGCCTCCATTTATCTGTTGCCTTGAAGCATGTTCATAGAGAGCCAATATATGCTGAATCGAGTGGAGATCACCCATCAATGCTCGACAAAATAGTAAGCTATTGTCAGCAAAGAATAGGTGACTAACCTGTGGACCAGATTTGCACAAAGAGAAACCTCAGATTTGATCCCTTGTAGTCGTTGACTGCAGCATCCTATTCAGCCCCTCGAAGCATAAAAGAAATAGATATGGTGATAACAGATCTCCTTGCCAAATTCCTCTAGATGGTTGAATATCACCCTTGGGTTCCCCATTCACCAAAATTGAGTATGATACCAAACTGATGCACTCCATAATAAGCGAGATTCATTTCTCACAAAAACCCATTTTCTCCATAGTCCTCTGTAAAAAGATCCACTCAACTCGGTCATATGCTTTGCTCATATCCAATTTCAATAACATGAAACCCATTTTTTTGGACTTTTGAATCAGCCAAAATTTATTAGTGATGGCTTTATCAGACTAAAAAGCACTTTGGGATTCTAATATGAGATGAGGCAAAACATTCTTTAACCTATTTGTAACAACCTTGGAAACAAGTTTGTACAGGATATTACATAAAGAAATGGGACGATATTCAGAGACTTTGGTTGGGCTTTTTTCCTTTGGGATGAGCATAATATAGGTATGGTTTATGGAAGAAGGAAAAGAACCTGAGTTCAAACAATTTAGCACAGCTTGAGATACTTCATCACCTATCTTGCCAATAATGTTGGAAAAATTGTGGTGGCAACCTATCCAGCCTAGGTGCCTTTAAAGGCTCCATCTGCTTCAAGGCGATCTCAACTTCCTCCCTCGTAAAAACAGCTTCTAGAGACAGATTCATCTCCTCCGTGACAGTCATAGGAATACTGGCCACCACTACATCTATATTGTTGGGATTCGATGTAGTAAACAAATCTTGAAATAGCTAGTAAGAAGATTAGAAATACCTTCCTCATCATTAACAATTTCACCATTCGAATTCTTCAGCTCTTGAATTTTATTTCATCGAAATCTGTGGGTGGCACGTCTATGGAAATACCTTATGTTTTTGTCCCCCTCATGTAGCCATAGCGCTCTAGATCTCTGCTTCCACATCCTTTCTTCTCTCAGTAGGAAAACCATGATCTCCCTCTTAAATCTATGCACGTGAACCATGCCACCCCCATTACTAGCAGCAATTTTAGCCTTGCGAAGCTGCTCCTTCTTTGTTTTTAAATTCTTTACCACATTACCGAAGGCTACTCTGCTCCACCAAGTCATTTTAACCTAGTAGTGATGAATTTTCTACAGCAGTTTTCCCATCAGATCCCCTGAAAAATCAGTTCCCTAAGCCGATTCAACGAACCCTCTTCATCCAACCACATTTGTTCAAAGCGCCACGATTTACTACATTACTGAAGGCTAGTCTGCTCCACTAAGTTAGTGTAACCTGGTAGTGATGAATTTTCTATAGCACTCTTCCTAATCAGAGCCCTAGGAAAACCAGTTCCCCAAGTTGATTCAACGACATCCTAACAACCCTCTTCATCCAACCACATTTGTTTAAAGTGCCACGGTTTCCTATTTTTCTTCAGAATGCCCTCTAGTGAAATAACCAATGGCTTATGATCAGATGTCCCACATTCCAAATGAAGGACTTTTGTAGCAAGAAATATTTCAAGCCAATCAAACGTAGCAACAGCTCTATCAAGCCTCTCCGGCCCAAACAGTGAAACCTTCCCTGTGCCCATGACACCACGTAAATTTCTCTCCCACATACCCTAAATCCTTAAAACCACACTCAAAATCTGGCTTCCAAAAAACCACCAACCCGCCTCCTCTACTCTCCCTTGAAACATCCAGTATACCGTCAAATTTAAAATGTGCTTTAAGAGATTCTAGCCTAGCTTTAGCCATGTTTTGGCTAAGAACATAGCTGTTGGATCTTGTGTCCATATCAAATCTGCGAGCTCTTGTTCTATCTGAGTGTCTGTAGGTTTCTAAGCCCACAATAGTTCCAACATAAGAGACTCATTGGCTTCAGCGGAACTGTGATCCAATCTCCGCCATAAAATCAAAATTTTCCTTATCGTTATGAGAAACCACCCTCTGCTTCTTAGGTAACTCGTAACAATCCTCCTCATCATGGTTACGTTTTGTAAGTAAAGTCATACCCCTCACCCACTCTCCCCTAGTGTTGGGTCTTGGGATCTTCTTCCACTGACGTGGGACAGGGTTAATATTTTACTCCACTTGACCAAGAAAATTTGAGATATTCTTCAGAACTAATGGTGGAGCGTGACCACTTAAGAAAGGGGAAGTCAAGTCACATGCCATAGTTGAAGGTATAGAATTAGAGACACAAGAATTATCGACTTTAAAATTTAAATTCTCACTGAAAATAACTCCATTAGAATCATCAAATCTCTGTAAATCCTTATCAATCTCCAAAATTCTGGTATCCAAATAATCTCCATAACAATCTCGGTTATCCGTTTCCTTATCTGGAGAAGATTTCTCACAAGTTGACTCTTTTTGAAAAAGATTCTCATTTAATTCCCCCCACAAAATCAGCAATTTCCATATCTTGGTTACCAACATCGGACGACTATCCAACATTGACAACCTCAGCCACCGACGATGCTCCATCGCCACCCCTAGCCACTAGCAAAGCTACATCAACACCTTGAGAGCCACCATTTGAACCTCTTTTTTTCTTGCCTCACTGAACCCTGTGACATGAATAACTGACCTTTTGAACTTAGTCACTAGAGCTGCACAAATCCAAAGGCCATAATCTTAATCATCCGAAGTTAGAGATCCTTCGTTATCAATCCACCTCTCACAATCTTTGTCAATGTGGTTTAAACAACCACACCAGTAACATATATTTAGAAATCTTTCGTACGTAAAAACAACCCAATCCTCCTTACGTTCGTCAAAAGAAATAATTTGACCTTGACAAAGCGGAATAGAAACATCCACAATTACACGAACTCGTAAGAAGCCCATTGGAATATCATGCACTTTGACCCACAGTGAAACCCGATCAAAAACTAAATCCCGGATAGGGATCTTTTTATCATAACACTGTAGCAACACCAGATTTCTATCAAAGGTCCAAGGCTCACTTGCTATGATATTCTCAACCTCCTCCTCTTCCTCAAAGACAAACGATAATATGTGGTCACTAGCATCCCGAACTTGAAATCCTTTTCGTGATCTCCACAAAGGATTAAAGGTCTTGCTGATGGCTTTGACATTCAAAGCACGCTTTGTTAAGAATTTCGCTGCAATAATATGCTCCGTAGAGCACCTTTCATTTTTCAATCGAACTCTACCACCTTCCCTATCATTCAGAGAGAGGTTACTCCAATGCTTGGTTGAATTAAGAAAATCAACTAACAATTTTAATCAATCAAAAACTTTATCACAATAATTACCGTGTCAAGATATCAATCACACACATAATCACAAATATAGGAAAATCATTTATTCTCAAAAGGAAAAACCATAGGACAAATTCTGAATAAATTCACTATTATAAAATGAATTACAATATCTTCTCGAGATTATGCCTAACTTGAGATCTACGCCAAATACAATGCATCTTCTCTTTAGAAAATAATAGAACTCACCTAAGATTATTCTCGCCTTAGATACAACAACTTTTATGGTTATAGCACCCCAAAAATATTTCCATAGAGAAAACCTAAAATTTATCTTCCATTCTTTTGGTTTCATGCTCAATTTTAAGATTGTATCTTCTCCCAACAGGGGAGGTGTCACACCCCGAACCCAAAAGGGTCCAAGGCATGAAAAAGACATCTCAAAGAACCTGTAGATTTTCCTTTTTGACAATCCAATCCACATAAATCATATCAAGAACCAACATTGAGAATTATCATAATAATTTCATTAAATAAACTCTCAAAGTAAGTCAGAGCTCTAAGCAATAATTACAAGGACCATTGGCCACAAAAGAATAGAGGTCTGAATAATTAATTACATATCACGGCTTGTCCTATCAGTGAAAATAACATCACAACCACTTTAATATACAAAAGAATAAGTCAAGCCTATTCTAAGATTTATACCATCTAATATACCCATTACAAAAATTCAGCCTCCATCAGTAGTTAGTCTAACTACTATTAGCCACCCAAAAAGCTGTCTCAAAAGACTGTTGCCTACTCTGAAAAGATTATAACGTAATGGAATGAGACAAAGCCCAGTAAGTAGCATATTTAATGGGGGTGGGGGAAATGCAAGTTTCATCTTCAATAATAATAGTATGACAAGAATTATTTAATAATGAAACACAAAGTTTCTTAAAGTAAAATATCTTGAAACTATACATTATAATCTGTGAGCATCAACAATGTAATTTCCAAAGTCATAATATCTAACATAAGATAAATTATCCCAAATCTACCATACTACCACATAAACTGGTCAGGGGATCCACCCATTCACAACTGGCATGATATTGTCCTCTCTGGTATGCAGACTCTTAGCCCCATGGACAGCAGCCTCACCCATACTCTCAAGGTTTTTCTCTCCCCCCATGGGCAGCAGGGAGAGCGCGTCAAATAGGACCTCTCTTGCATGTGGTCTCTTGGCCCCATGGACAGCAGCCTCACCCACACACAATCAAGGAACCTCTTCCCCCCATGGACAGCAGGGAAGAACGCGTCATCCAAAGTAAAAGGGCACTGACCTTGATTTGATTTTGTTGTCACTAAGACTACGGAAACCAAATCGGGTGATTACCGGGAAATCACACATGGCATGGTGTTAAAACAACATAAACTCACAGATTACATTATTTTGAACCACATAGTTCATATCCAAATAGTTTCAGAAAACCTTAAATAATCTAACTTCTACAAAGTTTGTACGGTTTTCAACTTCATTCTTATCAACAAGATTTCCTATCAATCTTCCAAGTACTAAAACAAGATAAGCATCTTAAATATTCCAATACACCATAAAATCCAAGATTTTCTTATCAAGATTAAATAAAAGATGCTCATTTGTCCATAACACAAATTCATGCATTTCCCCAAATGCAATACCAAATATGATGCTCTTTTCATATATAATAATATATAATAGGGTCACAACACAATACTTTTATGAAAACATATATCCATATATAATTTTCCAAAATGTATTTGACCCAAAAATAACATTTACAAAACATGGTTATTTTCCAAAATCCCATTAAAAGCTACTTACCTCGCAACCGCAAAATCCTAATTCTCCAAGCTCCAAGGAGATTAGCTAGAACCTAACAATATCAAGTAAACCTATCACAATAAGTACAAAACTTGAAATTGCATCTAACCACAATTTAGGAATTTGCCAAATAATCACTTAATTAGGCAAGCCTAGTATATAACCCCATCAATAATAATATATTTCACTTCCCTAGTTTCTCAACAAATTGATTCACAAGGTATAAACTCCAATTTATAGAGTTAACCCATTTAATACAATCTCCAACATTATGACTAGCTTCCATAAAATTTACACTACATCATTAAGAGACCCATGAAAGCAAAATCAATATATCCTCAAAGATAGAAAATTTAGAACTTCCACTAACCCCAAATAAACACAATGGCTATGGAAAAATTAGATTTACTAACCATCACATGTAATAACTTAAACCCCTAAATTTTTCCACCATACATAAACCTTAAGTAGTCATCAATAGCACAAAATTTATACCCACTCATCAATTAATTCCACCAATACAAAACCCATACATAAAAACACATAAATATCACTTCTATTACTCATAAATCATGTGGGTATCATCATAATGCTTAGATAAAAAATAACCTCAAGCAAAATGCAAAACCCACAAAAAAAGATGAGAAATTTTTACCTCAAAAAAAAAAGGATGTGGAGATGTTTATGGGTTCACAAAAATTATTTCGGTGATCTTGCCGAAATATGATGGTGGAAATGGTAGTAGTGGTGGTGTGGAAGTTCCGGTGGAGAGGATGAGTGTAGAGAGAAGTGTATGTGAGAAAACAAAAGAAAAAATGAAAAGGAAGAGAAGCAGAGAGTGTGAGCCGGCCAAAGAAGAGATAAGGGGGAGTGGGTGGTGGGGTTAGGTGGGGGGCACGTGGGAACCCTTTAAAAGATCTGATCTTGTCTTTTTTTTTTTTTTAAAAGCTGACGGGATGTTACAGGAGGGGCCCTTGGGCCAAAGTTATCAAATCATTCGCTACACTATCTATTTATAAGACTTTAATTCCTAAACATGGTAAACAAGCAAAAATACATTATGTCTTTGACAAGGAAGAGGCTTACATTCTATTCCAAGGAAACCCAAAAAATAACCAAATTAATATTTCCTTTTTCAAGTAGAAAACCCAATTAGTTTTCCAAGTTACAATAAGAATTTGAGGCAATACCCAACAAGCACAGCCCTATAAAAGTTTAGGGAGTCTAATTGCATTTTACCCTTGAATTTAATAGTTAAAAAAATGTTGAATATAGTTTAAATTTGGGTTAACTATAGAAATTCAACCTAAACCATTGGGGTACTTGTTTGCAACACAAACTATAAAAACTCATGATCAATTTCCTAATTGAAACAAACCTAACTATTTGTACCCCACAATTCATCTGGATGTTAACTTTAGCAGTCACATGCCTTATAAATGAGATGACAACCCTTTTACATTTAGATTACCAAATTGTCGACCTACTATTATTCATCCTTAATCTTAATCTAACAGTAATGTAGAGTGCACACCTAAACCCTTAAGTTCAATCTAAAAAAAGATTCACACTAATCAACAAGCTTAGGTTGAAGGCTAACATGAAATCAATGAGGCTAAAGCACAACGAGGTACAATGGGTATTTTAGAGATTTTAAGGGTATATATTTTCATATTATAGATTTCGAGGGTAATTGATTCATTTTGGATGTCTTGCATGGGGGGGGGGGGGGGGGGTTGATATTTTGATCATTTTGGAGGGTTTGAGAGTATTATTTTTATTTTGGAGACATTTGGGTGGGAATTTTAGTCAATTAGGGAGTTTCAGGTTACTTTTGGTGATTTGGAGAGATGGTACTTTTGGCCATTTTGGAGATTTTAAGGGTATTTTGATTAAATTTATATTTGGTCAATTTGAAGAGTTTAGACTTTAGAGGTAGTTTTGTCATTTTGGAGATTTTAGGAGTGTTTAAACTTTAAATCACTTTTGGGATATTCAGTCAATTTAGGGAAAATGTAACTAATGCTATCAAGTGTCAGAAATGGCGAAAAAGCACGAAGCTTAAGGGTATTTTGGAGGTTTTGGTGGTATTTTTGGAAGCATTTAAGTATTTTGGTCATTTTAGAGAATTTAGAATTTTTTTTTTTTTTTTTTTGTCATTTCAAATATTTTGGGATTTTTTTTGTCATCTATGATGTAACACTCCAAGCCTTTTTCTTAAGCAAATTTTAGATGTGAATAATACCTCAAATGAATTTTATTTTTCTTTAGGGTGGTTAATTATTTTGCAGAGGTATTTTAAATATCTAAAGCATATAATGGCACTCAAATGAATTTTATTTTTCTTTAGGGTGGTTAATTATTTTGCAGAGGTATTTTAAATATCTAAAGCATATAATGGCATTTTTGTGATTTGTGGTAATGAGCTTGGTGAAAATTAAGGAAGTGATGAAACCTAAGGGTAGAGTGGTAAATGTTTCCTCAAGATATTTGTAGTTAATGGTCCACAATGATCAGCACAGCCCCTCCTTGGATCCACACGGTTCTCTCCCTTTCCTTGTGTCCTTCTCTAGATTCTTCTTCTCTTCTTGTTTTCTCCACCCCATGGCCAACCCATTGCAAGCTTCCTCTACTCAAACCACCCATTATTACCACTTAAAACAACCTAAACCACACCAGCACCGCTCCATTTTAATGGAGGCAGAAAGTGTTCTCCTGGAGTTGCTGAAACAGTGGTGTTAAGGTGAAATTTTCTTGGATTTACTTTCTTATTGTTTTGGTTATGGTCTAAGCTTGTGTAGAGTCAATCTCTTGGATGGGGATATTATTTTGATATGGGTATTTCTCCTTGATGATGTTTAAAAGTGGGTAATGCAAGCTTCAGATATGGGTTGTGTGAGATGCTTCCTTTGGTTTTGTACAGTTTATGGTTTTGTATGATTTTTGCTAAACTTTGTTTTGTGGTTGCTTCTCGGGTTAATTTCTTGAAATTCTGGTGTCTATGTATAGTACCAATGATAAAATGGTTTGTTGAGGATGGACACATGATATTTCTCGAAAGGGGATTGAAAGATTGGTGTTCAAAATGACCATTTGACCATACTTAATCTGTTTTCTGTAGAAACTCTGTACACATTGTAGTTAAAAGTTCATAATAAATTCCATATATTGAATCTGGAAGCCTTAGATGGCTATAGTGAAAGCTAATACACATATCTTTTACTTGATTCAAGTCTCAAAGCATTTTGGCTAGTATAATAATTATAATGATTTTTCTTTTGGGACCGTAAATCTGTCCCTGACAGATTTGAGTAAGCTGAATTGCGTGATTTTTAATAAATTGTAGAAAAATCATTTTGAGCTGAATTTTTGGTAGTATATACTAGACATATAAAGACTTGTCCCTATTTAATTTCAAGCTTTTTGGATAACATTAAGTGGACCAAACGAATTTTATAAAAAGGGCTGACCTGTTGGAAATTATCTGAAAATGTGATTAGGATGTTGAGACTTTTAAGGAACTTACTCCAAACTTTTTTTGTGTGGTTTAGCTTGTAAATTCATATGTGCTTTCTTTGATAAGTGTTTTACTTTGGCTAATTTTATCATGGTTTGGTATTGGCATATGTTGTATCAAGTTGGTACATACACATTGTTTGCGGAAGGGAATTAAAGGCTTTGGTCGTGTTGTTGTCCTATGAGTTTCTTGTATGCTTGTTTGGTTCCCTTTTGGGTAGGGGTACTTGTCTTGGGCTAGTCAAGCTAGGCTTTAGAGCCTTAGGTTTGATTTTTGAGGGAATCCTTTCCAATTTATGGAGACAAATTTGATAGCGTAATTTTGTAATAGGCCTTGTTATTAATAGGCTTGATACTTGTGTTTCTAAGTTTCAAGGTACTTGGTGATGGAACTAGTAACTTGATTGGTTGAATGCGGTGCCCGGTTGAAGTAAATTTGGAATGGACTGCTGAGGTAAGTAGTTTTTTAATGGGATTTTTGACAAATAAACATGTTGCATAAATGTTGTTTTTGGGTTAGACACGTTTTTGGAAATTACCTATGGAAACTATATTTTCCTAAAAACTACTGTGTCGTAACCTCAATATATATATATATATATATATGATTATATATGAAAATGCATCATATTTGGTATTGCATTTGGGAAAATGTATGAATTGTTGATATGGAAAAATAAGTATCTTTTATTTAATCTTTGATAAAAAAAATCATTGATTTTATAGTATATTGAAAAATTTAGAGATGCTTATCTTGTCTTGTATTATTTGGAAAATGGATAGAAAATCTCTAGACAAGAATGAAGTTGAAAACCTTACAAACTTTGTAGAAGTTAGATTATTTAAGGTTTTCTGAAACTACCTAGATATGAACTATGTGTTTCAAAATAATGTAACTTGTGAGTTGATGTGGTTTTAACACCATGTCATGTGTGATTTTCCGGTGATCACCCGATTTGGTTTTCGTGGTTTTTGTAACAACAAAATCAAGTTTAGGTCAGTACCATTTTACTTTGGATGACGCGTTCTTCCCTGCTGTCCATGGGGGGAAGAGGATTCCTTGATTGTGTGTGGGTGAGGCTGCTGCCCATGGGGCCAAGAGACCACATGCAAGAGAGGTCCTATTTGACGCGCTCTCTTTGCTGCTCATGGGGGGAGAGAAAAACCTTGAGGATATGGGTGAGGCTGCTATCCATGGGGCCAAGAGTCTGCATACCAGAAAGGACAATATCTTGCCAGTTGTGAATGGATGGATCCCCTGACCGGTTTATGTGATAGTGTGGTATATTTGAGATAAATTACCATATGTTAGATTTTATGGTTTTGGAATTATATTATTAGTGCTCACAAATTATAGTATATAATTTAAAGATATTTACTTTGAGAAACTTTGTTTTTCATTATTAAATCATCCTTGTCATATTATTATCATTGAAGATGAAACTTGCATTTCCCCCACCCCATTAATTATGCTACTTATTGGGTTTTAGCTCATTCCACTCTCTAATAGTTTTTCAGATAAATTTGCTATACTTTGGGCATGGAGCTTGTTTTATTGGTGGTGATTGGAGCATTATGCTAATTGAGAGATTTATGCTATGATTGGTTGGTGACTCAAGTTTCTAAATTTATTTAGGCCATAGCTAATTCTATCGGAGGTTGGGCCCTTGAGGTTTGTTAGCCTTGGGCATGGTAGGCATTGATTCTATCGTCGTAGTTGCCTATCCTAGGAAGGATTGTGATCTAATGTTGACCCATTTGGAGTTTTGGAATTTCATGTATATTTAGAGACATTATTTGTAATTTGTATTGTTTATAAATGTGTTATAGAGCTCTGACTTGTAATATGGTGATTTTAGTATAGTTATTTATCCTTATCATGTGTTGAGGAGCATTATGCTAATTGAGAGATTTATGCTATGATTGGTTGGTGACTCAACTTTCTAAATTTATTGAGGCCATAGCTAATTCTATCAGAGGTTGGGCCCTTGAGGTTTGTTAGCCTTGGGCATGGTAGGCATTGATTCTATCATCGTAGTTGCCTATCCTAGGAAGGATTGTGATCTGATGTTGACCCATTTGGAGTTTTGGAATTTCATGTATATTTAGAGATATTATTTGTAATTTGTATTGTTTATAAATGTGTTATAGAGCTCTGACTTGTAATATGGTGATTTTAGTATAGTTATTTATCCTTATCATGTGTTGAGGAGAAAAAAAAATCTCCCACGTTCACGCTCTTATGTTTCTTCTCTCATGCTTTGGACCCTTCCGGGTTTGGAGTGTGACATATGAGGTATTGGGGGTACTACAATCGTGTTAAAGGTTTGAATATTTTGATAATTTTTCTTATGTTTTGGTGTATTATTGTGGTCATTTTATCTAATGATATTTTGATTATATTTGATGTATTGGGTGTATTGCATTCGTTTTATTTAATAATATAATTACAAGCTATGTTATGAACGTTCTTGTAATGTGGATAAATTATTACATTGTACTATAGGATTATCACCATGAGCTAATCATTGTAATGTTAATCTCTGGATAATCTTATATTCTCAAAATGTTATGCAAAAATAAACAAACTAAATGGAGTAATGTGCCACATTTTCATAATCTTGTTGTAACGTTCACAACATTCCACGAACCAAATAGCCAGTGAATTGGCTATATATGAAATGGAAAGATTTTTGAAGCAGACAAGAATAATGATATTAGCATACATGTCGTAGGATTCTATGTGATAACTCATGAGTATAGAGCTTTATTTGCTGAAAAGTGAAAATACAGATTCTCCACTCCATAATGTTTTGAAACAACAATCACAATCTTAGAACATGAACACATTGGGTAAACTAGAATGTCACACCCCAAACCCAAAAGGATCCAAAGCGTGAGGGAACATCCCAAGGGTACCTGTAGATTTTTCTTTTCTTGCAAATCAAACTATAAGAGATCTTTATTTTCCTTTCTTTTCCAAAGGATAAGAATAAATAACCATACTAAAACCTTTATATTACAAGTCAAAGCTCTATAACACAATTACAAATAATATCTCAAGTCATGTGCCTCCAAATAATGCATGAATATATTTCAAAGCTCAAAAGAATAACACAAAACTACAATCCCTTTTAGAATACACAACCTCAACATTGAAGCTAGGCCTACAAAGCCTAAGGCTAACAAACCTCAACTATCCAGCCTCCAATAGAATTAATTATGATCTCGTTAAACTTTGCAAAATTGAGTCACCAACCAATCATAGCATAAATCTCTCACTTAGCATAATGCTCCAATCACCACCAATAAAACAAGTTCCATGCTCGAGGTATAGCAAATTATCTGAAAAACTGTTGGAAGGTGGGATGAGCTAAAGCCCAGTAAGTAGTATAATTAATGGGGGTGGGGGAAATGCAAGTTTCATGATAATAAACAGTTCACAAAGCATGTCTTAATTTGGGAAAATTCTAACTGAATACTGGAAGATCATTTCCATAATAATATGACAAGAATAATTAAATAGTGGAACACAATTTCTCAAAGTAAATACCTTGAAACTATATACCATAATCTGTGAGCACTAACAATATAGTTTCCAAAGCCATAAAGTCTAACATACGGTAATTTATCACAAATATACCATACTACCACATAGACCGGTCAGGGGATCCACCCATTCACAACTGGCATGATATTGTCCTCTCTGGTATGCAGACTCTTGGCCCCATGGACAGCAGCCTCACCCATACCCTCAAGGTTTTTCTCTCCCCCCATGGGCAGCAGAGAGAGCGCGTCAAATAGGACCTCTCTTGCATGTGGTCTCTTGGCCCCATGGGCAGCAGCCTCACCCACACACAATCAAGGAACCTCTTCCCCCCATGGACAGCAGGGAAGAACGCGTCATCCAAAGTGAAAGGGCACTGACCTGGATTTGATTCCATTGTCACAAAGACTACGGAAACCAAATCGGGTGATCACCGGGAAATCACACATGGCATAGTGTTAAAAATCACATAAGCTCACAGGTTACATTACTTTGAAACGTATAGTTCATATCCAGGTAGTTTCAGAAAACCTTAAATAATATAACTTCTACAAAGTTTGTAAGGTTTTCAACTTCATTCTTGTCAAGAGATTTTCTATCAATTTCCCACATAATAAGATAAGATAAGCATCTTAAATATTCCAATACACCATAAAATCCAAGATTTTCTTATCAAGATTAAATATAAGATGCTCATTTATCCATATCACAAATTCATGCATTTCCCCAAATGCATTACCAAATATGATGCATTTTCATATATATAATCATATATATATATATATATATATATATATATTAAGGTTATGATACAATAGTTTTTAGGAAAGTATAATTTCCATAGGTAGTTTCCAAAAGTGTGTCTAACCCAAAAACAACATTCATGTTATTTTTCAAAAATCCCATTAAAAAGACGACTTACCTTGGAAGGCCAACCAATTTTACCTCAACCGGGCACCACAAACTCAACTAATCCAGTCACTAGGTCCATTACGAAGAATATCGGAACCTAGAAACATAATGATCAAACCTATCAATAACAAGGCCTTTCACAAAGTACCATCACACTTATCTCCATAAATCGCAACAATACCCTAAAATCAAACCAAAGGCCTTAAAGTCTAGCTTGCCTATCCTAAGACAAGTACCCTTCCCAAGCAAGAACCAAACAAGCATCCAAGAAACTTATAGTGCTAACACAACCAAAACATTTTAAATTCACTATTGTAAAAATGTGCATCATAAGATAATATGACATACTCATGAATCTCTTTGAGTACTAAGTAATATATTTAAGCCAAGATAAGATCAACCGAGGTTTGGGATTAATTCCACGATTTCTCGGCATTTTAGTCTTGCTTTCAGATTCAGTACATAACAGGGCAGCCATTTGTAAAAATTGTTTGGTCAATGAAAAGTTATCCGATTAATTTAAAACTTTAAGGGAACATTCCCCTACATGTATACAATGTACCACAGAAAATTCACCCTAAAACGATTTTTCTATAATTTATTAAAAATCATGCATTGTGGCTGACTCAAACCTGTCATGACAGCTTTAGAAAATTGTTATAGTTGTAAGACTAGCCCAAATTATTTGAGAATTACTCTCACATTAAAACCACCAGATTTAAAGCATATTAAAAACAAGGAATCAAACCCAAAATCTCATATAAACAACTTATCAAACACTTGATATGCAAGGGCACATGCTCACACTTAACTTGCATAAATTCGTAGTTATCACTCCACTCACACCCACACATGCCAAAGTCATTTAAAATGCAAAGAACACACTTCCAAAAATCAGCCCAAACTTCCACAAAATCCACCCACACGATTTGCTCAAGGAAACCCAAGTTTTAACCATGGAGAAACCCCAAATGATCACCATTTGTAAAAACCCTTAACCATTTAACAAATAAATCCACCAAATCAAAAACCCATGTACTCAATCACATGTATACCACTCATGTAGCTTAGATTAGAAAGAAATCTTAGAAAAACTTGAAAAGCTACCAAACAATTAAGAGTTTTACCTTAAAAGCTTTAAGAGAATGGAGCATATGGAATTTCTAATGGGGTTCTCCGATGAAATCCGCCAAAAGTGGTGGTGGATGGCTGGTTTACCGGTGAGGGAGTGAGAGAAGTAGAAGAGCTAGAGTGTGTTTCTTGTGTTTCGGTGGGTGGGTGAGATAGAAGGATAGAGAGATGGAGAGAAGAGGCAGCCGGTCAAGAGGGAGAGAGACATCAACGTGAGAATGAGGAAGAAAAGAGGGCTGATTTAAGTTGAAAGCTAAATTACTAATTTGTCCCAAAAATATCTTACGAGTAAAATACCAATCTGCCCATCAAGCTTCTTCCAAATTGCAATTAATAACCGGGGTGTTACATTCTTCCTCCCTTAAAAGAATTTCGTCCCCGAAATTATACCCGCAACTAGATACCTTAAAACACACAAAGCAATTATTGACATCGACATCTTCTACATAAACCTTTAAACTCAAAGGATCACAGAGCACACAACCAATTATAACACAAAGAATTCACTCGCTATATTTCAAAGGTGGATTCAACGTAAAAGTTACTTAACTTCGATATCAAAGTAGGTTGAGTATAAGCGCATATATATCAATATGTAAGCTCAAACTAGAACTAGCTAACTAGTTGTTCATAACAGCTTAAAGAAAATTAAATTTTAACCCAATATGGAAGCGAGGCCACAAACTCCAAGTTCAAGTTAAAAGAAAATTAGGAATCCTTTTCTTTTTTTTTTTTTTTTAATTATAGTTCGTATATAAAACCAAGAGTATAAGTGGGGTTCAACTTAATAACCCTTGAAAAGATAAATTTTGATTCCAACTAGTTTCAACACGTAAGGCCAAGAAGATCTGGTTGAGTCTAAACCAAAAATGGTCACGTAAACTTTTATAATTTACAAGGTCTCAATTTTGAAACTAGATTCAAAATTGCATTTTCTAAATACAAATCACGTACATTTCACTAAATTTAAAAGACCTTTTTCAAGATGGTAATAAAGTTCCAAAAGCTAAAACCGAAGCCCTTAAATTTATAAGTATAACAATAGTCATGAAGACAAAAGTACGT
Organism: Quercus glauca; assembly: GCA_023736055.1. Lineage (NCBI taxonomy): Eukaryota > Viridiplantae > Streptophyta > Magnoliopsida > Fagales > Fagaceae > Quercus > Quercus glauca. The sequence continues at coordinate 71,107,016 of CM043318.1, forward strand.
CCATAATGGATAAAAGGTTTGCAAGAGAGACTTTAAAATGGATTTCAAAATCTGTAAAAAGTATATAAGTATTCTCCAATGACAAACCAAGGCTTAAGTTTCAAACCAAAATATGGAGTTCAAATCGTAAGAATCAACTTCATAAAGGGGTTTAAGGGTAACCATTCTTGAAACCAAGAGTAGGAGTATTCCACTTAATCTTTGAAATATCATTTGTCTTCAACTAGTTTCAAACACAAGTGTTGAATAATAGCCATAAGGCCAAAAAGCTAGCTAATGATTTTCAAACCAAAATAGTCACATGAAATCTTCCATTTCACAAGGTCCAAAATTTGAAACTCGGATTAAAATTGTATTTTATAAATATAAGTCACATACACTCCACTAAACTTATAGTCTTTTCAAAGTAGTAAGAAAATACTATCAGTTAAAACCGAAGAAGTCTTGGATTTGTAAATTTAACATCTGTCACAAAGACAAAATTATGTCCATTTTGAACAAACTGTTTGCAAGGAATACTTTAAAATGACTTTCAGAATGCATAAAAATGTACAATTTCACATTTAAAAGTCTTCCCTTCACCCGAGGTTTGCAAAACATCTAATAAAGTTTTTTCTATCTTACAACAATAACAAAATTTTTGTAAGAAAAAAAATATCTTATACACAAGTTATGCGCAAACAGGTTTCTGAATCTAAGTTGGAAATTTCACTTTATAATATTATAAGGCATTCACACCCAAAGACTATGAATATATGTTCAAACTAACCAACAATCAGAATGGTCATGGAACCTTAAGACCAACCAAACAATGATATGCCAATATAATAAATAAGGACAAAAGTCCAAAGAACCCCTTTATATATATATATATATATATATAAAGCTCCAAAAATCCATAAATCTATTCATGTGAGGTTTAACATATTGGAGAGGACATGCATTTGAAATAGTTTTGGGAAAAAAAAAACTCGACTAGCATCAAATAAATATACATCATTCTTTGAGGTGACAAAAATCATAGGAAGATCAATCCATGTACTTTTATCATATACGGGCAAAAACATCCCAAGAGGACACTCAAAATCTTGAAACTCAACAAATAGGAATTTCAAAGAGGTTGTTTAAAAAAATGCATTTTTCTTTAAAACTATTTTATGAGAAAAAAAATAATTAACATGATAGCACCATACTTGATGGTTAGTAGTTTGTTAGACACCACGTGAGCTCAACGGGATCAAACAAATCTTCTAACCATCTATCATAAATAAAACTTGTCAAATTATGCTAAAGATAGTTGGTCAACAACTCGTCGTGCCACTCGTGGCCAGCGAGGTTCGACCAGATTGCACCACCTAAAGTCAGCATAACCAACAATATTTGCCAATAGAAAATTTTCTTTAAACAAGTTCTCAAAATTTATAAACATGAAATTTGAAAACTTGATTCCTTTTTGTTTGCTTAAAACAATTTTAGGGATTTTAACTTAGAACTTTCAAGAATCTTGAGAACAATGCACAACCAGCACAACAGAAATAACAGAAATATAGAAGCATGCCAATTTCATCACACAACTATTTAAAGAACTTACAATAGCATTGCAAAACAGAGAAATGCTATACAAATTCCAAGCCACTACAATCAACCCATAATAACACACAAGATACTTCCACGCCCAAACTACCCTAATGGAACCACCTCGAATGGATTACTACAACAAAACCTAATGCTCTGACTTAGATCATTATCATTTCTTAATTCAAAAGTCTACAGAATCATAACCTAAGCTCTGATACCATAACTGTCACACCCCAAACCCAAAAGGATCCAAAGCGTGAGGGAACATCCCAAGGGTACCTGTAGATTTTTCTTTTCTTGCAAATCAAACTATAAGAGATCTTTATTTTCCTTTCTTTTCCAAAGGATAAGAATAAATAACCATACTAAAACCTTTATATTACAAGTCAAAGCTCTATAACACAATTACAAATAATATCTCAAGTCATGTGCCTCCAAATAATGCATGAATATATTTCAAAGCTCAAAAGAATAACACAAAACTACAATCCCTTTTAGAATACACAACCTCAACATTGAAGCTAGGCCTACAAAGCCTAAGGCTAACAAACCTCAACTATCCAGCCTCCAATAGAATTAATTATGATCTCGTTAAACTTTGCAAAATTGAGTCACCAACCAATCATAGCATAAATCTCTCACTTAGCATAATGCTCCAATCACCACCAATAAAACAAGTTCCATGCTCGAGGTATAGCAAATTATCTGAAAAACTGTTGGAAGGTGGGATGAGCTAAAGCCCAGTAAGTAGTATAATTAATGGGGGTGGGGGAAATGCAAGTTTCATGATAATAAACAGTTCACAAAGCATGTCTTAATTTGGGAAAATTCTAACTGAATACTGGAAGATCATTTCCATAATAATATGACAAGAATAATTAAATAGTGGAACACAATTTCTCAAAGTAAATACCTTGAAACTATATACCATAATCTGTGAGCACTAACAATATAGTTTCCAAAGCCATAAAGTCTAACATACGGTAATTTATCACAAATATACCATACTACCACATAGACCGGTCAGGGGATCCACCCATTCACAACTGGCATGATATTGTCCTCTCTGGTATGCAGACTCTTGGCCCCATGGACAGCAGCCTCACCCATACCCTCAAGGTTTTTCTCTCCCCCCATGGGCAGCAGAGAGAGCGCGTCAAATAGGACCTCTCTTGCATGTGGTCTCTTGGCCCCATGGGCAGCAGCCTCACCCACACACAATCAAGGAACCTCTTCCCCCCATGGACAGCAGGGAAGAACGCGTCATCCAAAGTGAAAGGGCACTGACCTGGATTTGATTCCATTGTCACAAAGACTACGGAAACCAAATCGGGTGATCACCGGGAAATCACACATGGCATAGTGTTAAAAATCACATAAGCTCACAGGTTACATTACTTTGAAACGTATAGTTCATATCCAGGTAGTTTCAGAAAACCTTAAATAATATAACTTCTACAAAGTTTGTAAGGTTTTCAACTTCATTCTTGTCAAGAGATTTTCTATCAATTTCCCACATAATAAGATAAGATAAGCATCTTAAATATTCCAATACACCATAAAATCCAAGATTTTCTTATCAAGATTAAATATAAGATGCTCATTTATCCATATCACAAATTCATGCATTTCCCCAAATGCATTACCAAATATGATGCATTTTCATATATATAATCATATATATATATATATATATATATTAAGGTTATGATACAATAGTTTTTAGGAAAGTATAATTTCCATAGGTAGTTTCCAAAAGTGTGTCTAACCCAAAAACAACATTCATGTTATTTTTCAAAAATCCCATTAAAAAGACGACTTACCTTGGAAGGCCAACCAATTTTACCTCAACCGGGCACCACAAACTCAACTAATCCAGTCACTAGGTCCATTACGAAGAATATCGGAACCTAGAAACATAATGATCAAACCTATCAATAACAAGGCCTTTCACAAAGTACCATCACACTTATCTCCATAAATCGCAACAATACCCTAAAATCAAACCAAAGGCCTTAAAGTCTAGCTTGCCTATCCTAAGACAAGTACCCTTCCCAAGCAAGAACCAAACAAGCATCCAAGAAACTTATAGTGCTAACACAACCAAAACATTTTAAATTCACTATTGTAAAAATGTGCATCATAAGATAATATGACATACTCATGAATCTCTTTGAGTACTAAGTAATATATTTAAGCCAAGATAAGATCAACCGAGGTTTGGGATTAATTCCACGATTTCTCGGCATTTTAGTCTTGCTTTCAGATTCAGTACATAACAGGGCAGCCATTTGTAAAAATTGTTTGGTCAATGAAAAGTTATCCGATTAATTTAAAACTTTAAGGGAACATTCCCCTACATGTATACAATGTACCACAGAAAATTCACCCCAAAACGATTTTTCTGTAATTTATTAAAAATCATGCATTGTGGCTGACTCAAACCTGTCATGACAGCTTTAGAAAATTGTTATAGTTGTAAGACTAGCCCAAATTATTTGAGAATTACTCTCACATTAAAACCACCAGATTTAAATCATATTAAAAACAAGGAATCAAACCCAAAATCTCATATAAACAACTTATCAAACACTTGATATGCAAGGGCACATGCTCACACTTAACTTGCATAAATTCGTAGTTATCACTCCACTCACACCCACACATGCCAAAGTCATTTAAAATGCAAAGAACACACTTCCAAAAATCAGCCCAAACTTCCACAAAATCCACCCACACGATTTGCTCAAGGAAACCCAAGTTTTAACCATGGAGAAACCCCAAATGATCACCATTTGTAAAAACCCTTAACCATTTAACAAATAAATCCACCAAATCAAAAACCCATGTACTCAATCACATGTATACCACTCATGTAGCTTAGATTAGAAAGAAATCTTAGAAAAACTTGAAAAGCTACCAAACAATTAAGAGTTTTACCTTAAAAGCTTTAAGAGAATGGAGCATATGGAATTTCTAATGGGGTTCTCCGATGAAATCCGCCAAAAGTGGTGGTGGATGGCTGGTTTACCGGTGAGGGAGTGAGAGAAGTAGAAGAGCTAGAGTGTGTTTCTTGTGTTTCGGTGGGTGGGTGAGATAGAAGGATAGAGAGATGGAGAGAAGAGGCAGCCGGTCAAGAGGGAGAGAGACATCAACGTGAGAATGAGGAAGAAAAGAGGGCTGATTTAAGTTGAAAGCTAAATTACTAATTTGTCCCAAAAATATCTTACGAGTAAAATACCAATCTGCCCATCAAGCTTCTTCCAAATTGCAATTAATAACCGGGGTGTTACATAGAAAGCCAAGCATATTATTACAAACTTCAGATGCAACCAGAAGCAAAGCACACCAAGTCTCCAACAAACACACACTGAACCACAGATGTTCAAGGAAGAGAGACAAAAGGCTTAAGGAAACTCCAGAAAGCAAAAAGCAGGGCCAGAATTCCAGCAACAGTTGCCGTGCCTCTCCAAATATCCCGGAAATATACATTTCTCAAGGATGCCATATTTTTGTTCCAACCGCTGTCGTAGAGGTTATTAAGATCATCAGCGATATGACGGTAACAGGAGTTTGTTTCAATAATTTCATGGCAAAGGTCGTTAACCATATGAGCAACCTCTTCACTGCTGCCCAACAAATTGACAATAATCCTTTTGTCAACGAGCAACTCCACGTCTTCTTTACTGTTGAGAAGACAATCCAATAGTGCAATATAACTGCAGATGTAAGCTTCAAATGGATAATGACACTGCTCTAGGGCCATGAGATTTCGGAAAAATTCTTCGGTTCCGTCCTCTACCACAAACTGTGGGACCACCAAGCGAGTTTGCAAACATGAGCTTTTGAGATGTATGTCTAGTAAACCTCTGTAATCTTCAAATTGCTTTTCCTCGTTCTTATGGAATATCAGTCCTGCAGTGTTATGTAGCACTGTTGCACTATATAGATGCTGAAAAGAATCTTGAAAACCATCTCTAATTTCAGGACGGAGTGGACGGTTGAAAGTTCTGTAAAGATCAGTGAAATGTTTTACATCTTTCATCTCAGTGGATAATTGCTTGAGATTGTGGTGACCGTCGAAAAAGTAAATACATGCAAGTGTAATAAAGCCCTTATTCCCACCTCGACTATATAAGCCGTCAAGAATAGAAAGTGGAAGCTGATTCTCAAGTAATATCAAGTCATGCTTTATGCCTTCCTCTAGCCATGGTTTACTTAATATATAGTCGTTTTTATTTTCTTCCTCTAGCCATGGATTACTTAATATATTTTCTTTCTCTAGCCATATATAGTCTTTTTTAATATCTTCCTCTAGCTCCTCTAGCTTCTTCTTAGCAGTCATCCGGAAGAGCTCAATGATACTTTCCCTTGGGGTAGAGTGATCTCTTCTGCATAGCACTCGCGAATCTTAGCTTCGTTGTCTTCAATGATACTTTCAAATTCCTCCTTGGCTTTCTTAGTCCGACGAAAGAATTTGTCGCAATATGTTTGTTTACGCTCTTCCAATGTTTCCATGTCCTTCAGCTCCGAATTTCCACGATGAATAGGGCCTATTGAAATTAGCTTTGGAGTGTAGGCTTCTGGCTTTACCTTGCGAAGTCTCTTGGGGACCTTGTAGATGCAACACTCGCTCTCAATATCTATTTTATGTGAAGAATCAGTAGCACTGGACATCATGTTTTTCAATCGGTGAACTTCCGTTTTCCTAGTGGCAAACAAAAAACAATCATTAGTACTAGAAAACATTCCATAACTTAGTTCAAGGGATAATACTTATTCCATATAAACTGTTTTAAATATAACCCAAAAAACAATTGAAACCCGATTTCAATTATTGTTACATAGTTCAAGAGGGTTTATATGCACTAACTTCCATAATAACATTTACTCCATGCTCTAGGCCCCAACCCTATATGCGTATCTTCATCAAGAATTTTACTAGGTTTTTTCTCTTGATATTATGGCAGCATCATTCGAATACAGGGACCAAGATTGAAATATAAAAAATTAGCCAATTAAATTCAAAATAAAAATAAAAATTATTGAATAAAAATTATTGCCTTAAACCTAATTATATATATATATACTTCTTCTTCTTTTTATGAGAAACGAACACACACATAGAAGAGATAGAAACAAGTTTTAACACAAAAAGCACACCACAACTATACTTAAAAGTTATGGTAACTTCAAATAATACAAACAACTTATATTAATAATTAAGATTAAATAGATCTAGTATATACCAAAACATATATATGTACCATGGAATCCTCCCTGAAAAAGTGTAAAATTGTTAGTTGCTTTTATTATTTCTGCATATTATTAAAATCAAAGGTATTAAAAAAAGAGGGGGGCGGTGGGATTTTGAGAGAGAGAGATATTAGACGCAAAACTTTGTACTTTTCATGATTCCCGATGACCCATATATGCATGCCCACAAGAGATATTAGTAGCTGCATTTTTTTTTATTGTTGTTTTACGATATATATTCAAAATAGGATATATATATATATATATATATATATATTGGTCTAAAGTTAAATTAATTAAGAGAATCCCTTGATAGCACCAAAATTAAGGATAATTAATATTCTTTGAATTTTGTCATCTAAAGAAATCAACATGTGCTAAATGTGATACTAAACAACATGAGAAATTTAATTATAACTACAACATGATTTTTTTTTTTTTTTTTTGAGAAACATTACAACATGATTATTAGTGCATTAGCTTGAGCCCCCAAATGTAAAGGAGTCCAAAAATCTTCCATAATTAAGTAACTTTGGCACTAGGAAGCTTCAAGGCCACGTTAGTGTAAGAGAATACTATATTCACCTATTAAAACTTTATGTTTGATATTAAATCAACGACATAGTCTACATATGTGAAGCATATTCGTATTTTCTAAAACAAAGCTCGGATTTCTATCATGTCTTTTTGGGAACTAAGTATACCTTTTTTCACTCTAAATTCTAATCTTTTTTTTTTTTTTTGGGCACATGTCCTCTAAATTCTAATCAATCTACTCTTTTGGCTTTCTTTATTTCTCTCTTCGGCCTATTTACGCTAAGGGAATCAATTTCGTACCAAAGACTGTATCGGTTTAGCCAATGAAACGATATATTTTAGTACCGGTCAGTATCGGTGTACCGTTTCGAAATTATCGCTAATTATATAATAATTATAATATCAATAATAAGTATACGATTTACACATTAAAAAAAAAAAAAAAAACATTACTATTGTACAATTTACATATATATATATATATATATATATAAACACACTAATGTAAGTACTTTTTTTGGAGTTAAAGATTGGAATTGTTCTCATATTGTACAGAGAGCAAACAAGTACTCCCCAAGCCACGTGTCCATTCGGATGGGTAAAAAGTGAACAAAAGGGCTAGTCTCTTTCACTTCCCATCAGACCACAAGTTTCAAAATGAGCATAGATATTCACGGAGGAAAAAACAAGGAAAAGAGGGGGAAGAGCAAAAAGTGAAATAGAAAAAAAAGAAGAAGAAAGAAGTAAAAGAAGGAGAAGCAGGTGCTGAGGCGACAAACTTGAAACTAAGAACTGAGAAACAGCAATAGCTTGGTCAATCTGCGATGACTAGTGAGCAAGTTTTTCAAAGATTTTAATAAGCGTCAACTTCTTATTCTCTTCTTATTATTTTTCTAAGCCTTCCCTTAGAGGTTTTGGTTTCGGCTCGGTATCAAATTACTAGCCGAAATCCGGAATTTACTCCGGTATGGCTGGAACAACTCTGGTACAGCCAGTATTTTAGCTGGAACGAAATAGTAGATTTTTTGTACCGGCCAAGGTTCTGGCACAGTATGAAATTAACTCCACTTATTTATGCACCTCCTTCAATTCCCTTTTCTAATGTCTTAAATTTTTTTCTTAAATTTAAATTTAAAATTTACAATTATTTAAATCCCAAAAAGAGTAAACAACTTAATTTTTCCTAATACAACGCTTATGAAAAACAAACAAACAAACAAATGATAACAACCTATCACCAGATGATGTGAATAGTAGGAAAGTTTAGAAAGCATACGACGTGATATGTACATCTATGATTGCTATTATTGGATATTCTGTGTGTGTTTGTTTATATATATATATATATATAACAGAATTTTTTATTTTTATTTTTATTTTTTAGTTTAGTGTAGTTGAGTTTGAATTGCAAATCTCTTATTTAGTAATAAGAGATTTTTTTTAATTGAATTAACTAGAACTCACACATATGATAGAACTTAAATCTATAGACTTAATAATGATTTTTTCTTATCATAAAGTTAAGATAGCAATTGGTATTTGTTGAAACTTTTTGTTTTTGATAAATAAATTTAAATTTAAATTTACCATTGTGCACCCATGGTACGGTGGTCATTCCACAAGTACAAGACAAGTACTTGTGGGGTGTGAGGGGTAAGGGTCGAGATTCAAGTCTCCAAGATAAAGTTTCACAGACATATACACTTAGATTACATTAGGTTATAGTAGAATTTCTATCTTGTATAAAAAATTAAAAAAAAAATTTATAGCGCATCTATTCGGTAATAAATAATATTATTATCAAGTCAAAACATCAATTTATTTTCGGTGTATATTTCAAAATATATATTTTATTTTATTGAAAAAAGTCTTTATTAGTTGAGTTAATTAGAATTTGTTATCATTCTAAAAAAAAAATGAGAAACCACCATTTTGGTCCCTATGTTTAGGGGCCACAGTCAATTTAGTCCCTACATTTTAATAGCAGTCAATTTAGTCCATATCATTTTAAACTTGCAACTAATTTGGTCACTACTGTTAACTTTTTAACGGAAAACGTCTACGTGGCAAATAATTTGCATTGTTGGCACACACATGGCTATAATAATAATAATAATATAAAATAAAACAATCATACATTAAAAAAGCCACCTAAGCATTTTGATGAATTAAAAAAAACTCCACATCAGATAAAAAAATTAAAAAAAAAAAACAAAGAAAATATATTTTTAAAAATCTTCAATTTCTTTTATTTTCTTGTGTATTCTTGCACCTTCTTGGCTACCAAACAAGATACCTACCAAACATGATACCCAAGCAAGAAACAAGACACAAATCACACATTCACACAGTTATCAAAACTATACACAGATCCAACATGAAGCATCTGTGTTATGATCATATTAGTGTTATAAAGCTTAACTTAGGTATAATATTATACAAATCTCATTGTTGCAATATTGACTACTTAGATTTTCTCTTCTTTTGTAACAAATAGAAGTCTTAATGAATCACAAGTATCGTTGCAACAATAAACCCACTTCTCCAATCACAATAACAGTTGTTTGAACTTTCAAATCTAAATAATTCAAGGGTTTTCAAAAGATGAACAATTCTCAAGCATGGTCTTTAGCTTATCCCAATCACCAAAGCACTGATAAACCTTCAAAGTTTTCAAACCATTCGCTTCGATAATAAGTGGACCGAAACTCTCTCCCTTTTTAAGATCTTTCAAGCATATTGTTTTGAGAGATTACTATGTTGCTTGTTGGGTATAGTGTTTGGTAGCTAAGAAAGTGCACACATACAAAAAGAAAAGAAAAGAAATTTTTTTTTTTTTTTTTTATAAATTCATTTTATTTGATTTTTTTTTCAATTAATTTTTTTAGTCTTTTTTTTTATTTGACATGGTCTTTTCATTTTCGTTAAAATGCTTAGGTGGCTTTTTTAATGTTTAATTATTTGATTTTATATTATTATTATAGCCATGCGCCAAGAATGCAAACTGTTTGCCATGTAAACATTTTTCGTTAGCAAGTTAATGGTAGAGACTAAATTAGTTGTAAGTTGAAAATAATAAGGACCAAATTATCTGTTACCAAAATGTAGGGACTAATTTGACTGTAACCCCAAAATGTAGAAATCAAAATGGTGTTTTCGCCAAAAAAAAAAAAATCGAATTTGTTATGTTTACAAATGGGCATTCGTGACACGTTACAGAGAAAAGATTTACTAATATTTTCAATGTTATGGATGTAATTAAGCAAGGGATTTAAAACCAATCGATTTAAGTTGCATACCTTGCCAATTTGACTTAACTCATAAAATAATAGATTTACAAGATAACATTGAGAGAGATATCACTTGCGTCACTTAAATCTTGTTTAGGAATGTCACAATATTCACAAGTCAATTATACTTATAGGGTGGATGAAAGCTCGAAAATGTGTTGAAAACACACGAGCGGTTTAGACCCCCAAATTCAAATTACGGCTTGGTTGATTTTACACTAACTTAAAGACAAGTGCGGAATAGTGTAAACACAAGCGTATAAACAAAACAACTACTCTAATCCATAATTTAAAGCAACTCAGCAGTAAAAGTGAAATGAACAAGAGTAGGGAAGAAGGATGCAAACACAAATAACACCGAGACGTGTGATCGAAGATGAAACCGAAGAACTCGGCGAAAAACCTCTCCGCCGCCCTCCAAGCGGAAATCGATCCACTAGACAATCAGTTGGGATACATGGATTAGCAAAAGACCCTCCAAGCCTAGTCTACCCGATGTACCTAAGCCCTCCAAGCTCCTACTCCAACAAGGCTTCTCGGAACCGTGTCTTGTCTTAGTTATCCGGATCCCGCAACAAGCTCCATGTTGCATCTGCCATTCAAGGCTTCTTCCAATGCTTCCCAGCAGCACCAAAACGTCACTCAGCACTCTCAAAGGTGTGGTAAGTGTTTTGGCTATCAACCTCTCAAAGATATGGATAATGGAGAGGGAAGGGTTGAGGAGATACCACAAGCAATTGTATAGAGAAAGGTGGGGAAGACAATCTCTAATTACCAATGTGTTTGGCTAGGGTTTTCTCTTTGAAGCATCTCTCAACAATTGTGGGTAATGATGGTATATATAGGAGAGGTGCAAAAGGTGTGACTCAAAAAGTACAGGCTGGCAGAACAGCTAGTCTCGCGGGTGTCTCGCGGGAAGGCCTTACCCGCGAGATACTCGCGAGACACAGTTGTCTCCACCTGGCATGACTCTTTGCATTCCAGCATGTGCCTGACACATGGTTCACTTCGCGGGAAGCTTGGTCGCGAGATACCCGCGAGATACCCGCGAGAATCCTTCACTTCTTCAAATGCTTGAGTCTTCAACACTCTTTCTACCACACAACCCTTACATCAAGTCCCACAACAAATACAGGGTTTTAAACGATTGAACATAATTACAATCAAATTTGGCACGGAATAAAAGCCAACAAAACATAGTTGTAAATTACAACTTTACAATCTCCCCCTTTGGCTATTCCGTGACAAAACCCTAAAACAGACTCTAGACTTAAACGTGAGTTTGGGAACAAAGGCAAGACTCACTCACACCTAATTCTAGATTCTGATAAGCTCTTGAACATATGAACAAGTATCTCCTGAAATACAACAACACAATAATATCATTGCATGTAGAAAACTTGAAATGCATATGGAGCAATAATAACAAGATCAAGCTAAATGAAATAGAGACACTAGATCATGGCAAGATCAAACAAGTAATCACTATACGCAAGCAATTACTATGTTCATTCACACATGAAATGAACATCCGGATATGCAAATGATAAGCTCATTTGAAGATAATCATTTGCAACTCCAACACTCAACCAATGCGAAATACACGAAGTATTTGCATCTAGGAACAGTCCTACTAGGGCACAAGAATGTTCATCACTTGAAGTAACAATGCATTACAATGAACTACAAGTAAACATGCATCAAGGTTGCATAAGCATGGTATAGCAAATGCATGGCACAAACCACAAAGACCTACAAAATATGCATGCAACAAACCCTAAAAGCTTACAAAAACAACATGGGTACTAATAAAAAGCCACAAAGCACAGAAATAAAAACACAGACTTCTGAAAATACTACTAAAATTAATACTGAAGTTAAAGCATAAGTGTCAGAACTATAAACCACAGATAGTAAAACATTAACTATAAGCAGAAAAAAAACTTAGAAAACCCGTCTGTAAAACCAATAACCAATAGTTACTGTAACTAAGTATCTAAGCTATGCTCCCCCTAAGGCTGTGCAGGCTCTTGTTCATCAGCTCCCCCTCAAAATTTTCTCCCCCTTTTTGACCGGAATGGCCAAAGGACTAGAATTGGTCGGATTCGGAGTCTGAACCATGTGTAGGGGATAAGCTCTGAATCTGAGCGGATAATGTGGTGATCTGCTCCTGGAGGTATGCAAACTGATCCGCTGTGTGCTGTACATGAGTATCAAGCACTGTAGACATGTGATCCATCTTTGCTAGGATCTGATCAAGCTTGCTGAGACCTTGTGTTTGAGCTGGAGCAGAAGACGATGGCTGTGCAGTCTCTGGGGCAGAAGTGAACCTGTCAATCTCCTCCTCTGTATCCCCACCCTCATCTGGGACATCCTGAGGCACACTCCTAGACGGTGGAATAAGATGAGGACCAGTCTTGGGGCATTTAATGTGTGCTGTGCTCCTAGTCAAAGTGTTTGCACCAATAGGGTAATCCCTCTGAACAATAATGAGGCCACTAGGGATCTTGAGCTTAGTCTTTGCAATGAGCCCCATGATTAATGAAGGAAAGGGCATTATGGTTCTGGAGTTTTGCTTCGTAATGCTCTTTTTCAGAATGTGGAAGATGTGGCTGCAGATATCAATTTCCTTGTGAGTAAAGAGGTCGTAGAGAAACCTCGTCCTTGGAGCCGAGAGAGTGGTGAGGTTGGTGACCGGATACAGGTTATGGATCATGACATAGCTGAGAGTTCTCATTTCTGGAGAGAACTTGAGAGTATCCATTGATGATTTCTTTGGAACTCCACCAAGAGCTGATATCATCTCCGTGATATGCCCCAATCTCTCATCATACTGAACTGTCATCGGCTGTGAGGGAGGTCGTATCTCCAAGAAGTCTTGAATGCTATCCCTTGTGATCTCAAATTCTTTGTGCCTCACCCAGCAAAGTATCTTATTTTCTTCCACCTCAGCATTAGAGAAGAATTCTCTAATAATTTCCGAGTAGACATTCCCAACTGGATTTAGCAACTTTGTCCACGTTCTTTCTTTGAACACATCCGGAATGACTGTGTTCTCAAGATCCTCTAGTTGAACTACTCGTTCCATGACAATGGTTGCTCTCTTGTAGCAATCATTGTACTTCATGTCAGCATCCGCGGATTTGAAGTGATCGGAATCCGTACGAGCACGCTTGGGAGCCTTCTTCTTGGAACCTGCATGCTTGGTGGGAGACATCTGCACAAGTGGACACAACACATAGAGCACAAGTACACACAACATAAGACCAAAACTTGATTAGATTCAAGTTAGTTTACATCAAATGAGATTCTTCCAAAACAGAGTAAGGTGCAAAAACAGAGCATTTCCAACACAACAGAGCAAGCTATACCACAAACTTCATTAAACTATAACACAAATGCATTGGAAAACAAGACATTTTGCATGAAATTTAAATCACTGTGCAAGTGTGTGAGTCTGTGTGAATGCAAGTGTGTGTGACATGAGATGCATGAGGGTGTGCCTAGAGGGTGCCTAGGTGTTTGCTAAGTGAGTGTAACATATGCAAAGTGTGATACACACAAGATCAAAGAGTAATTCTAGACCAAAACATGGTAAGACATGTGAAAACCTTGGAATTTGGACTCACTTGAGACCAATTAAACATAACAATGTTACTTAGACATTCAATCAAACACCTCATGTGCATAAGTACACTCTACGTATGAGCAATGCATGAACATGGTAAAAACTTGCCTAAATACATGATAAAATGCCACAAGGGGCCAACACAAATGCATCAAGATCAAATGCAACAAAACCCAATCAAAAATTTTACACAAATATCACCCAATGTAGAACTTCAACCCAAACCTTCGAAAATCCCCAATTATCAAAACCCTAACCAAAAAATCTGCAAAATCTAAGTAAAAACTTAAAAAGAAGTGATTAATCAACATACCTTGAAGAAGAAAATGCAGAAAAATGCTTGGTTCGGAGGGGGATTTGATGGAATAGTGTTTTTGGGTTGAGAGAGGTTCGAAGAAGTTAAGGGAGGGAAGTTTTTATGTTTTGAAAAACTGTCACATCAGCCCTATAAAACTGAAAACACGCGTTTTTCGCGGGATAGGGAGTCGCGAAACAGTCGCGAGACAACCGCGAAAGGAGCCACTGAAGCATAAATTTTTCGCGAGAAGCTCTAAGTCGCGATACAGTCGCGAGACAGTCGCGAAATTCTCTGAGTGACAAGAAATAAAAAATATTTCCCTCAAACCTTTTCGCGGGAAGCTTCTTAGTCGCGAGCTTCCCGCGAAACAACCCCTAAACCAGTTTTCTGATGAAAAACACACAAAATGCATTTTGACTAAAAAGAAACACAAGAAAGTCTAAAATCACTTTAAAAAACAAATAAAACTCACAAAAATCTTTTTGGATTTGATCAACAAAGATTGAGCATGTGAAACTCATTTAATCAAGTACAATCACACAAATGATTATGACATTCATAGAGCCTAGACTTGTGTGTTGTGTGTGGATATCAGGAATGAGATAGTCCTTAGTCCAATGTGAAGCTTCAATGATCAATTCAATCAAGGCATACACAACTAGCACTAGATTATGTGACCTATCTCAATTATAAAAACATGCATATATGACCTCCCACACGAACTTGACAACATCTCATTGAAGCTTTTCATTTGGCTCCGTATTTAACATATCACTTGCAACTTTTGAGCAAAGAGAATCTCATTTAGAGAAAGATGCCTGAAATTTTTGATATTTCACTTGATGAGTTAGCCTTTGGCTTTTTGGGCATCATACATTTTTATTTTGGTCACTTTCCCTTTTTCCTAGGCGAATACTAGTTTGTGCGACAGGCTTTTGCAGCTCTATATCTCTTTTCATTTGGAGATTTACATTTAGAGAGCTCTTTTAAGCAAAAAAAAAATAAAAGTGGGAAGATATATAGGCATGAGTCTATGCATGTCTCAAGATCAACACAACCATTCACTAATCATTCATGACAAGTTTGAAGATCTATTTACAACAGTCACATAGATTTCAGAATTTCTTACACAATGATATGAGTGCATGAGGGACAAGCTAAGTTCGTTAAATGCACAAAGCCATGAGTACAAAGGTACAAGGCAAAACTTGTTTTGAGACAAAACTCAACAAAGTGATCAAACTTTTTAGATTTTATAATTTTTATGGGTTTTTGAATTTTTTGAAACACGCCCAAAACAGAACAAGAAAAGAACGATCAGCAAAAACCAGGAGCGAACCATGAAAGTAATGCATGATACAATGCAACAGCAAATGTCCCTAAAAATGGAAAGAATTAATGCATGGACATATTATAGTGCTTATGCATGAGTACCCCTCTTCACCCACACGTCACGTGCGTTTGGGGTGATATCCTTGACGGATTGGGTACGAGAGTTGGGACTTTCAAACCTCCTGGTGAAACTCTCCAAGCAAGTGGTGAAGGCACCGATCATCTTCATCACGTCTGTCACTCCGGCATCACGAGTTTGGCTTCTTGAGTTCTCACCACCCCAAGCTCTATTGTCATTCCTTCTTCCACGTGATCGAGGAATGCTTGCATTATTGTCTGCTCTCAATTTTTGACAGTTGGGTCGGGTATGTCCTTGCATTCCGCAATAGTGACACACATAATCCGTTCTAGGACCCCGTTGTGGTCTTGAGAGAGATCTTGCTCTGGTTTCGTGTCTGCCTACTGCTTGATTTCGGGACTTATTCATCATCCGTTGCTCAGCTACATTCTTCTTCTCAACCTTAACATTCTCAGGAATGGCCTCCCCTACGCTTGACTCTTCGGCCTTCACAAATTTCACTTCTTTGGTAGCTTTAACTGATGAGCTACTCCCTCCGGTATATCCCAATCCGGACTTGTCTGAGGAATGTTTTTGGGATGAGATAACATCATCCAACTTTCTGGAGGAGACCCTTTCTATCTTGGCTTGTGCTTGCACCACCTCTTGTTCAAGAAATCTGATCTTCAAGTATGCTTCTGACAGCTCACCATTCAGTCCTTCTATTTCGCATTTGGCCTCCTTATGTCTGATCATGAGACTTCGGTAGTCTTCCTCTGCTTTCTTCATTTTTCTCACAGCTGCCTTGGCTATTCTTGCATATTCCCCTGACTTCTCAAGAAGTGAGGAGTAATTCTCTTGAAGATTAGCTGTATTCTCTTCCTCTTCAGCATCTGATTCTTCCACAATTCCAACAGATTCTGAATCAGAATGCTCACCGAGTTCCTTCTCAAGTGCACCCAAGTTGTCCGAGAAATCTTCATGAGCTATGGTCATGAAAGCAGAGTAGTTTCCCTCACCGTCACAGCTCTCTTCCGAGTCAGAATCAGAGGATTCAGAGTCACTGAGCGTTGTAGCATATGCTTTTCCTTTTCCCCTCAGAAAATTCGGACACTCCTTCTTTAGATGTCCATGACCATTGCATTCATAGCACACAATGTCTGGAGAAGGTTGATAGTCCTTTCCTTCTTTTCTCTTAAACTCTTTCTTATCACCTCTTGAAGGAGAGAACTTTTCTCTATTGAACGGTTTCCCACTGTTCTTCATTTTCAGAAACTTGCGGAAGTTCTTTGCAAGATATGCTACTTCTTTCTCAACTCCATCTTCTTCGGAGGAATCATTTATTCTTTCGGTGATGGTTTTAAGTGCAAGCGATTTGCTCGTCTTATGGGAAGGCAGTCCCAGCTCATACGTTTGGAGAGACCCGATCAGCTCTTGAATCTTAATCTCATCCAAGTCTTTGCTTTCTTCTATGACTGTAACCTTTGCTCTAAAACTTTCAGGCAAGGACCTCAATATTTTTCTCACCACCTTAGTATCTTCAATCTTCTCCCCAAGATTGAGTTTAGCAATGACAATTTCATTGAGCTTCCCATAGAATGAATCAAATGGTTCATCATCACTCATCTTGAGTTCTTCAAATTTGGTGGTGAGCATCTGAAGCTTTGTATCCTTGACTTTCTTTGTACCCTCATAGGTAGTCTCCAAAATCTCCCAAGCTTCCTTGGCTACTGTCATATGAGATATCCTGTGGAATTCATCAGGGGACACACCACAAAAGATAGCATTTAAAGCTTTACTGTTAGCATTTGCTGCCGCAAGGGCTGCCTTATCCCAAGTGGACTTAGGAGCCTTCGGCTTGGTCCAACCTATCTCAACCGCATCCCAAGCGGTATCATCGATAGAGCATAAGAATGCTCTCATTCTAACTTTCCAGAATGCATAATTGTTTCCATCAAAAAATGGTGGAACATTGAGCGATTGAGACCGGTCCATCTCAAGAAGGGTCAAGGATCACACTTAGGTAATTAAACCTCAGCAAGTGTACCCGCTCTGATACCAATTGAAAGCTCGAAAATGTGTTGAAAACACACGAGCGGTTTAGACCCCCAAATTCAAATTACGGCTTGGTTGATTTTACACTAACTTAAAGACAAGTGCGGAATAGTGTAAACACAAGCGTATAAACAAAACAACTACTCTAATCCATAATTTAAAGCAACTCAGCAGTAAAAGTGAAATGAACAAGAGTAGGGAAGGAGGATGCAAACACAAATAACACCGAGACGTGTTATCGAAGAGGAAACCGAAGAACTCGGCGAAAAACCTCTCCGCCGCCCTCCAAGCGGAAATCGATCCACTAGACAATCAGTTGGGAAACATGGATTAGCAAAAGACCCTCCAAGCCTAGTCTACCCGATGTACCTAAGCCCTCCAAGCTCCTACTCCAACAAGGCTTCTCGGAACCGTGTCTTGTTTTAGTTATCCGGATCCCGCAACAAGCTCCATGTTGCATCTGCCATTCAAGGCTTCTTCCAATACTTCCCAGCAACACCAAAACGTCACTCAGCACTCTCAAAGGTGTGGTAAGTGTTTTGGCTATCAACCTCTCAAAGATATGGATAATGGAGAGGGAAGGGTTGAGGAGATACCACAAGCAATTGTATAGAGAAAGGTGGGGAAGACAATCTCTAATTACCAATGTGTTTGGCTAGGGTTTTCTCTCTGAAGCATCTCTCAACAATTGTGGGTAATGATGGTATATATAGGAGAGGTGCAAAAGGTGTGACTCAAAAAGTACAGGCTGGCAGAACAGCTAGTCTCGCGGGTGTCTCGCGGGAAGGCCTTACCCGCGAGATACTCGCGAGACACAGTTGTCTCCACCTGGCATGACTCTTCGCATTCCAGCATGTGCCTGGCACATGGTTCACTTCGCGGGAAGCTTGGTCGCGAGATACCCGCGAGATACCCGCGAGAATCCTTCACTTCTTCAAATGCTTGAGTCTTCAACACTCTTTCTACCACATAACCCTTACATCAAGTCCCACAACAAATACAGGGTTTTAAACGATTGAACATAATTACAATCAAATTTGGCACGGAATAAAAGCCAACAAAACATAGTTGTAAATTACAACTTTACAGTGGAAATAGTGATGAGAATAAATCAATATTAAGGAAAAATGAAAAAAAAAAATTAAGGAAAAATTTCATCCTTTGAATAATTTTGATATTTGAGACTAATGTAAACTTAAAAATACATTACTTTGAATTCACCAAAATGGAAAAAAGTGGTAAAATTAAAATGTAGGGACCAAAATGGAAAAAAACCAAAATATAGGGACTAAAAGTGCATTTACGCCAAAAAATATATATACAAACAAACGATACATATCACCTCTTTCTCAAAAAAAAAAAAAAAAAAAAAAAAAAAAAAAAAAAAAAAAAAAACCTCTACATTTCACCTGATGGCCTGAATAGGAAAGTTTAGAATCCAAAGGACCTGATATGTACATCTATAAAAGTTTAATTGATATTCTTTGTGAATTTTTTTATATATATACACATAATTGGACTTGAACCTATAGACTTAGTGGTGATTTATCCTTATCATTAAACTAAGATATCATTTAATATTTAGTGAAACTTTTTATATTTGTTAGACATGATACGATTTCAATTAACATCGGGAGGGATACCAATCACTTTTGACTATTAGATCAAAATATCAATTAGTTTTTTGTAAAGATGAATTTCAAACTATATCTTTTATTTGATGAGAAAATACTTGATATGTACATTTGAGTTAATTGGAATTCTTTGTGTTTACAAATGGGCATTCATGATGCATTACATTCAAAAGATGTACCAATATTTTCAATGTTATGGATGTAATTAAACAAGTGTTTTAAAATCGATCGAGTCAAGTTGCATCACTTGAATCTTGTTTAGGTATGTCACAAAATTCGCAAGTCAATTATACTGGGTTGAATGAATAAATCGATATTAAAAGCAAAATGAAAAAAAAAAATTAATGAAAAATTGTTGGGACACCACTTCTTTGTATCTAGATTTACAAGAAACTATGTTGGGACACCACTTCTTTGTATCTAGATTTACAAGAAACTATGTAAAATTTTTTTTTACCATGCAATAGAAAAAAAAAAAATTATTTTTGGGCAAAAAAAAAATGCAAAAAAAAAAAGACTGAATTCCAAACAAATTACATATTGAATTTAGCATTATTGATCCCTAAGTGCATGTGACCACTCTTACTTAAAAAAATAATAATATTAAAGAAACTTCATCAAAATAATTTAGAATTTAATTTAATATTTTTTTTTGTAGAATTAAATTAGAAAAAATAAAAACTTTTTGGAACAAACTTTTGAATTCTGCTGTAATTAAATATTTTTTTTTACTACAAAGATGCTGCAGCCTGCAATTGAATCTTGATAAAAACGGTAGAGCAAAGTGCAATTGAGCACAAATTACAATAAAGACTAAACAAGCTAATCAAACCAACCGCAAGACATCCTTCTCGGACTATATATAAAATCAGTCACAATTTTTTTTTTCTTCCAAAAGAGAAAGGAACAACGTACTCAACATGCATGATATCTCACACTTAGAGGTGACAATTTTTACCCAAACTCATTAAGCCATCCATGACCCACTTAATTTTGGTAGGACTTGACCTGACCTAATTAAACATTTGGATTAATGGGTAAAGAGCCATTGAGTAATCTGATTAAATGGGTCTAAATTAAATCAAAGGCCTCCAATTTCAAGCCCTAAACCTTGGAACTATCTTCCTACTCAAGGTAGTTCTCCTTATTGAGTTTGGCATACACCTAGGTAGACTTTGCAAATGGTTAGACTAATTGGGTTTAGGTTTTACCTGGATGGATTCAAGTAAAAAACTTATTGGTCTAAAACGAGTTGTTGATCCTAAGACCCTTGTCTAGACTTTGATAGGTCAGGTCAACCCAAAATAACTCGTATTTTTTCACACACAAAACTTTAACATACTTTATAAGCAAATAAAATTAGAATCCAATAATAGTTCCAGTAGTCTGTTACTATAACAATTAATTCGATTAAATAAAAAAATAAAATAAAATGTGTATACAATGTTATACATCAAACTTGAAAAAAGAAAAGAAAAAGAGAGAGGTTAAAATCACCTACAAATTAAGTGAGTTTTTCAATTAGCTTTTTGTTAAAAGTTGCCAAATTATAGTTGTACTTCAAAAAATTGAGAATTTTAAAAAGTTGTACATAAGCAAATAAATTAAAAAGTTAAAAGGGAAAAAGCTAATCCAAACTTATACAATATATAAAACTTTTAGAATAAAATAGAACATGTTAGGTTAAGAACATATTAGGTAAAGAAAAAAAAGTTCATCAAGACATCCTTCTTGGTCTATATATAAATTCAGTCACAAAATTTTTTTTTTCTTCCAAAAGAGAGAGGAACACCATACTCAACATGCATGACATCTCACACTTAGGGGTGACAATTTTTACCCAAACTCATTAACCCATCCACGACCCACTTAATTTTGGTAAGACTTGACCTAACCTAATTAAACATTTGGATTAAATGGGTAAAGACCCATTGAGTAATCTAATTAAATGAGTCTAAATAAAATCAAAGGCCTCCAATTTCAAACCCCAAACCTTGGAACTATCTTCCTCAAGGGAGTTCTCTTTATTGAGTTTGGCATACACCTAGGTAGACTTTGCAAATGGTCAGACTAATTGGGTTTAGGTTATACCTGGATGGATTCAAATAAAATAATAAAAAAAAAAAGTAAAAAACTTATTGGTCTAAAATGAGTTTTTGATCCTAAGACCCTTGTCTAGACTTTGATAGGTTAGGTCAACCCAAAATAACCCATATTTTTTCACACACAAAATTTTAACATACTTTATAAACAAATAAAATTAGAATCCAATAATAGTTCCAATAGCTTAAACCTGGAGATTAATGTCATTAATATTTTCATTTATAATATAATTTTAGTATACAAATGTACATTGAAAATGAGTTAATTAAGACTTAAATTTAAATTTAAACACTAAAGGCTCGATCTAACCAAGTTTAGGTTAGATCGGGTTCAGGTCCAAAACTAATTGAAATAAATATGACCCATACCATATTTTGACGTTTGGGTTTAGGCAAGTTATTGTGCCAAGTCCTATTTTCCTAGGTCTACATTTGGGCTCATAAGAGAGAAGAGTACGCCGTGACCTATTTGGCATCAGTGTGCGTTGGTTTATGGGTCTTGGGTGAAGTTCTACTATGATGGTCGACAATGCTGTAATGAAATAGAAAGGGAATTTTGTCAAGAGAGGAGGAGAATGAGTGAGGTGACTAGGATAGAATATGAAGAAACGATTAACAATAGTTGGTAGTTCGGAAACCTTTCTTTCATTGCAATAAGAGTCTAGTAACTCAATGGAAACCTTTCTTCTATAAAAGAGAATTTGAATTCAAACCCCTCTTACTTCTCTACAGAAATTAATTGAGTACATTTAAAGATCAACCTTACAAAGGTAAATTTTTAAATGGATTGAATATGAAAAAACAAATAACCAGAGTTTTGGTTTCTTGGAATCAAGGGAGTCAATACCATACCGGAGGTTGTACCGGTTTGACCAGCGGTACGATATATTTCGGATACCGGTCAATACCGGTGTACCGTTTCGGGTTTACCGCTATTATATATATATATATGTATATATGTATATATATATGTATGTATGTATGTATGTATGTATGTATGTGTGTGTGTGTGTGTATTATAATAAATATAAAAGTTTACCATAAAATATTTCCTTAATTCAGAACTAATTATTCATAGTTTTAGACTTTAGTATCAATTAAAAAAAGAAAAAAAATACAATATAAAATATAGAAAGTTTAAAAGTTACCATTGCATACTAAGAAAACAAATAATACTAATAAGTTAATGCAAATAAGTTACAATTCTGCCCTAACAAAAATTCAAAAATTACAAAACTTAAAAAAAAAAAAAAAAAAAAAAAAAAAAAAAAAAACTTTTTTCCGGTACCCGCCAGTATTGCCCGAAATTGGCCGGTACGTCCGATACATGGCCGGTACGCCCGGTATTTTTTTCAATACGAAACAGGAGGGTTTGTGTACCGGAATGCTTGCCGGTACGAAATATTCTGGCCGGTACGGTACGGTATCGACTTCCTTGCTTGGAATCCCTCCTTTTATTGCACTAAGAGTCTTATAGTTCAGTGGAATTGCTCAATGCTCTTAAAAAGAGAACTTGAATTTGAATTTCCTTTAGTTGTTAAAGGAAATTATTTTAGTATAAAAAAATTTAGAGAACCACCTTATAGAAAATTTTTAAATAAAATTCCAAAGGACACGCTACCCAATATTAAGTGAATTAAATTATTAAATGGTCAAAATGTGGCAAACTTTATATTGAGGAACAAAAATATAGTGAAAGGATGGACTAAAGAACCTGCAAATTTTCTTTTAATGAGAATGCTTGTACACTTCAAGTCTTCCAAGTGACAGCACAGTTGGCTAGAGATCGTGCCCGGTGAAGCAAGCTTACTAATTTGGATCTTTCATTCTCTCTCCGCTCATATAGTTAAAACTCAATCATAAAAAAAATTTCTTGTACGATTGATGGCTATTGATCCTAAATCTTGTTGTCCTATTTATAGTGTAACACCCCCTCTCTTTGTCCATTTCAAGTGGTTGAGAATTTATTTTCTAAGAGATAGTCTAAGGACACAACTTTTGTGACATAACTATGATCTAATGCATTGTGAGTGGTGCAGAAAAAGTGGTGAGTTCATATATAAATAATTGTCAACCACTCATAGTCGACTATTTAAGCATTTAAAAAAAAAAAAAAAAAAGAATCCACTAGTTCAGCAAGTTGTTTGTGTGATCCTAAAAGAATTCATTTTCAAAATCTAAAAATGTACAAACTGTCATGTCGATTAAAATTTTCAATATTGTTAAGCGTCTATATATCTTTAAATTTGAAAATTTTAATATGAACCATATAATAGATGAAAAGCATGAAACACATTATGCTCCTATTAATGGGTCGGGTCAATCGGGTTATAGGTTAGATCGGGTCAGGTTCACCTGTATTTTTCACATAAAATTCTTTTTATTTAAGAAAACAATATGTGTTTGCCATTTGGAAAGTCACGCAACAAATTACTTGATATAAAAATACATTACTTTGAATTCACCATTCATATAAAGAATGAGCTTAGCTAAACAAATTAATACTTATTCAATAATTTTAAAATTATACAAATCCCAACTTTACTAACCAAAACAATACAACACAAAGGTTAAGCAAAACAAATACACAAGTTTCATTTCTACACAATATCAACATCCCAAAGCATAAAACAAAATTACAAATGCCATATTGGATAACTAATTTTACAAAGAATAAAAAAATGTAAGATATTTACAATCTTAAAAACTAATTTTATAATTTATTATCAATTGTATTTGGCACTCTATTTCAATTTGAGAATAGTTTGGTGATAAGCATAAACTTGAATTATGTTCAAAATAGAATGAAATGAACAATTTAGAACTCTTATACTTGGCTGGACTAAGTTTGGTTACAGAATTCAATCATGGCTATCTTATTAATGGGGTGTGACTATGGTGTGGTTCCCTATTCATTGAATAACCAATGTTTGAGAAATATATACAAATTTTTTATTATTTATTAATATTTGATATTTATATACACTTTATGGATATTTAGGGTTTGGTTTACTCATTTTTAATTGTATTTAGTTTTTCTTTTAAGTCAAAATAAGGTTAGTATATTTAGGATATATATTCTTAAGAATATTTTCACTTATGAAGCCAGTTTGTATAACCTATAAGTTGGTCCTAAGCTTAGAAAAGAAAATTGAAATTTCTTTTAAGTCAAAATAAGGTTAGTATATTTAGGATATATATTCTTAAGAATATTTTCACCTATGAAGCAAGTTTGTATAGCCTATAAGTTGGTCCTAAGCTTACAAATGAAAACTGAAATTTTTGTATCAATAAAAATTCCAACTATTTTTCTTTTCTTTCCATAGGATAGATTTTATAATAAAGTTCTTCCTTTGTGTATTCAAGTAGGGATGGACCCAGAATTTCAAGCTAGGGGGCCGGTGATAAGTGAAGAAAAAAAAAAAAAAAAACCTTAAATAAGCATCCACATAGTATTAACAAAACTATCAACCAAGACAAATACACAAATCAATGTTTCTTAATATATTAAGATGCAATCATCCACAAACAAAGACAAAAGACACAAAACACCGTTATTTCTTAATACATTATCTATGAAAAAGGGAATTTGACGCTCTTTTAAATCTTCGAAATCATCTATAATTGAATCCAAACTAAATGTAAAAGCTATGTCCCTTTCAGTGTATAACATCAAAGAGTCTGTTAAAAAGTCATTTTCCATTTATCTAATTTAAAAATATTAATTATAAAATTATGAGTTAGCTATGTGGGCAAGTCGCAATTTAATTTTGTTAAATTTGTGTGACATTTTTTTTATGTTGTGTATTTTTGTCTTTGTGTCGCTATCTCTGTCAAATTGTCACTATTACGTACCCCATTACTATGAAATTATAATGCACTACTTTTCTACTTTTCTAGCTTTACCTTTTTTTTTGGGCACCCGTTGTTTGTTCCCTATTATTGCCCTACTACCAACAAATATTCTCTCTCTCTCTCTTTGTGTCGCTATCTCTGTCAAATTGTCACTATTACGTACCCCATTACTATGAAATTATAATGCACTACTTTTCTACTTTTCTAGCTTTACCTTTTTTTTTGGGCACCCGTTGTTTGTTCCCTATTATTGCCCTACTACCAACAAATACTCTCTCTCTCTCTCTTATAACTTTATTCACAAATCACTTCTCACTATCTCAGACATTTAGTAGCTGCAAAAATAAATAAATAAATAAATAAATAAAAGAGACAAGGACAAAGGTCCTATGTCATTGTCTTTTGATAGAAGACAGAGATTTATATTGTGGTGTCACTATTCTCGCTCAATTCTACAAAGGGGAAACTGCGAAACGCTCCACTCACAAAACATGAATCAAGTTCTATGAAAGGAGCGCTTCATCTTTTACATGAAAATAAATTTGTGCATTCTATGAGCTAGCCACAAAAAAAAAAAAAAAAAAAAAAAAAAAAAAAAAAAAAAAAAAAGGAAGAAGAGATAAGATAAGGTGCCATGCGTCAATATTATGCAATTGCTAGGATTGGCATCTTGTTTTTGTGAACATAAGTCACAATTAAATGTGAGTTACAGTTCTTATCCAAAAAAAAAAAAAAAATTTGTAGATTTTAATTAACTTATCTGATAAAGTCTTTTTTAGTAGAATAAGTGATTTATCAACACCAAAAACTATCTGATGATAACGAACAATCATTAGGAGTGTACGCCATAAGTTCAAACTATATTTAAAAAAAAAAGTCA
The DNA here is from genome assembly GCA_023736055.1 of Quercus glauca. NCBI lineage: Eukaryota > Viridiplantae > Streptophyta > Magnoliopsida > Fagales > Fagaceae > Quercus > Quercus glauca. Next base: position 71,133,519 of record CM043318.1, read on the forward strand.
CAATTAAATTAAATAACTAACCCTTTCATTTTCAAATAAATAAGATTTTTATGTATATCTCAACTATCAAGAACTATGAAGATGTACAATGGAATCTCCCTCACTAATGAAAATTTTAATATATTTTTATTATTCTATTGAAAATGGAATCTGTAGGTGTTTTCCTTATTTTTGGCCCACTTAAACCTTGTTGTGTAGGGCATTGGACCACCCCAACACTAGGTGAGACATACCACTGATTGAACCTACAACGACAAACTTGCTATGTGATAAGTTGTGAGGAATTCCTACCATCAAACCACCATTTGGTGTGGTGTTGAGATTTCGTTGTAAGACAAAGACTTGCTATAGATTGGTCGTAAGAGGGACCATTGTAATTTTTTTTTACCAAAGAAAAGATTAATTTATGGTGTCACTCACATCTTATGAGTTGGGTAGAGAACAATGCTTAGATAGAGTGCCACAAGTCAAAATCTTGCCATTGCTAAGATTGACTGACTTGTTATTGTGAAATCAAAACTAACAATAAACAAATCAAGTCAAATAAGCAAAGGCAAGACGACAAGGGCAAAGGTAAATTTTATGAATATGTTACTTCTTAATAGTCCAATATTCAAAACCATATGCAAAGCTAGTCATATAGTAGTCTTATAAAAATTTCCCTTCAGCTTAATAGGTATTCTATGAATGTATTTCTTCATTTCATCCACCTTGTTCTTATCCTATAATTCAAATCCTCATCAATCTTTCTATATTTATGAATTATTGATCTAAGATATTGTCGCTCTTTAGTATCTCTTAACCATCAAGTCTTATCGAAAGCCTTTAAATTCTAGAGCACTTTGCGAAAATTCTAATATGGCATTAACTTCACTTCTAATTTTATCCAATAAAACTATATCATAAGCAAAAGGAATACACCAAGGGGCTTCCAATTAAATTGACTTAGTGAGCTCATCCATCACTATTAAAGAAGATATGGACTTAATGTTGATCCTTGATACAAACATATAGTGATAGGAGATTCACTTGTGATTCTTCCGGTTGTTCTCACACTAATTACAACTTCATCATTTATATCCTTATTCATCTTAATATACTTCAAATGAACTCCTTTCTTTTCCAAAACCCACCACTTAACCCTTTTAAGGATCCTATCGTTGCTTTCTCTAAATTAATGAAAACCATATTAAAATTTTTACAAGCCTCTATGTATATTTTCATTAAACATCTAAATAAGAAAATAGCTTCATGGATAGTTTGTTTTGGCATAAAACTAAATTGATTCTCCGTTATTGTTGTTTCATGCCTTAACCTATACTTGATCACTTTTTTTCCAAAGTTTTATAGTGTGGCCCAGAAGTTTAATTTCACAGTAATTTGTTCAGTTTTTTGTTCTTGTAAATAGATATTGAAGTAGTTATTATCCTCCACTCAGAAAGCATTTTGATACTTATCCGCTCAAAACCCACCAAAGCAGGACCAAGTGCCTCATGATAGATACCCCTGACACTTAAATTCTGCACCACATGATAAATTCCAATGTGACCCTTGACACTTAAATTCTGCACCACATGGTAAATTCCAATGTGACCCTTGACACTTAAATTCAGTACCACATGATAAATTCCAATGTGAATGAATGTGCACCATAGACATAGAAGAAGATGTAGGACCTATGCAAGAGCATTAACATCAGCCTCATAACAATGTCTTGTTAAAAATTCTATCTAAAATTTTCGTATTTGCTATTCTAATTAACATATTGTTTGTTTTTTTTTTAATTATTATTCGCCTTATTACATTGATGGTTAACTATGATTTCGGGGGAAGTCAAGTTCAGAACTCTTGTCAAATGGGTCACTAGTTGGATGATACCACTGTGTTTTCTCGAAGCAACGATGGATCAACATTCTCACTTCATAAAATTTTCTATCGTAACTTTCCAAAAGAACAAGTCCACATAAATAAAATCACCCACAGAGGCGCTCTTTATCTCTGAAAAAATTAGTCTTTTAAAATTAGTCTTTTAGATTCCCCAATTGAATTCAACTATGCTAGAGTATTGATCAATGCAACAAAAAGATCGAATAGGTTCCACCAAATCTGTAATCTCCAATAGGCAAGGTTCCTTTGAGTTAAGCAGTGCAAGGAGCTATTTGCAAACTCGATAACCAACAACCAGGTCCACAATTCTAATTTCTTGACTGAAGTTCAAGGCTTTCGGTGATAAGTTGGCTGCCATCTATAGTTGATCACCCAGAGAGGAAGCTGGTCTCTGCAAGCCACCATAACTGCTCCATTGCTGTCTATAATTGTTAGGTTCTAAAAGTTTAGAACAATTGGCAAATCGTGAACACAAACTTGTCTAGATATAGATCTTAGAGTCTATAAGTTTTATTAGACAATGCTCAAGGTGATTCAAGTCAAGATTCAAGAACATACAAGCTGCAGGAAGAAGACTGCATATTTTGCTTGGTTCGATCGATCAAAGAACAGGCTCGATCGATCGAAAATCGCATCTGCAGAATTTTAAATTGGCCCAAATAGCAGCTTAAGCCCATTAAGAATTAGGGTTTCAGATCTACTTCTCCCACTATATAAAGGAAACCCTAAGCCACGTTTTTGGGACTTTGCAGAGAGAGATTAGAGTGCCTCTTGTGCCTCATTTTATTAGGGTTTTGTACCCAAACCTCTCTAAGTCTTTGTTGCTCATATTTGCTATTTATGTGAATCTCTTGTGAGATCTTTGAGGAGCTTTCCTTCACATAAACTTAGGGTTTTCAAGGTAGAGATATTTTCTACATCTTGATGATCAACAAGGTTGCAACCATTGGAACTTAAAGAAAAACAAGCGGGGAACTTGTAGCTGATTGAAGAATCCAAGAAAGAAGGAGTCCGTGAATTCGGAGCTTGCTCGTGGTCGTGTCAGTAAGTTCTACTGGTTGGTAGCATCAGGAAGTCGAGCGAGGAGCTTGTAGTCCTTTTGTATAAACTTCGATTCTTTCATAGTGGATTCAGTTTTGCCTTGAGGATCGGTGGGTAAAATCCTCTCCAGGTTTTTACAGTGTGGTTTCCTAGGTGATCATATCATTGTGTCTTTTATTATTACGCTGCTTTATTTTTTTGATATGATTATTTGATTACTTTAACCTAGTATTGCATAATTTGACTAAGTAACAACTTGGCTAATTAACTAGGCTACGCAATCTGGTTGTTTTTAAGGGGTCTAAAACCTAACAATAATAACAATCATAAAGCTCACTCAGTGCCATGTTCATCTTAAAATGATGAGGTGGTGGTGGCTTTCATTTCAATGGAACGGAGCTTGTACCCGCTGATTTGTCTCTATTCTCCATTGAGCATTTCTGTTACATCCATATAGCCACGAAAAATGTCTTCAGATCCAGTGTGTGAAGTGTTTGCAAAACTTTTCCCACCAGTTAATTGAAAGGCATATGCCAACCCAACGAGAACTTTTTAAACACCCCTGATTCTAACCAACATTTCTGAGCACTGGTACATTCCCAAAACGTATTAGTTCATTTATAATGCCTCATAATACAAATGAGCACTAAAACAACCATATTTATTTCATTTCTGAAACACCTTGTCCTCCATACTCATACTGATCCAAGCTGAGAACACCACAACAAAGAAATTAGTCCAATTTTGAACAGGCCTCAAATGGATTCCAATGCACCCCACCATTAATCACCTCCATATGTTCTAATTTCAAACATCATAGCATCTTTATTTGCAACTAGCTAGAATACCTTAAGAAATAAAGGAACCAAATGACTAATACCACTCCAAGCATCATGTCAAAACCATCCCTACTTTATATCCAACAAAACTATACAAGAGTCCCACCCTGCACTGATGGCCTTCCCAACTTCCAACCCATGTGTTGTGCAGACAGAATTAGAAGGCCGATTGTAACTTGCTATCCTCTTTCTAAGTAGGCAAAGATTTACCTACGTAGAAAAGATGATTCATTCAAATCGACATCTACTTTTTCAGTACTTACCTCCAAATATACTTCTACTCTCGCTGTCACCTAACTCCTAATTTTTTTATCCTGCGCAAACATTATTGGAGGGTGTAACCATATGGTTTTACACTAAATCCTAATAGAATTTAAATCCAGATATTAACTCAATGTAATCAGTGGTAGCAAGCTTCTTATCATGGATTGTCTAAGAAAAAGAAAAGGAAACTCAAGCATACAGGAAATTTCTCACCCATTTGTTCATCATGAACAAAGAGCACACAACATATTACTTCTGGTTTGAGAGAAGCAAGGACGGTTCTTAATAATAGAAAAAATCTTCTGCTAGCTTCTCTTTGAAAAGAAACAGAAAAGTGTAAACATGAGTGTGCTTTTACACATGCATGATATCCATTCTCTGTAAATGGACTTGTTTTCATTAAAAATATAGACAATGGTCTTCAAAGAAGATGGCCAGACAAAGCTGCAATCATTCTCAGAAATAAAACTCAGTGCCTAAAAAATAACAAAAAAATTCCAATTTATGCATACGAGAAGTAACTTATTCATCCCATGCCCTTGGACGAACTCCAAGTCCAGTTCTTATATTTGCACCCATTTCCAGGAGGTCTTCCACCTATATAAGATATGCAACATTGAGCACATTTTCAAGGATTCAAAATACAATTCAAAAGGATAATTATGTTGACTTTGCTACCTCTAAAAGGTCATATATGAGAATAGAAACACTTATATTTCTTTATAAATGCCACTCTCCATCCCATAAATGAAAAGAAGAAACTTTAGACATGCATAGACACAAGCTGACAGCTGACACAAACACAAAGGGTGGCGAAGGAAACAATAATTAATAAATAAACCAAACACTCGCTTGAGAAAAGTTCTTCACTTTTAGGTATAGTGAGAGATTAATTATTATGCCAATGTGCTCTAGTTCAAACTGTAACTGGGTTCAAAGCCCACTATGTGCAGCAGTAAACATGGATACAATAATAATAATAATAATAATAATAATAATAATAATAATAATAATAATTATTATTATTATTATTATTATTATTATTTATTGGTAAGTTACATACTCGCTTGGTAGGTCTTACACCAACAAGTTTACCCTCCACCTTGCTCTTACAAGGAGGAGGTTCCATTTGAGCTAGATCTCACTAGCAATTAATTATTATTGTTAGTCCCTCCCTCCCTTTTACTCTTTTTTAGTGATTAGCAATAAGATCTTCAAACATTGTCAAATGAAAAATTATTATCCATTACAAACAGTCAAATAACAAGTGACCTAAGTTTCATAATCCCTATATAATTAGTGATAATGAGGTGGAAAAGATGGACAATGATTTATTAATCAATTATCATAGCTGATAAATTGTTGAACGCATAGTAGCAATTTGTCTGCCAAAAAAATATCAGCTTAGTATAGGAAGTATGTTTGGAGATGAGAACTGAAAAAGTAGAAATTTAGGGTGACAAAAGGAGGTAAAAGTACTTGACTATAACTGCCAGGAGGTTGGAAGAAGAAAAAGCGAAGAGGAAAAAGAAATAAAAGTTTATCTCTAACATCTGCCAAAAAAAAGTGAACAACTTTTTACACCCAAAATTTAACTCAAAGCAATGAAGCCAAGAATAATTGAAACACAATCCCTTCCAAGTAAACGAAGTATAGCTCAGTTTTTATATATGGCCAAGAGGGCATAATTCCAGTTAGGAGGTCCAAAATTCAGAACCAATAAAGGTAAAATAGAGCTCACACGTGTTGGAAAACTTTTCAAGCATTAATGCTCTCAGTACACCCCAGCTAAAATCGCTCATATTTGAAAAACAATCAAGTTGGGGAAAGGACTCAACTCAACTTCAAATAACAAATTAGATGACTCATTCTGTTACCATCATCACCAGATACTAGTTAACAATTAAATAGATCAAACAATAGGTAGGCACTAAACAAAGAAATTCAATTTCCAGAAAATATGAGGAAAGAATATCTGTTTTGTTCAATGCTTATCATGGCATGGGCAAGTTACCACCAGGAAGCACTGCCAACCTTTTTTAACTAACAGAAAACCAAAATCACTTGTGATTGATAAACACTTTTTGCAACTAACAGAAAACCAAAATCACATCAAATCACCCTTTTACAAAACCTATCATTGAATTACCTAATGGCTTGTTTGGAAGTTTAGAGAGGGAGGAGAGTAGAGGGGAGTAGAGGGGAGGGGAGTAGTGAGGAGGAGAGTAGAGGAAAATGATTTTCCTCAATCTTGTTTGGATGTTTTTAAAATTAGTAAGGGGGAATGGAGTAATTAGCCCTTCCCCTTGTATAATTTTGTTAATATAATAAGAGTAAATTAGGTATTTTATTTGGTCAATAGTTTATATACTCTACTCTTTCTCCAAATCTCTCCAATTTAAGGGAATTAAAAATGGGGGGTTAGAGGGAGTTGAAACCCCTCCAAACCCCTTCCCCTCATTCCTTAAAAAACTTCCAAATAAAGTAATTAGATTACTCCCTTCCTCTACTCTACTCCCCTTCCTTTTTTAAACATCCAAACAGGCCATAAAGGACTCCGAAGTAGACATGGCAATACGGGTCAGAATTTTTTGACCCGACCCGATCCGACCCGAAAAATACCCGACCCGAACCCGATTTTTTTGACCCGAAGCAAAAACGGGTTGACCCGTAACCCGACCCGATTTTTTTGCGGGTCAACCCGACCCGACCCGAATAACCCGTGACCCGACCCGTTAAAAAAATTCACTAAATTTTTTTTTTTTTTAATTACGTCTTAATACTATGTGCATAATGCACAAAGTACCAAAACTTTATCACAAACCAATATAAAAAGAGCTTCAATACTACTGTGCTTTACAGTAGACAAGACACAAGAAAATAGACATCACAATTCACAACAATACTGTCATTACACAAGGACCAAGGCGCCACAACCATTAAAAAAAAAAAAAAAAAAAAAATCTCATACAAGACACAAAACATCACAACACACACTACTGTCACAGTGTCAATACGCAAGGGCCAAGGGCCGTCAGTGTCACAACTATTATAAAAAAAATTTTTAAATATTTTTTTTTAGTTTATCTTTATAAGTAATTTAACTTTATTATTATTTTAAATGCAATAGGAACATGTGCACTTAAGAAGACCAATAATTTGCTACTTTACTGACTTACTTATTTTGTTTGTTTTAATATCTATCTCTTTTTGAAGTTGTAAACTTGTAATTATATGCATTTTGACAGTGAACTATTAATATTAAAGACTTTTTCTATCAAGAATTTATGACTATAAATAATTTTTGTCATGCTCAAAAGTCAAAACTATTAGAATTGGAATGATATTAACAAGTGGTATTAAGTGCAATTCATTTGCTTAACTGATTTTATTCATTCTCTTTAAACAGGTTGTCATTGATTAGTTTTTATAATTGAAAAAAAAAAAAACTTTGAAAAATACGGGTCAACCCGACCCGACCCGCAACCCGATTGACCCGTTTAAAAATGACCCGTTTTGACCCGTGACCCGTTTGACCCGCCAACCCGATTGACCCGACCCGAACCCGACCCGACCCGCCCGTTTTGCCATGTCTACTCCGAAGCATCCTAATCCGGGTTTCTATCATACGAATTTTGAAGAAGACACATTGAAGATTGTTTAAGACCCATCTTACACAAGTAGTAAAGTAGATCTGCAGATAACATATTCAATCATGTCAGATGAACTACAAAAAAAGACACAGTTTAAGCAACGACCAAAACTCCTTAGTACTTCGTAATGAAAATGGTTTATGTTGCAGGTTCCTATGATTCTTTTTTTCTCATAAATAGTACATGAATTATTTACTTAAGTTGTTCCACACTATTTCACAGCCTTGAATTGATATTGGAAAGACTAAAAAGCCCCTAAAATGCCCGAGAGAGAGAAGCGGACCTTGTGGATGCCGGAGTCGTGGAGGACGGAAACGGCGGCGGTGGCGGTGGCGCCGACGAAGAGGGAGGCGACGGAGAAGGCTTTGAAAGGCATGAAGTGGGAGTCGCCGGCGTGGCCTCTTTTGAAGGAAGATATGGCCCACCCCAACTGGGCAGCACTAGCTAGGGCCCACCAGATGTGGCTGTAGGTCCTAGTCCCAGTCCCATCACCACCACCACCATCGGCACCGCCGCCTTCGTTCTCCTCCATCTGCGATCCAACTTCAACTTAGCCCTCTCCAGCCTTAGCTCTTGCAGTTGCAGTCTTGCTCTGCCCCAACTCTCTTTTCAGTCTATCTAAAATTTGTTTTACTCTATTTGCTTTCCCTTTCTCTGTATGGGCTTAACTTGGGGGATGGGGTCTGTCTTTTTGTTGGGTTTTCAACTGGGTGTTAATGGGCTTTTAACATAGATGAATTAATGTGTGGGTATGATAATGACAGCATCTACATTGTAAAACCACCATCCCATTAATTCAGTGTAAAAAAAAAAAAAGCCATTAACTCGCATAAGTAACTAAAACCCATCAACCCCATCAATTTAAAATTGCATTATCTCATTTTACCAAAATTTTAATTCTGTTGTGTAATTTCAAATTTGTTTATTTCAGTCAGCTCTCTCTAAAACAACGTAGTCTTTGTGTTTTTCTTTTTCCACTTTTCCCTTTCTCTTTATTTCAGCCTCAATTTTAAGGAAAGAACTCCTGGGCCAACACATGCTTTGCATCCTTGTCTATATGTAAGACTTCCTATTTCATTACTTATTTGATAAGGAATAATCTTTTCTTCCACTATAAGAAATATCCTTTTTTTTTCCACACTAAGGAAACCAAAAAAAAAAAAAAAAAACCAATTTATTTTTTCTTTCTTTAACGAAAACAACCAATTAACTTTTCATGTCACGATAGAAATTTAAGGCATTTCACAAAATCTCCACTTTATCTCAAATTCTATCACCATTTTTCTTTTTTCCTTTTGAGATAGCTCCAACTTAATCAAAGAAAACCTTTTCTTAAAAAAAAAAAAAAAAAAAAAAAAAAAAAAACACCACTTATATAGCTTAACCCATACTCATGCACACTTGGACTACAAACTTGTACCAAATATAATCTTCTCTCAAATTCCATTAGGACCTACTGGTCCTATATATCTCATAATTCATACAAGAAATAATCCAATAAATCAACTAAGCTCTGATACCACTTGTTGAATCCTAATTTAGTCTTACTTGAATTAAGAAAATCAACTAAGCTCTGATACCATTTGTTGAATCCTAATTTAGTCTTACTTGAATTAAGAAAATCAACTAACAATTTTAATCAATCAAAAAATTTATCACAACAATTACCGTGTCAAGATGTCAATCACACACATAATCATAGAATTAGGAAAATCATTTATTCTCAAAAGGAAAAATCATGGGACAAATTCCAAATAAGTTCACTATTATAAAATAAATTACAATATCTTCTCAAGATTATGCCTAACTTGAGATCTACGCCAAATACAATGCACCTTCTCTTTAGAAAATAATAGAACTCACTTAAGAATCACTCATCTTGGATACAACAATTTTTATGGTTGTAGCACCCCAAAAATATTTCCCTAGAGAAAACCTAAAATTTATCTACCTTTCTTTTGATTTCATGCTCAATTTTAAGATTGTCTCCTCTCTCCACAGGGGAGGCCCCTTGGGCTAAAGTTATTAAATCATTTGCTACACTATCTATTTATAAGACTTTAATTCCTAAACATGGTAGACAAGCAGAAATACTTTATGTCTTTGACAAAGAAGAAGCTTAGGGTATGTTTGATAATTGTTTTTCTCCTTATTTTTTGTTTACAAAAAAACTTGTTTCGCAACTCAAAATGGACAAAAAACAAAAACTGTTTTCAAAACTCAATTTGTGAAGGAAACTGAAAATATGCAAAATACTGTTTTTAGTTTCTAATTTTCAAAAGTAAATGAAAATACGCATTTACTTTAATGAATTTGTTTCATTTAATGAGTTAGCATTAAAATTCAAATCCTAGTAACAACATATTTTAGTATTTTCTATTTTTTCTTCAAAAAACTATTTTTTAATATCAACTAACCAAACATGTTTTTTATTTCAAAAATACAAGAAAATTGTTTTTTCTTTATATTCCCAAAAATAAGTTTTTGAAAATAAAAAACAAAAACTGTTACAAAACATAACCTTATGTTCTATTTCGAGGAATAGCCTTTCGTTCCACACAAAGAAAACCCAAAAAATAACCAAATTAATATTTCTTTTTTCAAGTAGAAAACCCAATTAGTTTTCCAAGTCACAATAAGAATCTAAGGCAATTTCCCAACAAGTGCAGCACTATAAAAGTTTAGGGAGTCTAAATGCATTTTACCTCTAAATTTAATAATTCTTTGAAATAATAACACTGTTTGTATTTTATTGGTCAATACAACCAAGTATTTGAATTTAATTAAAAAATATAATATATTGCTTCTAATGTACAGCATAAGGCATTGCCCTTCGGAATACATGGGTTCAAGAACAAGGTTTTTTCTTCTAAAAAAAAAAAAAAAGTGTTTTAATGGATTGTGATTTATGTGTTTGAAAAAAATCTGTCGTGACACTGAATTATGGGAGGGTGAAATACAAGGGCCTTTATACCGAGTCTATATTAAATTTATTTATTACCCGCACTAGAAAGAATGCAATTAATAATGTAATAATACAACATGATGTTATATAAATTGCAACGAAAATGAATATCACTCTAGTTCTCCAAAAAAAAAAAAAAAAAATGAAGAAGAAAGAAATGGATATCATTCTTTTATTAGGGAAAAGAGGATACAAATATACTTCATATTTTTTAGAAAGGAAAGGATATAACAAGCTGGATTTCGAATACAACTACTAGCAACGCCAAACTTCCAATACATATTAAAATATCACAATGAAAAGAAAGTTAGGTATTCGTGAACACAAAAGGCCTAAGGAAATTCAAGATAGTGATGAGCAGGACCACGAACCCAACAACAGTTGCCGTGCTTCTCCAAATATCCCGGAAATATACATTTCTCAAGGATGACATTCTTTTGAACCAATCGTTATTGTAGTAGTCATTAAGTTTTTTAGTGACTTCACTGTAATAGGATTTTGTTCCCACAATTTCACGGCAAAGGCTGTTAATCATTTTCGCAACTTCTGTATTGCTGCCCAATAAGTTAACAATAATCTTTTTGTCAACAAGCAACTCCACGTCTTCCTCACTGTTGATAAGAAATTCCAATAGTTTGATATAATCGCATATGTAAGCATCATTTGGATAATGACACTGCTCTAGGGCCATGAGGTTTCGGAAAAGTTCTTCAGTTCCGTTATCTACCACAAACTCTGGGATTAGCAAGCGAGTTTGTAAACGCTTCAAGCTCGGAAAACTTTTCAAGCAAACTGTGAGCCATTTGCAATTGATGCATGGACAGATTTTGGAGTTATCCTTGAATTTTATGTGTAGTAAATATCTTTTTTCATCTAATGAATTTTTCTCCTGCTTCTGACCTTGAGGCTCCAACTTCTCGAATATCAGTCCTCTGGTGTTTAGCTTTGTTGCACAATGTGGTTGCCCAGTAGGATGATCTGCAAATCTGTGTTTGGGTGGATGGTAAAAATGTCTCTGCAAATCAGTGAAATGTCTTACTCCTCTCATCTCATCAATGGATAATTCTTTGTGATCAAAAAAGAAATCACAGGCAAGCGTAAGAAAGCCCTTACGAATGCCTGTAAACCCACTTTGATCATATAAGTGGTCGAGAATAAAAAATGGAAGCTGATTCTCAAGTAATATCAAGTCTTGAATTATGCCATTTTTTAGGCATGGTTTACTTAAAATATAATCCATTTCATCTCTTTGACCCTCATAATTCCTCAAGAAGAGCTCAGTGATAAAGATGGAATCCAATAGAATTATATCCAAGAAATCTTTGGGTTGAGAAATCCCTCCTGCATAACAACGGCGGATCTCATCTTCATTTTTTTTAATGACACATTTAAACTCATCCTGGGATTTGCAAATACGAGAAAAGAACACATTTGAATATATTTCTTTCTGCTCTTGCATGCCCTTTAGTTCGCCATTGTTGTGATGAACAGGGCCTATTGAAATTAACTTTGGAGTGTAGGCTTTTTTATTTACATTACGAAGTCTTTGGGGGACCCTGTAGATGCAACACTTGGGGTCCCAGTTAGGCTCCCTGGCTTGTGTAACGCCAATGATAGTATCTTCTTCACAACTAGGCATGGCCATGTTTTTCAATCGTTAGCTTCCTTTTTCCTGTGATAGATAAACAACAATCATTAGCACTAGAATACAATCATTCCAGAATTTAATCCACGAGGCATTACTTGCTCTAGGCTCCAGGCCCCAACCCAACCCTATATACATATCTTCATCAGGACTTTTATTAGGTTTTTTCTTTTGAAATTATCCAGGGGCGTAGCCAGGAATAATTATTTGGGGGGGCCGGGTTATAGTAGAGATATACTAAAATATAATTCAACCAATTTTCATGTGATTCAAACCACAAAAATTGAAAACTACAACGATAATTTTTCGGTCCTTTGTATGGATACTATGTTTCTAGGTTGATATGGACTTGTTATGAGATAAGCAGGTCGAATTTCATCTTGTTCGTTGATAGGGAATTCATATATTTATTTACGTGATCCTGGATCATGGTCTATCCCTTTAGATTGAATTCTTGAACATTTGGAGGGACGCTCAATAGACATTGAAGTATCAACATTTGTTTCTACAGATTATCTAAGTTTTGAATGACATACAACTTTTTCTTAAAAAATGAATTAATTGTTTGTCATTTTCTCATTATTTGGCACCTAATTTCAATCCCAATATATATATATATATATATATATATCAATTCAAAAAATAATAAACTAACTTGGAAGAGAGATATAATAAATTATCATATAAAATTCATTCTTATACAGTCTCATCAAGAATAAAGAATCCAATAACAATAAACACAAAAATATAAAGTCAAATAAATATAAATTGCTTTACTGGCAAAAGATATCACATACACATACCTGATATTTCTATTATGCGATTTAGTATTTAGTTCAGTTCTAGAGAAAAAGAGAAAGAACTGAGATGAGAATGACTAAATGAGATACCTTGAGGTTGAGCAATGAAGGCTAGGTGAGGTCAGCGGCTAGTAGAGCTATAGCGTCGCGGCTAGTGGAGCTACAGCGTCACGGCGAGTCGGAGAGGCGTGACCGCATGATGTGAGGATTGGGAATTTAGGCAGCATGAACTGAGGCCATCAAGCAAAGCGCAGAGGCGTGACTGCATGAAGATTAGGAATTTAGGTAGAAGCGTGAGGTGATTTTTATTTGATTAGGATTAGGGATTTCAAATTTGGGGTTGGGCTGGGCTAGAAGTGTCTTTAGTTTAGAGGAGAAGAATTTTGTATGATTAAGGATTTTGGGCTGGTCGGCTGGGCTGAATGTGGACAAATATTTTTGTTTTATTTGAAATTGTATTGGACTAGTTGTTGAAAATAATTTGGGGGGGGGGGGGGGGTGCGGATTTAATTCTTGGAGGGGCTATGTCTTTTTTTTATATACTCTAAGGGAAAATTTAAAAATTTTGGGAGGGCCATGGCCCCCCCAAGGAGCTAAGTAGCTCCGCCCCTGAAATTATCGCATAATCATCCAAACACTGGGGCCAAGATTGAAAGATAAATAATTATACAATTGAATATTTTTTAAGAAAACAATAAACAAAAATTTAATGTCTTAAACCTAACCTTAATTGTGCATCTATATATATGTGTGTGTGTGTGTGTGTGTGTGTGTGTGTGTGTGTGTATAACAACAACAATTTATTTTAACAATCAAGATTAAGTGGATAATGAATCCTCCTTAAAAAAAGTGTAAATTTTTTAGTTGATTTGATTAATTGTGCTTATTGTGTGTGTGTGTGTGTGTGTGTGTGTATAAAGATAAAAAGATTTTGAGAGAGAAGGGGAAGGATTTACATAATTCGGCCTTGTGATTTATGTTTAAAAAAAAAAAAACCACTCTTAGTAGCTTATTAGGAGAATCCTTTGATAAGAATAAATTCAAGGACGATTAATATTCATTGATTTTAGTCAACCAAAGGAATCGACATGTGTTGAATGTGATATTCATTAAACACTAACACTTAGTCATCACAATTGTGAATATAGTATTTCATGAGAAAATTTCGCTAGAAACTTGGTTATAATCAATGATTACAACTTCCACTAAAAAGATTAACATAGGCTACATAATTTGAAAATCAAACTATTAGATTGCATGCATGTTCTTTATATTCTTAGCAAGCAAGTCAAAATTTGTGCCAATCGAACGCTATTTATTATTCAATCTAAAACTTATTTTTTATACATTATAAGACTACAAAAAGTTACACTTTCAACATTTGATTGATAATATAATTATTGATCTTCTAAAATTTTGTAATGATAGAGAATATAAGAAGAAAATATAATTCAAATTTGAATTTGTCAAAATTTACATATAATAAAAATATATTTAATGGAGTTGTAGTCTTTTGCTACAAATTGGTTTGTATCCCGATTTTGTCCAATTTAGTAATAATTACGACACGATGATATGTGAATTATCTTGAGCCCACTAATGTAATCGAGTCCAAAAATCAATGAGCAAAGACACGAAGGGGAAACCTTTGCCTCGTCCATGGAATGCAGAACACCTCAAGAAGTATTATCAATAAGGAGAGTGAAGACTCAACCCTAATAAGTTCCAGGGTTTGGAACATCTCGTTTATTTTCTCACAGATAAGCGAGACATCGATTTCATTATGCAATTGTTTCATTTCCCTTTTAGTACTTTATTTTTAGCACTTTTGTGTTTCCATGAGCTTAGACCCTTGCAACCCATCTTTATAAGCAAGGACGAATAAAACAGACCAGATGTCTGTAGAACTATTTTCATTATACACAGCTATATGGCAAAACTTCCACAGTGAACAATTTCCTTTAAACCGAAAAGATGAGAAAAGGATAAAAACCTCTGTTAAAATGAATGATGAGGTTAAAAATCAAAACTCAGTGATAAAAACTCTTAAGTTTAAATCACAAGGATAAAAACCTCCATCAAAATGAATGACGAGGTTAAAAATCCAAACTCAATGATAAAAACTCTTAAGTTTAAATCACAAGGATAAAAACCTCCGTCAAAATGAATGACGAGGTTAAAAATTTAAACTCAGTGATAAAAACTCTTAATTTTAAATCACAAGGATAAAAACCTCCGTCAAAATGAATGAGGAGATTAAAAAGCCAAACTCAGTGATAAAAATTCTTAAGTTTAAATCACAAGGATGGAAACTCCGTCAAAATGAATGACGGGGTTAAAAATCAAAACTTAGTGATAAAAACTTAAGTCTAAGTCACAAGGGAGAAAATTCCATCAAAATGAATGACAAGGTTAAACACCCAAATCCAGTGATAAAAACTCTAAGTTAAAAAGCACAAGGGTAAGGACTCTGTCAATATTAACAACGGAGTCTAAGTCAAGTGACAAAAATACCAAGGAAAAACACCTCGTCAGCAGAAGTGACAAGGTCAAGTCAAAACTTCAAAGCCTAAGTTATAACAAGATAATAAAAGGCGCCGTCCAAACAACATGCAAACAACAAGTTAGAAGACAGATTAGCATATCAAAAGTAAAGAGTTCACAAGGCAAAATTAAAGCCTAAAAACTGAGAGGCAATTGTTCTTAATCAAAAATATCAAACCCCAAAACAAGGGGGTAACCATTGTTTTCCAAATGATATAAAAAGAAGAAGAAGAAGATTTAAGGAACGGCAAATTCATTAACATCTTTTTCATTAGCAACAAGATCCTTCTCCACGGTATCAATCTTAGTTTCCTCCTACTCCTTCACTTCCTCTGCAAGGATCTCAGTGTCAATCTTCTCGAAGTCCAGGTTTGAAAAATCCATAGCCAAACTATGGTGCTTCATGGTCCATCAGCGCAGGAGTTCGAACCCCTTAAAATATTGAATGAACTGAAGATCTGAAAATTCGTTTAACTGTTTGAATCTCTAGACGATTTTCTCTCTCTCTCTGCGTCAGTCTTTGCTTGAATTTCTTTGTCCTTTTGTACGACCAACGCCTTCTTTATGCGCAAGGCCTCAGTGAGCTCCTTCACCTTTTCGTTCACATCATTACGCTTGTTCATAGCCATGATCAAATCCTTCCCTAGCTTGGAGCATTCTTTCTCAACGAACTCCTCCTTCGAGCTGGCCACCACAACCTTCTCCTCCATGTCCAAATAATCAGTGGTGATGCGTAAAGACTCCCCCAGGACCTGATAATAACCCAATGGAAGGAAAAATCACGTATAGTCGTACACACAGGAAAATCCACAAAGTTACTATGGGAAGAAAGTTACATACCTGCACCAACATGTGGATGTGATGGTTAACAAGTTCATGGGAAGGAACGAACGATAACCCTTTGAGTTCATCGTCAGTAACAACGTTATGAGCACGAACCATGGCAGTAGTTGGATCGTCCCAAATACTCTTCCCAATCTTTTGCTTCCCTTTTGCACGAGTGGTCGGAGGGCTAATAGCAGTCACCTCCAGAAACAGCATAGGAGATGAGGGGGCAGCAGAAATGGGAGGAAGAGTTGAGGCCTCAGCTTTCTCGTCATTCAATTTCCTCTTCTTTGAGTCAGAGGTCAGATTGGCCAAGGCTTCGTTCTTTAAGTTCTTGATACGAGCATACTTGTCTTTACTGTACCTAGTGGCCATTTCTGGTAGATAAAAAAAAAAAGGGTAAAGGAAAAGTACTAATAAAGGCAAACAAGGACGAAGCAAGGTATGTGAAGTCTTACTTTTTTCTTCTCAGCGAATATTTTCTAGCACGTACTTCGAAGGTTTGGGGCCCAAACAACAGGCAAAAAGATGATGAGGATCAACGAGCTTGTCAAAATCCTCTATCTCGGGAGCGTAAGCGAGGGCAACTCGAACCCGGTGGCGGTGTTGGTCCTCCCAATCTAGACGATCAAGATTTGCAAATAAAAAAGGAAGACGAGAAAATTTTCGTTAGATGAGCAAACAAGATGTGATGAACGGACAAGAAAAGACAATGGGAATATGCACCAAGTATAGGAATTGCCAACTTTCGTAGTAACCTTGGGACTTCCCCCCAGAAATCATCAGACAACGTTTCCCAACCTGAGCCAAAAATGAAAAAGTACAGGGATTTCCAATCATGGAAAGACGATGAGAAACCTCTCAAAATCCTAGAGTTCTTAGTCCAAGGCAGAAGCTCAAAATACCGATAATGGGTAGAGGGTTTTAAGCGGTACAAAAACAAAAACTCGTTCAAAGTAATCATCTCTCCGTCACTAGCAGACATCCAGATGGACATACAGCTTATAATCCTTCCCCAAGCATTGGGGACGAGTTGACCAGGGGTGATTTGGAACTTATTTAAGAGATGTATGATGAATGGGTGAACGGGAAGACGAAGGCCACTCAAGAAGTTAGCCTCGTAAAAGCATACCTCTCCATGGGCAAAGTTGCAAGCTTTTACGCCTAGGCGAGGCAGCCTAACAGAAGTCCCCTTGGGAAATTGAAATCTCTTCCTAAAACCCCTCAAATGCTTCTCCTTTAAAAAGCAAAACTCCAATAGAGCATGCAATTAGGGGGGGAGGGGGGGTGGAGGATGAGGATGAGGGTAGTTTAGAAACAGCAAAATCTGCTACCTTACTTAAAGACTCAGCATTAGAGGACAATCTGGTCTCCAATTCGCTAGACCTAACGTCATCTACCCGATATTCAACGGCAGCCATCTCCAAGTGATGTCTTATCAAAGATCGGGGTAAAGAAGAAATAAAACTAGTCTGATGGTAGAAAAGCGAGACACAAACAATCCTATTTGGGGACGTCTACCTGAGGAATACTCTAGAAAGACTCCTAACCGGGCAAAAAAGAATGAAACTGAGGGACACTCTTGACTCAATAACTCAAAACCAACCATCAAAACAAAAAAGAAAGGAGGCCTTACCAGGAAATTTTGAAGATGTCTCAATGCTCTGAAGTTCAAACCAAATAAGGCGAAGGAAGAGGAACGGTTTTCTTTAAAAGGGAACTCAAAGTTATGGCCGCCAAAATCAAGGGAATTTCACACACGTTTTGAATGCCAAGCCAACACATGGTTAGTACCAAGGAAGTAGTCATTTCGCATTTAAAACGAGGAAGCCAGATTTCGGGAACTGAGAAGATGTGAAGCGTCACGGTTGGTCACATTCCTAAGATCGTCCAAACTCTTAACGACAAAGGAATGGGGGGGGCAACTGACGAATATCAAGTGAAGATCATCTAAGGTGAAGACGATCTTAGACACTTGGGAGTTAGGAACGAGAATAGGGACATGATCTCGTCATCATACAATGCCTTGATAAATAAGGCAGGCCAGTATTCATTGGAGCTGCAAATGAATGCCCTTAGCGTAGCTGCCAAGCAATAAGTGCCTCGGAGGCGTTACAAGATCAATAACATCCCAACGGTCACTGATTACACCTTAATGGAGCCATCATTGCCAACCAATGCTGTGCCTCCCTCAGGAGAAGTAATGTTCAGGGCAGCACCAACAGACATAACTGCTCTAATCCAAAGGAAACTATAAATAGGAGAATAGAACTCAGGAATAGGACATGAAAATAACTTGAGAAATACTTCTGAGAGAATTCTTTGAGAACCATTTAACTAACTTTCGCATCAAAGCATCCTCAACTGGCACCACGCCAGTGGAAATCTCTTTTGCCTCTCTTTTCTTCACTACAGGTGGCGGAGTTCGTCCATTGACATTGACGAGGAGCATACTGACGAGGTTGGATTCCAGCTTCATCAGAAAGATTTTTGAAGTAGACAAGAATAATGATATTAGCGTACATGTCGTAGGATCTAAGAAGCACTGGTGCATTTCGGGATTCGGGTGCGGGTGCGAGTACGGGTGCAGGACTCGGCAATTTTTGAAAAAGGTGGGTACGGGTGCGGCGAGACTCGGCGATTAAAAAATTATTAAAAATATTTTTATTTATATTTTTAATATATTGCTAAGCATAATTTTTCACATTATATAAACATATACCAAATTTAATAACTAAAACATGATATTCATAAATTAAATACAACCCACAAGATTAAAACTAAAAGTCTAAAACATTCCATGATGTTTGAAAATTAGAGTGATTGTGTCTAGACTCTAGAGTGGCTGGGATGCACGGACTGAGTGAGTCAGTGAAGCAGCCGAGCAACCAGAGCACAGAGAGAAGAGAGAGCTGAGCGATGGAGAATCGGAGATTGGAGTGAGGGAGGGAGTGAGTCAGTGAAGCAGCTTGGCAACCAGAGAGCACAGAGAGAACAGAGAGACAAGCAATGGAGTTCGGAGTGAGGGAGGGAGTGAGCACTGAGCAGCCCAGCAACTATCAAGCATAGAGAGAAGAGCGATGGAGAGTGATGGAGAACGAGTGAGGGACGGAGGGTCTTTGGGGTTTCTGGACAAACTGAGAGTGCGTGAGAGAGAGTTAGGTTTTAGGTTAAGTCAAACGGTGCGTTTTGCACCTTTTTTTTTTTTTGAATTTCGGCCTGAACCAGCCATATCGGCGGTTTCGGCCGATACGGCCGAAACGGTCGAAACGGCCCGAATCGGGCCAAGTTGGCCCGATTTGAGCCGCGTCGGCGCGTGTCGGCTTCGCCATGTGGCCCGACGCGGCACGGACACGCACGCAGTCGACAGTGTCCGACGCGCATCGCCGGGTTGGTATGCGTCGAACGCGGGTGCGGCGCCAGCTTTCCAGCGTAGGATTCTATGTGATAACTCATGAACATAGAGCTTTATTTGCTGAAAAATGAAAATACAGATTCTCCACTCCATAATGTTTTGAAACGACAATCACAATCTTACAACATGAACACATTTGGTAAACTAGAAAGCCAAGCATATTATTACAAACTTCAGATGCAACCAGAAGCAAAGCAAACCAAGTCTCCAACAAACACACACTGAACCACAGATGTTCAAGGAAGAGAGACAAAAGTCCTAAGGAAACTCCAGAAAGCAAAAAACAGGGCCAGAATTCCAGCAACAGTTGCCGTGCCTCTCCAAATATCCCGGGAATATACATTTCTCAAGGATGCCATATTTTTGTTCCAACCGCTGTCGTAGAGGTTATTAAGATCATCAGCGATATGACGGTAACAGGAGTTTGTTTCAATAATTTCATGGCAAAGGTCGTTAACCATATGAGCAACCTCTTCACTACTGCCCAACAAGTTGACAATAATCCTTTTGTCAACGAGCAACTCCACGTCTTCTTTACTGTTGATAAGACAATCCAATAGTGCAATATAACTGCAGATGTAAGCTTCAAATGGATAATGACACTGCTCTAGGGCCATGAGATTTCGGAAAAATTCTTCGGTTCCGTCCTCTACCACAAACGGTGGGACCACCAAGCGAGTTTGCAAACATGAGCTTTTGTGATGTATGTCTAGTAAACCTCTGTATTCTTCAAATAGCTTTTTCTCGTTCTTATGGAATATCAGTCCTGCAGTGTTCTGTAGCACTGTTGCACTATATAGAAGCGGAACAGAATCTTGAAAAACATCTCTAATTTCAGAACGGAGTGGACGGTTGAAAGTTCTGTAAAGATCAGTGAAATGTTTTACATCTTTCATCTCAGTGGATAATTCCTTGAGATTGTGGTGACCATCGAAAAAGTAAATACATGTAAGTGCAATAAAGCCCTTATTCCCACCTCGACTATATAAGCCGTCAAGAATAAAAAGTGGAAGCTGATTCTCAAGTAATATCAAGTTATGCTTTATGCCTTCCTCTAGCCATGGTTTACTTAATATATAGTCGTTTTTATTTTCTTCATCCTCTAGCCATAGTTTACTTAATATATCCTCTAGCCATAGTTTACTTAATATTTCCTCTAGCTTCTTCTTAGCAGTCATCCGGAAGAGCTCAATGATAAAGATAGAATCCAGTAGTATCATATTCACGAATTCTTTCCCATGGGGTAGAGTGATCTCTTCTGCATAGCACTCGCGAATCTTAGCTTCGTTGTCTTCAATGATTTTCCTCCTTGGCTTTCTTAGTCCGACGAAAGAATTTGTCGCAATATGTTTGTTTACGCTCTTCCAATGTTTCCATGTCCTTCAGCTCCGAATTTCCACGATGAATAGGGCCTATTGAAATTAGCTTTGGAGTGTAGGCTTCTGGCTTTACCTTGCGAAGTCCCTTGGGGACCTTGTAGATGCAACACTCGCTTTCAATATCTATTTTATGTGAAGAATCAGTAGCACTGGACATCATATTTTTCAATCGGTGAACTTCCGTTTTCCTAGTGGCAAACAAAAAACAATCATTAGTCCTAGAAAACATTCCATAACTTAGTTCAAGGGATAATACTTATTCCATATAAACTGTTTTAAATATAACCCAAAAAACAATTGAAACCCGATTTCAATTATTGTTACATAGTTCAAGAGGGCTTATATGCACTAACTTCCATAATGACATTTACTCCATGCTCTAGGCCCCAACCACTACAAAAAACGCGTCCTTAAGCCGCGTTTTTTAGCTGCGTTTTTAAAAAAACGCAGCTACAGGGTGATACTTGAGCCGTGTTTCATAGAAACGCAGCTTCAGCACCAGATTGTAGCCGCGTGCGTTGAACGCAGCCCAAGATCGGCTCTGTAGCCGCGTTTCTTGTGGGTGCAGCTGCGTTTTTCTGGGTTCTTCTGAAGCAGCGTTTTAAAAACGCGGCTTCAGGCCGATCTGAAATTAAAAAAAAAAAAAATTATATATGTCCTAAAGCCTCGTTTACACAACACGGCTATAGGGCTGTCCTAAAGCTGCGTTTAAGAGTTAAACGCAGCATAGGCACCCCTGAAGCTGCGTTTACATAAACGCGGCTTCAAGCATGTCTGTGCTGCGTTTATGTAAACGCAGCTTTAGGACCCAATATAATGAAAAAGGAAGTATTACCCCTCATCAGTTCTTCGAACACTACCCTAAGCAGCCACTCTCTCTCTTAGCCCTTCGAACACCCTAAGCTGTTCATGCCCTCTATCTCTACCACCGATCTTACTCACCGGCGCCGACAAAGCCCAGTCCTCCATCACCGACGCTACCTTGGGTCTGTCCCTCTCTCTCTCCAACTCTCAATCTCACTCAAGACAGTCTCACAAGGCCGACTATTAGTAAGTTTATTAAATTGTTTGTTTTGATTTTTGTTTTAGGGTTCCCATTTTTGGTTTAGGGTTTCGATTTTGGGTTTAAATGGACTTTTTGAGGGATTTGCTTCATGGGATTTTGTTATTTTGTTGTTTTCTTGCAGGAACAAAACAACCTCTCTCTCAATCTCACTCGGACCTCTGTCAATCTCCCCAACGGTAAGTTTTTAAAAATTATGAAAATTTTCAAATTTCATCTTTGAAATAAAATAACTTAACTGGGTCAATTAATTTTTGTTTGGGATTGTTGGTGTAGGTTGTTGGGGTTGATAACACATTTAGAAGGAATTTTGATCGGGAAAAGTATTTGGAACGAGCTCGAGAGCGTGAAAGACAGGTAATTTATTTTAATTATTACGTTTTCAAAGTTTTTGTTTTTCAACTTTTATTATTTTTTATATTTACATTGTGATGAACTGGTCTTAGTTGATTGTGGTTCATTTTTTGTTGAACTGTAGGAGGAAGAGTCACGGTTAAGTCCAAATGTAAGTGATTCTAAGCTGATTATCTTTTTTTTTATTTTTTATTTTTTTTATTTTAGTTTGAATTTGTATTTGTCTCTGGTTTGATTGGTTTTAGTATCTGTGTGTGTGTTTTACTCGAACCCTTTTAGTTGTAGTGTAATGAATTTACAGAAATGGATAATTGATGTGGTGTTGTCATTTCTGTTCTTGTGTAGTTTTCTTTGTTTCTGTAGTGTTGCAGCCTAGTTTGTTGCAGGTTCTGCTCTTATGTTTGGTAGGTACTTTTAGATTGTTGTATTGATTCAGCTTTTGCAGATTATTTTGAACTCTTGTATCGTGGTTTTTGACTTCCAAAGAAGGTTGTGATCACATTCTTGGAGTTATGATCACATTCTGTTACAGAAAAAACCTTAAACCTCCGTCCTCACTTCTCTGCTTCTGAGGGGGGTTGTAGCTATAGGCTATAGCTAAGGGCTTTTACCTGAAAAAACTAACCATAACTAACTTGAGCTTCATTTCCAGGAAAATAAAAAAGGATACCCAGGTAAGTTACTCAAAACAATAGCAGTGTATGCTTGCTTTAAGATTTATTTATATGCTTGAATTGGGCATTGCTGCGCAAGTGTTTGCTTTAATGTCGAAATGAATGGAATCCCCCCACCCTTTTATTTTTTTCAAAACTTTCGATGCTCCTTTGAATTGCAAACAACTCTTGAACTCTTATTTCTG
This sequence comes from Quercus glauca, assembly GCA_023736055.1. Lineage (NCBI taxonomy): Eukaryota > Viridiplantae > Streptophyta > Magnoliopsida > Fagales > Fagaceae > Quercus > Quercus glauca. The sequence goes on from CM043318.1 coordinate 71,157,052, forward strand.
CTTTGGGTCATTCTCATATTTTTGTTTCTGCTAGTTACTCACTTTAAACTATTATGCTAATTAGGAACCTGTTGTGTGTAGAAATGGCACCACAACATGCCATAAGGCTACCATTGTCATATCCATTCTCACCTCTCAAAGAGAACATGTTCAGATTTCCCAATTCACTGGCTGGTATGAGTCGTGAAACTGAAGAAAAACAATCCAACAGTTACTTCTCTTCCTCAAGAGTGGAGCTTTTTAGTCCCTCATCAAACTTTCTGAAGTCTCCTTTTCCGGTGTGTTTTCAAGTTATGTTTAAATCTAATCTTTATTGTACATTTGAAATTTTGTTAACATATTGTTACATGGATTTATTGATTTTCTGAAAGTAGATGATATACTTACGACTATTGAACGGCCTACTATTGTCCTTCAGGTTCACAGTGAATTCCAGAAGGAATACGAGAAGGGGATTCATAAATCTAAGTAAGGTTCTTTTAAGTGTGTATGTATTTCTAATTTGACCTATTTATTTACTAAGCTTGTATGTACTTTGTCTTTAGGTACTGGGAACCAACGTATGAGGACTCTCTTAATTTGATTGCTCTAGTGCCATTAGTGGCTTATGTCTACCGCAGGTAAGCAAGGATATTATTTCTCATTTATTAACAAAATTTGGTGTAATTTCATTTTGGACTGGATCTGGAATGATGGTACTGGATGTTATAAAGCTTTTATAAATGTTAAATGTTAGGATAGTCCATGCTGGTGTAGGAATAGACATAATTTACTTTTGTAATTTATTATAAAAATAAAAATAAAATTGTTAAATGCAAGGATACGTGCCCACCCATGTACGAATAGACATAATTTACTATTGTAATTTCTTATATGTTTATATTGGAAAAAAAAAAAAAGGTTGTCTATGGCTTAGTGGAATTACGAGTTCGCTTGCCTACAATTGGTCTCAACCTACAATGAGTCGATAAAATATAAAGCCTTTGATAAATATGCCACTTGGACTGTTTGTCATGCATGTGGCTTATAAACAGGGCCGGCCCTAGGCTTAGGCCAATTAGGCCATTGCCTAGGGGGCCCCCTTACTAGAGAATGCCCCAAATTTGGGGGCAAATTTATTTATTTATTTTTTATATATAAATATTTTTGGGAGATATTAAAACATTTTAGTTTACATTTTTTTTCATCATTAAGAAGGCTCAAAGAATTAAGTAATGATAGAAATAGAGATAAGACAAATTTAAATATATAGGTCTTACAAATAGATATGTTACTAATCACAAGTAATTCAAATAAGAAAATGTTAAAAAACAATTAAATTCAACCATACGACGTATTGGTTAATGTAACTACGTAGTTGAATTTAATTATGGAACCTAAATTACAACGCCTAAGAAACTACATCGAAATTTTACCCATATTGTAGGATACATAACATTTCTTGACTATGCCCTTCTTGAATAGAAAATAGCTTTACTTCATACGGTACAGGGGCTACCAGGCAAGTTATATCGTTGCTTCCCAATTTCCTGAAGAACTACATTAGCACGATATTTAACTGTTGAGGTGGGAAATCAAAAAGCTCAAGACCTTTTAGGACTTTTGTTTAAAGGTCTTTTGGTATTAAGCGTGGGTAAAAGCTTCATGGGATTTTGATATTTTGTTGATATCCACACTTTGGTTTTTTTAAGTGAAATTACTTGGCCTTACTTGGCAAAGTGTCTTAGGGTGTAAGTGTCCAAAAGTATCAGAGTGTGCATTAAGTCCATAAACAATTACATTAACTAATATTTAGTAAATAGTTACTGATCAAAAGAGATATAATTTACATTGACACACACATTAGTTACTCAAATAAGAAGTGCTTATGCTCAAACCTGCATGAGATTAGCTTACATACCACATGTCACTTTCAGCTTTGACGCTTATAGGGTATAGACTAAACTATCCACAAGGCCAATTTTCATGTGTAGTGTAATAATTAAAAAGAAAAAAGAGCATCCGAAGCTTTTGTACAACCAAAAGTCTAAAAGTTTGTGCATGCAAAGTGGAAAAACAAAAAAGAAAAAAGAAAAGTGTAAACTCTGCTGTAATGACAAAATAAAAGAGTTTGCTGTCACTTATCTGGATGCCTTCTGTAAGTGTGAATCCAACTATAGAAAATTTTGGAGTCAAATTTCTTACAATGTAAATACACACAGGACCTGGTGCACCATAATACCATATCATTGATTGTGTATATGAAAAATGCCAAGCATTTTATTTTATACCTTATCATTGACTATGTGGACAAGCTGTGCCTGCATGTACCTTACAATTTGAATCCTCATCCGTTTGTTCAAATGGCAACCCCAAACCAATCCAACAAGTCTTTGTACTTTTCTTTTCTTTAAAAAAAATTAAAATAAAAAAACCAAAAACAAAATTGTTTTCATGAATGGTTTGTGTGTGTGTGTGATTTGTTGGGTTGATTTAGGTGGTGCAGCAGTGGTGGGGTGTTGGGTTTGGGTGGAGGTTGGGTTGTTGATGATGGTGGTGGTGGTGGTGGTGTTGATGGTTGGCAGGTGGTGGGGTGGTTGGGTTTGAAGTGTCTATAGTGTTGGGTTAGTATGCTCTTTACCAGTCTCATATACATGTATGCTTATGTAAGATAGCAAGTTCTATGTTTTATAATTAAAATCTAAATTTTGGTGTAGTCTACTGCAAAAATATTTACCCAAAAATGTTCAACAGGCCCTGCACTTGTCTTTGAAGGAGAGGAATCAATGGTCGCAGCTATCTCAGAGGATCCTTTGAGTTTTAAGGTATGTGTTCTAGTCAACATTGTTGTATAATCCAATCTGTATGGTTAGCATTTTTTGATGTTTTGTTACTAAGTTATACAGAGTTTAGAACCCAAAGTGCGAATGAGCTCTAGCCTCCCCTTTCTTTTTACCCCTGCATTTGCGTTGTGGATGCTATTTTTTTGCTTGGTATATAATTTTGTATTTATTAATTTACTAAGGATTGAATGCTAGCTGTTTCGTAAGTTTTAACCTTTTTTAAATTTGATTATTCTGGACTAGTAACTTCATCAGAAAGATGCATTTTAATTTAAGGTCAGTTGCAAACAGTGTTATAGTAGTCAATCATTCACAGTTTTTGAAACTCAAATATTAGGTGAGGTAGAGCCTAACTTTAACTTAAGGGGTTGAATTTCTTGATTGCATAAGGTCTTTAACGAACCCTAAGTGCCTGTCAATTTTGACTTTTATTGATATTACTTAAAAGTTAGAACTTATGGTGCTCATAATGCAAACTGTCCATCCTTAAAGTTGCTACTTTATCAATTTATTTCATTCTTCATGTACTATTGCAAAAGTTTTTTTCTTCAAAACACATTCTTGACTTTGGACTTTAGCTGGTACACTAAATAGCCGACAATTTAGTTGACAATCTTATCGATTTGCTATTATAATTGTATGGTTCAGACCAATTAACACCCTATCATGGGGTGGATTCTACATAGTTGATCTGCAGCTGTAATAGTTGCACAAACAAATTGTCATTTCCCTTTTTTCACGCTGACATAGCTTGTTTTGTTCAAAACAATATCACTTTCATTTAGAATCGTCATTGACACTATTTTTATTATGCACCAATTATAATAAAGCCATGTTAACAGTAGTGAAAAATATTATGTGATGTATGTGACTGTGACATTTAGAATCGTCATTGTTTTGTTCAAATTGTACTTGCTTCCCTGCTGCTAGATACTAGGAAATGTGATGTATGTGACTGACATAAATTTGTGAGGTGTTGGCTGTGTAACCGTGATTCTATTGTTTGGAATGTTTAATAGTTGTCCTAATTGTTACTGCATTTTCTGATGCAGCCACACAAAACACGTTTGATGATGCATCAAGTAGGGAATGACAAGGGCTGCTAAGGTAATTTACTACTTATTGTATGAATTGGCCTCATTCCTTAAGGGTTACATCTCCACAGTCCACAAAGTTAAAAAAAAAAAAAAATAAAGAAAAAATATGCATAAATGAAGTGATATAAAAGTAAAATTTTGATGTTAAGTGTATTGTACAGTGAGGACTGAGGTGTTCATATGCGTCTACTATGTGAAGTGAGTTCAAGTGAGTAGGTGTGTGTCTTATAAAAACTCTATTGTAGGAAAAGTGCAAAAGGCAAAAATTGCCTGTGTGTGTTTATGGGTTATGTGCGTTTAGGAAAATTATTATTTCACATGAATAGTATTGTTTAAAGTATATATTTTAGGCAAAAATATGGCTAACATTTGCCACATTGGAAGAAAGTAGATAAAATATGGCTACTTACAGTTTACACTTTCTATATGGTAGGTACTATATATATTTAAAGCCAAAGTGGAGAAAAAATACGATTAGATTTTAAAGTAGATTCTAATTGGGAACTTGTTCATGGAACCTGTGATGTTGGGAACTTGTATAATATGTAGCAGGAAGTTGTGATTTAAGGGGAAGGGGACAGGGGGTGGGGGAAAAAACACCTATAGCCGCGTTTTCAAAAAAAGCGGCTATAGGTCCACGCTTAGCCGCGGTTAAACACGCAGCTCAAGGCTGACCTATAGCCGCGTTTTTCAAAAACGCAGCTATAGGACTAGCCCCCAATTAGATCTTTACAGGGGGGAAAACGCGGCTTCAGGTCTTACCTATGGCCGCGTTTTCGTGAAACGCGGCTATAGGGATAACCTATGGCCGCGTTTTTCAAAAACGCGGCCATAGTTCTGTTGCTGCGGTGAATAAGCCGCGTTTAAAAACGCAGCTATAGCCTATAGCTGCGTTTTTTTGGGCTATAGCTGCGTTTTTTAAACGCGGCTATAGACCCCTTTTTTTGTAGTGAACCCTATATGCGTATCTTCATCAAGATTTTTACTAGGTTTTTTCTCTTGATATTATGGCAGCATCATTCAAATACAGGGACCAAGATTGAAATATAAAAAATTAGCCAATTAAATTCAAAATAAAAATAAAAATTATTGAACAAAAATTATTGCCTTAGACCTAATTATATATATATACTTCTTTTTTTGAGAAACGAACATACACATAAAAGAGAGAGAAAAAAGTTTTAACACAAAAAGCACACCACAACTATACTAAAAAATTATGGTAACTTCAAATAATACAAACAACTTATATTAATAATTAAGATTAAATAGATCTAGTATATACCAAAACATATATATGTACCATGGAATCCTCCCTGAAAAAGTGTAAAATTGTTAGTTGCTTTTATTATTTCTGCATATTATTAAAATCAAAGGTATTAAAAAAGGGGGGGATTTTGAGAGAGAAAGAGATATTAGACGCAAAGCTTTGTACTTTTCATGATTCCGGATGACCCATATGCCCACAAGAGATATTAGTAGCTGCATTTTTTTTTAACTGTTGTTTTACGATATATATTCAAAATAGGATATATATTGGTCTAAAGTTAAATTAATTAAGAGAATCCTTTGATAACACCAAAATTAAGAATAATTAATATTCTTTGAATTTTGTCATCTAAAGAAATCAACATGTGCTAAATGAGATACTAAACAACATGAGAAATTTAGTTATAATTACAACATGATTTTTTTTTTTTTTTGAGAAACATTGCAACATGATTATTAGTGCATTAGCTTGAGCCCCCAAATGTAAAGGAGTCCAAAAATCTTCCATAATTAAGTAACTTTGGCACTAGGAACCTTCAAGGCCACGTTAGTGTGTAAGAGAAGTCTATATTCACCTATTAAAACTTTATGTTTGATATTAAATCAACGACATAGTCTACATATGTGAAGCATATTCGTATTTTCTAAAACAAAGCTCGGATTTCTATCATGTCTTTTTGGGAACTAAGTATACCTTTTTTCCCTCTAAATTCTAATCTTTTTTTTTTTTTGCCGCATGTCCTCTAAATTCTAATCAATCTGCTCTTTTGGCTTTCTTTATTTCTCTCTTCGGCCTATTTACGCACCTCCTTCAATTCCCTTTTCTAATGTCTTAAATTTTTTTCTTAAATTTAAATTTAAAATTTACAATTATTTAAATCCCAAAAAGAGTAAACAACTTAATTTTTCCTAATACAACGCTTATGAAAAACAAATAAACAAACAAATGATAACAACCTATCACGAGATGATGTGAATAGTAGGAAAGTTTAGAAAGCATACGACGTGATATGTACATCTATGATTGTTATTATTGGATATTCTTTGTGTGTTTGTTTATATATATATATATATATATATATATATAAAAGAACTTTTTTATTTATTTATTTTTTAGTTTAGTGTAGTTGAGTTTGAACTACAAATCTCTTATTTAATAATAAGAGATTTTTTTAATTGAATTAACTAAAACTCACACATATGATAGGACTTAAATCTATAGACTTAATAATGATTTTTTCTTATCATAAACTTAAGATAGCAATTGGTATTTGTTGAAACTTTTTGTTTTTGATAAATAAATTTAAATTTAAATTTGCCACTGTGCACCTATGGTGCTGTGGTCATTCCACAAGTATAAGTACTTGTGGGGTGTGAGGGGCAAGGGCCGAGATTCAAGTCTCCAAGATAAAATTTCACACATATATACACTTAGATTAGATTAGGTTAGAGTAAAATTTCTATCTTGTATAAAAAATTTTAAAAAATAAATAAATTTATAGCGCATCTATTGGGTAATAAATAATATTTATTATCAAGTCAAAACATCAATTTATTTTTGGTGTGTGTTTCAAAATATATATTTTATTTTATTAAAAAAAGACTTTATTAGTTGAGTTAATTAGAATTTGTTATCATTTAAAAAAAAAAAATGCGAAACCACCATTTTGGTCCCTACATTTAGGGGCCACAGTCAATTTAGTCACTATATTTTAGTAACAGTCAATTTGGTCCATGTTATTGTAAACTTGCAACCAATTTGGTCACTACTGTTAACTTTTTAACGGAAAATGTCTACGTGACAAATAATTTGCATTGTTGGCACACACATGGCTATAATAATAATAATAATATAAAATAAAACAATCATACATTAAAAAAGCCACCTAAGCATTTTGATGAATTAAAAAAAAATGCCACATCAGATAAAAAAATTCTGAAAAAAAGAAAATAGATTTTTAAAAATCTTCAATTTCTTTTATTTTCTTGTGTATTCTTGCACCTTCTTAGCTACCAAACAAGATACCTACCAAACACGATACCCAACAAGCAAGAAACAAGACAAAAATCACACATTCACACAGTTATCAAAACTATACACATCCAACAAGAAGCATCTGTGTTATGATTATATTAGTGTTATAAAGCTCAACTTAGGTATAATATTATACAAATCTCATTGTTGCAATACTGACTACTCAGATTTTCTCTTCTTTTGTAACAAATAGAAGTCATGATGAATCACAAGTACCATTGCAACAATAAACCCACTCCTCCAATCACAATAGTAGTTGTTTGAACTTTCAGATCTAAACAATTCAAGGGTTTTCAAAAGATGAACAATTCTCAAGCATGGTCTTTAGCTTATCCCAATCGCCAAAGCACTGATAAACCTTCAAAGTTTTCAAACCATTCGCTCCGATAATAAGTGGACCGAAACTCTCCCCTTTTTAAAGATCTTTCAAGCATATTGTTTTGAGAGATTACTATGTTGCTTGTTGGGTATAGTGTTTGGTAGCTAAGAAAGTGCACAAATACAAAAAGAAAAGAAAATAAATTGATTTTTTTTAAATTCATTTTATTTGATTTTTTTTTTTCAATTAATTTTTTCAGTTTTTTTTTAATTTATTTGACATGGTCTTTTCATTTTCATTAAAATGCTTAGGTGGCTTTTTTAATGTTTAATTATTTGATTTTATATTATTATTATAGCCACATGTGTGACAAGAATGCAAACCATTTGCCATGTAGACATTTTTCGCTAACAAGTTAATGGTAGGGACTAAATTAGTTGCAAGTTGAAAATAATAAAGACCAAATTATCTGTTACCAAAATGTAGTGACAAATTTAACTGTGACTCCAAAATGTAGAAATCAAAATGGTGTTTTCGCCAAAAAAAAAAAAATCGAATTTGTTATGTTTACAAATGGGCATTCGTGACACGTTACAGACAAAAGATTTACTAATATTTTCAATGTTATGGATGTAATTAAACAAGGGATTTAAAACCAATCGATTTAAGTTGCATACCTTGCCAATTTGACTTAACTCATAAAATAATAGATTTACAAGATAACATTGAGAAAGATATCACTTGCGTCACTTAAATCTTGTTTAGGAATGTCACAATATTCACAAGTCAATTATACTTATAGGGTGGAAATAGTGATGAGAATAAATCAATATTAAGGCAAAATGAAAAAAAAAAATAATAATTAAGGAAAAATTTCATCCTTTGAATAATTTTGATATTTGAGACTAATGTAAACTATTTTTTTTTAATTTTTTTTTTTTTTTGGGGACCGACAATAGAAAAACTTCTATTTTTTTTTTTTTTTTTGGCAAAATACATAAAGATCGCTTGGGGTTTGATTCAATTTCAAATGGACCACTTGTACTTTCAATATAAAGTTGTTGATCTCTCAGTGTATGTATGGTAACCACTTTTACTTTAAAAAAGAATGTGGTGACCACTGTAATTTAATAATTAAAAAAATTAATTGAAAAAGAAAAAAAAAACTTGTTTGGTAAATAAGAAAACGAAGGAAAAGTAAACAAATAAATTTTGAATTCTAATATATATATATATATATATATTGCTAAGAGCCTAAGATGCTATAACTGAATCTTGATAGAAACATTACAAGAGATTGCCAATCAAGAAAATTTATATCCCCTCAAAAGTTTCAAATAAAAGAACTTTAGACTAAAATGGGTTGTTGATCCTATGTCGCCTACTTGAACTTTGACAGGTCGGGTCAATCTCGAATAACCCGTATTTTTTTTTCACATAAAAACAGCGAAAAAAAAAAAAAAAAAAAACCCTGTTATACATGAAACTTAAAAAAAAGATTAATATCACCTCTAAAAGTAAGTGTGCTTTTGAATTAGCTTCTGGATCCAATGGTGAAAACATTTTATGTATGAGAACTACTTGTCAAATTGACAAATGATTTTTATTTTCATCTACAGCATAAAAGTTTAATAAAAATTTATTATACAAACATATATTGAAAATGAGTCAATTAAAAATATGTTTAACTTTATTACTAAAGGCTTGACCTATTTCGCTGGGTCTACATATGGGGTCATAAGAGAGAAGAGTAGGTCTTGACTTATTTGTGGCAGTGTGTGGTAGCTCATTCATTATTGTTCCTGGGTGAAGTTCTATTGTGGTGGTGGACAACGTCGCAGACATAGAAAGGGAATTCTATCAAAGAGAGAGAATGATTGGGTGACTTGGATATAATAAGAACAAAAAAAATAACCGAAGTTGGTGGTTTGGAAATCATCCTCTCACCGTATCAAGAGTCGTGTAACTTAGTAAGGTTGTTCAATTCTTATATAAAAGACAACTTCCATCCATATCTCCTTTACTTGTTAAAGGAAATTAATTTAGTATACAAACATTCAGAACCCAACTTATAAGGTAAATTTTTAGTAAAATTCCAGAGTACACGTTACCGAATATGAACTAAATTAAATTAGCAAATGCTCAATTTTTGGCAAACTTTATATTGAAGAACAAAAATAAAGTGAAAGGATGGACTAAAGAACCTACGAATTTTCTTTTGAAGAGAATGCTTGTTAATTCCAAGGGATAGCACAGTTGGCTAGAGATGGTGCCTGATGAAGCAAGCTTTACTAATTTGGATCTTTTATTTTTTCTCCGCTCATAACTAAAACTCAATTATAAAAGAAAATATATTGTACACTTGATGGTTCCTTAATATCTTTTCATTCTTTTGTACTCCTATTTATAGTATATCGACACCCCCCCCCCCCCCCTCTTCCCCTTCCCCACCATTTCAAGTGGTTCAGATTTTATTTTTTAAGAAATAGTATATCTATAAAGCAAAAAGTAGTGGGTTAATGTGTGAGTGATTGTTATCAACTCACAACCATTTTAGCAAATTGTGACAAATGGTGTGTTTCTAAAATAATTGATTTTTTAAATCTAGAAATGTACAAACTATCACGTTATTTTAAAATTTTGGATAAATATCACTAACATATCTTGAGATTTGAATTAATACCAACTAGATCCAAAAATTTTCAAAACTAGCAAATTTGGTCGCTAAAGCTAACTTAGTCCTTAAACAATTAGTTATTTTTTTCTCAATTGTTTTAAGGACGAAATTGACTTTAAGGGTCAAATTAGTTAGTTTTGAAAAGTCTTAAATCTAGTTGGTATTAACCCAAATCTCAGAGGATGTGAATGAAATTTACTCTAAAATTTTAAATGGTATGATAATCTATATACTTTTAAATTTGTCAAATTTAATCTAAATCATGAAATAGATTAAATAGGCATGACTTGAAACAGAGAAAATCTTTTTTTTTCCCCTCTGTCTCTCAGGAAATGCACAGAGCACACCATGCTATGATGACGTCATTCGCACAAATTTACAAAAGAACCTACCAACTTAATTCTCACCTTTTCCAGCTTTAAATTTACAATTGATTTGCGAAAGCAAAATTTATGGAAGGTATGTGAATAATACTTAGTATTATTTTTATGCTGTGTAAAACGAAGACTTGCACTATTGTGTTCTTCTTTTTTCTTTTTTCTTTTTTCTTTTTTTTTTAAAGAGAATGATTTACTTGCATCTTAGTCACACAGACTGATAGAATCGGAAACCAAATTCTGTCCCATAAAAACGAAATATATTCATAAGAGACGCTGACACGCATACGCATTCAATTGCACATTTGTGCCAGGTGATAGGTTGCAATGTGAATGAATGTGAATCATAGCTGTACGCCTGGACCAAATTGTTACTCAAGTTAATACAAAATTTGATTCTCAAAAATAAAAATTTAGGGCCGTTTAGTACTTGTATTTAAAAATTGAAAATTATTATTTAAAAATTTTTATAAAAATATATTTGGGTGAAAAATTGTGTAAAAATATATAAAATATTATTTAAAAACTAAAAATTATTGTTTAAAAATACCCATCAAACACATCTCTAATGTAACTACAAGACTACCCATTCATCAACATAAAAAATAAAAAATAAAAAAAAAGGGCAAGACTGTGTCATGTCAGTAGTTCACATCATCACCACTATCAATATTAATGGCAAGAATTTAGTACAACAATTTTTTTTAGAAGGTAGTAGAACAAAGTATTTCTCAAAAAAAAAGAAAAAAAAACCTCTACACAAAGTCCTTGTCAACTCCTGATGTAACAAAGAATGAACGGAGAAAAAATTGTCAGCTTATATGTAACACTGTGTCATGTCAGTAGTTCATATCATCACCACTATTAATAGTAGTGGCAAGAATTTAGTACAATAATTTTTTTTAGAAGCTAGTACAACAAACTATTTAAAAAAAAAAAAAAAACCTATTTTCCTAAGTCTTTGTCAACTCTTGATGTAATAAAGCATGAATAGAGAAAAAATTATCAATCTTTGTGTAAGTAGTAAATAATCACTCATAATCTATTATGTAATTGTTACAAAGAGGTTGTGAATAAATTTGAGATACTAGCACAACTTTAGTATTTGCTAGCATGTGACATCATCAATGTTGAAAGCAGATGATGTCAGCGATTTGCATTAGCAGTGACCGGCAACTTTTACTCAAGGTTTTCAGATTCGAACCGTTCATTGAACCGTAAAAAAGAAAGTTTCAAGATTTTTGAGGTCGAACCGATGTCGAACCGGGGTCGAACCATGATGACGCCATAATTAATTTAATAATTAATTAAAGCCTAAATATAGATATTAAATTTTTAAAACTAGCAAAATTGACTAATATATCTATATATATAAAGAAAATTTAATGATTTTCAAGCATATATTTAATAATTAAATAAGAAAGTTAACAAAATAAAATAATAACCATGAAAACATTAAAATTTATGATTAATTTTTGAAGTAAAGTTGAATATTTTTGAAAGATTTTAATTATATTTTTTTTTATTCCTTGTAAGAGATGGATAATTTAATTAAATAGAATAAAATTGTGTTAAGTTGTTTTAAAAAAAAAAAATTGCTAAGGGGTTGGAACACACGGTTCTCACCGATTCGTGCGGTCCAACTCCGGTTTTAGGGGTTCACGAAATTAACAAAAAATTCGGTTCTTTAGGCTTAAAAAACCAGTTTTCATCTCGGTTCTCGGTTCTCACGGTTCGACCTCCCGGTCCGATCCGGTTTTGAGAACCATGCTTTTACTCACTATAGACTGTTGAAATGTTTGTGGTGTTTGCATAGAATTTGAATTTGCCATTCGTTTCTACATTAAAGTTATTATAAATGAATCAAAATGACAACACACAGTCATTCTCTTTGATTCTTGCTGGATATAAACTAAAATCAATGGGCATAGCTAAGAAAAGTGATAGAAAAATTCAGAACTTGATTTTATGACTTATGTCCATTTTAAAATATTTATCGAATTTAAGTCAGATTGCTAGTATAATTAACCAATTGATATATGCATAGATAGACAACATAACAATCCCAATCAACAATCAAGCACCCACGAGAACAAAAAAGTGTTTACAAAAAGAAAAACTAAAGAACCAAGTAGAAAAAAACTCTCCAATGGCTAACACACACACAGAGAGGAATAGATGTAATACATATTACCCATGGTTTAAAAAAAAAAAAAAAAAAGATGGACCAGATCGATCGGGGTTCAATCGGGAACCCGACATGGAATTGTTCTAGTAAAAATTGGAAAAAACAATGGTTCAACCTTAAAATCCTGTAGTTCAAACGGTAAAAACTAAAAACTTTACCCATTTTCGATTCTTTGACTGTTTCGGTTTTAAAACCATGATATTACCTACAAATACCCTTAAACTTAGTAATGACTATTTATGTAAGCTTCCAAATCCCCCCTCCCCCCCCCCCCCCCCCCCCCCCCCCCCCCCCCAAAAAAAAATCACTAATCAAGAATAGTAGCAATATGTATTACCTACAAAACCCCCTAAACTAAGTAATGACTATGTATCAATTCCGGCTAGCAACTGATTCCTAGAATCATTTCTTCTTGATAGTCACTCGATCCACAAGTTAAGCCACCAACCGCACATTCAAGTCTCCTTGGTCACTTTAAGAACTCTTGAAGATTTGAGATTATTCTCTAATGATTCCCAAGCACCAAACAACACCAAAAATATTGAAGGCTTATTTGTGTGTGATGGTTTTAATTGACAATTGGGGAGGTAAAAGATAGAGAAAACAAGTGGGTTTTTGCTCTCTAGTCTTCAACTCTTCAATTTGGAAATTCTCTCTTAAATTTCTTGGGAATGATATATATATATATATATATATATATTATTTTACCACAAATTAATATGGTTCATCATTACATTTTTAAATGCATCTAAGATTTTCGACTAAAGTACATTTATGCTCCATAAAGTTTGATGTTGTTTTCATTTTGGTCTTTTATGTTTCAAATTTTTATTTTGACCTTGTGTGTTTGATTTCAATTTTATATTGCCCCCATCCATTTCCGTTAGTAATCTAACAGTTCATATTATGGTTTTTTCTTTTTTTGTTTGTGTGTGCACGTTCACGCCTATAACAATGAAATTCTTGGATTTCACAACATTTTACATCTAGTGATACATTAATTATTTAAACATGAATGACACTTAATGGTTAGATTACTAAAACAAATAGATGACAAGACAAATATGAAAATGGAATCGAACATCAAGAGTAGAAATGAAAAAATTTGAAATGTAAAGGGATAAAATAAACACATCCCTGTGGACTAAAAATGTACTTTATTATAATATTGTTATACATGTCTACTATCATGACATAAAATGGAGTAACCCTCGCAAATGATATTTGCTTTGTGAGTTCCCGTTAGCTAAATTAGTAAGGTTTTGTTGTCACTGAATAAAAAATATGTGGTTTAAACATAATCTACACCTAAAATCAATTAGTGTTTTGACTTGATAATAAAGTGCGCGATCGTAGAATGAATGCTATAAGTTGAAATTTTATTGTCTTAAAAAAAAAAAAAATTTACTCTCTCTCTCTTTGATGATCACCATGTAATTCACTTTGGTCATGTCATGACCGACTGAGGACCAATGCTGTCTGTTTCATTGGAAGCAAAAAAGTTAAACACTTGTTATCACCATTGAAACGAGAGACTTGCGATTAATTCGTTCATTAAGGAAATGTTGCTAAGGTCGTTTTACCGAATACAAGCAATTAATTGCTTTAGCATTTTCCTTTAGAAAAGTGTAGCTCTCATCTAGCGGGCAAACCAAAAAGAGATGAAAAAAAGGTCACACCTCAAAATCTTGCCTTTACTAGGACCGACTTGCCTAGGAGTACATGTACAAGACAACAAATCATATTACAGATCCTATTATAAGATCCACTTCCTATTATCTGATTGATTGCGTTTGAATATATATATATATATATAGTTTTGAATGAAGAAGGTAGATAAATTTATTTTAATTAAAAATAAAACGTAATAAAAATTAAAATTTTGGCCTTAAACACGATTGAATCTCAAAGTTTACATGATAAGCAATTTTGGTATCCGTTGTTTCAAATGATTGTTTTTTGCTTCTAAATTTTCAATATCAAACATTTATGATCCCAAATAATCTTGGTTTTTTTTTTTTTTTTTTTTTTTTTTTTTTTTTTTTTTTTTTTTTCTCGGTATGTGGCCAACGGAGCAATAAGATGACCTTTTAATGACATGGCAGCCATGTTTTTGAAATCTGAATTGTTTAAAAAACAAAATCAAAAAGGGAGAAGCTCAATATCGATTTTGGTATATGATATTTCAAATGAGTGATTTTAGTATCTAAAGTGTCAATATCGAACACTTATGATCCCAAATAATATGGTTAATTTTTTTTTTAATGTATATGCCCAACGGAGCAATAAGGTCACCTTTTTAAATGACATGGCAACCATGTTTTTAAAACCGAATCGCCTAATGAATCAGAAAATGAAGAGGTTCAAGATTTTTGAAGTTAGATCAGAGTTCAGTCAAAGTCAAACCATGATGACGTAATAATTATTTTAATAATAAAAAAATAAATTAATGTAAATGTTTCAACAATTTTACCTATAACATTATTTAAAAATTTTCAAGTATATCTTAGTTACGGATAGGAATATAAGATGATATTTTTCTACAATTAATTACAAAAATTAGATAAATATTTCTTTTTATTTAAAATACAGTAGTTTAATCTATTTGCACGATACAATTCACTTGGTCTTCTGCTCTATAACCTCTTCAAGCATTGATTCCTTTGCTTGTAAGACTTGATATTTTTTCATCATTTCTAGATTTTTTTGATAATTTGCCTCTATGTCGTTGATCACCAATGTTATATCCTCTTTTAATGGTTAAACGTAGAGTTCATCAATATAATTTATAGAGTAAATATTTTTTGGCAATAAGCTTG
This sequence comes from Quercus glauca, assembly GCA_023736055.1. Taxonomy (NCBI): domain Eukaryota; kingdom Viridiplantae; phylum Streptophyta; class Magnoliopsida; order Fagales; family Fagaceae; genus Quercus; species Quercus glauca. Next base: position 71,172,655 of record CM043318.1, read on the forward strand.
TTTTGTATTAAATAAATTGATTTATTTAATTGATTTGATAAGTGACAACGACGCCCAGCGTTCATTACCCTCTAATTATAACATCCTCCCACATCACATCACATCAATTCCGTATAACTTGACGGCGCATTCGGAACTGTAACGGCTGAACCACAACCACAAATATTTAACGGAAATAGTTTCCGTTCCGTTACCATTTTACTACTCACACCATCAGGTGCACCAAGTTAGTAGTCAGGAATGTCGTCGTACTTAGGTACTCAAATTTAAGGAAAAATTTAATTTGACCAGTCTCCCTTTAGTCGAAATAGTTGAGATCTTTATTCATCAAAATTAGGGCTGTTCGTCCTTGTTAAGACCCAAAAATTAATGGTCCTCGGTAAAATTCAGCACCAACTTTCTGTGAAGTTGCTTAAGTTTAAGTTTTCGGACAATTTTGGTACACCTATGGAAATTTAAAGCTAGCAAGTTCATAATTATTATAGATATTAAATATAAAATTTTGGTGGACCTATCAGTTTTAATGGTGGGATTATTATCCGCTAACATGAATAGTGAATGTCTTTATGCTCTATGCACGAAGAAAAGTGGGCAACTAACTTTATCTTTTCATTTTTAGAGATTTTATTCTATGCAATTAAAATTCCAAGTCAAATCAAATCCAATTGCCTAATTCTATTATTTCGTTGGTTTTTTCTTAAACGGTTTCTTTTAGATCTATTATGGCCCAAAGTTGTTGTGAACCCAAACCTTTGTATACGTAAGCTTGTACTTGCAGGTCAAGTAATCCAATATTACTAGGACAAATGTGGTTAGGCTAGGTTTTTCTACAAACATTATCTCATGTATAGTTTATGATGTGAATATTAATTCAGTTTACTCTCTTTTAATATTGTGGTATAATAAAGTGGTCAACTTTGTATTAAAAGTCTTTTTCATTTTGGTTAGAGAAATGAAATATTTCAGCAATAATCAATACTTCTATAATAAGTTATTTATATTTTCATAGACAGTTAAAATCCATATATTTTATAAGTTCAATACGTTAGTCATAAAAGATTAGCCTAATATATTAACACAACAGGATGTATTGCGTATAGATGGTGTAAAAGACAGTTAACCATTCTGTCAATTCTCACATTTAACCATCATATGACTAATAATTAAAATGAGAAAATGAAACATAGAAGGAAAAGTGGCCTATGAGTCGGTGGAGAAACGAATGGTAATTAGAAAACAAGTCCAAAGGGCTTAAAACTTTATACATACCTGTACTACACTTATATTATTTGTATGGCGCACGCACTGTCTATTTAAATTATAAAGATAGCTAATTATAGACAATATTTTACGGGCTTTACATCTGATGTTCTGACCTTCTGATTTTTAGTAAGTAGTCTTTTCTTTTGTTAGAAGTAAGTCACTACTAATACCATTAACCCAAAATTATAGTCATATTTTGATTTTGTTGAGTCAAGCAATTGGTAAATTAGCATAATTGGAATAACTTGTATGCTCTCTGCATATTCAACAACCAAGGTTTAAATAACCAACAAACAAAATGCCTAAAAAATCAGATATATTCCCCAAGGGCAACTATATTAGTTTGAAAACAACTTATTTAACTTGTTAATAAAAGTATGCTAGAAAATTTAAGGGTTTAAAAAGCTATAGATAAAAGTAAAAAAGTAAAAAATTGGCTTATAAGCTAGTAACAAAGACCTTGAGGAAACGAGGAGATTGAAGATTAACCACGTTGCAAGACATGGAAATATAGTCGGTCATAAGCTAGCCAGACATGCACCATTTTTTTGATGAAATAGTTCTATGACTTGAGGATACTCTGCCACTGCTAGATGTACTGAATTTCTATGAGGAATTAGGAATCAACATTCATCTTCAAATAAGAAAATAGAGATAAAATTAAAAAGACTATTATATTGTAATATAGTTATTTTTTTCCTGTCAAGTTGAAGGGACTTTTAATTATTTATTTTACTGTAGATATTTGCTTTCATGATATGGAAGTGTTATTTTAGGTGGGAGGAAATAAGAAATAAACCACTGCAATGATCTCGTGAGCATAGAGAGGCCGGATGACCTAAGGGTCATTGGTCAAAAGTATGCAAACAAAGAAAAACCTTGGGTCTCTCTAAGGTGGAACCAGAAATTTTCCCTTGGGGCTGAGTTGTGTTACTAATATATTCGGTAAGATAAACCTCATGTACACATTCACAAATATATGCATATATGCGTTTGTATATATATACATACATCCATATATATTTACTATGGACAAAATTTCTCTTTGCTCTTTTCGGGAAAATTATATAGCCTTATGCCCCCATTCCTAAACTAATTAGGAAAATGTCCATCTTTTAAAACTCAATTTACTACAAATCAAGTTAAGCTCTATAGTGACATTTTTAAGGAGTTTATAGTGACGTTTTAAGGACTTATAGTAGCGTTTTGGAACTCGGCTTCCATGAACTCGAGTTATAGGTAAACAAATTGCCAATAACTTGATTTCATGGAGGTCGAGTTAAAAAACGCTACTATAAGTCCTTAAAACGTCATTACAAGCTTCTGATGCCTGATTTGTCGACATGGGGTAGCGGGTTTAGGCCTTGGCGTTGTAGGCTAGGCGATTAGGGTCAGACTGATATTGAGCTTGCTCGACCAGGTTAGGTTTGCTAGTCTTGGGCTTTTGCAATTTTCCATCCTCCAGATTTATCTTAATAACTTGATGTGTAAGGCTGGAGTACTAGCTGTTGTCCAGCTTTATAATAGTCGCCATGGGTTTGAATGGTAGTATGTGCTATGCATGTGGATTGGGAAGCAAAAATTATTTTAATCATTCGAGTCGCAGTTGCAGACTACAAAAAAGAGAACGAAGATGTTAAAGATTAGAGGATGAATACACACAATTTGAGACATCTCTTTTTTGATGACATTTTATTTATATATTTGTATTTTAAGGACTATAAAGCTTATTGACATAAACATAGGTAAATTGTTTTTGATCAAGGGGATCTCATGTCATTCTTTTCTCCAACAGTTGTGTAACGAGAAAAAAATGATCTGTCATTTTTTTCTCATGTCTACTACGCTCTATTCACGAAGAAGAGTGGGCAGCTATTACTTTCTCTTTAAAATTAAATCCAATTCCCTATTTCTACTATTTCGTTGGTTAAACTGTTTCTTTTAGATCTATTGTGGCCTAAAGTCGTTGTAAACCCAAACCTTTGTAAACTTGTACTTGCATGGAATATGGTTAGGCTAGGTTTTTTATTTTATTGTTTAAAATTATCTAATGTACAGTTTATGATGTGAATATTAATTCAGTTTGCTCTCTTTTGTCGTGGTATAATAAAGTGGCCAACTTCGTACTAAAAGTCTTACGTTTTAGTTAAGGAAATTAAATATTTCAGCAAGAATCAATACATTTGTACCAATATATATATAAAAGATAAGTTGTTATTCACATTTTCATAAACAGTTAAAATTCACATATTTTATAAGATCAATATGTTAGTCATAATAGATTAGCTCAGTATATTAACACATAGTATATGCACAACCCTTCAATATTGATGGGTCAGCTTTAGTCTGCCTTGGTCTCGCTAGTGGTGGTGGTCTCATTCGAGACTGTCATGGCAGGTGGTTTAAGGGTTTTACTAGAACTATTGGTTGGGTTCACAGCCTTGAAGCTGAGTTATGGGCAGTGAGAGATGGCCTAACTATTTGTAGTCAGCTTCAACTACAAGCTGTGGAGATTGAACTTGATGCTAATTAATCTGTGGTCTGTCTATTGTCCAGCAGAGAAGATTCCTTTGCTAATTATGCACCTATTGTTAATGATTGCAAGAACCTCATGAATCAGCACCGGCCAAAAAATTAATAAACCTATAGCAGACCCTTTTGTATTTTAGACTCTCCACCTGTGGAAATGTCATATCTTTTGCTTCATGACATTTCTGATCTGTATTGTAATCGTATTACAATTCTTTAGCTCATGTGCCTGCTCTTTAGTTTTGTTTAATATATTTCCCTATTACCACCAAAAACAAATTAATAATAATAAATAAACATCATCAACATAAGTAACAAAGAGCACACGCAACATAGTTCAGAAAATATTCTCTTAATAATGTTTTATTTTTGCCATAAGACAATTGTGTTCACGTTAGGGGCTAAAGTCCCTGGAGACTCAAGGTCTATTTTTTTGGCCTAATTAAGGTAAGACGTGTTAAAAATTACCAACAATTAATGTGCTATCACCTCGAGGACGTTATACTTCTAATAGTCAAATATATATAGAGCACGTCTAGGAACAAAAGAGAAGAAAAAATTATTATTATTATTTTTTTTTTGAGAGAGTTCCAATCTATAGAACTCTTATATAACCGTAAAAATTTTACCAGTTAAACTAACTGAAACTCACAAAAAAAAAAATGTTAACTACCTATAGTTGATAGAAAACATAAATTTTGGTTCATAATAAAGGAGAAAAAAATAATTATGAACCTGTATATTTTAGTAAGAGGGTAAATTACACTTTTATTGTCCCTCGATTATGGTCTCTTTTAATTTTGGTTCTTTAATTTTGAAATGTTTAATTTGAGCAATCAACATTCTAAAATATAATAATTTAGTCTATTTATCTACATTAATTTTTCAATTTATTGTTTCTATCCATTTCGCACTTGCATGAGATTAATTCAATTTTAACTCATTAAATATGGGATTGGTTCAATTTGAGTCGGTTTGTTCTATTTTGATCATTTAATTATGAGATATCTCAATACCCCCCCCCCCCCCCCCCCCCTTTTTTTCTTTTTTTCTTTTTTTGTGAAACAAGATATCTCAATACTTTGATTATCACGTAATAATTGCAGCTTTCTTACACGGTTAAGTCAACTTGGTTGTTAACATGCATTGGCTTTCCTACTCCGTAGTCCATACTAGCAAAAACTAAATATATAAAATAAATAAGATTGCAACAGGCCACCTTCCCCCTTTAAATTTTAGTAAGACTTGGATAGTTTCTTCTAAACCTATCTTTACTTATATGTATAAAACTAAGCACAACTAATTTTTCTTCTGCCTTCGTTCTCCCCAATCACCTGTTAGATTCTCTTCTCCATTTTCCCTCCTAATGGCATCTATTCTTAAGTTGTCCCTCATATTACTCATATTCCTTCATTCATTCAATCCATGCAAAAGCTCTAATGATAAAACTTTTAATTTGAATGTTGATTTTCCTTCATTCATAGATTCAATCAAATTAGCCATCAAAGAAACCTCCACCATATCAAATTTCTTTCAACACTCCAACATTAATTGTGATTGTGCTAAGTTATTGGATTCTGCTCAAGAAGTTCTGGATTGGTCTTTGAACAAATTTCATGATCCACGTGGTAAGTATGTATGTTAGTTACTATTTTTTCGTATAATTATTTCTTCTTAATATTTCGGTGTTTATATGTGTTGTTAGATTATAATCCACAATGTCATAACATACTGTCCTCTGTATATATTATATTTTTTATGGCTGCTATATAGACAGTGCCTCAAAAATTGTTTTATGGCCTCCGCTACCATCTTTTACAGAATGCATACAAGGAGCACACACGTCGTTTACCATGGTCCCTCCAATGTCTCGTGCATAGACTCAAAAAAAAACACAAGCCTTAAAAAAATTGATATTGGTGCCTGGATTTTGACTTTGTAAAATGTGTGTGGTTGTCTTTGAAAGTTCAATGGCTTAATAAACTGATTCTCTAAAAATGAAATGAAATAGGAATGGCCTAATAAACTAGGATATTTGGGTAGGAAAACTTTTTGGAATTTGCCCATATTGACTCTTTGGTCTTAATGGTCTTTAGCTAATCTGTCTTCTCTTTATGTGTTAGACGAAATAGTCTCTAATATTGTCTGAAGCTAGGAAATCATGTCCTAGTATCTAATATCGCTATACTACGAGACAAAAGAGGCTGTTATATATAAAATCTTAAAATTGACCCATTATTTATGGGTTAAAGTTTTACCTTAAAACAATATTAGGGTTTCGTTTGTTATGTTATATAGGTCCAGTCCATAGGCGAAGAAGACAAAAAACTCTAGGGTTTGATATATATATATATATATATATACACACACACCTCCAGTATCCCAAAATACTGCCTAGGAATAACTCTCCAAGTATAATTATGTATAAAGTATACAATTGATTTAAATTTTTTAGTTATTTACATAGGTATAATCTCTTAAGTTTTCTTCTAAATAAAATGATCTCTTAGGTTTTTGTGCTTATTTTTGTGTTGCTTTGTGGCTCAAGTTGATAAAAAAAAAATTAAAAAAAAAAAAAAAAAAAAAAAGACCAAAACTACTTTTTTTAATAGATGAAAAAATTTCTTTGTTCAATAACGTTGGAATTGCTATATATATATATATATATATATATATATACACACACCTCCAGTATCCCAAAATAATGCCTAGGAGTAACTCTCCAAGTGTACTTATGTATAATCTCTCGAAGTATACAATTGATTTAACTTTTTTTTTTTTTTTTTTAAATTTACATAGGTATAATCTCTTAAGTTTTCTTCTAAATAAAATGATCTCTTAGGTTTTTGTGCTTATTTATTTATTTGTGTTACTTTATGGCTCAAATTGATAAAAAAAATAAATAAATAAAAAAAGACCAAAACTACTTTTTTTAATAGATGAAAAAAATTGCATTGTTCAATAACGTTGAAATTGCTATATTTTTAAATTTTGATTGACATGACTTTTTGTTTTTTGGTTTTTAAGATATATGCTAACATGCAAAATTCCATCACAGTTGCAAATTTAGGCACCAACAATCTCAAGTTTGATCTCCAGACTTGGTTGAGTGCTGCCATCACAAATCTTGCCACATGCAATGAAGAACTTGTTTGCACTAACGGGAGCACCATCTTGAAAGAAAGCATATCAATGAGCTTAGAGAAAGTAATCGCATTGGTTAGCAATCAGTTGGCTTATGTGCAACAATCACTTAATGATACAATTAGTGATAGTTTTCAATCCTGGTTTACTTCACATGACTGGAAACTCATGCAAGCAAGTGAGATTTTGGTCAACAATACAGTGTCATCTGATGGATCTAGTGACTACAAGACCATCATGGATGCAGTTAAAGCTGCGCCATCTAAAAGCTCAAAACGTTTTGTGATCTATATCAAGAAAGGTATCTATAGGGAATATGTGTCTATCCCAGGTGACAAATGGAATATAATGATGGTTGGTGATGGTATCGATCAGACTATCATCTCAGGCGATCGAAGCAACGCCACTGGTTGGGCTACACATAACTCAGCCACATTCGGTAATTAACAAATATAAACTTGTCCTTTTATTATATATTTTCTTAATGCATGATTAATCCTCAATAAATATCTATGGAACAATTACCTGCTTGTTTTGAAATTATAAAAAATATATTTTGTGCCACATCTGCATGGATTTTGTACATCAAATTGATTTCTATATAAGGTAAACTAATTTGGATAAGCACTATTATTAATTAGCATTAAAAACAAAGTTATGCAAGGACTCAGATGATATGCTAAATATTTATACAGTATTACAAACATTATTTATTCTAATATTGTCATATTGTATATTCCATTGTGCAGCTGTTCTTGGTAGAAACTTCATAGCAGTGAACATGACATTTGAGAATACTGCAGGACCAAAAGGAGGCCAAGCTGTGACACTTCTATCCCAATCCGACTTGTCAGTCTTTTATCGTTGTGGCATTAGGGGATACCAGGATACCTTATATGCATACTCTAACCGTCAGTTCTACCGTGAGTGCGAAATAAGTGGCACTGTTGATTTTATTTTTGGAGATGCCATAGCCGTCTTTCAAAACTGTGATATCCGACCAAGACAAGCATTGCCCGGACAATCTAATACAATCACCGCTCAAGGCTGTCAAAGTCCAAAAATAATAACAGGCTTCTCATTTCATTTATGCAATATATCTGGAGATGTGAGCCTAATTTCCTCACAAAATCCAACCCCCACATTCCTTGGCAGACCATGGAAGCCTTATTCTAGAACAGTTTTTATGCAATCTTACATGAGTGACATCATAGTGCCGGAAGGGTGGCTACGATGGAATGAGAGTTTTGAATCGACCTTGTTTTATGGAGAGTACAATAATCATGGGCCAGGCGCAATTACAAAGAAGCGAGTGAAGTGGATAGGTGTTCATGTTTTGGATTTCTCCCAAGCCAAGCATTACACGGTCTCTCAGTTTCTTAAAGGAGATTCATGGTTGCCCTCTACTGGTGTCCCATACGATGGAGGATTGGCAAGCAGAAGATTTTAATTACCCTAATATGCACAAGATAGTAGTAGTATTTTAACAATCTTTTATTATTACTCTGTTTTCTCTCTTTACTATCTTTCCGGTGCTTTTTATCTAATAAGATGAAATACTACAACCAGAGTGCTAGTTATGTTTGGTTTCCTTTTTCCGTTGTTATAATTGTAGAACCGTTCTCCGAACCAACATAAAAAAAAATTAAAAAATGGTTTCTTTATGTCCTAGTCTGTTCGTGTCCGCACGAAGAGGGAGGGGGATTGTTGAGATGTGACTTTTCCATTTGTAGTTATGTTGGCAGGATGAGTAATGTGTGTAACGTATTCCCCCCTCAAAAAAAAAAAAAAAAAAAGAAAAAAAAAGAAAAGAAAAAAGTAATGTGTGTGTAACGTATAGACATGAACATGTTAATTCATCCAAATCCGAACAAACAATTAGGATATGGATGATATGAATGGCAACAGGTTTTAATTTAATAACCCACGCATGCTTTTGACTTGACCAGATCGGGTCAAACCCATACCCGACCCAATTTTCTCAGCAAGTCTTTATTATAAAAAGGTCAACATGCAAAAACATCCACGGGTTTGGTCAATTGCGAAAGCACCCTCAGGGGTTTTAACTCTTCCTCTTTTTTTTTTTTTTTTTTTTTAACACACACATTCACAAAGAAGAGGGAAATAAATTTTAACACAAAGGTACACCACAAACTCTATCCAAAACTCTTCTTTAAATCTTTGCTGAAATTTCCATGTCAACCAAATTAACCCCTAAGACTAACTTTCAACTGCTTTTATGAAAAATGAAAATAAAAATGATTTGACCACATTAAAAAGACTCATCAATTCCTCTTCTCCATGCAATCCCTAGTTCTACCACCCTCCTTGTCATAACCCAAATCTATAAAACATGAATTCAAATACATGACTAATTATCAATCTAGCATATCTCAATAAAAGTAAATTACTTCCGAGATATATAAAACTCCAAATAACCTAAACCCTTAAATAAACCTCTTGCAACTCATAAATATCCACAATTAGAAAGAGATTCCCAGTATCATAAAATCTGAAGCAAAATAGAGATAACTAAACTCCTATAATTAATGTCAACCACTATTGAGGTCGCCAAAGTTCTTCAAAGCTCTATTCTCGTACTTTGCCAAGCGTTCCAAAGGAATTGCTCTGATTAAGACGTTAATATGAAATTTGTAAGTTGAAGGGTCAGCCACACACTCCAATACGAAATTATACTTAACATACACTACAAAAAAAACATGACTTGTTTCAACCCATATTTTCCAAGGGTTCATTGAAAATAGTTGAAAGAAATGCTAAAAACTGGCGCGCTAATTAAAATTTGACTAATCTTCTTACAATGGTCATTAAAACCCTTGAAATAAACTAAAACACTAAAATCTCACATAATTGTTTCCCCCAAATTTTTACATTCTTCAACGGAATTCTAACACAACCCTCGGAATAAAGTCTCTCTCTCACACAAACTCAAAATTCAAAAAATCAATTTTCGAATAAAGTCTTTGCTCACTCTCTTAGAAAACCCATTTTCATTTTGTTCAATGGAGAGAATAAGAACTCTTAGAAAATTCTCTCTCTCTCTCTCTCTCTCTCTCGGAGCTCATTTCATCTCCGACGATAGGTTGAGGCAAGGTGGTCGGCGATCCTATCTCCGATGATAATCAGAGCCCTCTCCTCTGCCCCTTTGTCTGATTATAGGTCTCTCTCTCTCTTTGTTTGTTTCCTGAGGAAAAAAAATTGAATTTGAAAATTTCCTAGTAGAACTTTGCAAAGGATTTTTGGTATTCTCTCTTGTTTTCTCTCTCTCATTCTCTCCATTGATATTTCTCGGTAAAGACGATTCTGGTTACCGAAGGATCCGATTTCATTGGCTCTCACACTATGGTTCAGCTTCTCAATGAAGGCTTTAGGGTTTCGATCATTGAAAATCTTGATAATTCCGCCACCAAAGCTGTTGATAGGGTTCGTGATTTGTTCAGCCCTAAGCGTTCTCAAAATCTTGAATTCCACTTGGTATTCAAATTTTTTTTTTTTTTTTTTTTTTTGTGTAACTTTTTGTTTTGTTTGGTTACCGAGAAAATGAGGGAAAAGAATGTTAGAAATTAGAGATTCTTGAATATCTTGAGCAATGCTAGTTTTGATTTTCGGGAGATTTGTATTTTTTTAATTTTTTTTTAACAATTTCTTGGCAACCAAACGGTGGCGTTTTGAGGTTTTTGGCTTTTGGTTACATTACGTGTTGGTTTTATTGCTGGGTGATCTTAGGAATAAGGACTTGGAGAAGCTCTTTTCTCAAACACAGTATGTTTAATTTCAATTACATGTTGGTTTTACTATACTAGACTAATTTCAATTCATGTGCAATGAAGAAAAATACAATTAAATGGGAAATTTTTTCATTTTCATTTTAGTCCTGTTATTTATCTTTTTGTTTGCTTAGACTTGCAAGTTTCCTGTGAAACATGGTGATTGGGCTTCTGGAAGATGAGTGGAACAATAATTAGATCGCTTGCACTTGAATTTCAAACAAAGTTTGCACCAAGATCTCCTTTTCATTGGAATTTCATAAACTTGTTACAATTTCCATCCCTAAATTGGTTTGCAGTAATTTCTTTTGAGCTGCTGTGGAATTTTATTCTTACAATTGTCTCCGTCACATTGTATTCTGAAAATAGTGTCATGCAGCTAAGAATTTAGGGACTTAAAATCTCAGATTCTTGTGTTAATTTTCTTTGGCTGGCAGGACTGCAGATCACACTAAATGGGTTGGCGCATTTCACAAGTAGGATTTTATTGATGTTGTAGAGGTATATGTAGCTCCTTAGAAACTGAATGATTTTAAGGCTGTCAGTTATATAAATTGTTAGTCTTTACATTGGAGTGAAAAATCATTTTCTTTTTTATGCCTGTGTGAAACTAGTCTGTCTTGTTATTGAAACAATTTTAAGCTGCTTCCAATCTCCATTAGCACATGCATAAATGTAATTCTTCATAGGTTTTATTGTGAGTTAGCTTGCCTTGCACTGACATCAATATCTAGAAGACCTTTTCTTTTCACCAATCCTTTGTAGAGTTAATCACAAGACTAAGTCCTCTGTTCTGAATCATGATTTTGCAGCAAAGTTTATTGAAATAATTTTCTTCTGAGCAGTAGAGGTGGAGTACTTGAAAATTTAAACTACAACTATGATCTTTGAGAAGTACCAGGATAAGGCAGAATCCTTATGCCTGGATAACTAGCTAGAGGCCCAAAGGGCTATTCTTTAGAAAGGTTTCCTACGTTATACGCACACATTTGTTTTGATTCTTGTTTGAAGTGATTTTTGTAAAGTCAAGATTTGAAACTAATATATGGGTCCATAATGTAATTATTTCGATTGTATCTTTAAACTCCTTTTCGTGATACTTGTTTGCAAAATAATTCAGAATTAATTGTTATCAGAATGAAAGAAAGAAAGTAGCATATGAAAGATGACATGAATGCTGTCATGTTATATAAACTACTAGTAATCTAATTTCTGTTTTTAAAAATTGTTCTCTTTGTGTGAGTGCATTCGCTCGTGTGTTCTATGATTGTGGGAATTCCACTTATGTCCTGCAATCACAGCTTATACTGTTTTATTGCTATTTCCATAATATTGTTGACTTGATTTTTTATGTTGTCAAATGAGTAAGAATCTTTGTATTGATAATGTATTTGTTCATTGCAGCCACCATCATCTGATAAAAGTCAAAGAGACTGATGATGACTTTGCAATAGTTCTTGAGCTATCTAAAGATGACCCGCATTTTGATAAAAAGAAGGTAAGAAATGGCATAATTGATTGCCTTCGAGCTCTCTTTTATTCTTCGCTAATTTTTATTGAATAGTTGGTTAATGTTCGGAAATGTGAGGATGAAATATAATGTAATTGAAGGAAATATATAAATTTAGTAAGTCACTATTTATTACTCTATTCTATACACTGAAGTGCAGGGAATTGATACTGGACTCCTGTTGCATACCAACTACTAAATTGAAAAAAAAAAAAAAAAAAAAAAACATTTATAATTTTATACACATGATTGTGTCAAATTCTTTTTAATTAAGATGTATAAGAAAGAAAACGTGACTGTAAATACTGACAATAATTGTTCCATTTTTGTTAGCATGAAAATTATGTTCATAAATTTTCATTAGTATTTTCAGTTTATTACAGTTATGCTTTAATACTATCTAGTTCTTGGTAAAGAAACCTAATTTCTTCTAATTTAATTGAGTTGTTATGTTGCTACCATTATTCTTATTATTTTCACATCTCATTGGCAGAAATTACTTCAGAATAAGGGTTTTAACCCCAAGGAACAGGTTTATCTTAAGAGCTCTTCAGGTCCTAATTGGATAAGTACTACCTTGAAAGTAATGCTTCAGATAGCAAGAATCATACAATGAGATGAGGTAAAAATTCCAATTCTTCTCTTTAAACTACTTGGTATTTCAGTGTAGGGACATGCTTGGAGGAAAATGAGAGAGATAAACTTATTTCCTGTATGAACAATAGGAAACAAAATAGTTTTTCCACATAGGTTTGATCCCTTTTGGGTTCTTGCAAATTGTAGCTTCAGTGTCTTCCTAGTTTGTTTTGGCAAATTGTATATACAATATAATAGAGTAATGCCAAGCATGAGTATTTTGAATTCTCAAATCAACTCAATAGTATCGAATATAGTTTCCAAGCACGTAATCAATCACTTAATACTTATGTAATAAATATCTCATGATCATTCAAAAACACATATAAATAATTGTTCAAAATATAGTGCCACATAAACATATATCATGTTAGGTTCTAAGACTTTAGGAACTAAATATATTAGAAATTCAATATGTAATGTGTTGGCAAACCATGATCAAAACTTAGAGTCTAGATTTAGGCTGCTTAAAGTGTGTTTATTTATAAAGTTGGAATCAAGTATACTGCAGGATTTATTGGACTAAATTTACAAGGCTCGATCAATCAAAAATTAGACTCGATTGATCGAACCTCGTGCAGATTGTTTTTTTTTATAGAATTTCCAACTTAGCCCAAGCACATATGATGTGTAGGGTTTTATATTTGGTTAAAGTATAAAAGGAAAAACCCTAGCCACGTTTTAGAGGTTTTTGATATGTTGTGTGTGTGAATCTTTTGTGGGATCTAGAAGTGTTTACCTTCATACACACTTAGGATTATTAAGATCAAGATTGATTTCGAGAACTTAGTGATCTCTTCAGTTGCTGTTTCAAGAGTTCAAAGAAAAACACAAATAGGAGAACTTATGGTTGCTGTCAATCAAGAAAAGAAGTAATCCGTGGACTCGGAGCTGTCATGTGTATGTGGTAGTAAGTTTTCTACATGAAGTAACAATAGGATGTTAGTGGTCTAAGTCTTATTATAAAAACTTCAATTCTTTCAAAGTGGATTTATTTTAACTTGAGGATAGCTAGGTTAAATCCTCCCCAAGTTTTTTATTGGTTTGGTTTTCCTAGGTTATCATATCGTTGTGTTCTTTATATTTCCACATTATTTACATGATATAATTTACTTATGTTAACCTGGATCTGAATAATTTATCTAAGTAATCACTTGGCTAAATAACTAGGTTAAACAATTTGTGTTTTAAGGGGTCTAAAAACATACATATCAACTCTGAGCAACAATGATGGGCTGTTAGGGAAGAGCTTAGACTTGATTAAAGGACGAAGAGAAAATGTCATGGTCTAATTGGCCTATTATCAACACAATCTTAAGCAAAGATATGATGCCAACATGAAGCTAAGGCCATTGGCACCTGGAGACTTGGTATTAAGAAAAGTTTTGAATATTGCCAAGAACCCAACCTAGGGAAAGTTAGGGCCTAACTGGGAAGGGCCATATCCATCACTTCAGTGGCTGGAATAGGTGCATATTATCTTGAAGATCTAGATGAAAACGTTGTACCACGCCTCTGGAATGTAAGTAATCTGAGAAGGTATTATTATTAATGAAAGCTTTCCTTACCATATTTTGGTTTATTACATTATGCGTTATACGTTCTGCTACTTGTTCGAATATCAAACAGAACTTTGGTCATGTCTGACACATTAAACTACATACCTTAGGTAAATTGATATTTTTTAATCATTTCACTAAGTGTTAAATAGAACCTTAGTTATGCCTGGTCTCTCGGACCACATGCTTTGGGTAAATTAATACTTCAGTTCATTTCACTAAGTGTTAAACAGAACATTAGTTGTGCCTGGTCTCTCGGACCACATGCTTTGGGTAAATTAATATTTCAGTTCATTTCACTAAGTGTTAAACAGAACCTTAGTTATGTCTGGTTTCTCAGATCACATGCTTTGTGTAAATTAATACTTCAGTTCGTTTCATTAAGTGTTAAACAGAACTTTAGTTATGCCTGGTCTCTTGAACCGCATGCCTTAGGTAAATTAACACTCTCTATTTATTTTTTCTAAGTGTTAAAATAGATCCCAGGTTATACCCAGCTCCTCGAATCACTTGTCTTGGTAAGTTAATGTTCTTGGTTATTTGCCTAAGTATATGGTCATTTTCCTTATTATTTATACGTGTTTAATTTGTCTGAGTTAGCAGCAATACACTACTGTTAGCTTTGCTAAAGTTAGGGTGGAAGTAATTCACTACTATCAACAACATCATCATTTTTAAGTCCCATCAGAGGGAAAAATGATAACCACACCAACTATAAAATAACTATTACAGAGAAAAGAAAGATTCGTAAAGTAAAAAGTGCAGCCCTTTTTATTAAATAAAGGAAAGGTACATTATATACAATGGCAAACTACCACTACAAAAGAAAAAAAACATAAGGAAAACTAAAAAATACAGAAGAAAGAGAATCCTAATACTAAGCCTTGGCCTTAGGAGGAGAAGGGTCTTCTTTCTTGCTAAGCTGAGAGGTAAGAGCACCTTTGGCCTTAGGATCACCCTTTTTGGATCTCGTCTCGGCCTCCCTCACCTTTACTGTAGCATCCTTAGCCTTGGCAGCATCCTCAGCAGGGGGACATGGTCTCCTTGCCCTTGCCCCTTATCCTGGGCCACCTTAGCCCCTTGGACTTGATCACCAACTTAGCTAGATCCTTTTGAAGCCTCCGAAGGGGGAGGGAGGGGGGGGGGGGGGGGGGAAGAAGGGCCTGAGCAGTCAGGGGCTGCTCAGAGGATTCTAGAGCGAGGGTAGACGGAGATGGGAGGGCAGCTAGGGCTTTGCAGATGTTAGGAGGATAGTACACACTCCCAGCCTACCTCCATTCCGAGGCAGCAGGGGCCCTTGCAAGGTTGAGGGCCTCCATCCACATTTCTTTACAGTAATCTCTACGTACCTTAGCCAGCTCCTTAGCTAGTCAAGTCTCGGTTTCTTCTATCCCGAGGTTGTAAGACACTTGCCTCGAGGCCTTCGCAGCTTCCTAGGCCGTTCGAGCGGCGGCTTTGGCCTTCTCCAGCTCAGCTTTAAGGTTTAGGACTAGTTGCTTCTGTGCAGCCAGCTCTATCTCTGTGAGAAAGAGCTTTTTACGTTGATCTTTAGCTTGGTCCTGGACATGCTTTAGCCTAGCCTCAGCGCTCCTCCTCACCCTCTCCTCAATAGTCAGCTTGGTGGCCAGCTCCTAGTTTTCTTACTTCATGGCTCCCAAAGATTTGTTGGCCTCGGCGTAGAGGTTAGCCTCAACCTTGGCCTCGTTCCTAGCGTCCTTGACCCATTCCTTAGCTACAAAAACCTCCTAGACAACCTACACAAAAATGACAAAGGAATCCCATGTAAAAAAAAAAAAAAAAAAAAAAAAATAGAAGAGAGAATGGAAAGGAAACCTTAGCATTTAATTAAAAGATATTATGGTAAACTTACCATGGCAAGATCCATTTTCAGGGACATGAAAAGGTCTGGCTATCTCACACGCCTTAGAGCCTTCATGTCTTTGGGCAGGAGGAGGGGCTGCTTTAAGGCTTCAACAACATAGGCGAAGTGCCCTCTCTACAACTCCCTGATGGAGAAGTTCCATAGGATGGCAGTGCCATCCAGCTCCAACCGAGGAGCCCAAGTGCATTGCTGTTGGCGCACCTCGGCCCCACTTGGGTCCTCCCTATTATCCATAGAGAAGGCCAGTTTGTTTTTAGCAGTCTTTTGTTACTTAGCCTTCTTTTGAAGGACCATCTCACCCTCTTCCACTTCCTGCTTCTTCCTCTTCTTCTTCAGGTTGGGGATAGGGAGCAGGCCAAGTGTGATTGTAGGAAGAGGAAGGGAAGAGGGGAGATTGGCAGGAGCTTAGGATTTAGGGACCTCCTTGGATGATGACCTTTGTTCCTCCCAGCCATAAGGTCCCTCAAATCTTTCCTTGGGTTTAGAGCCATTTCTTCTTCTTCCTCCTCGGAGCTGTCAATTACACACACTACGATGAGGCTTGGGGTGCGAACACTTGAAAATCTATCAAACTCATCCTTGGCGTCCGATATGGGGATGATAGGAGCTCCCTGTTCCTCATTCTCTTCCTCGAGTTGGAATTGGTCTATTTCCTTCTTGAGTGATAGACATAAGGAAGCAGTCTCTTCCCTCGAGGTTGCTGCTTCAGGGAGAGCACAGTTGAGGGGTAGTTCGACTGGTAAGAGATCTTCTCGGGCTAGAAAATCTGGCACTGAGATGTCAATTCGGGCTAACTGAGGGTCACTTGTTCTTATCGCGTGGCTCACTTCTTGAAATTTGTCTGACAGGGGCTCAAAGTACAAGATAAGATGGATGGCTCGCAGATGCCCATCTTCACTCACGAATATCTCAAACCTTAGCACCTTGTTGAGACCCGCGACATTAACAAGGCTGAGTCTGGGAGCAACGTGCTTTTTATTTGCAAAAACGTCCGAGGAGAAAAACTATGGTTATAATGAAATCACCATCAGAATTAAACAGAATACAAAAAGAATGAAGGAATGGTAAAGTTGTAGGGCTAATGCCCATGCTTCAAAGAAAAAAAAAAGAAAGGGAACTAAACCTAGGGTACCTCACCTGGCTCTCCCTCTCAGATTGGGTAGTGAAGACCATCATGCCATGCTCCTAAAGCTATCAAAAAGTTGTCCTTCATAACCTTATTAGATTTAGGGAGACACGAGACGATCTTGACAATGGACGATCTAGACTTAGGGCATGTTTGGTAGGCTGTAATAAGCACTGTAATGTAATAGTTATTCTTATAGTTTAGCTATTCAATAGTTTGGTTATGTTTTTATTGCAAGGAATAGTTATTCCTTATGAATAACTATTCTTTAAAATGAAGAATAACTATTCATCTCTAAAAAGGATGTAATAGCTATTCCTTAGTAGGTATATTAATTTTTATAATTAATATATTTACAAATAAACAAACTTTCTATATACACATAACAATTACGAAAATAAAAAATCATAAAAAATAACTAATCTCTCTTTCAAATTTAAAAAATATACTTTTTTAGGAAATATAATTATATGAGTAAGATATTTTCTAAAATATATCTTAAATTTGATTTAAAATGCTTTCATTCCATTGTTTTCAGGGTTCTATTATTGTGTTGTCACCAAACAAATGAATAGTAATAAGTATTACATTACAATATTTTATATTTCTTGTAATATCTATTCATATTCCTATGTATTTACTATTACAGTCTACCAAACGTGCCCTTAAGGTAGTACCCTGCATCTCCGATCAGATGACACTCGTACATATAGACAACGTCGTGCCAGGTGAGTCCCAAACCCATATGCTCATTAAGAGCATCGATGCTACCTAAAACTCTAAATAGGTTGGGCGCGCACTGGTGAGGACACAACTTGTGGTTAATTAGGTAGTCTTGGATTACCCTACCCATGGGAAGTGTCATTCCTTCCTCTATGAAGGCGATCATAGGAATGAAAACCTGCCTTTCTTTTCTATCCTTAACCACCTGATCTGAAGCACAATACTGCAAAGCAACTTCCTGTGGAATGTGATATTTGGCTTTAGAGCCCTCCATACTAGCAGGAGAATACCAGGTGTTTGAATCTACCAATCTAAACGAGCTAAAAGGAAATGAGGGAAATGTTCTTGAGAAGGAAGTGAAGGTTGGAAGGCTGAGGAGATTGGCCGAGAAGAAAAGAAACTAGGAGTGTGAAAATTTACGAGAATAAGAACAGGTGATGCTTCAGAAGCCTCTTAAGAGTTGGGACATTAGGGAATTCTTGGAAGCTCGAGAGTTTGAAAATTCTTAAGAGTTTGAGTCTGAAAATTCTTAAGAGTTTGTAGATTTTTGAAGTGAGAATCAAACCCTCTAGGCGCCTTATATAGGAAGTGGAATTAAGTGGGAGTTATCCCACTCAAAGTTTAAGGAGAAATTTCAACCATAGGATCTACATCTTACTGTAGGATGCAGGGAACAAAGCGTTGCCTAGAGTATTTAATGAGACATCGCAGGCTTCATAGTGTCAGGAACAGTTACGAGAAACACGAAGCGATATTCTCATATGTGTAAATCAGAGAAACAAATGGATTTAATCCTTCAAGGTCAAAACCCCATTTTTTTCCCCTCAAATAAGAGGGGAAAATCAGAGTTTTGAGGGGTTATTGTAGGGATAAAGGGCCCAAAATTATATATTGGGCCTTAAGCCTAGGCCGAGGATGTTGGGTGGTCTGAGGACAAATAAACAGTAGTGAGAATGTAAGACTCTAAGCCCCACGAGTAACTTACAAATGAAAAGGTTGGGTAAGGTAGGCAGAGGAGGAATATCTTCTCGGCTAAACGAAGCATAGGTCAAAATATGTATCCTACCATCTAGAGTGACATTCTAGGAAGTTCTATTGATAAGGGCATGTATTATGAATGTACAAGAGATATGGGAGCTTAGAAATATCTAAAAGAAAGCTGCTATCACTGCATTGAATGCTCTACAACTAACTCTCTAACCGCATTAATGAGGAAGTCATATCTGAGCAGTACTTTTCAACCTTACAGCTACCCTCAAAGATTTCAATAGGGTGCTAATGGGATAAGGATCAACACAAGCCATCTGTTGTCCACATGGAGGGAAGAGATGAAAGGAGAGATATAGTATAAATTAGAAGGGAAGCCCTAAGAGAAAGAGATTGGAAAATTAAAAGAAAAACATTGTAGCAATTGAGAGAAAACTGGTAATCAAATTTGAGAATCAATATATAAGAACTGATCTCCTCAGACTATGTTGAGGATGATTTTCTTTAGATTAAATCAGTTTATTTTCATTTTCTTGTCATCTGGATCCACTCTACTCGTTGTCTGACTCATTAAAGCCCAGTTTTCCAACTCACTCTCTACAAATTCATTGTATTGGACTCATTGGGCCTAGATCCACTTACTTTTTGGGCTTAGGATAAAAATTGTGTCCCTACAATATATATATATATATATATATATATATTAGAATTTAATTGGTTTTAGACTCTTCAATTATCACACCTAATAATTCACTTGCAACAAAACTTAAAAACTTGGATGGACACATGACAGAAAATTGGACACTAATTGAAATCTAAATTAGAATCTAATTGTATTTGGACTCTTTAATTTTTACACTCAATAATTCACTTGACATAAAATTAAAAATTAAATAGAACACATGGTGCAAAATTGAGAATCCAACTAAAATCTAATTGGATTTTCTCTAGCCTTTGGTTATTAATATATATAGACTAGCTTATAACCTATGCATATGCATGGATACACTTAAAAATATACAATTAAACACATAATATTCCTAAATAATTTTTTTTTTGAAAAAAAAAATTCTTACATAAGTTAAATAATATTTATGGTCATTATTTTATATACATACTAGGTAGATATTTTTATATTTTTCTAACTCTTGAAAAAGCCTTGTAAGAATCTTATTTGGAAGAAAATGCAGATTGTTCATGATTGTTTATTTTATTTATTTATTTATTTTACAGTTTATTAATTATGGACTCTTTGGTTTTCGCACTCTATCCTTACCTAAATAGCTATTTATGATATGATCTCACGTTTGACACCAAAATTAAGAAATAATTTAGACATATGGTGAAAAATTGGACTTTAACTATATAATTTAATTGGATTTTCTCATAACTTTAGTTTTAAATATATATATATATATATATATATATATATTTAAAACAAAACTAAGAGAAAATCTAATTAGATTTTAAAATGGGTATATAATTTTGTGTCATATGTTTCATCTAAATTCTTTAATTTTTCTACCTAAATTTACTATGCATTAACACCTGACACAAAAGTCGAAAAGAGCACAATAATGACACTCTAACCTCTTAAAACCAAAGTTAAGATTTCATATTGGATTTCAATTGAAGTCTAATTTTATGCCAAGTGTACAATTCAATTTCTTAATTTTAGTACAACCATTTAGAACACTACAAGAGCAGAAATGTGAAATTAAAAAGGCATTAAGTACTTTTCAATTATACTATAATTTTGTATTAGTTATATTTACACAGAAATTCAATCATCTAAACTCATATATATATATATATATATATATAATCAATAACCTCCACAATGCACAAAAACATTAAATAAAATATGATTTGATCTAAAATCTTTTACTTTTATTTTTGGTTAAAATTTGGTTACAAACTTAGTTGTCGCCTAAGGCTTCAGCTTCTCCATAAAAAAATAGCATAACTACCTATTTTGAAAATGAAATTGTTGAATTGCATGTTTTATATATTCTTAAAATGTTTATCCAATTTTGTGTCAATCAGATATTATTAACTATTTGATCCATAAACTTAGTTTTTATGAATAATTTTAGACTACAAAAACTTAAAATTTAAACATTTCGTTGATGACTTAGTTATTGATATTTGTTTTTCAGAAAATTTTGCAAGTATGAAGAATAAAAAAAGAAAATGTAATCCAATGATAGATTTGTCAATATTCACATCCAATGAAAAACATAATGAGTGGAGTTGTAGCCTTAAATTACAACCACTTCTTTATTTTTCGTGTAAATATGATATATGAATTTTTATAATTATGATAGTGATTAATATATATTTATTATGATTTTGTCTGTATACGGAATATTAAATATGCAATTAAATATTAATTATGATAGTTATTAATAGATATTTATTATAATTTTGCCTTTATATGGAATACTAAATATGCAACTTGATAATAATTATGATAGTTATTAATAGAAATTTATTATAATTATATCTTTATATGGAATAATAAATATGCAATTTGATAATTATGAGAGTTATTAATAAATATTTATTATGATAGTGTTTTTGTATGGAAAACTGTTTATTCCATTTTAAAAAGAAAATATACTGGGGAAATATTTAATTGGGGATTTAAATAAAGAATAGAATTTAAATTCAAAAAAAAAGTACTCATATCATAATATTGATGTGTAAAATTGTGAAACCATGAAAAATTACGTGGCAAAATATTATTAAGTCAACCGAAAGTCAAACTTACTCAATTTTATATTGATTATAGATTATAGATATATGTTATTGTATTCACATTAATAACAAGTAATGTATTTTGTTTTAGAGTTCGGTTAACTAATGCTCTTAGGGAATTTGTTAATGGATCATTTTGGAAAAATTTTGATATCATTTTCACAAATTAATGATAAATTGGGTCCGTTATCAAAAAAGATTAATTTAAATGCTTCTATTGTTTTATTTCACAATACGTTCCTTTCAATAAATCAAACCCAACAATTGGTGTTAGTGAAGGAAGACAGAAATGGCCCCTTCTTTTTGTGTCTCCTTCGTGTGAGGGCTTCTACTTCTCAACCTAAGTCGAAAGGTAAGGGTAAGAAGAAGAAGAAGAAGAAGGACTTCACCAAACAAGAGGGTAAACAAATTGCCTTAGGGGTTGCTGATAAAGGAAAGAAGATCAAAGGAAAGTATTTCCATTGTGGTGAGAAAGGACATTGGAAGAGAAATTGTCCAATATTTAAGGCTGCCAAGAATAAAGGTATGAATAATACATTCCTTCTTGAAATATGTTTGGTACAGAATCCCACAGATTCCTGGTGTGTGGATTTAGGTTGTACTAATCATATCTGCAATTCCTTGCAGGGGTTCTAGGAGACCAGAAAACTTAAAGAAGGGGAGTTGTTCCTTACTTTGGCTGATGGGAGCAAGATTTCAGTTGTAGCTGTTGGTGTTTATAATTTATGTTTTGTATCTAGAGTTCTAATATTAGAAGACTGTTTGTATGTACCTAATGTTCGTAAGAATTTAATTTCTGCTACTTACTTAGGTAAACAAGGATATTGTGTTATCCTAAAAGACAATGTTGTAATAAAAAAGGATAAAGTGTTCATCTGTTCTGGCAATATTGTGGATGGTCTTTATATTTTAACTCCTGATAAGCATGAATTATATAATTCTAAATTAGATAATGACTCTCATGTAAAATCATTAAAGAGAAAATTTCCTTCTACTAGTGATGCATATCTTTAGCACTTGTGTTTAGGTCATATTAACTCAAATAGGATTCAAAGACTGATCAAAGATGGACTCTTAGAGCCCATGGACTTTGATAAATTTCCAGTTTGTGAATCTTGTTTGGAAGGTAAAATGACCAAATGACCTTTTAATGCAAAAGGTAGAAGAGTCCAAGATTTGCTAGAGTTAGTGCATTCTGATGTTTGTGGTCCTATGTCAATCCAGGCAAGAGGTGGCTATGAGTATTTCATTACTTTCACTGATGATTACTCAAGATATGGTTATGTGTACCTAATGAAACGGAAGTCCGAAGCCTTTGAAAAGTTCAAAGCGTTTAGGGCTGAAGCTGAGAATCAATTAGGTAAACACATAAAAACCATTCGATCTGATTGAGATGGTGAATACCTTCTTGGGGATTTTAAGGATTACTTAACTAAGAATGAGATTGTATCCTAATTGACTGCACCTAGAACTCTACAACAAAATGGTGTAGCAGAAAGAAGGAATAGGACTCTTTTAGATATGGTTAGGTTCATGATGAGTTATTCAACTCTATCTATTTCTTTTTAGGGATATGCATTAAACACAGCAATGTATCTTTTGAATTTAGTACCTTCGAAGTCTGTTCCTAAAACACCTGTGGAATGGGCGTAAGCCTAGTATGAAACATCTTCATATTTGGGGTTGTCCAGCACATGTGTTAAAAGGAAAGTCTGACAAGTTACAGTCTAAAACAGAAGTGGTTTTCTTTGTTGGATATCCAAAAGGAACTATTGGAGGTTTATTCTATAGTCATAGAGATAATAAAGTGTTTGTTAGCACAAATGCCAAATTCTTGGAAAATGACTATATGAATAATTTTACTCCTAGAAGTAGAGTTGTGTTGGCTGAAATGAATGAACCTGTAAATGAACAACCAATAGATGGAACTAGGGATGATGTGGCTGTATTAGATACACCACAAGATACTACTCATGACATGTCTAGTACTCAGGTGCCTCGTCGTAGTGGGAGAATTGTTCGGCCTCCTATAAGATTAATAGGTTTGGGAGAAACTTATGAAGCAATCTCAGAAGAGGTTGAATCGGATCCCTACACATATGATGAAGCAATGAATGATATAGATACACATCATTGGGTCCAAGCTATGAAATCTGAATTAGATTCCACGTATTCCAATCAAGTTTGGGATCTTGTAAAAGCGCCTAACGGCATTAAACTTGTTGGTTGCAAATGGGTTTACAAGAGGAAGAAAGGGATAGATGGAAAGGTTGAAACCTTTAAAGCAAGGCTAGTGGCGAAAGGGTATACACAAAAAGAAGGAATTGATTATGATGAAACCTTTTCTCCAATAGCAATGCTTAAATCTATCAGAATTCTCTTATCCATTGCTGCTCATTTTGATTATGAGATTTGGCAAATGGATGTCAAGACTGCATTTCTTAATGGCAATCTTAAAGAGGAAATCTATATGATGCAACTAGAAGGTTTCATAGCAAAGAACCAAGAGCATTTGGTATGCAAGTTGAAAAGGTCCATTTATGGACTTAAGCAAGCATCTAGGTCATGGAACATCAGATTTGATCAAGCAATCAAGTCATTTGGTTTTGAACAAAATCTTGATGAACCATGTGTGTACAAAAGACATCAAGATAAAGTAGTAATGTTCCTAGTACTTTATGTTGATGACATTCTACTAATTGGAAATGATGTAGGGGTAATGTCATCGGTAAATGTTTGGTTGTCAAGCCAATTTGATATGAAGGACTTGGATGAGGCTAACTTTATTCTAGGGATCAAGCTTTGGCGAGATCGCAAGAATAAGATGTTAGGCTTATCACAAGCTGGATATATAGATAAGGTTCTAGAACGGTTTAGCATGCAAAACTCTAAGAAAGGATTGCTTCCTTTCAGACATGGAGTTCCTCTGTCTGATGACCAAAGGCCTAAGACTCAAGAGGAAGAAGAAATGATGAGACAGGTTCCTTATGCTTCTGCAGTAGGAAGTCTCATGTATGCCATGCTTTGTACTAGACCAGATATCTGCTATTCAGTTGGCATGGTCAGCCGATATCAATCAAATCTAGGACCAAAACATTGGCAAGCTGTAAAGCATATTCTCAAGTATCTACGGAGAACGAGAGATTATATGCTTGTTTACCGTTGTGAAGATTTGATTCCCATTGGCTATACAAATTCAGATTTTCAATCGGATCTAGATTTCAAAAAATCCACTTCAGGATGTGTTTTCACCTTGGGAGGTGGAGCCATTAGTTGGCGGAGTATTAAGCAATCTTGTATTGCAGACTCTAACATGGAAGCAGAATATGTTGCTGCTTGTGAAGCAGCAAAGGAAGCTGTATGGCTCAAAAAGTTCCTTTCTGACCTTGGTGTAATAAGAATGGAGTAAGTTCCAATCACATTGTTTTGTGATAACAGTGGAGCAGTTGCATAATCTAAAGATCCAAGGAATCACAAGAAAGGAAAGCACATTGAGAGGAAGTACCATATCATTCGAGATATTGTTGCTCGTGGAGATGTGGTGGTAGCAAAGATTGAAAGTGCAAAAAATCTAGCAGATCCATTTACTAAAGCCTTGCCTCAAAGGACTTTCGAGTTACATTTGGAGGGAATGGGAGTTAGATTAGTGCACAATAGTCTTTAGAGCAAGTGGGAGATTGTTAGGATTAGTGCCCTTAAATCCTATTGTAAGATGCTATGTATGATATTAAATGTGACATTGTGTTTGACATTATGTATGACTTAATATTATGTTTAATAAAGTTGTTTTATTATTATCTAAAATAATAGTAACATGAATATGGGACATTATCATTTAGTCCACGAGATGCATAGTATGTGATTTATGTGAAAAGTCACAGAAGATATAAATCACAAGTTCTTTGTAAACTCAGAATTATAGTTCGTAGTCGATGATGAAATAGGGCATTTCATCTGCGAAGACTATAACATATCAACTACGATGATTTGTCTTGATCATGGAAGTGGAGACTTCTAGTTGATGTGTTAATATGTTTTAAGAGTTAAGACATATTGAACTGGACCACTATGAGATTTATTATTCTCCTAATGACTGTCAAATGAATAATAAATCTCACGACTTACATTTGCATGAACTCTTAATCCTGAGAGAATAATGGACCTGATCATAAGGTGTTGGTTGCTTTGATATATCAGGAGTGAGATCTATAGTAACGGTCAAAATCTCAGTATATTGGGTAGCCACATTTAGTGTTGATGGAACATATATTCTCAAGATGGAATTCATAGTCTCTTAACGGAGATATAAAATATTCCCTTGAGATAAGTTTAATGGGTTTGTTATTTAGAGAGTTAGGCCTAACCACTTTAGTAAGTAGTTACTAAAGTATATATTTATGAAATTAGATTTTATAAATATATAATGAATAAAATTAAAGGTTTAAACCGGGTACTCAAGGATCAAGATGTAGTAATTTACAAAGTGGCAGTCTAAATTAATGATTTTGTATTACTACGAATATTTTGTGAAGGGGTTGCATGTATAATAAAGTCTTGGGATATCATTTATAGATAAGACTTAGAGTGCAACTATATTTATATAGTGGTATTAAATATAGTTAATGGTAACTTTAGACTTGTCAAGAGTTAACAGAAAAGCCCAAGGCCCATTGGAGCTAGTGTCTTATTGGTCCCTTTTGGTCCCACTCCAAGCCACACACTTAAGCCCAATTGGTAAGGCCCAAAAGGCCAACCCAATTAGATAAATTGGTTAGATACAAAGGGAAAAACGTTCAGAATTCATAAACAAGAAACATCATTGTGAAATGGTGTGTATGTGAGTTTTTGGCACTCACTAGTCATCCCTTTGTTACCAATTTGAGAGACCACACATCTTGGGCGTTAGTGGAATTGGAGTGAAGATTAAAAGTATTTCCAAGTGCTTCAATCTTCGGTTTTGAAATTCACCGTTTCAAGGTACGATCTCTTGTTCTCAAATTCTGAAATTTACTTTATGTATGTTATCAATATCCAATGAAGTAGATTCGTTTAAAACTTATTTTCTGCTGCACTTATCTTTAATTCCATCAGGGTGTATTTATAGTCGGGTGAGAAGGGAATGCAAAACGTCAGTTTTTGCCAAACAGGGTAAATTGGCGACTTGGTCTCGCGGCTCGTCCAAGTCACGAGTTCAAGTCGCGACGTAACTGCCTGGCCAGCCTAGGACTTTTGTCCTGTAGCGTGACAGCTGGCGCGACCCTTCAGCTTCCCAGTGTGTAGCTCACGTGCCAGCGTTTGGCGGCTTGCCAGTCGCGATCCACCCGCGAGTCCTAGCCGCAAACCTCTGTTTTTCTTGCACACTCTTGAGCTTTTCTTCACATCTTCTCACACACTACCCTAACAATTTTTTCACCTAAAAACAGGGTTACTAAGTGCTAAATTACAAGCAAATTGGTCACGGAATAAAGCCAATTAGATGGTTGATTAAATTCAACCTTACATACATAAATGAAGGTTGGTGAACTTAGAGTATGCCTGAGTTAGAATCCAAAAATGTGAACATCTAAAATTCAGTTTGCAAAGAAAAGCCAAAAAAATCTGATGAGCTAACATAACTGACACCATGTTCCCACATGTATATAGGTAAGCATCAAAGAAAAAGAATGAACTACTAATAATTGAGCAAATTAGCTATAGGTCAACTGGCACTACCGAAAATAAATTTTAATTTTTTTTTGTCGCCATCACAATTTAGTGCAGAGGGTTCATTGTTGAACAAACAAATAAAGCTTTTTAATACTTAAAAATATAAAATATAAAATCCCCCAAATGCAAAGGTAGCAGATGAGACCAAAACAGTATTGGTCATGGTCTAATATCTCAGAAAGAGATGGCCTAATGTCGGGAAGTACAGATTAGATATTGCATATTCGGAGTCAGTTTAGAGAGGATACTCTTCTCTTCATCATTGGTGATGGTAAGATGGAAATGTACTGTTCATCTTTCTTCCCCGCAGTTCTTGAAGTTCTAGAATCAAACATACTAGTTCTCTAGAAAGTTGAGGCTGAGAGGAAGAAGAATGTGGCTGATCAACGGGTGTTTAACAAGTCTCGTAATCAATCAAAAGCCAGATTTGGAGCTAGAGGAAGATTACTTCCAAGATCACTACAGGGTTCTAGAACGAACTATCTTTGTCACTATTGCAGATTACAAGGACATACTAGACCAAACTATCACAAGCTGAGAGTATTGAACAATGCAAGTGCTCCTCGATTAAGAGGAAGGAGAAATGACGAGAGGTCTTGCGGTGGTGAGCAACCAAAAAGTCAAAATTGTGATCCAAGAATGATGGACGTGATGAAGATGATCGGTGCCTTCACCAATTTCTTGGAAAGCTTCACAAGAAGGTTTGAAAGTCCTAACTCTCGTACCCATTCCGTCAAGGATATCACCCCAAACACATGTGACGTACGTGTGGGTGACGAAGGGTACTCATGCATAAGCATTACAACATGTCCATGCATTAATACTTCCCATGTTTGTGATTATACTTGGTTGTGTGCTTCTTGCAAGTTTTTAGGTTGTTATATTGTTTGTGTGTTTGTCTTTGGTTTAAATGTTTTTACATTGTTATTTAAGTTGCTTTTGTTAAATTTTTATTGATTTTGTGTCAAAAATCCAAAAACACATAAAAAGTAGAAAATCCTAAAAAGTTTGATCATCTTTGTTGAGTCTTGTCTCAAAGCAAGTTTTGCCTTATACCTTTGTACTAATGGCTTTGTGCATTTAACGAGCTTAGATTGTCTCTTATACACTCATATCATTGTGGAAGAAACACTGAAATCTATGTGACTATTGTAAATAGATCTTCAACCTTGTCATGAATGATTAGTGAATGGTTTTGTTGATCTTGAGACATGCACAGACTTGTGCCTATATATCTTCTTACTTTTATTTTATTGATTTACTCAAAGAGCTCACCAAATGTAAATCTCAAAATGAAAAGAGATATTAAGCTGCAAAAACCAATCGTACATACTAGTATTTGACTAGGAAAAAGGGAAAGCGACCAAAATAAATTGTATGATGCCCAAAAAGCCAAAGGCTAACCCATCAAATTGAAATATTCAAAATTTCAAGCATTGATCTCACAATGAGACATGTTTATTCAATTGAAAATAGAGCCAAATGAAAAGCTTTAAAGAAATGTACTCAAGTTTATGTGGGAGGTCATGTATGCATACTTCTATAATTGAGATGGGTCACATTATCTAGTGTTAGTTGTGTATACCTTGATTGAATTGATCATTGAAGCTTCACATTAGACTAAGGACTATCTCATTTTTGATACCCACACACAACACACAAGTCTATGTTCAATAAATGCCATATTCATTTGTGTGATTGTACTTGTTTAAATGTGTTTTCACAAGATCGTTGATCAAACACAAAAATATTTTTGAGTGTTTTAGTTTGTTTTTGGAAAGTATTTTGTTTTACAAAAATGTCAAAAATTTCAAAAACAGTGTTGCCCTGTTTTGGTGACTCAATCGCGAGTAGGTCTAGTCGCATGTTCCAGTCGCGAGCTCACTTCAAGATTTTTCACAGCTCACTGGCAAGTCAAGGTCTCAGTCGTAAAAAAAAACTTAGAAAATTTTTCAAAATTTGAGTTTTTATGATTTTCGCGGCTTAGTGTGGCGACTTGTTCGTGGGTGGAAGGTCCAGTCGCGAGGGGTACTTAGAGATTTTCCCGGCTTACCTCACGACTATCTTGCGGGTAGACTTTCCAGTCGTGAAAAACACTTAGAAGATTTTTTGAAAATCTTGGTTTCACAGTGTTTCGCAGCTTAACCTGGCGACTGACTGATGACTTAATCCAGTCGCGAAAAACGCGTGTTTTGCATTTTAAAGATAGTTTTTAAAATTGTTTTTCAGTTTTCCCTCGAATTTCAGTGATTGTTCATTATCTTCCCTATTTCTCTCTCTCAAACACTCCGTGTCTCTCTGAAAAAGCTTCCATTTTTGCATCATGTCTTCGTCAAACACCAAGAAAAAGGTATGGGTTATCTCTATCTCACTTCATTGTACTTGATTCGAGCATTTTTTCTGTTTTGTGAAGTGTTTTTGTGTTGATTGAGTTTTAATGGGTTCGAACTTAGTTTGAGGGTTTGTGAGTATTGTGTTTTGATGTTCTTGTCTTGGCTTTACTTTGTTTCTTATTCTACATGTGTGTTATCATGTTTCTGTCTATTGAGGGACTGTGCTTTGTGATGTGGTTCATGAATGTGTTGCTCCATTCATATCATGTTCTTGGTGTTTTGTCACTTGTGACTTTGTGATGCACATTGCCCCTTGACTCTGAGTTGTTACTGTTTTTCATCATATTTGTTTGCCTATTTCTTTTGTCTGTATTGCTTATGTCCTCTTGGTGTTAAATTGGTTCATGCTTTTGTGATTCAGTGAAATCTCTTTGTTTCACACTCTTACATCTGAATCTAATCAAACTAATATGTGTACCCTGTGGCATTGCATTTGGTTCTCTGCTGTGTGTTTGATTTTTTTTCAGTTGACTCGTTGTTCCTCCAAAGGTAAAGACATTGTAACCGATGACCCGTCAACCCCGGTTGCTAAACAGACACAACTATCATCTAAGTCATCTAGGGACTCTTCCATTGAGAGATTCAGGACACCTATTAACTTAAAGACCTACACAGACACTTTCAAAGAGGCTTCTCCTATTGTGGAAAGAGTTGTCAAGTTTGATACCCTAGGGAGAACATTTATCCCTAAGATTTTTGAAGAAAGAGATTGGGCTGACCTTTTTGGGAATTTTGAGGATCCAATTGAAGAATTGGTTAAGGAATTCTTTTCTAATGCCATATACACAGGGGTAAAGTTGAAATGCTGGGTTCGAGGAACAGAATTTTCCATGAATGCAAACTACATTGCTCAGGTACTTCGCATCACCAGACCAAAAAATGTGGATCGAACTCCATACGATGACAAGGTACTTCAGGCATAAGACATCCTTCAAGTTCATGGGAATGAACATGAAGTGGGAAGCACAGGATCATCTATAAGCACTGCACTGTTTTCACCTGAACTGAAAACTCTAAAGCTGATCATGTTCTCCAATCTCTACCCACTGTCAAACATTGCTTTCATCAGTCTTGGAAGGGCTAAATTTCTGTGTGACCTCATTACCGGTGCCTCGATTGACATCTGTGCTCACATATTCCAGATTATTGGGAAAACAGCGGCTCTTTCAGCACACAAACAATTCTTCCATTCTGTAGTCTAATCATGAAAATTGTCTTTCGTGAAGGTGTTAATCCTTCATCAGATGAGAAAATCCTGCCTCGTCCTCGACCAATATCAATATACACTCTCCAAGCAAGCAAGATTCACTCCTCTCCAAGAAACCTAAGAGTGAGCCATCCACACATGCATCTCCATCTGCTCATGCTACAGTTACTCCTGCACAATCATTCGGCACCCCATCTGTTCCTCCTGGATTCCAAACTCCCAAGCAAAGTTACTTTATCGAAAATGTGCTTCATCGGATTTCTGATTTGGAATGGCTCCTTAACTCCTTTCACAATCAAACTCAAATGTGTCTCGGAACCATTGAGTTACAACTAGATAACATTCAACAGAAGTTGGAAGAAAGCCTTTAGCTATTTATGCCAAAAAGGGGGAGAGCAGCACAGTAAGGGGGAGAGAAGCCTAAGAATGAAAAGGAGTGTGCATACTGAAAGGGGGAGTTTTTATAGTTGTTATATACTCTGATGTGTTTATTATAGTTTTTATCCTGTGTTGATATGGTTTCTATACTTTTGGAAAACTTGTGGTTCACTGGTATAGTTATTTATTTCAAAAGTTATTCAGTATATAATATGATGTTATTCAGCATATCTTACTTTATGCTTTGGTTTGTACCTAGTACCGTTGTAGGTTTTTAAGGTTTCTGTTTATGTTTTGTACCCATATTGCTTTTGTAAGCTTTTAGGGTTTGTTTCTATGCACTTTGCAGGATTTATGGTTTGTACCTTGATTTATGCAGCCTTTTTGCTTTGTTAAATCAGTACTTCTAACTAAATGTTATGCATTTCCTTTTAAGTACTGTCACTCTTATGCCCTTGTAGGATTTTATTCCTAGATGCATAGACTTTATGTACTGTGCATTGGTTAAATATTGGTCATTCAAGTGATTTGCCTTGTGTTTGTCAACTTGAATGTCCGGATGTTCATTCTAAGTGTGAATAAGCAGTGTGGTCACTCTTATAGTGATTGCTTGTTTGGTCATGCCTTGGTTTATTGCTTTATTCCAATGTGCTTGATCGCATTGTGCTTGCTCCATTTGCATTACAAGTTTTCTGCATACAATGAACTTATTGTATTATTGTGTTTCAGGAGATACTTGTTCTTATGGTTTAAAAGCTTCACAGATTCTAGAGTTAGGTGTGAGTGAGTTTTCCAACTGTTCCCAACTCACGCGTTAAGTCTAGAGTTTGTTATAGGGTTTTGTCACGGAATAGCCAAAGGAGGAGATTGTAAGGTTGAAATTTATCAACCATCTTCTTGGCTTTATTCTGTGCCAATTTGCTTGTAATTTAGCACTTAGTAACCTTGTATTTAGGTGGGATTCATGTAAGGGTATTGTGTGAAGAGAGTATGAAGAATTGCTCAACAATGTGCAAAGAAGCTGGGACTTGCGGCTGACTCACGACTTGCAAGCCGCCAACTGTTGCACACGTGAGAAGCATGCGGGGAGGTGAAGGGTCATTACAGCTGTCGCACTAAAGGACAAAAGTCCCAGGTTGGTTAGGCCGTTATCTCTCGACTTGAATCCGTGACTTAAACCAGTCGCGAGGCCAAGCTGCTAACCAGCCCTGTTTGGGGAAAACTGACTCTTCGTATTCCAAACACACACCACTATATATGGACCCTTATACCCATGAAATGTAGAGAGCTTCCAGAGAGAATTTTGTGAGAGAAACCCTAGAGGAATACAAGATTGCCTCATCCCCAATCTTCACTAAGAGACTCTTCAAATTCCTCTACTCTCTTCCTCTCCATTAATACATCCTTGAGAGGTTATTGACCAAATCCTTTTCTCATCACACCCATGTCTGTGAGAAGGTATTTTGATGCTAAGGGAAGCAGTTTGGAATGGACCAATGGTTATTGGTTGATGCTATGGGTTATAGCGGAATCCGGTAAGCTAGAAACGAAAAAGGTTCGGCGCAACCTCGTTGGGGCAAGAAGCTTGGAGGGCTTAGGTACCTAGGTAGATTAGGCTTGGAGGGTCTATTACTGTTCATGTATCCCAACTACATTTTCTAGTGGATTATTGACCGCTTGGAGGGAGGCAGAGAGGTTTTACGCCGAGGGCTTTGGTTTCCTCTTTGATAACACATTGCGTGTTGTCCTTGTGTTTGCATCTCTATTCCTTTATCTTTGCCATTTATTTTCTGTTGTGGATGTAATTATAATTAGCTTAGATTGTTTATCAATTCTGCGTTTGGCTTATGTTCATGTTCCGCACATTAATTGTTTGATAATAAGCTTGAATTGATATTTTGTAATTTGGGGTCTAAACGTTTAAGGGTGTTTTACACACATTTTGAACATTCATGAATGTTCAAATAGTGTGTAAAACACCCTTGAATGTTTAGACCCCCAATTCACAAATTACCAATTCAAGCTTAATATCACACAATGTACATGCGGAAAATGAACTTAAGCTTATAGCAGAATTGATAAATAATCTAAATCAAATAAAATCACATCTGTAAAGTTGTAATTTACAACTATGTTTTTGTTGGCTTTTATTCCGTGCCAAATTTGATTATAATTATGTTCAATCGTATAAAACCCTGTATTTGTTGTGGGACTTGATGTAAGGGTTGTGTGATAGAGAGAGTGTTGAAGACTCAAGCATTTGAAGAAGTGAAGGATTCTCGCGGGTATCTCACGACCAAGCATCCCGCGAAGTGAACCATGTGCCAGGCACATGCTGGAATGCGAAGAGTCATGCCAGGTGGAGACAACTGTGTCTCGCGGGTAAGGCCTTCCCGCGAGACACCCGCGAGGCAAGCTGTTCTGCCAGCCTGTACTTTTTGAGTCACACCTTTTGCACCTCTCCTACAAATACCATCATTACCCACAATTGTTGAGGGATGCTTCAGAGAGAAAACTCTAGCCAAACACATTGGTAATTAGAGATTGTCTTCCCCATCTTTCTCTATACAAATTGCTTGTGGTATCTCCTCAACCCTTCCCTCTCCATTATCCATATCTTTGAGAGGTTGTTAGCCAAAACACTTACCACACCTTTGAGAGCGCTGAGTGACGTTTTGGTGCTGCTGGGAAGCATTGGAAGGAGCCTTGAATGGCAGATGCAACATGGAGCTTGTTGCGGGATCCGGATAACTAGGACAAGACACGGTTCCGAGAAGCCTTGTTGGAGTAGGAGCTTGGAGGGCTTAGGTACATCGGGTAGACTAGGCTTGGAGGGTCTTTTGCTAACCCATGTATCCCAACTGATTGTCTAGTGGATCGATTTCCGCTTGGAGGGCGGCGGAGAGGTTTTTCGCCGAGTTCTTCGGTTTCCTCTTCGATAACACGTCTCGGTGTTATCTGTGTTTGCATCCTTCTTCCCTACTCTTGTTCATTTCATTTTTACTGCTGTGTTGCTTTAAATATGGATTAGAGTAGTGTTATTGCTTATACGCTTGTGTTTACACTATTCCGCACTTATCATTAAGTTAGTGTAAAATCAACCAAGCCGTAATTTTAATTTGAGGGTCTAAACCGCTCGTGTGTTTTTCAACACATTTTCGAGCTTTCAACATCCATAGCAAAAATTAAGGGAAGAGAGATGCAATCACAATGACAACACAACGATGTATTATCAAAGAGGAAACCGAAACCCTCGGCATTAAACCTCTCCGTCGCCCTTCAGGTTGTCAATAATCCACTAGAAAATGAAGTTGGATACATGAACAGCAGAAGACCCTCCAAGCCTAATCTACCCAGTGTACCTAAGCCCTCCAAGCTTCTTGCTCCCACGAGATTACGCCGAACCTTTGTCTTTTCTAGCTTACCGAATTCCGCTATAGCCCATAGCATCAACCAATAACCATTGTTTCCTTTCGAACTGCTTTCCAAATATGGGTATGGTGAGATAAGTATTTGGCTAATGAACCTCTCAAGGATGTAACAATGGGTGCGAGTAGAGGAATTTGAAGAGTCACTATGTAAGGATTGTGAATGAGTCAATCTTGTTTGTCTCTAGGGTTTCTCTCTCAAAATTCTATCTAGAAACTTTCTATATTTCGTGGGTATAAGGTTCCATATATACTGGTGTGTGTTTGGAATGCGAAAAGTCATTTTTCCAAAGCAGAGTTAGCTGGCGACTTGACTGAGTCACGAGTTCAAGCCACGAGCTAACTGAATGGCCAGTCTAGACTTTTTGTCCTGTAGTGCTACAATTGGCATGGCAGTTCAGTTCCCTGCATGCTTCACTCCTGTGCATCTTTTGACGACTTGCTTGTCGCTAGCCACCTGCGAGATCCAGTCGCGAGTCACTGCTTCACTACACAGCTTTGAATATTTCTTCACACTCTCTCACACACTACCTTTACAAGATTCCCACTTAAAAATAGAGTTTCTAAATGCTGACTTACAAGAAAATTTGGCACAGAATAAAGCCAACAAGGATGTTTATCTGATCTAGAAGTGCAGCCAGCCTGTCAGATTGTTTATTCTGGACATCTCTGAGGTTATCAATCCTTTCTAGGATGATCTGGAATGCATCTGAAGGTATAGCTAATGAAGTTGAAACTCTACTCCTCTTGCCACGACCTCTTGAGCTTGAGGGTTCTCTTGCAACCTCTGTCTCAGTTTCCATTGGTTCACCTTCTTCTTCATCACCTGGAGACGAACTTGTATCCTTGAGATGGTTTGTTTGTTGATGACTGAGACTGTATGCATGAGATTGATATCTTGTGGGATTTCAACACCTTTCAATCTAAATTGCCTCATAAGAAGGCTGGGAAATCAGCTTGGCCCTTGAGGTTGTTCTAGTCTCATCCACAATTGTGTCAAAGATGTGAGAGCTGATGTGTATGAAGGTGTTTCCTTTCAGCTCCATGGGAAAGATAGCTCTAGCATTGTTTATTGTAGTTAGCTTCCTTACTGGGTACAAGTTGAACATCATGATGGTGGTTAGACACCTCATGTCAGCTGGGAAGGCATTAGTGTTGAGGCATCTCACCTCTTTAACACCACCAATACGAGATTGGACAGTTTCTATGGATAGCATCCTGTCCTTGTGATTGGTGAAGTCATGGCCATCTAAACCTTCAAGTCGTAGCACCTCATCTATATCACCCGCATCTATAGTGAATTCCTTTCCTCTTATCAAACAATTAATTTCATCCTTTTTTAGCATAGCATTTGCATAAAATTCCCTTATCAAAGGCTCACACACTCCAGGCAAGTCACTCAACAACTTATTCAAAAAGGCTTCTCGGAACCGTGTCTTGTCTAGCTCTCCAAATCCCGCAACAATCTCCATGTTGCATCTGCCATCCTTAGCTTCTTCCAATACTTCCCAGCAGCAACAAAACTTCACTTGACACTCTGAAAGGGTGTGGTAAGTGCTTGGGCTATTAACCTCTCAATGGTATAGAAATGGAGAGGTAGGAGTTGAGGAAATTCTACAAGCAAATGTGTAGAGAAGTGTGGGTATAACAATCTCTAACTCTTAAGGTGTTTGGCTAGGGTTTTCTCTCAGAAGCACTCTTCAATATTTGTGGATAATGTGGGTATATATAGTGTGGGCACAAAAAGTGTGTATCAGAATGGATAGTCTGGCAGAACAGAATGTCTCGCAAGTGTCTCTCAAGAAGGCCTTACCCACGAGATACTTGCGAAACATAGCTATCTCCATCCTGGCCTGACTCTTCGCATTCCAGCATGTGCAAGTCACATGGGTCGCTTCGCGAGATGCTTAGTCGCGAGCTACCCGTGAAAACTCTTCAGTCTTCAATTGCTTGAGTCTTCACACACACTCTCTCTATCACACAACTCTTACAATCAAATCCCACATTAAATACAAGGTATAAAAGATTGAATAAAATTATAATCAAATTTGGCACGAAATATAAGCCAACAAAACACATAATTGTAAATAACAACTTTACAAATCTAATTCGATTTTTTCTAAGTTTTGGTTATTAATATATATAGATAAGCTTGTAACCCATGAATATGCATGGATACATTTAAAAATATACAATTAAATGCATTGTATTCCTAAATAAGGTTTTTTTTTTGGAGAAAAAATTCCTACATAAGTTAAATAATATTTATGGTAATTATTTTATATACATACTAGGTAGATATTTTTATATTTTGCTAACTCTTAAAAAAGCCTTGTAAGAATATTATTTGGAAGAAAATACAGATTGTTCATGATTATTTATTTATTTATTTTTGTTTTACAGTTCATTGATTATGGACTCTTTGGTTTTCACACTCTATACTCACCTAAATAGATATTTATGATATGATCTTACATTTGACACCATAATTAAGAAATAATTTAGACATATGGTGCAAAATTGGACTTCAACTGTATAATTTAATTGGATTAATTTTCTCTTAGCTTTGGTTATATATATATATATATATATATATATATATATATTTAAAACCAAAATTCAAAGAAAATCTAATTAGATTTTGAAATGGATATGTAATTTCGTATTATGTGTCTTATCTAAATTCTTTAATTTTTCTGCCTAAATGAATTATGCATTAACACCTGACACAGAAGTCGAAAAAAGGACTATAATGACACCCTAACCTCAATTGAAATCTAATTTTATGCCAAGTGTACAATTCAATTTCTTAATTTTAATACAATTGTTTAGAACACTACAAGAGTAGAAAGGTGAAATTAAAAGGGCATTAAGTACTTTTCAATTATACTATAATTTTGTATTAGTTATATTTACACAGAAATTCAATCATCTAAACTCATATATATATATATATATATATATATCTGTGTGTGTGTGTATGTATATATGGTTAATTAGGTAGTGGGTTACCCTACCCATGGGAAGTGTCATTCCTTCCTCTATGAAGGCGATCGTAGGAATGAAAACTTCCATTTCTTTTCTATCCTGAACCACCTGATCTGGAGCACAATACCACGAAGCAACTCCCTGTGGAATGTGATATTTGGCTTTAAAGCCCTCCATACTAGCAGGAGAATCTACTAGGTGTTTCAATCTACCAATCTAAACGAGCTAAAAGGAAATGAGGGAAATGTTCTTGAGAAGGAAGTGAGGGTTGGAAGGCCGAGGAGACTGGCCGAGAAAAAAAGAAACTAGGAGTGTGAAAATTTATGAGAATAAGAACAGGTGATGCTTTAGGAGCCTCTTGAGAGTTGGAAGATTGGGGAATTCTTGGAAGCTTGAGAGTTTGAAAATTCTTAAGAGTTTGAGTCTGAAAATTCTTAAGAGTTTGCAGATTTGTGTAGTGAGAATCAAACCCTCTAGGGGCCTTATATAGGAAGTGGAATTAAGTGGGAGTTGTCCCACTCAAAATTCAAGGAGAAATGTCAACCGTAGGATCTACATCTTACTGTAGGATGCAGGGAACAAAGCGTCGCCTGAAGCATTTAATGAGACATCATGGGCTTCAAAGCGTCAGGAACAGTTACGAGAAACACGAAGCGATATTCTTATGTGTGTAAATATGAGAAACAAATGGATTTAATCCTTCAAGGTCAAAACCCCATTTTTTCTCCTTAGATTAGAGGGAAAAACTGGAGTTTTGAGGGGCTATTGTAGGGATAAGGGGCCCAAAATTATATATTGGGCCTTAAGCCTTGGCCGAGGATGTTGGCTGGTCTGAGGACAAATAAACAGTAGAGAGAATGTAAGACTCTAAGCCCCACGAGTAACTTACAAATGAGAAGGTTGGGGAAGGAAGGTAGAGGAGGAATATCTTCTTTGCTAAACGAAGCACAGGTCAAAATATGTACCTTACCATCCAGTGTGACATTCCAGGAAGTTCTATTGATAAGGGCATGCATTATGAATGTACAGGAGATATGGGAGCTTAGAAATATCGAAAAGAAAGCTGCTATCACCATATTGAATGCCCGACAACTAACTCTCTAACCGCATTAATGAGGAAGTCATATCTGAACAATGCTTTTCAACCTTACAGCTACCCTCAAAGATTTCAAGAGGGTGCTGATGGGATAAGGATCAACACAAACAATCTGTTGTCCATATGGAGGGAAGAGATGAAAGGAGAGATTTAGTATAAATTAGAAGGGAAGCCCTAAGAGAAAGAGATTGGAAAATTAAAAGAAAAATGTTGGAGCAATTGAGAGAAAACTTGTAATCAAATTTGAGAATCGATATATAAGAACTGATCTCCTTGGACTATGTCGATGACGATTTTCTTTAAATTAAATCAGTTTATTTTCATTTTCTTGTCATCTGGATCCACTCTACTCTTTGTCTGACTCATTAAAGCCCAATTTTCCAACCCACTCTCTACAAATTCATTGTATTTGACTCATTGGGCCTAGACCCACTTACTTTTTGGGCTTAGGATCCAAATTGTGTCCTTACAATATATATATATATATATATATATGATTTAGAATTTAATTGGCTTTAGACTCTTCAATTTTCGCACCCAATAATTCACTTGTAACAAAATTTAAAAACTTGGATGGTCACATGACAGAAAATTGGACACTAATTGAAATCTAAGTTAGAATCTAATTGTATTTGGACTCTTTAATTTTGACACTCAATAATTCACTTGGCATAAAATTAAAATTAAATAGAACACATGGTGCAAAATTGAGAATCCAACTAAAATCAAATTGGATTTTCTCTAGCCTTTGGTTATTAATATATATAGACTAGCTTGTAACTTATGCATATGCATGGATACACTTAAAATATACAATTAAACACATAATATTCCTAAATAATTTTTTTTTTTGAAAAAAAAATTCTTTCATAAGTTAAATAATTTTTATGGTCATTATTTTATATACATACTAGGTAGATATTTTTATATTTTTCTAACTCTTGAAAAAGCCTTGTAAGAATATTATTTGAAAGAAAATGTAGATTGTTCATGATTGTTTATTTATTTATTTATTTTTTTACGGTTTATTAATTATGGACTCTCTAGTTTTCGCACACTATACTTACCTAAATAGCTATTTATGATATGATCCCACTTTTGGCACCAAAATTAAGAAATAATTTAGACATATGGTGAAAAATTGGACTTCAACTATATAATTTAATTGGATTTTCTCATAGCTTTGGTTTTAAATATATATATATATATATATGTATAGATGTATTTAAACCAAAACTAAGAGAAAATCTAATTAGATTTTAAAATGGGTATATAATTTGGTGTCATGTGTTTCATCTAAATTCTTTAATCTTTCTACCTAAATTTATTATGCATTAACACCTAACACAAAAGTCGAAAAGAGCACAATAATGACACTCTAACCTCTTAAAACCAAAGTTAAGATTTCATATTAGATTTCAATTGAAGTCTAATTTTATTCCAAGTGTCCAATTCAATT
Organism: Quercus glauca; assembly: GCA_023736055.1. NCBI lineage: Eukaryota > Viridiplantae > Streptophyta > Magnoliopsida > Fagales > Fagaceae > Quercus > Quercus glauca. Next base: position 71,213,217 of record CM043318.1, read on the forward strand.
TCTTAATTTCAGTACAGCCATTTAGAACACTACAAGAGCAGAAAGGTGAAATTAAAAAGGCATTAAGTACTTTTCAATTATACTATAATTTTGTATTAGTTATATTTACACAGAAATTCAATCATCTAAACTCATATATATATATATATATATATATATGTAATCAATAACCTTCACAATGCACAAAATGTTAAATAAAATATGATTTGATCTAAAATCTTTTACTTTTATTTTTGGATAAAATTTGGCTACAAACTTAGTTGTCACCTAAGGCTTCAACTTCTCCGTAAAAAAATAGCATAACTACCTATTTTGAAAATGAAATTGTTGAATTGCATTTTTTTATATTCTTAAAATGTTTATCAAATTTCTTGTCAATCAGATATTATTAACTATTTAATCCATAAACTTATTTTTTATGAATAATTTTAGACTACAAAAACTTAAAATTTAAACATTTCGTTGATGACTTAGCTATTGATATTTGTTTTTTAGGAAATTTTGCAAGTATGAAAGATAAAAAAAGAAAATGTAATCCAATGATAGATTTATCAATATGCACATTCAATGAAAAACACAATGAGTGGAGTTGTAACCTTAAATTACAACCACTTCTTTATTTTTTGAGTAAATATGAGATATGAATTTTTATAATTATGATAGTGATTAATATATATTTATTATGAATTTGTCTATATACAGAATATTAAACATGCAATTAAATATTAATTATGATAGTTATTAATAGATATTTATTATAATTTTGCCTTTATATGGAATACTAAATATGCAACTTGATAATAATTATGATAGTTATTAATAGAAATTTATTATAATTATATCTTTATATGGAATAATAAATATGCAATTTGATAATTATGAGAGTTATTAATAAATATTTATCATGATAGTGTTTTTGTATGGAAAACTGTTTATTCCATTTTACAAAGAAAATATACTAGGGAAATATTTAATTGGGGATTTAAATAAAGAATAGAATTTAAATTCAAATAAAAAGTACTCATATCATAATATTGACATGTAAAATTGTGAAACCATGAAAAATTACGTGGCAAAATATTATTAAGTCAACCAAAAGCCAAACTTACTCAATTTTATATTGATTATAGATTATAGATATATGTTATTGTATTCACATTAATTACAAGTAATGTATTTTGTTTTAGAGTTCGGTTAACTAATGCTCTTAGAGAATTTGTTAATGGATTATTTTGGAAAAGTTTTGATATTACTTTCATAGGAAATATAAAAATCTATCAGAAGAATCAATGCATTTTTTCTTTTGCCATAAAAGTTTCAAAAAATATTTGCTAAATTAATGATAAGCAAATTAATGATAAATTGGGTCCGTTATCAAAAAAGATTAATTTAAATGCTTCTATTGTTTTATTTCACAATACGTTCCTTTCAATAAATCAAACCCAACAATTGGTGTTAGTGAAGGAAGACAGAAATGGCCCCTTCTTTTTGTGTCTCCTTCTTTTTCTCTCTTTTGCTTGCGATCCTGTGGATTTGCCCAACATATGGTCGGCTAAGTGTGAAGGTATCGGAAAAAGTGCTTAAAGAGATTTGCTCTGACCACGAAGACCCTCCTTTCTGTTTGCAAGCCCTCAAATCTGATCCTCATACACCCTCTGTCGATCTTGTTGGCCTTACCAATATTTCAATTCACTTGGTAGATGTTGCTGCTAATAAAACCCTTGCCCTTATTCGCTCACTCATCAAGACTGTAGACCCCGTATTGAAACAGAATTTAGATGCTTGCCTCCAAATGTATGATGCTACTATTAGCGAAACAGAAGATGCAAAAACTGCGTTGAAAGCTCATGACTACGAAACGGTAAATGTCGCATCTTTTAGTTGCATGACTAATGCTGAAACCTGTACTGATACAACAACAACTAGTCCACCGCGCCTCCAACAAGAGAATAAAAATATGCGTTATCTCTGTGAGACATTTGTGGTTGTTTCTAATCATCTTTTATGAGATTGTCTAGTTAAATATTTTTGTACACGTGGCCATGCAAATTAGTATATTTGATATTATTGGTCACTTTCTATTGAATAAAAATAAAAATTTTATCTTGGTTTTTCTTGATTCAAGTTGAGGACAGGTACATATGCGGCATGATCTCCTCTTGGAAACAAGGGCATCTCCATGTTTAACTCAATGTTGTCATAAGATCACCTTGACTTGAAATATATATATATATATATATATATTAAACCAACTTATGTTAACCACCCAAATAAAATTATTTAATATCCTGACTTGAGAATCACAACAATTTTAGTTCAACAAAAATAAAACTAATATTGCAATAAAATTTTTTTGTCAAAATGTTGTGGATGTAGCATTATTCTTATTACCAGATCATGGGCCTTGTTGTTGGGAAATTGCCTCAAATTCCAATTGTGACTTGGAAATTCAATTAGGCTTCCTAGTTGAAGAAGGAAAAATTAATTTGGGTTTCCTTATTATAGAAGGAAAGACTATTCCTTGGTGTGGAAGGAAATCTATTCATTGTTAAAGAGGTAATGTATTCCTAGTTCAACAAAGAATAAACTCCTTATTAAAGAGGTAATGTATTCCTAGTCCAAGAGGAAATAACAAAAGAGTCTAATAAATAGACAATACTGCAAAGAATTTGATGGTTTTGACCCAAGGGTCCTCCCTATGGGGAGAGGGAAAATAGAGCATGAAATCAAAAGAGAGAAAATAAATTATCACTTGGGAGGAACACAAGAGGAAGGAGAGAGTAAGGTATTGCCGCCTTCGAGAAGACACAAAGAGAGTATGTGTAAAAGGAAAGAAAGAGGAAGCCACACAAGAATGAAAAAGAAAAGACAGCAGCTAAGAGGGAGTTGGTTAGAGAAAAAAAAAAAAAAGAAAAAAAAAAAAAAAAGACAGCCAAGAGAGAACTATGCGTGGAGAAAAAAAAAAAGTAGAGAGCAAAGTGTTGCTGCCTTTAAAAGAGATAATTAGTGTGTGTGTGTGTGTGAGAGAGAGTAAATAAAAATAAGAGAGATTTTTCTTTAGCAGTGAGACATACCAAAAAATTATTGTAATTGATTTCATAATAGTGACATTATTCGAAATTTGTCCCGTGGTTTTTTCCCTTCAAAAGAAAGGGTTTTCTATGTAAATATTTGTGTTCTTGTGTGTGATTGTTATTTTGGATTGCTAATATTGTTAATAATATTATTTGGAACTCAACACTTGTGAGATCTCAAAGGATCCATTGCTCCGTGAGAACACTCTTGTAAAAGAGTTTGAAGGATCACAAAGAGTAGTGGGCAAGAGCCCAACAATGAAAGAAGAAAAGAAAAAGCCTTGAATAAGATGAGCATGACCCAAGAAAATGGTACAAATGAAAAGCTCCTCGAAAGGGGTCCTAAAAACCCCCCAGACAAAAAAGGAAGCAAGCCTATGGAAAGGAAAGAAAGAGGAGACACACAGATGGGTGTGAAGGCCCCTGGTGTTGGGCTACTACCCTTTAAAGGAATAAAGTTGTGCATGTACCCTTACCATCAGCTATAGCTTTTTGTTTAGTGGGTAAGCACTTGGTCCTAACAATTGGTATGGGTGAGACTAACTACGGCAATTCAAGCTTCAGCACAAAAAATTTGTGTTCATCGAGTTAGGCTTAACTATAAATATTGAAAAAGGAACATATCAAAAATAAATTTACCAATGGGAATTAAAATCGCAAATAAGATATTGTGTAACATCATCCCTACAGATAACATCATCTCAATATACGGCACATTGAAAAGGGATAAATGTGTGATGTGTAAAGGTATCACATAATTATCAGTAAATAAGGCAAAAAAGATAAATACATTGAAAGTTCAAAATGGTTATATAATACCTTTGAACGTTTGGACCCTAAATACAAAAATACCAATTCAAGCTTTATATTAAACAATTAATGTGCGGAAAATGATAACAAGCTTATAACAGAATTGATAACAAATCTAAGCCAAATATAAAAACATCCACAACAGTAAATATAAGGCAAAGATAAAGGGAAGGAAGATGCAAACATACGGACAACACACAATGTGTTATCGAAGAGGAAACCGAAGCCCTCGGCGTAAAACCTCTCCGCCGCCCTCCAAGCGGTCAAATAATCCACTAAAGAATATAGTTGGGATACATGAACCGCAGAAAACCCTCCAAGCCTAATCTACCTAAGTACCTAAGCCCTTCAAGCTTCTTTCTCCAATGAGGTTGCGCCAAACCTCTTTCTTCTTTAGCTTACCGGATTCCGCTACTAGACCATAGCATCAACCAATGTAGATTGGTTCCTTCTTAACTGCTTCCCAACAGTACCAAATAAGCCTTCTCACAAACGTGGGTGTGGTGAGATAAGGATTTGGCTAGACGCCTCTCAAGGGTATAACAATGGAGAGGAAGAGAGTAGAGGAATTTGTAAAGTCTCTAAGGTTAAGAATGGGGATGAATCAATCTTGTATTTCTCTAGGGTTTCTCTCACAAAATTCTCTCTGGAAGCTCTCTCAATATGATGGGTATAAGGGTGTATTTATAGTAGGGTGAGAAGGGAATGTAAAACGTCAGTTTTTGCCAAATAGGGTAAATTGGCGACTTGGTCTAGCGGCTTGTCCAAGTCGCGAGTTCAAGTCGCGACGTAACTGCCTGGCCAGCCCGGGACTTTTGTCTTGTAGCGTGACAGCTGGCGCGACCCTTCAGCTTCCTAGTGTGTAGCTCACGTGCCAGCGTTTGGCAGCTTGCCAGTCGTGATCCACCCGCGAGTCCTAGGCGCAAACCTCTGTTTTTCTTGCACACTCTTGAGCTTTTCTTCACATCTTCTCACACACTGCCTTTACAATTTTTCCACCTAAATACAGGGTTACTAAGTGCTAAATTACAAGCAAATTGGTCACAGAATAAAGCCAATTTGATGGTTGATTAAATTCAACCTTACAATCTCCCCCTTTGGCTATTCCGTGACAAAACCCTAAAACAGACTCTAGACTTAAAACGTGAGTTGGGAACAGTTGAACAAAACTCACTCACACCTAACTCTAGATTCTGTAAAACTCTTGAACATATGACTAAGTAACTCCTGAAATGCAATAACATAGCAACATCCTTGTATGTAGAAAACTTAATATGCATATGGAGCAAAATAATCATGATCAAGCAAAAATGAACATAAGCATTAAAGTAGTAATTCATGGCAAGATCAAAAACAGTATTCACTTAAGCAAAAGTGATTACACTATTCATTCATACAAGAAATGAACGTCTGGACATGCAAAGTGATAAGCTCAATTGAAGAGTATCATTTGTAAGTCCAACACTCAACCAATGCATACAAACATATATGCATCTAGGAACAATCCTACAAGGGCACAAGAGTGTTGTACTTAAGATAATGCAAGGCATTAACAAGTACCAAAGCAGAAAGCACAAAGGCTGCATAGGCAAAGTATTGCAAATACATGGCACAAACCATAAAAGCCTACAAATGTGCATAAGTGCATGAAACAACTCTCAAAGCTTACAAAAGCAACAATGGGTACAGAAATAGATAAAACACATATGCTGAATTAACTGAATAACATCATTATATATTTAACTAAATACCAAAGTTCCACAGCCATCCAAATGTTTAGAGTTTAAAAAAAAACAAACTTAAACCAGTGTATCAAACCTATAACATCATAAGTTTTCCATGCATAGTATCAAAATTTGAAACAACCAAAACAACACATAGTGAAAACCCATGAAACTCCCCCTCAAAAGCTGCCAACAATCCTCCCCCTTTTTTACTGGAATGGCCGAAGGGTCAGTGCTCCTGGCTAGTTTGCATGCTGTCAATCTTGGCAGAAAGTACATCAAGCTGGTCTTGCATTACTATCGTCCTTTCAGTATGCTAAATCTGAACTTCCTTGAGTGTATCAAGTCTCTCCATGATAATTTGAAATGCATCTGGAGGTGCAGCAGATGAGGTAGAAGGTCTGCCTCTTGACTCTTACTCTAGGTGTGGAAACTGGTCCTGCCCCTTCTGCTTCAATCTCCATAGGATCCCCTTCTTCTTGGACACCCTCCTCTTCTTCACCTGGAAGCCTACTCTGTATTTTTGTGAGAGTCAATTTGTTGATGGCTGATAGAGGAGGCATGGGACTGATGTCTTGTGGGATAGCAACACCTTTTTCTTTGAAAATTCTCATAAGGAGACTTGGAAACACTAGCATAGGCCTCGAGGTGGTTTTAGTTTCATCCATTATATTATCAAAGATATGGGAACTGATGTCAATAAAGGTTTGGTCCTTAAGTTCCATAAGAAAGATAGCTCCGGCATTTGTCAGGGTAGTCATCTTCCTTATAGGGTACAAATTGTACATCATAATGGTGGTTAAACACCTCATGTCTTTGGGAAAATCAAAAGTGTTGAGGCATCTCTTTTCTATAACCCCACCAATCTTTTTCTGGACAGATTCTAGAGAGAGCATTCTGTCCTTGTAATTAGTGAATTCATACTCTTCTAACCCCTCCAGCCCTAAAACCTTATCAATGTCATGAGCATCTAAGGTAAATTCCTTTCTCCTTACCCAACAGCTTAACTCATCCTCCTTTATCACAGCATTTGCATAGAACTCTCTGATTAGTGGTTCACACACTAAAGGTAGATCACCCAGAAGTTTCTCCCAGCCTCTTCCTTCAAACCATTTTGGAATGAATGTATCCTTCAAATCATGTAAATCCACAAACCTCCCCTGGATAATTGTTCCTTTTATGAAGGAATCTCTGTATCTCTCAAAATGCTTGACTGACCTAAACAGGTTGTTATCCATTTTCAGTCTTTTATCAGCTTTCTTAGCTGGAGTCTTCTTCTTAGAAGATGTGGAAGCCATCTGTAAACACTCAGAAAAGTCCACAACAAGGGCAAATACAATATGTGGAAGCATACACAAATTAGTAACCATGTAGTTATAAGGAAGGACAGAGTATTGGGCAAAATACACACCAAGAATAAGATATCACATAATGACAATCACATCAAACAAGTTCAGTTTGTAAAGATGAAATTTTCATACAGACAGAAGATAGCATATGTCACTGATACTTGAACATGGAATGTGCAAGAGAGTCCTTAAATGGCAGAGCCACACACAAGATAAGGCAACACAAACACAGTACAGTATATACCACATAGACACATTGCAAACCCAAATATTTCATATAGGGAAACATCATAGAAAGATCAGATAACTTATATCCAATAGATATAATCAATCAAATGTCAAAGTTCAAATCATGAATGAGAAAGTGAAAACATGAAAACCCATAATGGAGCAAACTCAAGAATCTAATCATAACCAAGAGGGAACAAACCAAACCACCAAACCAGCATTTTTAAGCATAAACATGTTCGAATACCCAAATAACAATCCAACAGTAAAAGCACATACATTCAAGAATATTTCACATAAATCAAGAAATTGGAGTGAAATCAAGAAAACCCATACCTTTTTCTTGAAGATTTATGCAGAAATGATGCAGAGATGAAGGATTTTTTCACTGTGAAACGTACGGTTTGAGTGTGAGAGTGAAGAAGACAATGAACAGTTACTGATATTCAAGGGAAAAACTGAAAAAAAAATTATAAAAACTGTCTTTAAAATGCAAAACACGTGTTTTTCGCGACTTGATCAAGTCGCCAGGGCAAAGCGCGAAACACTGTGAAGGTAAGATTCTAGAAAAATCTTCTAAGTGTTTTTCGCGACTGGAAGGTCTACCCGCGAAAGAGTCGCGAGCTGAGCTACGAAAATCTTAGAGTAACCCTCGCGATTTAACCTTCCACCAGCGAATAATCTCCAAATAGAGCCACGAAAAGTGCAAAAACTCAAATTTTGAAAAAATTTCTAAGTCTTTTTCGCGACTTAGGCACTGACTCTCCAGTAAGCCGCGAAAAATCTTTGAGTGGGCTCGCGATTGGGGCTTGCGACTAGGCCAACTCGCGACTTAGTCGCCAAAACAGGGCAACACTGTTTTTGAAAATTTTTGACATTTTTGTAAAAACAAGGTACTTTCCAAAAACAACTAAAAACACTCAAAAATCTTTTTGTGTTTGATCAAACAAAGATTAAGCATGTGAAAACACATTTAATCAAGTACAATCACACAAATGAATATGGCATTCATTGAACATAGACTTGTGTGATGTGTGTGGATATCAAAAATAAGATAGTCCTTAGTCCAATGTGAAGCTTCAATGATCAATTCAATTAAGGCATACACAATTAGCACTAGATAATGTGACCTATCTCAATTATAGAAACATGCATATATGACCTCCCACAAGAACTTGATTACATACTTTAAACCTTTTCATTTGGCTCCATATTCATCATATCATTTGCATTTTTGAGCAAAGAAAATCTCATTGTGAGATAGATGCCTAAAATTTTTGATATTTCAATTTATGAGTTAGCCTTTGGCTTTTTGGGCATCAAATATTCTATTTTGATCGCTTTCCCTTTTTCCTAGTCAAATACTAGTATGCGCGATAGTCTTTTGCAGCTCTATATCTCTTTTCATTTGGAGATTTACATTTAGAGAGCTCTTTTAAGCAAAACCAAAAATAAAGAGTGGGAAGATATATAGGCATGAGTCTATGCATGTTTCATGATCAACAAAACCATTCACTAATCATTTATGACAAGGTTGAAGATCTATTTACAATAGTCACATAGATTTTAGAATTTCTCCCACGATGATACGAGTGCATAGAAGACAAGCTAAGCTCGTAGATGCACAAAGCCATTAGTACAAAGGTACAAGGCAAAATATGATTTGAGACAAAAGCTCAACAAAGTTGATCAAACTTTTTGTATTTTCTACTTTTTATGTGCTTTTGGATTTTTGACACAAAAGAATGATAAAAAAAAAAATTTAGCAAAAGAGAAAAACAATTTAACAAACACAAAAAATTTTCATCACAAACTAACAAGAAGTAAAAACAGCCAAGCATATACACAAACATGGGAAGTATTGATGCATGGACATGTTGTAATGCTTATGCATGAGTACCCTTCGTCACCCACACGTCACGTGCATTTGGGGTAATATCCTTTACGGATTGGGTACGAGAATTAGGACTATCAAACCTTCGTGTGAAGCTTTCAAGGCAGTTGGTGAAGGCACCGATCATCTTCATCACGTCCGTCATTCTTGGATCATGGTTTTGACTTCTTGGTTGCTCACCACCCCAAGACCTCTTATCATTTCTTCTTCCTCGTGACCGAGGTGTGCTTGCATTGTTGTCAACTTTCAACTTTTGACAGTTGGGTCTAGTATGTCCTCGCAATTTGCAATAGTGACACACATACTCTGTTCTAGAACCTCGTTGTGGTCTTGAGAGAGATCTTGCTCTGGTGTCATATCTGCCCACATATTGATTTCGGGGCTTATTCACCATCCATTGCTCACTCACATTCTTCTTCTCAGCCTTAACATTCTTAGGGATGGCCTCTTCTACAATCGGCTCTACGGCCTTTACAAATTTCACTTCTCTGGTAGCTTTGGCTGATGAGCTACTTCCTCCGGTGAATCCCAATCCGAACTTGTCTGAGAAATGTTTTTGGGATGAGGTAACATCATCCAACTTTCTAGAGTAGACCTTCTCTATCTTGGCTTGTGCTTGCACCACCTCTTGCTCAAGGAATCTTACTTTGGTATAGGCTTCCGATATCTCGCCATTTAGTGTCTCAATCTCACACTTAGCCTCTTTATACCTGGCCAGTAGACTTTTATAGTCCTCTTCAGCCCTTTTCATCTTCTTCATAGCCGCCTTTGCAACCCTTGCATACTCACTCGATTTCTCAAGAAATAAAGTATAATTCTCTTGAAGGCTAGCTGTATTTCTATCCTCTTTGGCATCTGATTCTTCAACAATCCCTAAGGATTCATCATCGCTATGTTCTCCAAGTTCCTGTACAAGTTGATTCAAGTACTCTGAGGACTCCACATGAGCAATGGTCATGAATGCAGAGAAATTTCCTTCTCCATCACAGGTCTCGTCAGAATCATAATTTGATGAGTCCGAATCACTCAAAGTAGTGGCATAGGCCTTTCCTTTCGACTTCAAGTAATTAGGGCATTCCTTTTTAAAGTGCCCATGTCCATTACATTCAAACAGGTAATTCCTTGTGAGGATTGGGAATCTTTACCATCTTTTCTTTGGAACTCTTTCTTCTCTTTTTCGGCACTCTGAAATTTTCCTTCGTCACCAAATTTTCCATTATTCTTGAGCTTTAGGAATTTTCGGAAGTTCTTTACAAGATACGCCACATCTTTGTCTACCGAATCCTCTTCTGAAGAGTCATGAGACACCATTCTCTCATCAATTGTCTTAAGAGCAAGGGATTTGCTCTTCTTTACTGAAGGAAGGGACAACTCATATGTCTATGGAGAGCCAACCAGCTCTTGAACCTTGATTTCGTCAAGATCTTTGCTCTCTTCAATGGCTGTAACTTTGGGCCAGAAACTTTCTGGTAGTGACCAGAGGATCTTCCTTACAATCTTCGAGTCCTTCGTCTTTTCTCCCAAGTTAAATTTACCAACAACAACTTCATTCAATTTACTGTAAAATGAATCAAACGACTCATCCTCACTCATTTTTAGCTCCTCAAAGCGAGTGGTCAACATCAGAAGTTTGGTGTCCTTCACTTTCTTAGTTCCCTCATAGGTTGTCTCCAGAATTTCCCATACTTCCTTAGCAATGGTGATATAAGAAATCCGGTGAAATTCTTCTAGAGATACACTGCAGAAAATGGCATTCAATGCCTTGCTATTTGCATTTGTCGCTGCAAGAGCAGCCTTATCCCAAGTAGACTTGGCAGCCTCTGGCCTTGTCCATCCTACTTCCACTGCATCCCACACAGCATCATCAATAGAACACAAAAATGCCCTCATACGGACCTTCCAAAATGCATAATTATTACCATCAAAGAACGGTGGTACATTTAGAGATTGAGACCTATCCATCTCAAAGGGGGTCAAGGATCACACTTAGGTATTTAAACCACAACAAGTGTACCCGCTCTAATACTAATTGAAAGTTCAAAATGGGTATATAATACCTTTGAATGTTTGGACCCCAAATACAAAGATACCAATTCAAGCTTTATATCAAACAATTAATGTGCGGAAAATGATAACAAGTTTATAACAGAATTGATAACAAATCTAAGCCAAATATAAACACATCCACAGCAGTAAATATAAGGCAAAGATAAAGGGAAGGAAGATGCAAACACACGGACAACACATGATGTGTTATCGAAGAGGAAACCGAAGCTCTCGGCGTAAAACCTCTCCGCTGCCCTCCAAGCGGTCAAATAATCCACTAAAGAATATAGTTGGGGTACATGAACAGCAGAAGACCCTCCAAGCCTAATTTACCCAAGTACGTAAGCCCTCCAAGCTTCTTGCTCCAACGAGGTTGCGCCGAACCTATTTCTTCTTTAGCTTACCGGATTCCGCTACTAGACCATAGCATCAACCAATGTAGATTGGTTCCTTCTTAACTGCTTCATAACAGTACCAAATAAGCCTTCTCACAGACGTGGGTGTGGTGAGATAAGGATTTGGCTAGATGCCTATCAAGAGTATGACAATGGAGAGGAAGAGAGTAGAGGAATTTGTAGAGTCTCTAAAGTTAAGATTGAGGATGAATCAATCTTGTATTTCTCTAGGATTTCTCTCACAAAATTCTCTCTGGAAGCTCTCTCAATATGATGGGTATAAGGGTGTATTAGGATTAGTGCCCTTAAATCCTATTGTAAGATGCTATGTATGATATTAAGTGTGACATTGTGTTTGACATTATGTATGACTTAATATTATGTTTAATAAAGTTGTTTTGTTATTATCTAAAATAATAATAACATGAATATGGGACATTATCATTTAGTCACAAAAGATATAAATCACAAGTTCTTTATAAACTCAGAATTATAGTTCGTAGTTGGTGATGACATTGAGCATTTCATCTGCGAAGATTATAACATATCAACTACGATGATTTGTCTTGATCATGGAAGTAGAGACTTCTAGTTGATGTATTAATATGTTTTAAGAGTTAAGACATATTGAACTGGATCGCTGTGAGATTTATTATTCTCCTAATGACTGTCAAATGAATAATAAATCTCACGACTTACATTTGCATGAACTCTTAATCCTGAGAGAATAATGGACCTGATCATAAGGTGTAGGTTGTTTTGATATATCAGAAGTGAGATCTATAGTAACGGTCAAAACCTCAGTATATTGGGCAGCCACATTTAGTGTTGATGGAACATATATTCTCAAGATGGAATTCATAGTCTCTTAACGGAGATATAAAATATTCCCTTGAGATAAGTTTAATGGGTTTGTTATTCAAAGAGTTAGGCCTAACCACTTTAGTAAGTAGTTACTAAAGTAAATATTTATGAAATTAGATTTCATAAATATATAATGAATAACATTAAAGGTTTAAACCGGGTACTCAAGGATCAAGATGTAGTAATTTACAAAGTGGCAGTTTAAATTAATGACTTTGTATTACTACGAATATTTTATGAAGGGGTTGCATGTATAATAAAGTCTTGGGATATCACTTATAGATAAGACCTAGAGTGCAACTATATTTATATAGTGGTATTAAATATAGTTAATGGTAACTTTGGACTTGTCAAGAGTTGACAGAAAAGCCCAAGGCCCATTGGAGCTAGTGTCTTATTAGTCCCTTTTGGTCCCACTCCAAGCCACACACTTAAGCCCAATTGGTAAGGCCCAAAAGGCCAGCCCAATTAGATAAATTGGTTAGATACAAAGGAAAAAACGTTCAGAATTCATAAGCAAGAAACATCATTGTGAAATGGTGTGTATGTGAGTTTTTGGCACTCACTAGTCATCCCTTTGTTACCAATTTGAGAGACCACACATCTTGGGCGTTAGTGGAATTGGAGGTAAGATTAAAAGTATTCCCAAGTGCTTCAATCTTCGGTTTTGAAATTCATCGCTTCAAGGTACGATCTCTTGTTCTCAAATTTTGAAATTTACTTTATGCATGTTATCAATATCGAATGAAGTAGATCCGTTTAAAACATATTTTCTGCTGCATTTATCTTTAATTCCATCAAATGGTATCAGAGCGGTCTTCAATTTCATATTGTATAACATGTTTTGTGAGTTTTAGAATTAGAGATGGTAGTTTCATACTGTTAGAAGATTATGTTTCTTAATTTTCTGCATGTTGTTGAAACTATGTTTTGATGAAGACTGAAATTGATGTTATGATGTTGTTTAAATTTAAATTTAAGTATGTTAAATTGAATCTTAAGGCATTAGCATCATTGAATTTCAGTTTTGACATCAATCTATGATTGTAATGTTCATATGTTGAATGTTTGTTCATGAAAAATGAAGAAAACTGCCTTAGAAAAAATTCTGGAAATTTGAAATTCGCGATTTTCGATCGATTGAAAATCACTTTCGATCGATCGAATGAGACAGTGATTAGACTTTTTAGATCAATTGATTTTCGATTGCTAGTCGATTGATCGAATTTGTTTATTGATCGAATTTGTTTTTTGATCGATCGAGAGGCAATGGAGTATCAATCGAAAGAGTCAGATGATCAAGTTCAAATTTCTTGATTTTTTCGATCGATCAAGGGGCACTTTCGATTGATTGAAAGAAAGAAAATCAGAAATTTTCCTAAGTGTTTTCACATGTTAAAAGAGTAAGACAATGTGTAATTAGATTATGCATGTTTTAAAATTAAAAACCTTTCTTTTAAAACATCTAGTGGGAGAGAGATACAAGGGTTGGATCTCACGGCCTCCATTGTCGATTCATAGTAGTATTGAATAAATACTTTGTCTTTGCTTCGAGCTTAGCATTCCATGCGGAGAGTATTTATTTCATGGTCCTACAAGATTGAATTTCTTGGTTTATAGTGGTTTGATCAAACACCTTGTCTTAGCCTCGAGTTTTGCATTCCATGCAAAGGGTGTTTTGTATCATGGTACTACAAAATAAGCCTGATAAGGGGATGAAATGTGGCTACACATGATTCTAGATAATGGTATACACTAGACTAAATATTATAGTATCCTCTATGCTGAGTTCTTACTATAATTATTTAGAGGCCAAATGTATAACGGCATATTATTAGTGTTTGATAAGAGTTATCATGATAGCACTAATGATGAGAATAGTTCTCAATCAATCATAGTATTTTATATTCACTCTATGCTGAGGGATATTGAATATGGGATTGGGTTGTCGTTGCATATATTATATTATGGTTTTATTAAGGTTCCATACTATATGTTTATATGCTAAATTAATAATGTCCAGTTTACTTATTATATTCATGTTTATTGTTTTCAGATTTAAACATGGCATCTTTTAGCCCACTTGTAACTATTCTTAACCAAAACAAACTGACTGGATCCAACTATGTTGACTGGAAAAGAAACTTGGACATAGTTCTCATTGCTGAAGAGCACAAATATGTGCTTACTAAAACATGTCCTAACTTTCCTTCATTAGCTGCTCCTCTTGAGGAAAAACAACGATATGATCATTGGCAAAAATCTAATGGAATGGCCAAGTGCTACATCCTAGCATCTATCTCAAATGTTCTACAGCATCAAATACAGGATGTAGAACTAGCTTCAGACATCATGTTAAGTCTGAAGGAGATGTTTGGTGAGCAAGGCCGTTCTGCAAGGCAAGAGACCATGAGGCAAATTATAATACCAGAATGGCTGAAGGAAGTTCAGTGAGAGAGCATTGTCTTACAATGATCTCTAATCTGAATACATTGGAAGTTTTAGGTGCTGATATAGATGGAGAATCCCAAGTGGATACGATACTCCAATCGCTACCAGAATCATTCAAGGAATTCAAACTAAACTATAATATGAATAAAAAGATTTACACCTTGTCTGAATTAATGAATGAATTGATAGCGGCAGAAGGCATTCTTGGTACTTCCAATGTTGAAGCCAATGTTGGTGAAGCTTCTACTTCTCAACCTAAGTCGAAAGGTAAGGGTAAGAAGAAGAAGAAGAAGAAGGACTTCACCAAACAAGAGGGTAAACAAATTGCCTTAGGGGTTGCTGATAAAGGAAAGAAGATCAAAGGAAAGTATTTCCATTGTGGTGAGAAAGGACATTGGAAGAGAAATTGTCCAATATTTAAGGCTGCCAAGAATAAAGGTATGAATAATACATTCCTTCTTGAAATATGTTTGGTACAGAATCCCACAGATTCCTAGTGTGTGGATTTAGGTTGTACTAATCATATCTGCAATTCCTTGCAGGGGTTCTAGGAGACCAGAAAACTTAAAGAAGGGGAGTTGTTCCTTACTTTGGCTGATGGGAGCAAGATTTCAGTTGTAGCTGTTGGTGTTTATAATTTATGTTTTGTATCTAGAGTTCTAATATTAGAAGACTGTTTGTATGTACCTAATGTTCGTAGGAATTTAATTTCTGCTACTTGCTTAGGTAAACAAGGATATTGTGTTATCCTAAAAGACAATGTTGTAATAAAAAAGGATAAAGTGTTCATCTGTTCTGGCAATATTGTGGATGGTCTTTATATTTTAACTCCTGATAAGCATGAATTATATAATTCTAAATTAGATAATGACTCTCATGTAAAATCATTAAAGAGAAAATTTCCTTCTACTAGTGATGCATATTTTTAGCACTTGTGTTTAGGTAATATTAACTCAAATAGGATTCAAAGACTGATCAAAGATGGACTCTTAGAGCCCATGGACTTTGATAAATTTCCAGTTTGTGAATCTTGTTTGGAAGGTAAAATGACCAAACGACCTTTTAAAGCAAAAGGTAGAAGAGTCCAAGATTTGCTAGAGTTAGTGCATTCTGATGTTTGTGGTCCTATGTCAATCCAGGCAAGAGGTGGCTATGAGTATTTCATTACTTTCACTGATGATTACTCAAGATATGGTTATGTGTACCTAATGAAACAGAAGTCCGAAGCCTTTGAAAAGTTCAAAGCGTTTAGGGCTGAAGCTGAGAATCAATTAGGTAAACACATAAAAGCCATTAGATCTGATTGAGATGGTGAATACCTTCTTGGGGATTTTAAGGATTACTTAACTAAGAATGGGATTGTATCCTAATTGACTGCACCTAGAACTCCACAACAAAATGGTGTAGCAGAAAGAAGGAATAGGACTCTTTTAGATATGGTTAGGTTCATGATGAGTTATTCAACTCTATCTATTTCTTTTTGGGGATATGCATTAAACACAGCAATGTATCTTTTGAATTTAGTACCTTCGAAGTCTGTTCCTAAAACACCTGTGGAATGGGCGTAAGCCTAGTATGAGACATCTTCATATTTGGGGTTGTCCAGCACATGTGTTAAAAGGAAAGTCTGACAAGTTACAGTCTAAAACAGAAGTGGTTTTCTTTGTTGGATATCCAAAAGGAACTATTGGAGGTTTATTCTATAGTCATAGAGATAATAAAGTGTTTGTTAGCACAAATGCCAAATTCTTGGAAAATGACTATATGAATAATTTTACTCCTAGAAGTAGAGTTGTGTTGGCTGAAATGAATGAACTTGTAAATGAACAACCAATAGATGGAACTAGGAATGATGTGGCTGTATTAGATACACCACAAGATACTACTCATGACATGTCTAGTACTCAGGTGCCTCGTCGTAGTGGAAGAATTGTTCGGCCTCCTATAAGATTAATAGGTTTGGGAGAAACTTATGAAGCAATCTCAGAAGAGGTTGAATCGGATCCCTACACATATGATGAAGCAATGAATGATATAGATACACATCATTGAGTCCAAGCTATGAAATCTGAATTAGATTCCATGTATTCCAATCAAGTTTGGGATCTTGTAAAGGCGCCTAACGGCATTAAACTTGTTGGTTGCAAATGGGTTTACAAGAGGAAGAGAGGGATAGATGGAAAGGTTGAAACCTTTAAAGCAAGGCTAGTGGCGAAAGGGTATACACAAAAAGAAGGAATTGATTATGATGAAACCTTTTCTCCAGTAGCAATGCTTAAATCTATCAGAATTCTCTTATCCATTGCTGCTCATTTTGATTATGAGATTTGGCAAATGGATGTCAAGACTGCATTTCTTAATGGCAATCTTGAAGAGGAAATCTATATGATGCAACTAGAAGGTTTCATAGCAAAGAACCAAGAGCATTTGGTATGCAAGTTGAAAAGGTCCATTTATGGACTTAAGCAAGCATCTAGGTCATGGAACATCAGATTTGATCAAGCAATCAAGTCATTTGGTTTTGAACAAAATCTTGATGAACCATGTGTGTACAAAAGACATCAAGATAAAGTAGTAATGTTCCTAGTGCTTTATGTTGATGACATTCTACTAATTGGAAATGATGTAGGGGTAATGTCATCGGTAAAGGTTTGGTTGTCAAGCCAATTTGATATGAAGGACTTGGATGAGGCTAACTTTATTCTAGGGATCAAGCTTTGGCGAGATCGCAAGAATAAGATGTTAGGCTTATCACAAGCTGGATACATAGATAAGGTTCTAGAACGGTTTAGCATGCAAAACTCTAAGAAAGGATTGCTTCCTTTCAGACATGGAGTTCCTCTGTCTGATGACCAAAGGCCTAAGACTCAAGAGGAAGAAGAAATGATGAGACAGGTTCCTTATGCTTCTGCAGTAGGAAGTCTCATGTATGCCATGCTTTGTACTAGACCAGATATCTGCTATTCAGTTGGCATGGTCAGCCGATATCAATCAAATCTAGGACCAAAACATTGGCAAGCTGTAAAGCATATTCTCAAGTATCTACGGAGAACGAGAGATTATATGCTTGTTTACCGTTGTGAAGATTTGATTCCCAT